>OY728137.1:402769129-404019129 GCA_963277665.1 Viscum album | reverse complement strand
GAAACCATAGAATAAATGGAGGGATAACCCACTTATGGGTTGATCCAAGGGAGTATAAAGGGTCTGGATTGGATGTTATTTATCACCCCATTAATTTATAATAACTTCTTTTAATTGAGATTTTTATTTGATGATTTTAAAACTTCTTCGTCCTTGTTGAATTTTAAGGCCACATACTTCAAGTGCTAATACAAACCTTTACCTTGGAGTGCTCATAAATTTGATCCTCCAAGTGTATAAGTGATTAGTATTATGGTGTGTTGTTATAAAATCAGTAAGTTATGAATTTTTTTGAACTCCTTAAATGAACTTAACTCAAATATAAGAAATTGAAATAATTGAAAAGGGAATACGTCCAATCCACCCCAAGTGATAACCTAGAATCAACTCATTCTTTTAAATTGAACTAACTTAAGTATCTTTGAGTTAATTTAAAACCATCTTAAATCAACCCAAATTGGACACTTCATAGCAAAAAACAATCCATAGAATGTACGTGTCTGTAGGTACTTATTAGGTCTCTGAGGATTCGACAACCCAAGCTAGACTACAAGGACCGTCCTACCTTCTTCTTTTGGGTAAATTTGAGCGAGAATCAAATTTTGGTGCCATTAGCAGGGAACCAAGTAATTAATATCAACACCCATTCTATTATCCCCCATTTATTTTATTCTCACCCAAGATCTCTTATCTTTTCCCTTTATCGTTTTTTTCTTTTGGCGCATGTTCGCTTACACTTCTATCAATAAAACCGTCTAGTTAGGGTGGATAGTCCTGGGGTTAGGGAATGAAGTACACCAAGTTAAATATTTCCATTAGATCCTAATCTTACTAATACCCCAGAGTCAAAAATTGAGCCTATTTCAATGGAAGGTCTTCAAAGAAACCAACTCATAAACCCAGGTGGGAACCAAAATGGAAACCCAAATGAGGCAGCCCCAAACTTGGGGAATGAAATTGATCAAAACATGAATGACTACCTCACACCTTCCTAGACCAATGCACCCTCATGCATTAGACACAATTCCCTAGGAGATGCCAACTACATCTTTAAACCCCATGTCCTAAACCACCTTCCCACATTCCATGGAATAGAGTTTGAGGCTAAACAATTTGAGACCATCATCCATAAACTCTTGGGATCAATTACAAAGATAATTCTATAAAAAATACTTTCCCCACCACAAAACAATTTCACTTAAAAAGATCATCCAATTTTGTTTTTGAAAAATAGGGAGATTCATTCTATGAAACATGGGAGAGGTTCAAGGACACTATAAAACTGGTTCCACACCATGGTTTTTCTATTCCAGAACAAGTGAGAATTTTCTATGAAGGGTTTGGTCCGGGGAACAAAAAAATCATTGAAATGATGTGTAATGGAACCTTTAAAAACAAATCCCCAAATGATGCTTAAGAGTATCTAGAAATCCTTTCCGAACAAAACCAAACATGGGGAACTTCACCTTATTCTGAAAAGCCACAAAGAACTACTAGAATTAATACACTTAGAGAAGAGGAAAGCCTTAGGGATAAACTCGCAGCACTCTCTAGGAAGGTTGAAGAGATAAACCTTAGGAAAGTCCATGGAATCCAAACTGGAGACCCATCTTGAACAAGTTGTGACAAACATGACCATAAGATAGACAAATGAACAACCATTCCATCCATCAAGGATGTTATTTTAGGAGGACCCCTAGTGGAAGTAAATGCCTTGAAATTTCAAAAGCCTTAATACCAAAACAACTTTAACCCAAGTTATAATGACCACCCAGGATTCTGCTGGAAATATAACCAACAACCTAGGCAACCATAGGGAAAAAATCCTTACCCCCATCAGAACTACCAAACCCATGACTATTTCCAAACCCAACCTATCCAATAACAACAGCCACCGGTCCATTTTCAACAAACCATACGACCTCCAAAATATCCCCCCGGGATAAACCAATCTTCTCAAGCACCAACACAAACTGTTCTACAAAGCCTACTAGAACAACTGTGCAAACAAATAGAGAGGATGAACTCAGAACTATCTTCCCTTAAACAAGAACTTCAAACCATCAAAACTGGAAAGGCACCCATGCCTACTCAGGCGGTACCATACTCAACTTCAAAGGGAGAGTCAAGCTGTACTCAAACAACTCATGAACAACTTAAGGCTGTGACTATTTAAAGAAGTGGGAAAGCAATTGAAAAACCTGAAAAAATAAGTCAGAAAACATGTAAAGCTTAAAACTCTAATGAAAATTTAAATGAACCACAAGATCAAACTGAGGAAACTGATAACAATGTGAAAGAAACAACTCTTCAACAAAAAACCCCACAACCTGCACCATTTCCTCAATGCATGAGGGAAAAAACCAAGCCTGAATTGAGTAAAACATTGAGGTAAATCTTCTCACAAGTCAAGTTGAACATTCCCCTTCTCAATTCCATCCAAACCATACCTGCCTACTCAAATTATCTTAAGGACTTTTTCACTTTTTAAAGAAAATTTTACCATAAAAACCAAGTCCTTTTGGCTGTTAATGTGAGTACCACCATTCAAGGGACCATTCCTCCTAAGTTGAAAGACCCGGGTTTCCCTTACATCAATGTTGAACTAGGAGGGAGAAAAGTTGTAAAGGCCTTGTGTGACCTAGGTGCTAGTGTCAATCTCATCCCATATGCTGTGTACTACCAGTTAGGTCTAGAAGAGCTCCAACCCATATTTTTCACACTTCAACTTACTGATTGTAACATTAGGGTTCCAAAGGGGATTTTAAAGGACATTCTGGTAAAGGTTGAAAACTTCATCTACCCTGCTGACTTCATTTTTCTTGATAACCATCCAAACTTAGGAAATAAGGAACAAACCCAAATCATCCTTGGTCGTCCTTTACTTACAATAATCATATATGTTATCCGAGTCTAAAATAGGAACATGACCATCACTTTTGGAAACATGAGTATAGACTTGAACATCTATAATGAAAGCTCACGAATAGGGGATTATGAGGACATTCATGAAGTAAACATGATAGGAAGCATTGATAAGGAATCTATATAACATTAAGTAATATTTTATGGATGTTTAACTTAGGATGAGATTAATTTCCTTTTTTCACATGAAGTAAGTTTATCTCCTTGGATTGAATCATTTTCAAATTACTCTTATGATGTAGTCTTAGGTCCAACAATCAGTGAAACCTTTCAGGAAACCACATTTATAGAGACCAATCAAACTTCCTTCCATAAATATGATCAAACCAATCTTGTAGCTGAAACTTATATATATGGGGAATCAATCCCATCTGAAACTCTAAAAAAAGAAATTGATATTGATCCAATGTCCCAATCTTCTGCTGAAATTCTGAACCAACCTGAAATTGAATTGAAGGAACTTCCCACTGCACTCAAGTATGCCTTCCTAGGGGACAATAAAACACATCCTATTGTCATTTCTTCTTCTCTTGAAGCCAATCATGAGAGGATGCTTATAGATGTCCTTAGGAAACATAAGAAATCCATCGGTTGGACCCTGTCTGATATTCTTGGGATTAACCCACTTATTGGGACTCATAGGATTGTTCTGGAATCTGATTCAAAGCCATGTCATCAACCTCAATGGAAAATCAATCCTAATACCATGGAGGTACTAAGGAAGGAACTTATGAAATTTTTAAAAGCTGGTATCATATATCCCATAGCTGAGAGTGAGTGGGTCAGCCCAATACAAGTGGTTCCCAAGAAGGCAGGAATCACAATGATAACCAATAAGGATGGAGATATTCTTCCTACTAGGGTGAGTAGTGGATGGAGGGTCTGCATTGACTATAGGAAGCTAAACTCATTCACAAAGAAGGACCATTTCCCCTTACCATTCATTGACCAAGTCCTTGAGAGAGTGTCAGGTCATGCATTCTACTGTTTCTTAGATGGGTACTCAAGGTATAATCAAATTGAGGTCTCCCTAGATGATAAAGGGAAGAATACATTCACATGTCCATTCAGCACATTTTCTTTCAAATGCATGCCCTTCGGGTTATGTAATGACCCTTGAACCTTCTAGCGGCGCATGATGGGAATATTCTCAGAAATGGTAGGGGATTTTCTTTAGGTCTTAATGGAAGACTTATTTTTGTTTGGGGATACATTTGAGGGATGTTTGAGAAATGTGGAGAGAGTCTTGTTAATATGTGAAGAAAATAATCTGGTCCTAAACTATAAAAAATTCCATTTCATGGTTAAAGAGGGACTAGTTCTAGGACATATGGTCTCAGGTAGTGGGATTGAAGTTGATAAATACAAGGTTGACAGCATTAATTACCTTCCATCACCCAAAACCGTCAAGGAAGTGAGGTATTTCTTAAGACATGCTGGTTTCTATAGAATATTCATCAAGGACTTTAGTTAAATCTCCCGTCCCCTTTGTGCTCTCTTAATAAAGGATGATCCATTTGTTTGGATAGAAAGTTGTGAGGGTTCATTCTCAACCCTCAAATCCTCTCTTACCTCTCCTCCCATTATGAAATCTCCAAATTGGAACCCTCCTTTCGAACTTATGTGTGATGCCAGTGACTTTTCTATAGGAGATGTGTTAGGACAATGTTGTGATAAAACTCCTTATGTAATTGCTTATGCAAGAAAATCCTTAAATGATGCCCAAATAAACTACACCACCACTGAAAAGGAGTTACTTTCTATTGTGTTTGCCTTAGATAAGTTTAGGTCCTACCTCTTAGGACCCCCATCACTGTGTTCACTGACCATTCTGCACTAAAATACCTCTTCCAAAAACAATATTCTAAGGCTAGACTGATTAGGTGCGTCCTTCTCTTACAATAATTTTACTTCACAATCAAGGATAAAAAGGGTGTTGAAAATGTTGTAGTTGATCACCTCTCTATGATGGAATTAAAAGAAAACTAAAATCAACTTTCTGTGTCTGATTTATTTTATGATGAACACCTATACTCTGTGAGTGACTACCCTTGGTATGCCGACATAGCCAATTTCTTAGTTACAGGATTCATTCCAAAATTATCAGGGACTCAAGCTCAAAGGAAATTTCTTTTTGATGTTAGACACTATGTGTTTGATGATCCATACCTCTATAAGTTCTGCCATGACCAAGTCATTAGGTGGTGTGTCCCAGAATCTGAACAAGAGTCCATCCTTAAATTCTGTCAAAGTGAGGCATATGGAGGTCAATTTTTCTCTAAGAAAACATCTTCTAAGATTCTTCAGTGTGGTATCTTCTGGACCACCTTCTCAAGGGACTCCTACATATTTTTTCAAATCTTTACTAGGTGTCAACAAGTAGGGTCCATCACAAAAAGGAATAAAATGCCACTCACTCCCATCTTAGTGATTGAAATCTTTAACTGTTGGGGAATTGATTTCATGGGTCCCTTCCCATACTCTAGGGAATACCTCTACATCCCATTATCCATTGATTATGTCTGAAAATGGGTTAAATCCATTCCCACCAAGTCTAATGACCATCATGTTGTGATCTGATTTCTGAAAGAGCACATATTTTCACGTTTTGGAATTCCTAGGGCTATAATCAGTAACCGAGGAAACCATTTCTGCAATCATCCATTATCTTCACTCATGTCTAAGTATGGTATTTCTCACAAGGTTTCCCCTGCGTACCATCCTCAAACCAAAGGTCAAGCTGAGTTAGCGAATAGGGAGATTAAGAATATTTTTGAAAAAACTGTCAATCCTTCTAGGAAATATTGGTCTGAGAAACTCTTGAATGCCCTTTGGGCATATCGTACAGTATACAAAACCATCCTAGGAATGTCACCATATAGGTTGGTTTATGGAAAAGCATGCCATTTACCTGTTCAAATTGAGCATAAGGCTTTTTGGGCAGTTAATAAAATAAATTATGACCTCTCATTGGATGGAATAAAAAGGAAATTAGATCTCAATGAACTTGAGGAACTAAGGATGGAGGCTTATAAAAATTCAAGGATAAATAAAGCTATAGTTCAAGCCTTCTAATCTAGGAATATCAAAGTCAAACATTTTGAACTGGGAAAATTTTTGCTCTTATATAGTTCAAAACTTCATTTACACCCAAGAAAGTTAAGGTCTAGATGGTCAGGTCCTTTCATAGTGCATCATGTGTACCCCCATGGGGCCGTAGAGATTCAAGATCCCACTAGTGGTCACATTTTCAAGGTCAATGGTCATAGGTTTAAACCGTTCATTGAATCATTCAATAAACAGGAAATAGCGGTTGAGTGAATTGAGCCAACCTACGAACCAGGAAAAAATTGATAGATTTAAGATCCATGTCGGGATAACAACACTAAACAAAAGAAATGCACGGGAGGAAACCCATGGTTTTCATGTCAACTTTATTTTTCAATTAGGATTAATTAATAATTCTGATATTTAAAAATAATAAAAAAAATATATACTGTTGACCTGTTCTTCTATTATGAGTATAGATGGGTTTGAAAGGGGAGCACCATATTCATCCGTGTCACTTGGTGTGATCCTTGAGTAATAACTTACCCATAAATTTAAAAAGAAGACAATGTATCATCATTTCATTTTATTTTTGTGTATTTTTAAGTTAAAAAAAATACAAAAAAAAAAATATAAATAAAAAATGGACACTTCATAGGTTGTGGGTCTAACCCTGTCACAACCGGTGAAGCTGCGGGGAATCAAACCCAAGACCGAAGGGAGACATGGGCACGCGCTTAGCAGTGACCTATGACTTTTTGTGCTTCCTTATTCAATAATTTTCATATATATACTTACATTTTAATTTCTTTATTATATATATATATAGTTTTTTTTGTTTTTTTTTGTTTTTTTACACTAGGGAATTCTCAGAGTGACATCGAGACCAAGGGATTAAAAGGGAGAAATAAAAATTTTCAACTTCAACCACCAGGTGACTTCATTCCATGATCCTCATTTTCAATTTCCTTTTTAAACTCTCATTCTCTACCTCTACCCCCTTCCAAATTTTCTTTTCTTTAAAAACTGGGGACAATGTTATTTTATGTTGGGGGGGGAGATAAAATAGAAAATGATTTTGTGTCAAAAAAATGATGAATGATTTGAAAAAAATGTGTTTAAATATAAGGAAAATCTTCTTTATATTTGAACATGGTAATACACATTGCACAATTTGAAACTGAATATTAAATAATTTAGCATTCCCTAATTCTGATTTTAATCCTTGTATAATTTCATGAGCATTTATTTTGGAAAGTGTGGCTGTCTAATGTGATATTTCATTGTTTATATTTTCATCCAAAAAAAAAGATCACAATGCACGTCCTTTGGATAGTGGGGTATTAGTTTGATTTCATGTGGTCCCTCAAATAAATAGTATAGATTTGGTGATCATTTTAATCTTAATATGAGCATTTTATAATTTTTTTAAAAAAATAAATTTGTGTGTAGCACAATGAAATGACCTAATGCGTGGCTTTCGACACTTGGGGATCATGACTCCATAGTTGTTTGGACCAGATTTAGTAAATTTATCTCTATTTTTGGTAATTTGATTTTTTTTGATTGAGTTAACTCGAGATGATGCCTGAGTATGTGGGCTTCACTTGGTTCCCTAAGGTCTTTGAGCCTGGGAGTCATCGGCAAAGTCTCGCTATAGGGGTTGACTCTATTGAGTGCAATTTTAATTACCATGGAAAAATTGATAAAAAAAATAATACAATAAAAAAGAAAAATTTGAATACTCTTCTTAATATTGAAATGTGATTCCACCTAGTAATTCCATCATTTCCCCCTTGAATAAAGATGAACCCCCATGTCTATTGTGATACACAACACGTCCTCATACTTAATTGATATTGGATGAATTATGGCAATGAATTTTAACAAAGGAATTGGTTTGGTATTGGGATATTCTTATGAAACTATATTTTATTAAAATATTTTGATGGGTTTCATGATTTTTTGGTATAAGGGTTTTTGGTGATCATTGTGTATTAAAATGTTTTTGGAAAAGGGAATTCGAATTTCATATTATCAAGATACATTTTTCTCAGGACTAGAAAATCTCAAGTTGGGGGGGGGGGTGTGATTATCCAATAAAAATATATATTTTAATTACATTTTAATGGTATTAAATGTTCATTTTTGATCTTATGGTTATGAGTTAGTGTATTTTAATTTTGTACATCCATTCTTACCATTTGTGCACTTCATGCCTAATGTACACCAATTTAGGCATAATGATTCATCTGATTTTTAGGATTTTAATTATCCATATTTTATTTTTATATTTTTTTGAACTATATATACACTTAAATATGATCATTTTTCATTCAGGGATCAATGGAGTATTAAAAATGATGATGGAGATATTTGGAGATGAATGGAAGTAATTCTAGAGAAGGAAGATTGGACACCAGCCCACTGATGTGAATTTGGGACCCAAATTACAAACCCAATAAAGCCCAAATTTAGTAGGATGTTATAAGACATATATAGGAACAAATAATTCTTCAGGATCCAGTGCTAATTAGACCTCCATTGTGGTTATTTAGGCATCCCAATTTTGAGATAAAATTCTAAGCCAGATTCTGGAGTCCCAGAAAACAGCCCACCATTTTACACATATCTCGTTAACCATAAAATATTTTGGGCTGAAAGTTTATAAAAGTCTAGGGGATATCTGTAGAGTCATTTTTTTCTATGTACCACTCCAATTCGTCTATATAGAAGGTCTTACAGGTGCATCTGTTTGGTGGAATCAAGCTGACTTCCACCTTGGGTCAAGGGTGGAAAAGTCCCCTCTCCCTTACTTTCTACCACCCTAGGCCTACCCTAATCAAGTGAGACCTTTTTTACTGTTGAAGGCTCAACCCAAGGCTCCGAAAATGTCTATTTAAGGTAGTGTTGGTGGATGAGTTTATCATATTTGAGCTTTGTTTTCATCTTAATGTTATACTGCCAATTTGTCTTTGTAACGTTCTTCCTTCACATGTAAGTTGTTTTAATTCTTCCTAGATTCTTAATAAAATCTCTTATTATACTATTATTCTATTCTTCTCCATATCAATTTTATAATTTTGCCTCAAGGTATGAATTTATTCACACCAAACATTGTGAAATTATTCACACAACGGTGGAGTGATCATTTTCTTTTTATTGTTTTCTTTACTTCTTCAATTCCTCCCTCATGAGTCTACTTCCCGCTTCCATTGGAACCATATCATCAATGGAAGTATAAAACACTTATGGGTTGATCTAAGAGAGTATAAAGGGGCTGTATTGGATGTTATTTATCTCCCCATTAATGTATAATCACTTATTTTAATTGATATTTTTATTTGATTATTTTAAAACCTCTTCGTCCTTGTTGAATTTTAAGGCCACATACTTCAAGTGATAATACAAACATTTACCTTGGAGTGCTCATAAATTTGATCCTCCAAGTGTATAGGTGATTAGTATTATGGTGTTTTGGTATAAAATCAGCAAGTGATGAAGTTGTTTGATCTTCTTAAATGAACTCAACTCAAATACAAGAAATTGAAATAATTGAAAATGGAATACGTCCAATCCACCCCAAGTGATAACCTAGGATCAAATCATTATTTTAAATTGAATTAACTTAAGTCTCTTAGAGTTAATTTAAAACCATAATAAATCAACCCAAGTAGGCCACTTCATATCTAAAAAAAATCCATAGAATGTACGTGTCTGTAGGTACTTCTTAGGTCTCTGAGGATTCAACAACCCAAACTAGACTACAAGGACCGTCCTACCTTCTTATTTTGGGTAAATTTGAGAGAGAATCAATTCCCAACCTTTATTTGACCATATTTCATGAAAAATATATGGACTCTATTCTCCTATTTCCTCTTACCTAGCCATGTCTAACCTTGAAACTAGACCATCTTCATCTCTTTTTTCTTCTTCCAGTTCCACTAATTCACCACCCAAACCCCTACCATAAAAAAAAAATACTAATTCTAAATCTAAAATCCCTCCTAAATATACACCCATTCAATATCCAAACCATATAAAAATAGTAACCCCCCATCGATCAAGTAACCTTCTTCATAAAAAAAGACATCTAACCTTTCCACACCTTCTATAACTACCCCTAAGCCAATCCCAAATTTCTATGTACCCATAAAACTACCTAAGAAAACTGGTATTTATCTTGACCTCTTTGGTCATAATCTCGTCAGACACACCCACATACATCCCAACCTTTGATTTAGCAATGATACCCATACTTTTAGGCTAGATAATATTGAGAAAAAACCACTTCATATAATTAAATAATTGGACTTGAAAGTATTGTGGACTATTTGGATGGAGGAACTAGTTTGTGAATATTTTTATCCATGATCCTAGAAAATATTTTCTTAAAGTTAGGATGAGATCACACTGAACACTATTACAATCATTCCTAACTACATTGGAACTGGGGTGGTTGATCTTACTTTTCACCTGGGTATGAAAGAATAGAGGCTGATAGTTTCATGATTTGGAGTTAGTATTTCACTTTATAGTGAGGAATGTTTTGATACACCTAAGTATGATTCATTAAATTTTGAGTCAACCTGAATTCATGTTCAATATAAGTTGAAATTTTTAGTTTTTAACCTTGATACTAGACATGATAAAGTATCGGCTCAGAGCATGAAACTAAAAATAGTTCTCTTACACATCATTACCCGAACCCTTACACATGAATAGATTTATAAGGGGGAATCCTAAGTCTTATGAGTGAATTGGATGTCCTGATTCTATACTCTATATATATCTACTCTAAGTTGAACATAGACCACCGATTTACTTGGTATTTTTATAGATAAAAGAATAAAAAAAGGGACTCTTATGGGTGGGACATTTATTAATCACTTAGTGAAGCATATTAATGTTTTTAATACTATTTTACCTCTCACTTACCTTAGGAAAATTAAATTGACTGATCAACCAATTTTAGAAATGATGGGCCTCCTTTACAAAGATATAACTCCAAATAATTTGTTGACATAGTATGCCATTAATTTCATTGTGGATGAGGGTGAGGAAAAATACCCTTAGGACACTACCCATATGAGGCCACCCCTTATAGATTTGTTCATGGTTCAATAGATATTACAACATTGACTATTTTTTATGAGTGGAATTAGTTTCATGGATAGGATTTTCATTCTATTTTTACTGCATTGAGGCATATTTTTTCATGAATAGAGATCAATTATGCCAATACAACATCCCTGCCTACATTATTTAGAGAATAACCTTAGCCTCATATCCCAATAAAATGACTATATCCCTATTATAATTCAGATTAGGATACCCAAAAGGTCCCCCACTAGCCTCTTATGAGAAATTATATCATTAGACACCTTGTAAGGACACACCTCCACCAAACCCCTCCCTACTCATTGACTTTTTATCCAAAAACAACTAGATATTGATTCCTAATGAAAAGTATAGTGGTAGCATTTATTGATCTAATAGTACCTCAGAAAAATCATTCAAGATCAGAGAGGCACCTCATCTAGTGAATCTAGATACCTAATCTGACATTATGAATATTGTGGCTGGTACTAAGACACATTTGAGAACTACTCGAAAGACAGTTACTATTACTAACCCTACTTTACTAGAAACTGTTAAGATATTAGGGGTAATTTAGATACATGAGGGGAGATTACAAAGCATATAGAGGAGTCTTAGGATAGTCCTATCTCCTTTGTTTGTGTCCCTCTTTTCTTATTTAATAAATTTTAGTACATATAATTTCTGATATGATTGATGAATTTTCATGGATAAATAGTACATTATGAATGGAAATTTTTAAGTCTCTATTCTCTTCTATATAAAGTTAATTATATTATTATTTTGTATCTAACATTACTATGCATGTAACTTTTTTTGTTTATATAAAACCCAATCACATTTATCACTAGTCTTGGATTATTATTTGTGTTACCAGACTATGATATCTATAATTTTATAGGACAATTCTTACCTTTATTTATTTTCAATTACTCACTTTCTATTTTTCCCTGTTTCACTTGGTCCACCTCTCCACTTGTATTACACATTGGGGATAACGCATCATTCAAGTGGGGAAGGAGACTATTGAACCTTTTGGATTTTCCCCCAAGTTGATCTCGATAATTTTTTTATTTATTGAAAATTTGAGATAGATAATGATAAATAATAAAAAAATGGGTGTGAATTCTAAGAGTTTCATGTTTATTTAAAATTTTAAGTTTTTTAAAAATGATTGCTAATTTGATTTATATTTTTGAATTTAATTATTGGAAAATTTAATTTAGAATATTTATTGTTAGTATGCATGCTATGAGTGATTTTCATTTTTCTTATTTTTCCCATTTATAAGATTATTATAGAACTAATTTTTCCCATTACTTCTCACAAATACTTTGGAAATATGGGAATTTTTAACCTACTCGAACATATATTGCATCTATTCCAAATGATGAAAGTATAAGGTTAATTTTTAAATGATTGAGGCATTTTTATTTTTTCTCATATCATTAATACCCGCCTTTACATTATATCATTATTTTATCCCATATAATCCATGAATAAACTTATTAGGAAGTGTCACATTACAATCCTCTATTTTCTTTCCTACCTTACTCACTGTAATTTTCATGATATTCAATGGTTTAGGTGTGGGGGATATTGTGAATGGTGGAATTTTATGTGTAACATTGAGGAGGAATGAGATGTGTTTTTCATGGGACATGGGAACATTAATTTTATTCATTTTACTTTATTGTAACCCCTCTTTAAAAAATCAGAAACTAAAAAAGAATTTTTTTAGAAAAACTAGGATGTGTCTTAAGTTAGTAAAAAATCTATCCTTAGCCCAACCTATAATATTTTTATAACTGTTAAAATTAGTGTTATGAAGAGATAAATTATGGGCTTGGTGAGGAGTGTGATATTTTTCTAAAGTATAACTTTTAAAACAATAGGGGAAAAATAGAGGTTATCTTGAACTGTACTATACTTATTATATTCATGAACCTACTTTGAGTTTGTGGATTAGAAGAGATATTATTTCATAAAGGAGTATATATCGATATTGATTTTTGATTATTTGGCATGGTTATTTATAGTTACTCCTCCTTTTTATCTATTTATTGTGATATATAATTTACCTACCAATCTGAAACCTTAGAGTTATGTGATCCTTTAATGTAGAGTCCTCATGATTTATTGTGAAATTTATCTTTGAAAAGTGGACATTTGATAAGCATTGAAAGACTTTGGTTAGGATCATGTGATTGAGGTTTGAGAATAAATCCATAAAAACCATATCTTGAATGGTGATAGAATTTTCAAAGTGAGTTAAATCTTTAATGGCATGGGTGTTATTAATAAATTGAAGTATGTGAGTGAAAAAGAAGAGTTTTATTGGACTAAATTTATATATGAAGCATGATTTAGAACTTTCTAATTGATTGGGTTATAAGGTCTTGGGATTTATAGTCATGAACTTGTGTTTATGAGCATGATTATATGAATGTTTATCCTGGTAGAGTATGGAATCTTATGTTGGTATCAGTATTATAGAGCAATTGACTTAGATCTAATACCAATTGTTGGTTCAATACATCTATAATATTGATTAGGATCATAAGAATATTCTTATGATGGATAACTTATCGGGGGTGGGGGGTGATTTATAGTTTAAAAAAAACTAGTTTAAAAGAATTAAACTAAACAAATCCCTAAGCCTCTTAAAGTAGGTTATTAGACTTGACACTCAATCTAATTAAATTATTGTATCAGATTTATAAGGGATATGATTTATATAAGATTTAAAAATATCAGAATCACGATGGATATAATTAATCGAAGTACATGAATTTTAATTACTATAGATATGATTAATTGAAATTTATTTTTATTATCATAATTATATTAATACAGATAAAATAAACAGAATTGAAAGATGAAAATGATATTTCAATTTCTATTAAAATGTACAGTTGAAATAAAAACTTGTAAATAATAAGTAATACAATAGCTAAAAAAAGAAAAAATGACTTTTAAGAAATTAAAAGATAAACCTCTTTTAACCTTAAGAGTAAGGTAGTCTATAACCTGGACTAAAGGTATCCACTATTTTATACTTTCAGAAATATCTGACATTTCTTACTAAGGAAATCCCTTGACATAAAGATCAGAATGGATTTTTCTTCCTATCCCTGGAAGCACTTGACCGTTGGATATATTTTGGAAGATTAAACATTGTTTCAATCGCCTATATAAAGGGGGACCCCCTATGTCCCAAATTGGTTCTCTAGTTTTTTTACTCCAAATTACTAAACCCTTCAAGTTTGTCAGTCCGATAAATTTTTACTTTTTATCCAATTGTCTAGATTTAGTTCATAATATAATGTCCAAATAGGAGGATTTTTCTAAATGGTATATTTTTAGAGAAAGATTAATTGAGAGTATTTTTTATGATAAGTATGATTCAACACTGAAAAATATTATTTCCTTTCGAGGATGTGAGTCTTTATGTGTTGATAATCCTAATGAATACTTTGATTTGTTCTTTATTGATCTTTTACATGATTTTTATTCATCTATTAAGTTTTTCTAGAGAGGAAAATAAATATAATGTTTCTTTTAGGATGTATGGAAAGATATATAATATGTCACATAAGAAACTTTTGAATTTGGTTGGAATACCATCAAAAGAAGATGTTTTCTCCTCCACATAAGTTAGATGATGAGATTAGTGTGTTAAATATAAAGAAGGAAGTAGATTCTTTATTTGATCATTAGGAAAAATTCAAGAAGGTTTTACACATAACTCCAGATAATTGGGTTGTATCCCTTTTGATGAAAGGTTTTCTCATATCGAGGAAAGGGGACCAAGATACCCTAAAAGTTTGAGATGTTTTCATATTAGACTGTTTAGTTAATATAATAAAAATTTATGTTGTTAAGTTTTTTCTTATCATAATTTACAATATAAAAATTGACATAATTAAATATAAAATCATTATGTTTCCCTATTTTATAAGCAATATGTTAGTTGAAAGCATGAAGGTTTTCAAATTGGAAAACAAGTTTACTCCCATAAGAGAAAATATTTCTTTCATAAGTGAAGATATGATGAATAAAATGAGAATGTTTTTTATAACATGTTCAAAAGGTTTTTTGAGATAGTTGGTGGTGCTACATTGGGGGTATAGCCATAAATAAAGTAAGAAAAGTCAGAGAAGAATAAGAAAATGAAGGTTAAATCCTCCACACTGAAAAATTAAAAGAAATAGAAAAGAGTACCAAAAGAAGTCTTTGATGAGTGGATAAAAAAGAATACAAAAAAGAAATCAAGATATTATCAGATAGGACTTTACCTTGCTGAGGCCAATGATTTCGGAATACATGCTGCTGATAAGTTATAAAAAGAACAAAAGAAAATAAAGAAAAATAAAAGGTTGATTGATTCCCATCTTTGTAAAATTTTGTTGAAAGGGCTTCAGTAAATGATGTGATTTCGATTTATTATATCTATTAGGTGAATCTAGAGGCTAGATTATCTTTTCAAGAAACTTATATTGTTCATATCATTATTCCATCTATGGAATACAAAGGAAAATAATTTTTTTTGATGAGGAAAAAGTTCTAGAAAAAGAATCAGAACCAGAAATTGCTAGAAAGGGAGATCTTAAAACTATGAGGTAGTTAGAAAAAGAAATAGGATAAGATATTAGATATTAGTTTTAAGAATAAAATATTTATTGAAAATAATTTTAATGAAAATAATTAGATAAAAAATATGTTGAAGAAGAAGAATAAGAATACACTAAAATTGAAGATAATATAGAAGAACTGGTGGATGATGATGAAGAGGATTTCAAGATGAAAATTTTGAGGAAGATAACAATCAAAAATATCATTTTGATAATAAATAATCAGAATCATCATTGATATCCTTATCAGAATTACCCTATAAGGTTGATTAAGAAGACAAGTCAGGTATTTATAAATAAGAATCTTTATCAAAGGAAGAAACGAAATCATTATCCAAGAAAATGAGGAAGATCAAATTTTTAAGAAAATAAATGGTGGTAATGTTAAGACTGATAGAAATATGGAGATTTTAGAATTATCAGATGATATGAAATTGTATAAGGAAGTTTAGAAAGTTGTTTCAAAATTTGATAAAGATAAAAGAAAAGATGATACTGGAACTAGAAGAATAATACCTCACATGGTTCATTAAGATCAATCAGATTCATCTAGAACCATTTCTTGTGAATGAGTTGATTATGTTCTCAGTGATTTGAAAATTTTATAAGGAACTTTTACCTATTTCCCAAACCTTGAATTTTTATTCCCACATATTCAATAAATTCTTAATGATAAGTGAAAAATGATAAATATTTTAATAGATAAAGTTTTTTAGTTTGAATATCAGTTGATTTTTTTTCAATAAAGTTCCCAAACTCATATAAAGTCATGTAATCCGATCGTAAAATGGTCTCATAAAGTTGATACTAATATCAAATTGCATGATGAAAATTCTTTTGATTTGGATCAGATCATGAATGAATCTTCCTAATCCTTCAATCAGTTATCTAATGACATGGATGATAGGGTGAAGTTTGTGGAATATTTTTTAGATACTACCAATGAAATAATCGAGGATGTAATTTTTATGAAAAATATAATTAAATATATGGAGCTAGAGTTGAGAAGGATGAATCTGGTTAAAGATAAAGGTAACATACTTCAACATCATAATAAATAATTTTCTAAGAAAGTCTGGATTCAAGAAGAAAAATTTAACAAACTGGAGTTTGACCAAAAAAATTCAAGAAGATTATGTATTTTTTGAAAACATTGAAGAATAAAGATTAATTTTCTTTTGAAATATTGTTCTATTTTATATTTTTTAAAACATATGAATCCTTTATTCATGAATTAATTATCTTTTCCAACCAATTATGATTTATCTCAATATTTTCTAATTACAATTGGTTTAATGTTCTTTCATATTTTTGGGGATAATTAGTTAGTTCATTATATTGTTTCATATGTTTGTTTATCTAAGATTTCAAGAAACTTCAAACTTATACCCCATTACTTTTTGAAAATCATAAAGGGAGATAATTTTATTGAAATGGAGAGAAATATTTTTATGGTGGGTTATTTTTTACAAAGGGATATATGTTTCTTTAAAGATAATAATTCAATCATTAGGGGGAGATATTATCATAAGTGGGAGTTCATCGTATTCAAAATCATACTCTCCATCATATTCAAATATGTTATAAAATTTTGGGGAGTTAAGTATTATAGATTAAATCTAAATATGCTATATTTAAAAGAACATGGATTTTAATTTTTTCAAAGTTTTTTTTCATTTAAGTTTTTGGGTTTGTGTTTTCCAAAAAGGGGGAGATTTTTGATTCAGAATTTATACCTATTAATTTTCAATACCCTTTGTTTTGGAAATCAAAAAAACCTTACTAAAATCTTATTTACTAAATTTTTATGTCCAAAGTTTTTTAGAATGTTTTTAGAGAACATTATTTTTTACCATACTTAGAATAAGTTCTTAATTGTTATGAGTATAAATTTTATATACTTCATTATGATTATGGTAATGAGTATAAGTCCAATTAATCAGACTAACCTTTATCAGTACCAAAATTTAGAATCTATTTTGTAACTATAGTAATGAAAAATATTTAACAATCTGACTAAACTAGTACTGATAAAATTCGATTGATGTTATCGGTACCGCTATTAGTCCAATTGTTATGAATTTGTCATCATGATAGTGATGAAAAAGTCTAACTTGTGGCACTAATAATGGGGAGTATGATTAATCAAAATTATTCTCATTACAATAATTGTAATAAATAATATAAAGTTTATACTCGTAATACTTATGAAACTATTCTAAGTATAGTAAAAAGAAATGTTTTCTAAAAAACATTCTAAAACACTTTGGACATAAAAATTTAGTAAATAAGTTTTAAGTAAGGTGTTTTTTATTTCCAAAACAAAAGGTATGGAAAAGTAATAAGTATAAATAATAACTGAATATCTTATTGATTTTATGCTAAGGTTTTCTTAGGGATAAGAAAAGGTTCAAGTGTGGGGGAATTTGATGAGACTTTTTATCATATAATTTTCCCCCCATTTTATTACCATTTTTGAATTAAATGAGACATATCTTATATATTTTATATTGTTTTATATTCAGAATGTAGGTGTGTAGATAATTCATGTAATTTGGTGGTTTTTTAGAATTAGGTTCATTTATGATGTAGACTAATCCATGTACTATGTTCTATTGAAGCAAGTTGAGCTAAATAAGAAAATATGGAACAATTATGATGTTACTCCACTGAAATCTCAAGGTGTATCAAATTTTCGAGAGATCTGATGGAGACCTACACTGTGGATTACCCTATTTTACTTTGATTATGCTGTCTGAGACTACCCTATGCCTTATAATATTTCAATATTTAGAAAAAAAATGATTAAAATTAATCCATATAATAAGAGTCGGCACATTAGGTATCAGGATAAACTAGATAATCATCACTATAGGACATCCAAGGAAACATCAAGAGGGAAAACATCACTATGTGGGTCATCTCCTAGGTGTGGAAATGTGTGTGTGAGGTAGAGGAGGGCTCAACGCGTGTCGATGTTGGGAAGGAGTGTCTTGATGGGGTAGTCTATGGATACTAATGTGGAATCTAGATGCTAGCCCCTTATATTTTAAGTGAAATATTTTTAAAGAAATAATCAATATGGAACTATATTATTAGGAACTACACCATATAGACACATACTATGATGTAAAAGATATAATTTTGGAAATTTTTACCTAATACCAATTGAATAAAAGCTTGCGCCACAACCAACCTTATATATTGTGGAAAGGTATATGTAGTTTAAACTTGTACTACAACATGCTTTACTTCACAATAAGAAATATGTTTAAAGGTAATTGATAATCTTATGTAAAGGTTAATTTGGATATTTTTAGGGCTATAATATGAGCATGTAAGAGTTTCTAAATTTTGGGAAAGTTACTATATGAAAATTCCATCCATTCCATTGGGGCTTAATATTTACCAAAAATACTAGACCCATGTCACTTAAGGGATATTTCATAGAATCCCCACTACACAGTAATATATTTGGAGAATAATTTGTATATAAATGGATTAAAACTAAGATCTAAATAGAAAATGTTCATGATCTTTAGGAATTTGAAATTCAAATTGAAGTTATTTTTTGATTAAATCATAGCCCTTGGATTTTCTTCATAGATAGGATCATCATTCTAATATATTTTAGGCTTCTTAATTGAACTATTCCATAATGGCATGTGTTTCACCCTATGTTTTATTGACTTATTTAATGTATGAGTTTCTGATTTCATAGGGGATCTATATTTTAAGAACATTGAAGTAGAGGAGGATAACCAACGACCAAGGGAACTTAGAGAGGTTATTCTTTGGGGTAACCTAAAAGCTATTTGTATATAAATTGATTCTTAATTCTTTTCCATAGACTGTGATTGAACAATTCAAGCTAGTGAAGTTTTCACTTTTATTTAACATGATTTATTTCTTATTTATTTTTGTGAACATGGAACTTTCATCCCTTGAACCCACTATTTGATTCATGATAAATAAACTATTCATCATGAGTGAGTAGTTTATTAGGGGATGGTGAATTACTAGTAGGAGGAATAATAACTTAAGGGGAGTGATTTAATTTGATTCATGAATTTCTTGGAAGGACTAGTATCATGTTGATATTTTTTTATATAATTACCCAACCACCAAGTGAGAGTGATAGTGATTAGAAAATGAATCTGAATGCAATAGAGGGGAGTGGGAGAGTGAGATCATCCTTACTCTACCTTTTCCACTGAAATTGAATGTAATTCACATAGGCTTATTAGATTACCTTGAACAAAGGAGATGAAAGACCTAGGGAGTTCTAGTTGTCACTAACCAAGTGAGCTAGTTTTTTTGAGAATATTCTCAATTGGTTTCCTTTATTTGTTTATGAATTGAATGATTTACGAACCTTAGGAATGATACCTTTGAAACTGATCCACCATATTCATTTCCAATTATAAGTCTCCACAACCCTAAATTCATCTATAACCATAAATCATTTCAATTATATTCCTTTGTAAACCCTAGGTGTTTTATATTATTCTTAACCATCTTTTCCATTGAAATAACTACCATGAATGGTTAGCTAGTTTTAAATCCCTATTTTCTCAATGTTTTAACTTCAAGACTTCAATTACCTATACTATATCTATGGTATTAGTGATTAGGACTCTATGCATTTAATTCTAAAATTGACCAACGCCTCTGAGAGTTGACAATTCCCATGAGAACAACATAAATCTATTAGATTCTTATATTTTCTATATGAATCAAGGTCCCAACTTATCAATCACTGTAATAATTAAAATTATGTATGATTTTTTTTATAATGACTGCTCTCTTCATGTTATTATTTATGAAATGTTTTTGAAAATAATTGGTTGTAATAAGAATCCCCTACCATCCAATCTCACCTTTATTTTTTTGAAATAGTTTTATATGTTTTAAACTCTCAATTTATATGGTTTATTTATCTTTAATAATTGAAAATGAAAGTTTCACAATTTTTCTTACCATATTGACTTTATGTATTATCTGATCTAAAGTATCCAAGTTGTAATTATTCAGTTTTTTGATCATTAATCTTTAAGGGTAAAAGAAAAAAATTACAGTTCAAATTTTCATATAT
This sequence comes from Viscum album, assembly GCA_963277665.1. Taxonomy (NCBI): domain Eukaryota; kingdom Viridiplantae; phylum Streptophyta; class Magnoliopsida; order Santalales; family Viscaceae; genus Viscum; species Viscum album. The sequence goes on along the minus strand of OY728137.1, from coordinate 403,998,327 downwards.
CATTGAAATATATAAATTTACAGTATAAAATAAGTTTCTAAACATATGAAAATTTTCATATATTTTTGATAATTTTTGAATTTACTGTGATTAATTTGTTTTATATTAACCCTTATTTTAGTGTTTCTTTTCCATGGTGATTTTTTTTCCATTTTTGGATCTATTGATTTAGTATCTTTGAATTTAGTTTTTCATTTAACAGGATTAAAGGTAGTGTGAAATATGTAATTCAAAATCTCGAAATAGATTTTTTAAGTAAATGAGGTGTTATTTATTAATAAATATTAATTAGTGTGGATTGATTTAGATTAAGAATTTATTTTCTTTTATGCAACAAATTTTGAATTTTCTTTTTTATTATGGGTTGTTTTGAATTTATTGATGTTTTAAAATAGTTTATACTTTTCTAAATAGTCGAAACATTTTTTTTAGATTCAATTAATAGAGTTTACTTGCTTGGTATTGATTAAATTAAGTTCATTATTGGTGACATAGTTATGGTTTTATCTATGGAATTTTCTTATGAAATAAGATTATATTATAGAAAAATGATTTTGGATTGTGAAAAGGTAGTTCAAGAAAGTTTATATGAAAAACATTGCATTATTTGTGGGTTGGATTTATATCAAATTCAACCTAGACATGAATATCATTAAATTTTATTCTTTTATAGGTATCTACTTATTATTTTAATTGAATGAAAATTATTTTTGGAGAACAAGTTATTATGTTGGGAATTTATTTTTTTGAGTATTTGTTATTTTTATTATTCTTAAATTTTTTTAATTATATTATTTTTATTCTATAATTTATCTATTTTATATTAAAAATCATATATCAATTGATTTAACTATTGTATAAAATTTCATTACTTAGTAAAATTACATATTTCAAATTGTAGATGAATTTGGATGTCATTCTCATAAAAATTGATAGAATCCTACTCAAGTATAATATCATGAACTAATAAATTCTTATATTTTATTAATTTCAATTGAAATTTTGAGACAATATTCTCTAATTTTATTTATTAAATTTTTATTAAAATAAAATCCAAAATGATTACATGATAAAAAAAAATGATATTACATAATATTTTTTTTATGTTTCTTAATGATAAATTTTTTTATTTTATTTTCCTTTGAGATAAGTGGTTTTTTAAAATATATATTTCCTTTGCATATTCTTATTTCAATATAATTATTTTTTTTGGAAAAGGGTCCATGAAACCATAAATATTAATAAATATTTTTTTAGAAACATCATGTCAAGTGGTTGAATGCATAAATAAAGTAGTCCTTGATAGATCACTTAAAGATTGTTTTTTTCTATTAAATAATCAAGTTTTCTTTCTTCCTATAATTTACATAAGCTTTTTTCCTTTCAAATTATTATAAAATTTATTCCTATCTCATAGTAACTAGTTATAGGTACAAGCCTGAGATTTGGAGTATCATAGTAGAGAATATTATCAAGGTTGTGTAACATGACTAAAATCAATCGATTGTTAATTTATTAGATTTCAATAATGAATTGTGATTTAGTCTTGGTGTTTAGATTTTAAATCATTGAACTATTGTAATTTTAATATACATTATTTAAACTAATAGACGAGAGTGATAATTCTCTCATGATTTTTTTTTCAGGTAATTGATAATATTAAAATGTTATTTGCTCAAAATTAGAGGGTTTAGTTCAATTTTATTCATGTTATAGTTCTCATTGTCTCCAAATGTAGTGCCCTGGGATGGATAAACCATTGGGAGGGGGGGGGGGTGAATCAATGGTTTCTTTTTACGAATTTTGTTTCTTTTAAATTCAGCCTCTTGAACTTATTAAGGTTCTCGATCTAATAAATGTTTTCTCACAACCTCAACTTGATGTGAAATAATAAATAATTGAGGCAATCCCAAAAAATATATAAATCTCATTATAAAATCATACTCCTTTCTATGTTGGTTAGACACCCCAACATGGATTCTCTAATATACCCATAAGTGAATACTATAGGTTAAACACACTGGTTACAATCTATCTATAATTGGTTAGACACCCCAACTACTCCTCTTTTATGATTCATTAGATACCCAAATAAAAGGACTCTAGTATCTAGTTATACACCAAAACTATAATATTCTTATTCAATAATAATCCAGGGATATAAAGATCTTCTTCTTCAGATAGTATTCCTCCACAAGAAAGATAGATTCCATTTAATTATGAACGGTTATTTAAGGTCTTCAACAGATGTTTGGAATAATATTTTTGGCCTTGAAACTAATTTAAGATCTTAAGTGTTCTAAATTATCTTCTTTAAATACTCTTGTACATATGATCACATTATTTAATAATTGATCCTCTTTGACTCCTTCTTTCTTCGATACAAAGATGTATCTGGATTCTCAAAATACTCTCGTATAATGGATACAAGATCTATCAATGATAAAATAGTTTCTTTGATACTAGAACCATTATATTTATATTCACAAAATCATCATGAGACTTATTATTAAAATAGCATAGTAAATATTTCCATATTTAAATTACCAAAAAACGCAAGATCTTCAGTAGTGATATTATATCTTTTAAATCATTAAATTGATTCTAGATTTATCTCTCATTAAAAATTTTCAAAAATATCATTTAAATATTAATTTAAATCCTATAAAAACTTATGATTTTAAAACCTTGATATTTTAAAATAACATTATGTTTGACAACGTATTCAACACATAACACTAAGTGTAAATGAAATACACAATATTATTATTTAAATAGGAATGTTATAACTTAGCTGTTGAATTCGTGGGTTGTAATGGTGTTAAAAAAATTATAAAATATATAAAAAAGATCTACTAAATAAAAATTAATTTACTAATTCTTAGTAAATAAGTGCACAATTTTTAGTAATATAATTTTATGCTTTAGAAATATGTTTTATTCAAAAATACTTTTATTGCTTTTTGTGATTATAATTAATTTATAAAAATTATAAAAATTATATTTTATAAAAAAAATCAGAATTTTAAAATCATTATATAAAAATTATCTTTGGGTGAAATTTTCATATTTTTGTGAAAATATTTATTTTTCAATGAATAGTGAACAATACCGATTTTTATTAAAAACTATATTTTGTTTCAAAAAATTTCAAAGTTGCACTTTATTTTAAAATGGTTTAAAATTTAAATTAATTACATTATATTATGAGTAAAACAATTAGGTTAATTTTAATCAATTTTATTTTTTATTTTTTTACAAAAACTTTTTTATATAAAAATGCTGTTTATAAGAAAAACTACAATTTTCTAAAAAGCTATTTTCATTGTGTTTTGAACACTTATTTTAAAATTAATTTATTCCACTTATAGGTACTGAATTTTAAAAATCTATTTCATATCTTGAATTATGAGTTTTAAATTTTATAAATAAGTCCCTTTTAATTATAGGCATTATGAATAGTAATTGTGGTAAAATTTATCACATTGATAAATGGTAAATTGGGTTAATCTAGGTTAAAAATAAGTGATAAGGCCACAAATTTTCATATTAATTAATATATGATGAATTTAATTCTACCATAATCACCTTAGGCTCAAAATGTACTTATTTAGTGGGCATTTTCTATGAAAATGAACCTTATAATATTTAAAGTTTTTTTTAAAAATGTCACTCTCTTAGTTTTAAATTTCTATTTTGCGTCCACAATTGGAAAAAGAAAGATATTAATGAATATAAATGTCAATTTTGATCTTAATGAAATTATTTTCATGTTATAAATTTATTTATAATTTTTATAAATTGTATAATTACCTTAAATGCTTGAGCAAAGCTAATAAAATATTTATTTAATTAAAATAAAAATAAAATAAATGATTTTAAAAATATTAAAAGTGATATAATTTTAATGATTTAATGGGTCCCATGAATTTTGAAGACCTATATGCTATATTAAATAAGTTTTGAATGATTATATTTGAATTCCTCATTTCCCATGATATATTTAATTTCAAATTAAATAAATAGGGTCAAAAATGAAAATAATAATATTTTATCAAAATAATATTTTATTAAATTATTTAAAATTAATAAAAATATTATTTCATGTAATTTGAATATATTATGGTTGAAAAAATCATCTATGGTCAATTTTCGATTCAGTTTCCCACTTATATTAACATTATTGACCCTTTGTGATTAAAATAGTGGTTATTGTGGTTAAGCTCAAAAATAATTAACTAAGGGGTTAATTTAAAATATAAGGATTAAAAAAATATAAAAACATGTATAAATTTATTTGTATTATATTATTTCTACCCGATCCACTTTTATTCGAATTTAGGACCATTTTAAATCATTTTTCTACAGAATAGTCTTATTATATTTTAATTTTTTAATGAAATTCTAAAAAAGCTCGTGACCTCAATTATAAAAGAGAAACCCCCCCTCCACTTATTAACACAAATTTGAGCCTTAAATATTGACCATACCATACCAAAATATCATATAAAATCCATTATCTGCATTCCATAGGTGTTGGTATTCTCAAAAGGCCAACTCTAGGGTCCTTATGAGGAGATTTATACCAGTTCTTCTAAAGAAGAGGCAATCACCTTAACTGATCACTTTATTTTTTTTACTTCTTATTATAAATATTATAAATCCATGTTATTTATCATAGAATGGTAACATATTTATCCTAAATATACTTAAATTTAATCATGAATTTTTTACCACTATACATCCTATTTCCTATCAAATTGGAAGTGAAAGTATCACTCATGCGTACATATGGATTACCATATCCACATAAAGATCTAATTCATTTTTAATCCCCATATTTTAGGAATAGGAAATATGATGGGTTTAATGTTTATATATTATTTTTTAAAAATAATTATACTTCATTAATGATAATATCATATCTACCTTCTTACCTTCCAATTCGTTGGGAAATGTTAACCTTAATCACGTGTATATGTGGAATACCACCTCCATGAAGCGATGTGATTCATTTTTAATTTATATTTTACTTGGATGGTAATGAAAATGAATTTTATAAATATATATTATTTAAATTATATAATAACCATTTTTTAATGGTGAATAAATATCTACCTTTCTTTCATTCTATCCATCTAAAAGTGAATACAGTGTTCTTGTATATGTACGACCTACTATCTTCATAAACACTGTAATTAATTTTCTATATCCATCCTCTATGAATTTATATAAATAAATATATAATGAATATATATTATATTTATATCATGAATAAAATTATTTATATTATGGAACTATGATAAAATTATTAGGACCAAAACCACCAAACAAAAACATACATGAAAAATAAAGCCGTTATCACGCGAAACAGTGATTTTCATAAAAAATTATAAATAAATGGGTGATAAAAGGTTCTGGATAAATAATTTATGGTATGATATATATGATTAATATTTTTAATATATTTATAATAAATTTATATTTTTATATAGGAGTTTCAGATATGTATGAAGCAAATTGAACTTGTGGTAAGAGATTTCATCTCAATTTCCACCCCATTGAGACATAATTACTATTATGAACATATTTAATTTTATGTAGTGTATATAATAAAAAATTGAGATATTTAAAATTAATGTATATTTATTTTTTATTATTTAATTTTCTTTAAACTTTACTCTTTTAAATAGTTTCCATATTTTATTCCAACATTTCCTCTTTTAAAACTTTAATCATGAAAAGAAATGTTAAAGAGATAAAATGATCTTATTTCTATTTTAATCAGATATATTTTTATTATATATATATTTTATAAAAATGTTTTAAATATTGTTTTAAATATTCTCCTATGATTTGTTAAAATCATGTTTACTCATGTTTTACTTTTTACAAAATGATTTGAAAGGAACCTTCTTGTTGTTTTCCGAATGAGGTACTTTTTAAATTTTGTTTCAACAGTATGAAAGGAATGATTTATTAACTTATACAACATGAAGGGTTTTTTTCTTTCATCATGAATAATATTTTCTTTTAATCTTACTTTTAATGTTTATAAGGTTATTTTTAAAGAAAATTCTTTCCTTTATAATTACAAAATTTTTTAATATGTGATTTCTAAATGGAAAAGTTATTTTCATCAAGAATATTTTAATTTTATTTAATGGTTTCTATTCATCAATGATAATAACATTTTATTTTAATTATCATATACTAGGAATATGTTAAAATTATACCATCCTTTGAAACATTCACTTAATTTTCATCATTGGATATTACATTTGTCTTAGATATCCATATTCTTCGTATCATTGATACGATTATTTCCTAAACTAAATAACATTTATATATATGGTGTTATAATTTTAAATTATTTTATTTAATGATAATTATTTATAATTTTGTTCTATACTAAATATGTATATTTATTGATAATGTATAATGGTCACTAATTAAATCAATCATTAGATATATGTAGAATGAATTGGACATATAGTGATGTGTGGGGACCAATATTATATAGCCCTTAGATGGATTAGTAGGTCTCTTGAGACAAACTAGCTTGGGTTTTGGATGAGGCTTTACCCATTTATATATATGTCATGGCACAAGGACGTGATGGTGTTTTAAAATTTCTTGGTTGAGGCCTCGACAATAAGTTTTATATGTCCAGTATTATGCATTACCTCATTATGAAATTATATATTGACACCCATGTGATTATTGTATTAGTTTTAATATCCATGGATAAGTTTCTATCTCATGTTATTACTTATATAGAATTATTTGATCATATTTTATTCTTTACATACTATTCATAACTTATTTAGCTTCTACTATATGCATACCCTTAATAAGTATCCGATCTCACCCATTTATTATTTTTCTTTTCCCCAGGATACCAAAAAGTATTTTATGATTGATATGAAGGGATATTATAAAGGGTAAAATAGTTTTCTCAAAGAATATACTATGTTTTATTTTAAAATTTTAAATATAATGTGAAATTAAAGTATTTATCTAGTTCACCAAGACTAATAAACTATTCTGTACTTTAAGATGTGATTACTTGTATCTAGTGCCGATTTAATAAATTAACCACTGTATCTGGGCTACTGGAGTCAGGGGATTTATAGTTGGTATCTGATAAAGTTTAGTAGAAACCTCAAAAACTATATTTATGAAAATATAGATTAGAGAATGTGACCCTTTTAATGATCTTGAGAATATTCCCAAAGTAACCAAGATTATAACTTCTAGATTAGTTACACTTAAATTTTCAATTTATTTTTAGTTTTTTGATAGTTTTTAGATTATATATTATGTTTCATAATATTATGATCTAATCTAGGATATTATATTGTTTAGAAATGGTGACTTGTGTAAGATATAAAAACTATATAAATGATTCTAATCCATGTAGGGATTTCCATTCTAAGAAATATAATGAGGTTGGAGCTAGAGCTACAATTGGAGATGGAGATGCAGCTGGAGCTGAACAAATTACAACTATATTGGGATAACTAACTTAGGTTAAGAGAAATAACCTTGATCATATGGATCAACATACATAACTTCAAAACTGTGTAATAATGTTAGATTGCTTCATTCATTAGAAACCCTCATCATTCAATGGGACTACAAATATTTTTATATTTGAGAAATTCATATGTTCCGTAGAGAAGATATTTCTAGTTTTGGGAGGTAATGAATAGGAGAATGTTCTCATGGAAATTTATAATATCTTAGGGGATAAAAATAATTTATGTTCATTGATTTAAAACACTAAGTATGTAGAGTAAATAAAGAGAATTTATTAGAAATATTTTAAGGATATTTTCTTATACAAATATTTTACTCATGATCAAAGAGCAGATACAAAGATACCATTACTAAGTCTAAGACAAAAAGAAGAGGAAAATGTGGATAAGTATGAATCCAAATATAAAATATTATAAATACATGATATGGACTATGTGCGTAATCTAATGAGAAAAATTAACCATTTTTTTGACGGGATAAATGCAATCCTTTGAAGTTTACTAGTCTCACAAACATTATCATCATCTAAGGATATAGTATCATGTGATATCAAGATAGAGAAGGAATTATAAATTTTTTATGTAATTGAAGGAAAACAAGATAATAAAAAGATGGTAGAGAAAAAATAGATAAGGGGAAGAAGGGAAAGAAGAATTTTTCCTCATGTGATAATTGTGTAAAGAAACACCTTAGTACTTGCTTGAAGGGAATAAGATTTTTATTTAATAATGGAAAGAAAGTTCATCAAGTGCATGAATGTAAGGTAAACAAAGAATCCTCTAATGTTTATTTTTTCAACTGGAAGAATATAGGGAACTATGAAATTGAATTTCCCAAGCATCAAGGGAATATAACTCAAAAGAATAGGAATCAAGGTTAAGATTATGATATCACTATAGATGTAGTGGAATGATTAAAGTGATGGTGTATTTGAATTCAAGAATTATATTGTAGAAGTATTTTTCCAATGATATTTTGGTTATGAAAATCATGAAATGTATAAGTATTATACTATAATAGACTTTCTTTAAGTATTTTAAAGCATATGTTTAATATTACTGATAACCAAGAAAAGTGATTTAGTGGTAATGTGATATTTTTAGATAATACATGAATAAGAGAAATATAACCATTAATATGTTCTTGATGTTGTGTTAATAGATAGTTAAGAAGAAAATGGTATAGTATTTGTGACCTTAAAAATGGTTAGTGATTTGATGAAAAAGTAATTTATGATGAAGTTTACTAAATTTTTAGATATATATTCAATAATATGAGATTTTATTTAAGGAATAAGGAGATAGTTAATTCTTGGAAGTATGAATGTTTTCATTAAGTTTTTATAGTGATTAAATAGATTACCATGTTTTAGGAAAATAAATGATTAAGGTATTTACATGTGACATTAAGAGATAATTTATAGTGAATTAATGATAATTTTATTTTGGAAATATTCAGACATATTTTTTAGGATCCTTAAGGTTGACTACTTATATAATGGATTAAGTTAAAATTTGGATATTATTATTTGAGGTTAAAGTATAATTTATCATAATTGATAACTTGTGATAACTATTTTGGGTTTGGTAAATATTTATAGGCTAAAGGAATGACTTATTAATCATATGATTCATTAAAAAGTGCTTTAGGTATAAAAAACATTCCTCTCAAATATCAATTTCCAAGCATAAGATATGAAGTGTAAATAGATTAAAGAACAAAAAAAAGACGAGATTATACTTATATAATATAATGAAATCAAGTAGGTTTATTTTATCGAGTTATTTATCTAGATAGTAAAATAATACCTTTAGTTTTGGAGAAGGACCTTGAAATAAAAATGTTATCTTTTTTACTTTTCTTACCGAGAAATCAACAGTCTATTAACCCATCATAGATTTACAGTCTTATGATGGTTACCTTTCTCTTGGAAATATTCTATATCACTGTTTATTAGTACTTAGAAATTATTTTTCTCTTCCAAATCCATATTTCCACTTCCCACTGATGTTCTCCTATTTGAAATCCTAGTTTTGTAGTGACCTTCAGACTTCCCTCTCGCACTTTTTAAGAGGAAGTTTTATTGACCTTTTTTATGATGTGAGTTTTCCATAATGGAATTTTAAAATGAAAAACCCTAGATTAATTGATAATATTCAAAAAAATTTTGGATGAAATTTATTGAATGTGGGAGAATGTAACACCTTAATATTTTAAAATAATATTATGTTTTATTTCATATTTAACATGCAACACCAAGCTTAATCGAACCAGACAATATTATTATTTAAATATGACTATTATAACCTAGAAATTGAATTAGTAGGTATGAATAGTTTTAAAAAATTATGAAATATATATAAAGGACCTACATTATAAAAATTAATTGATTAATTATTAGAAATAGTCAATAAATTTTTAGTAATATTATTTTATGCTTTAGAAATATGTTTTCTTAAAAAATGATTTTTATTATTTTTTTGAGAAAATATTATAATAAATTTATGGAACTTGAATAAATTTTATTTTATGCAAATAATTTCATTTTTGAAATTAGTCAATAAAAATTATATTAGGGTGAAATTTTTATATTTTCCAGAAAATGTTTATTTTCTAGTGAACAGTAAAAAATATCGATTTTTATTAAAAACCATATTTTGTTTCAACCATTTGAAAAGTTCAATTTTATCTTAAATTTTTGAAAATTAAAATTAGTTATATTATATTATGATTAATCAAATTATATTCATTTGAATCAATTTTATGATTGATTTTTTATAAAAAAATTTATACAAAAAAGTTATTTTAAAAAAATGCATTTTTTTAAAATATTGTTTTCATCATGTTTTGTGAACTTATTTTAAATATAATTTCTAACAATTATGTATATTAAATTTCATAAAAATTATTCCATATTTGTAATAAAGTGGTTCAAATTTTTAAATAGGCCCCTTTTAATTATAGTCATTATGAATAGTAACAATGGTAAAAGTTATCACCTCGGTAAAGGGTAAATCAGGTTAATCTAGGTTATAACTAAGTGTTAATGACATATTTTTTCATCCAAATTATTATTGAATTAATTATATTTGACCCTAATCACATTATTATAGAGGACTAATTTTTTAATGGACACTTTTCTATGAAAATGATCCTTATAATTTTTAATGCAATGAAAGTTACAAAATGCATTCTCTTTGTTTTAAATATTTATTATGTGTCCAAATAGGGTCAAAATAAAGTTATGAATGAATATAAATATAAATTATTATATTAATGAACTTATTTTAATGATATAAATTTATTTATAATTTCTATAAATTATATAATTACCTTAAATGTGTGTACAATGCTAATATAATATTTATTTAATTAACAGAAAAATAAAATAAATGATTTTAAAAATATTAAAAGTTATATAATTTGAGTGAGTTAATGTGTCAGACTAATTTTATATACCTATATGTAATATTAAATTGGTTTTAAAGTATTATATTTGAATCCACCCTTTTTGTTGATATATTTGATTTCAAATTAAATAAATAGTTTCAAAATTAACATTAATAATATTTTATCAAAATATTAGTTTATTAAATTATTTAAAATTCATAAAAATATTATATTCATCCACGTTTTTAGAATATAACTTTTCTTTTTATGAGTCACTTATCCATTAATAGTAATATTATTGACCTGTTGTGATTAAAATAGTGGTTACCATGTTTAAGCACAAATATAATTAACCAATTGGTTAATAAAAAAGATAAGGATTAAAATGATATAAAAAATTATCTAAATTTCAATTGGATGTTTTTATTTAAAACATATACACATTTTATAATAATTAATTACCCTTTTTAATCATTTGGATCTAGCATAGTCTTATTATATTATATTTTTTTACAAAATTCCAAAAGTGCCCCTCACCTGAATTATAAAATAGAACCTCCCCCCTCACTCATTTACACAAATTTTAGCCTTATATCTAGACCATCCCCTGATAAAATATCTTATAAACTTCTTTGTCCACATTATACAGGTTTTTTTTCCCAAAACACTAACTCTAGGGTCCTTAGGAGGAGATCTAAAGGAGTTCTTCCAAAGAAGTGGTAATTACCTTAACCGATCACATTATTTTTTTTACTTCTTCTTATACCTCTTATAAATATATGGTATTTATCATAAAATGGTAAAATTAATTTCCTTTGTATAATAAAATGTAATTTTTATTATAAAACCACCATTATCCACCCACTTTCCCATGAAATGGGAAGTAAAAGTATCACTCGTGCTTACGTACAACTTCTCCTATCCATGCAGCGATACAATTAATTTTTCCTCACCATATTTTATAGATGAGAAATATATTGAGTTTAATGTTTATATATTATATTTAAAAAAATTTATACTTCTATAATGATAATATCATATCTACCTTATTACCTTCTAATCTGTTGGGAAACGATAACGCCGCTCGTGCGTACATGTGGACCGCCACCTCCACGAAGTGATGTGATTAATTTTTCATTTCGATTTTATCTAGATGGTAATGAGGATGAATTTTAATTAATATATATGATTTAAATTATATGATAATTATTCGATAAAGGTGAATAATTATATGCCTTTATTTCATTGCATCCGTCTAAAAGTGAATACATTATTCATGCATACGTATAATCTACCATCTCCATGAACGATGTAATTAATTTTTCAATATATATTCTTTATATATTACTATAAATACATATATAATGAAAATATATTATATTTATATCATTATTAAAATTCTATATATTATGTAACCATGTTCAACGTATGAATAACAAAACTACCGAACCAAGACATACTTGAAAATTGAAGCAATTATCACATGAAACAATGATTTTCATAGTTTTTTAAATAAATGGGTGATAAAAGGTTATAGGTAAATCATATACTTCATGATATATATGATTGTTTTTCTTTAATATATTTATAATAAATATTTATTTATTATACAAGTGGTTCAAATAATTACAAAGAGAATTAGACCTTAGGTAAGGGATTTCATCTTAATTTCCACTCTATTGAGAAATATTTGGTATCATGTACCTATTTATTTTTATATAGTGTATACAATTAACCATTTAGGTATTTAACATGAATATATATTTATTTATGATGATTAATTTTTATTTCATGTTTACTCTTTTAAATATTTTCCATATTTTCTTCCAAATGTTTCTCTATTTGGAACTTGAATCAAGCAAAGGAATGTTTAAAAGAATAACCAATATTATTTATTTTTTAATCATATTTTTTTTATAATATATCAATATTTTATAAAAATTTCTCAAATAATGTTTTTAATATTCTCCTATGATTTTTTAAATCCATTTTTACCCATGTTTGACTTTTTAAATAGTGGTATGAAAGGAATCTTATTATCAATTTCTAAATGTGGTACTTTTTAAGTTTTTATTTCAATAGTATGAAAGGAATGTTTTTTAACTTATAGAAAATGAATGGATTTTTCCTCCATCATGAATAATATTTTCTTTGAAGATTAATTTATAATTTTATAAGGATCTTTTCAGAGAAAATGTTTTCATTTATAATTGCACAACTTTTTAATAAGTGATTTAAAAATGGAAAGGTTATTTTACTCATGAATGTTTTAATGATCTTTAATGGTATTTATATTTCATAATGAAAAAAATCTTTTTATTTACTTATTATACAATGGGGATATTTCGAAATGATACCATCCTTTTAAACATTCCCTTTATTTTGATCATTGGATATTATATTTGTATTAAATATCCATCTTTTATGTATCGTGGATATGATTATTACCTAAAATGTATACCATTTCTTCATACAGTGTTATACTTTGAAAGTATTTTATTTACTATAAATTATTGATAAATAAATGTTCTTTTATAAATATGAATATATTTCTGATAAGGAATAATGTTCATCAATTAAATAAATCACTTGATATATGAGGAATACATTGGACATAAAGTGATGGACGGGGCCTAGAATTATATATCCCCTCAATACATCAGTAGGTATCATGATACAAACTAGATTGGTTTTGGGCCAAGGCCTTTCCATTTATATAGATGTCATGGAATAAGGCCTTGACGGTATTTTCATATGTCTAGGCCGAGGCCTCAACAATAGGTTTTAGATGTTAGTTATTATGAATTCTCTCATTATGAAATCAGATATTGATATTCATTTGATTATTTGATTTGTTTTTATATCTGTGGATAAGTTTTTATCTCATGTGATTACTTATTTGTATTTATTTGATCATCATTTATTCTTAATATATTATTCTTTACTTATTTAGCTTCCACTATATGCATATCCTTTTTGAGAATTTGATCTCACTCATTTATTATGTTTCTTTTCCCCATGATACCAGGAAGTATTTTATAATTGATATGCACATATATTATAAAGGAGACAATGGTTATATCCATGAAAATACTATGTTTTATTTTAAATTTTCAAATATAATGTGAAATTCAAGTATTTATATAGTTGACCAAGACTACTAGACTATTCATCCCTTTGGTATTTGATTTCTTGTATCTAGTTTGAATTAAATAAAGTAACCACCAGCTCTGGGATACTGGAATCATGGTCTATACATGATTCATTATTTCTTTCACATGATATTTAAATGTCCTTGATCTCCATATATTCCTAAAATTTATCTACTTTATTCATATATGGATACTACAATGTAGCCATTCCATCCACAATTAATCCAACAAAATTTTGTACTATAGTGCATCTACTATAGTGCATCACCCTATTATTTTCTAGAATCACAAATATCAAAAATAATATTATAGTGCAATATCATATAATACGACATACCCCACTATAATTCATTTCCTATATTTAATTAATACCTTCTATGACATAGGGAGAAGCTGTAGTATGGCTGTCTCATTATCCATGAGACTTCTAAAGTGAGGTGATCATCCATATAATGTAGCTGGTGCCAAGTTCAATACCATCGAATTAACTTTATGAAATGAGGATTACCTTTATGAAATTCAACACATATCCTTAAACAGTTATTAAATTACCCTTATGTGGGTATTGAAAATCACAATGTACCCTTTTGGAAGTCATTATTTAACTTAATTCGACTCCTAGTTACCCTTATGTGGGTATTTTAAGTTATATATTACCCTTACGTAACATCTAATTTAGATTATGTAGTGCTCGGTACCCTTACGTGGCCTCAATGTAACATGACACAGTGCAATATCATTTTGTTTTACCCTAACATAGGCAATAGACCACCTTTACTCAACGAGCATTCTACTTTTACACAAATTCACTATACCTTTACACAACCCCCTGATTTTGTCCTTACCTTTACTCATGTAATGTAATTCACAATTTTATCTTTAAATAGGTATATAAATTAACTCAAAATCATATAATTCATTTTATAATAACTTTTTAGGCCTTCCATATTCCATCAAATATTCTTCATGTAAGAATATAAATATGATTTTATGGACTTATCATCAATTATGTCATCATACAACAATAGAATATTGCATGTGATTCTTCTTAATTAATCATCATGAAAAAATAATATTTTTCATGTACATTAATCAATTCCTCATGAAAATAATATTTTAATGGCCTTAAATTATTGTAAATATTGGGTCAGTTTTTCAACTGTATTAAAACATGCCTTAAAACTTAATATCAGTTCAATAATCCTAAAAAATACAATGATAATTTCTCAATAATAACATACAATTCCATTTAAATAATCTATAACAATTATCCAATCATCATCAATTCAAATATTAACTCATTGAAAAAAATTAAACACTTGGGCCCAAAAATCCCCCATTTGAAATTTGTTTTTAATATCCCTTCACATAATAAAAGTCTATATGCGTGTTCAAATGTTTTCTCCCCATTATTGACAATAAAATGAAAATGATAAGTGGGGGTATTCACATCTCATAAATTTTTCAAAAACATGTTCACCTTCATTATATGATTATTTATTGAAACATTTTGAGAGAGGGATGATATCACATGGTTATCTTAGGAAAGAGCCTTTAGTTAATCCATTGTTTGTCTACATGGGCTATGCTAGTGTGGAAAAAAGAGAGATATTTCTAAGGTTGTGTATTAATCCATAAAAAAACATTCATGTGAAATTATTATCATAAATTCTCAAATCTAATTTAAGTAGTTGAAAATAATCATATTTATGAAAAATTTTGTACACACTTCAACAAACATATCAAAAAGTTCAAGTGAATGAAAAATAATGTATCCCCATATTTTTCATCTTTTCATCAACTAATCAAATTAAATTGATAAGTGGGGGTCTTCACATCTCATAAATTTTTCCAAAACATGCTATACTTTCTTAATAAATATGATTGCTACAATAAGAATTAGTAATGAGAGTGTGATTGGAAAATCTCAAACTCTATTATTAAAAGGCTGTCCAAAAAATCATAGATTCACATGAAAAATTATTTGGCAGCCTTCTTTCTCAATTTTTATCCCCCTAATGGGATGAAATATTCTTTTTCACTTAATGGTAGTTATAAGACTCCCTGAAATACAATATCTTCATGATGTTAAAAAGTGATTGCCTCAGACTTATCCTTCAATTCCATATATGTTAGCTCAAAACACATAAAATAATATGGATTAAGGTATAACCTTTTGTTTCTTTAGAAGAAACATTTAGTGTGAGAGTTCCTCTCATCCTTACTTTATTATTATTTCCAGGCTTAATATGGTATGTTCTTTATTTATTTTTGATAGGCTTCATGGTTTGTATATATATTTTCTTACTATTAGTTGATTATTTATATGGAATACCTTTTTACAACTCATTCTAATGGATATTCATGTTAACAAATATTCATAACATCTCAAGAATTTTTACCTCATCTTTTGAAGACACTTATTTTCTTTTATATTTTTAAATTTTTTAGCCTCCTCCTTTTCCCTCTTAGTAGTTTGTGTAGGATAACTTTGGAAAACCTCTTCCTTGATGAAAAAAGTGAAATCTTGGAATAAATCTTTCTTAGTGGAGTCAAATTCACATTTTATTCCACCTTCTTCATAATTGGAAAAAATTATTGTTTCTTCTTATAGATTTGTCTTTTTTTCTTTAAGAGGGTTGTTTTGAGTGCTTAGATTTTAGTTCTTAATACACTTTTTTTAGGATCATTTTAATCCTCCCCAAAACTAAACCTATTTTCCAGATTAATATGTATTTTATAGGATAATAAATCTACTTTTAATTCATAGTAGTGGTGTATCCATATTTATTATTTATCCTTCCATGAATTCCTCCAATTAAAATACCTTTCCACATGATCAAGGTTAGAACAAATGAAACATTTACCATAAGATTCATACCTCTTGTGGTATCTCCTTGATTGATATGTTGGCACTTTTGGAGTTCTTATAATATCTTTGATCTTCTTGGATTTGAATAAAATACTCATGATATGCCCAAATCTTCCACAATAAAAGAACTTTTGTGATTTTATCATTTATGGAACCACAATTTCATATTTTGAATAGATAAAAACTTTACATCTAGATATCATATCTAGATTCCTCTTTACTTCAACACATGTTGAGATAGATTTTGGAGGGATATTAATATTTTCTTTAAAGGTTACATCCTTTCCTTAAGGTAACTTATTCTCATACCTTTATCCTTAAACTGAGGAACCATTACTTTCATATTTGAAGCATCATACATTCTTGATTGTCTCCTTTCTTCAAGTTGGGTTTTTAGAGGTATGATACTTGAATTTAACTCCATATACATGGCCATTTTATTTAAAATATATTGGAAAAGATATTCAATAACATCAATTTTATCCTTTATCTTGGTTCCTGTTTTCTTTATGCTGAGATTCATGAACACTTCTTCTTTTCTCGGTATTTTTTTTTCAATGGACAAATCTTTTTCCATTAAATGGTAATCATCATGAATGATTATCCATTGGTATTATTTGTCATTGCATGAGTATTACTTGGAATAAAAAATTTATATTGTTTTATATTCACAGATATAATTACATATACTTTTAATCTCTAAGTGAGAGTTTGAAATTTCACATCCTTTATCCACATGAGGGTTAGAATTAGAGATAACATTAGGTTTATATTTTACCTCAGCTAGAGAACAAAAATTATAGAATTAATTCCTTTTTTTATTCTTATAATGAAGTGAAATGATATTTATTTCATCTCTAAATTGGGTGTATGAAAATGATGAATCAAATTTCTCCTTTATATTCATTAGATTATTCTTGTTAAAATCTATGCAAATTTGTCTATTTACATTACAATTCCAATCCTTTGGTAAAATTTTTTCCATTCCTTTTTTACTTTACCCTTTTTTTAATTTCTTGAAAAAAGGTATATGATCTCAGTGAAATCTTTATCAGATTATATATTTAAAACGTCTTGTATATTTAGAGGGAACCTTCCTCTGATACCACTTATAGTTCCCCAGGACGGATGAATCACTGGTGGGGGGGGGGGGGGGGTGAATCAGTGTTTTCTTTTTACAAATTCTATTTCTTTCAAATTAAACCTCTAAAACTTGTTAAGTTTGTTGATCCACTCAATGATTTATCACATCGTCTCCCTCTTGTGTATTAATAAAGATGATATAGTATCACATAATATTTACAAGGGTCGACATAAAAGCTTACTTCTTTACATGGTGGTTAGACACACCAACATGGTTTCTCCAATAGAACCACAAGTGAATAAAAATGGTTAGACACCCTAGTTAAAATATCTCAGTAATGTCTTGGCACATTTACTTCTCCTATTCTATGGTTGGTTAGACACCCCAATCACAAGCCTCTAGTAGATAGTTAGGCATCCTATCTACAAGATTCTTCTTCAATGATGATCCAGTGATATAAATATATTATTATTAAAATAGTATTCCTCTATAAGAAAGATGGATTCCCTTTCCTTATATATGATTCTTAAAGTTATTCAATATATGTTTGGAACAATATTATTGTCCTTAAAACTATTTGTAGATCTTGAGTGATCTGACTTCTTTTATTCAAATACCTATGTACATGTGATCAAATTATTAAATAATTTCCTAGCTTTTTCACCTTTCTTTGATACAAATATGTATTGGGATTATAAAAATACTATTGTATAATGGATGGAATATCTATCAATGATACTCAGTTTCTTTAATACCTACACCATTATATTTAAATTCACAAAATCATCATGAGTCTAATTATTAAAATATCATAGTCAATATTTCCAAATCTGAATTATGGAAACCCCATGATCTTCAGCATTTGGATCATATATTTCAAATTGGTTAACTAATTTTTATTTATATCTCATTAAAACTCATTTTAATCCCCATTTAAATATTTATTAAAATCATATTAATACTTGGGATTAATCCCTTCATTCATGTGATATTTAAATATCCTTGAACTTAATAGATTCCTTGAATTTTGCTAATCTATTCATTCATGTATACTACAATGTATCTATTACCTCAATAGTGTATCTAACAAACTCTTGTGGTGTAGTACATCTATAAAATTTCCACACCCTATTATTTTCCAACACTAGAAATATCAAATATATTTTGGAAGTGAAATCTCATATACTACATCATAGCCCCACTATACCTATAATTCACTGACTCTATTGAATTCAGACCTTCCATTACATAGTAAGAAGCCATTGCATGGACATATTGTTTTCCACGGGACTTCTATGATGAGGAAATCATCCCAATGGTGTAACTTTTTTGAGTTCAAGACCCTCAAAGATTACCCTTACATGGATTACCGTTATGCTAGTAATGAAAATATCAACATACCTTTATGAAGTGCCCAACTTACCTTTACACAATGAGGATTACCTTTACATAATTCACCAAATACCCTTACTCACCTATCATATTACCCTTACACATGTATTGAAAACCATAGCTTACCCTTAATCAATTCATTATTAGCTTTACATGATGCCCGATTACCCTTATTTAAGCTGTGTAAGTTACACATTACACTTATATATGCCTCAATTACCCTTACATAGTTCCTGGTTCCATTAAGTGACCTCAATATACCCTTACATAGCACAAAATCAATTTTTTTACCCTTATATAGGCAATTACACACCTTTACACAATGGGCATGCTACCTTTTCACATCCTCAATGTACCTTTATACAACACCATGTTTTTCTCCTCACCTTTACACATGTAATGTAATTTATAATTTTACTTTTACATAGGTATCCTATTTAACTCAAAAAAACCTAATTACTTTCATAATCACTCATGAGACCTTCTATATTCCATAAAATATTCTTCATGTAATATCATCAATATGTTTGAATGGGTATATCATTGATTATGTCATCATGAAATAATTAAATACTACACTAGGTTATTCTTAATTTATTAACCTAAAAAGTAAATATTATTTTTCATGGCCATAAATAAATTCTTTATGAAAATAATTATTTTCACGGTCTTCACTTATTATAAATATTGTGTCATTTATATAACAATATTGTCACATATATTTTAAACTAATTTCTTTTTCAATAATCAAAAAAATACAAGAAGAATATCTCAAGCATGAAATCTAATTCCATTAAATGAATATATAACAATTTTACAATAATAACTACTTCACATATTGACTCACTAAAAATAAATGAAACACTTGAGATCAATATTAATGAACATTCCTAGTGGCTATATATTCATCCCACAATATTGCTTCCTTATACTCTTTTAAAAATTCATCCATTCTCACACATAGATTCTTTAGTCTTATAGATTTTTATTTTCTATAGTTTAAAATTTACTATATTATTATAAAATCTATATTTTTATTATTTTGACTTCTCTAACATAATTAAATTTTTACCTCACATTTATGTTAATGAAATTATATATTTTTTAATGAACGAGTATACATACTAATCATCGATCCAATTTATTTATTTATTTTCATGTCAGAGGTTTTTTTCTATACATAATTTTATTTACTCAATATTTAATCATAGAGGTGGTGAAGGGGAGAGTTTTGGGAACTCTACTCACCCTTTAATCATATGTAAAATTGTATATAACCCCTTTTTGTTATTTCTTTCTATGTGGGATGAATTTTTGTGGAATTAAAGTTCTTAGGTTTCATGGTGTGATGTTCTGAGTTAGTCAAGGTTGGATGAGAGGTTCCCCTTGAGGTTTTGGTGTTATAACCCTCCAAGTGAGTTGTGTGTAGAACAACTTCACTTGGAGTTTTCGGTTGAGATCTTCCCTTAAGAATATGTGGTGTGAGACTTAGGTGTGGGTCATGAGCTTCTTGGGTGACATGGCATGGGGGATGCCAAGGTATTTCTTTAAGGTTCTTCAAATGTTTCACAAAAGGTGAGATTGAGTGGTTACATGTCTTGGGAATTCATAGTGGTTCTAGAGTGAGGTTCTTGGGATAGTTATTCAATGTTAAGGATAGTTGTTTATATTTTGAGTGATTGAGTCTTTAGATCTAGTTTATTGGGGTTTAAGAGGTTGAGGTTTTATAACTCTTACTTAATGTTTAGCATGGATGAATCCTTTAGTAAGGGTTAACACCATGGGGTGTTGTGTATAGCAGGGTTCTCTTGAGTGAATGTTGGGAAGGGTTTGAGGGACCCTCAATGATTCCCATGTAGGTAGATTTTGGATCAATAATTATTTAAGTTCTATTTATGGTTTTTAGAGAATTCCCTTATGGGAATGGCGTTTCTTGAGGATTCCCTTTTGGGTGAGGCGATATCCATGGTTAGGTTATATGGAAGATTCTTTAGATGATCTTTTCACGTCAGGATTGTCCCATGGTTTGATTGATGTGATCTATGGGACTGAGGTAACCTCATGTTTTGTTTAATATGTAGCAGGTAATTGTTGGATCCAACATTGACGAATTCAAGTGTCACCTTAGAAGCTAGAGATTGTTGTTATGAGCGAGCATGGATGTGTTAATTTTGACAGGTTGAGATGATTGAATGACCTTTGTTTTTTGGATTATTTTGTGGATTACTAAGGATGTTATTTCTTGGGTTTTGGTTATAAGATGATACATTTGTTTTATTATTGGGATGGATGTTGGATCTAAGTTTGATCAGATTCTATCCTCGATTGGTAAATTTTAGAAGGGATAGGGGATAATGGATGATCTAGATGAATTCACCTCCTAGTTAAGGTTTCTATATAATTAGGTATTTTATTCTATGCCCCCATATAATTTTATAAGTCCTCGGGTTATTGTTAAACCCCTTGATCATGATAGAGACTAGTTAGTTCTGCAGGACTATCGAGACTTGGTAAGGTACTTTTAGTGTGTTTAGAGTTTCTATAACCAGCTCATATCATACTATTGTAGTCATAGATCAAATTAGTAGTTTATTACTATCTTGGAAGCCTAGGGTTATACCCTAGAGTTTTCCCTTAATTTTTGTTCATTTTATAAATCTAGGATCTTCTTTAATATCGAGAAGAAATTCTAAATGTGTGGGTCATGGCTTGGTGAGCCACATGTTTAAAGTTTTTTCAGCACTATAAAAAACATGTTTTTTTATATTGAGTTGATAATTAGAACCTAAGGATCACCACTATTAACTTTATTTGATTATTAATGTTTATTAAAGTTTTATTTATCTAACTAATCTTGGGATACCACATGTTTATGCACTTGAATATGAAAATTGATTATAGGTTCACCGTTGTGTGTGGCCAAATAAGATTTCTTTCTCACCCCCTATACATGCACCCCAATGTGCATAAAAACCATTATATATGCGTTCAGGTTGATTAAAAGATGTACATTGGGTGGGGTAAAGGCCTGGTGTTGCTTGATCGAGTATGACTGCTTGTGTGGAGTCTGATGATTGGTCTAGAGAATCTTGATAGTTGTTGGAAATTGGGTTTGAGGTATAGATTGGTGATGACAATATATCCTTTGTATTTTATTTCCTGTATTTTATATTATTCTATTTTTATATGTTATTGTCTTGGTGGGTGATCATTTTTCTCTACTATAGCATGACTGTGAGGCTGTATATCATTTTTTCATTTGATATAGAATATTGTTTCTCATGTTTATTAATTTTCTTAATACAATGTTATTTATTAATGTGGATGTGTTTAGATATTTTCAGCTCTTATTTCACTCTAATTCAAGTGTATTTTTCTTTACTTCATCTTTTCTGATCTTTGCACTATTTGGGTTCCTTTGGTGTGTAGGGAGGCACACTTAAGGCCTTATGGTGTGCTGGATCTAGTGATGTGTTGGGTAGACCTGAATTGTTTAGTTACATATCCCACTTCTATAATGAAATGAAAAATATACATATTTAAAATTATAAATAATATAAAACCATTAGATAGTAACATTTTATATTTAACATCACTAAAAATAAAATTCAGAACTATAAAGTGGAAAACCTCAAAATAATCAATGCAAGAAATATTTATTTAATAAATAAATAATACATGATGATAAATGAATTAAAATGAATATTAATAATTAAATAAACATGAAAAAGGTTCTTAAAAATGTAATTAATAAATAAATTTTTTAATTTAGGAGGTAAGAAAAGAGTCCAAAACAAGATGGGACTCAAGGTAACCATTTATTTCCAAATCTCTTTTATTTTCAAGTATTGTTCCTATATTTCCAATATTTTATTCTATGTATTCTATATTAATAGTAAGGTGTGTTCCCTTAGTCTTTTTTATTCTTGTGACTATTTTCACTTTCATTCTCTATCAATCTCTTGACATTATTTTACTACTTCATGTCCATGTTCTTTAATATCATGGATGAATATATCATTTCAACTATTTCTATTCTTTATTCTATATTTTTGACATAACCATATATCTGTTACTCTATGTTAAATGAATAACATATATTACATAAATTAGATTGAACTGTGTTTTCCTATAAAGTTTTTTCATTTGTTTGAAAATGAATATATTGTACATCCATGTACTAATTATTTAAATATAGATATTAATTAATTAATTATACATGCTGATGTAGGAGGGTTATCATGAAACATTATTTATTATATTTTTTTATCAATCTATTATTTTTTTATAATGAATTAATTGGACTTATTAAGTGATGAGAAGGGCCCAAAATTATATAGAATCTCAATCATAGGTAAGTATCATGAGATAAACTAACTTGGATATTTAGTTTAGGCCTACCCATTTATGTATAATTCCTTTTCCATGGCATTGATACTCTAGTTATAATGTCCTACATTATGCATTCCATAATTTTGAGATTTATTATTATAAACCATGTGGTTATTTATTTTCTATTTTATGGATATTTCATGTTTTATATTCAGTTATATAGAACTTATTTGTTCATTTATTCCTATTATATTATGATTTTTATACTTATTTCATATTAAATTTCACTATACACTACCCTTCACTGAGATTTTAAGATCACCCCTTTAATTTTATTTCCCCATTTCCATGGAAAATAATAAATAATGGTATGTGAGATATTTGGATAAGTAATATTGGAAAAAAAATGTATATTTTTATGATGTAGTTTTTTGGTACAATATTGTGTAATATTAAAATATATATCTAGTCTTATGAAAATTCTAAATGTAAGATTTGGGAAGTTTCCAATATGATAAATGACCATTAAACCTATGTGGATGAAGTTGAGGTTGTTATAGATTATAAATATCGTTAATGATTAAAGGGTTTGTTTCAATATATGCCTATAGATCATATGATTTCAGGTTTAAAATAATTTGAAAAACACTACTGAAAAAATGACCAATTCCCACGGTTTTAAACCGTGGGTATAGCCCCCAAAACCATGGGTATAGGCTATACCCACAGTTTTGGGAACCGTGGGAAACCGAGGCGTCGGGATAGGTCCCTAGCCCATACCCAGGGTTTTGAAAACCGTGGGTATAACTTTTTTTTGCCATGATGTCAAATCCTCATAGCAATTTTCATACTGTCAGAGGCTTTACCCATGGTTTTAAAACCGTGGGTATTAATTGTACAAAAATGGGACCTGCAAGTATTGAACCTGGGAGCTCCAGGACCTTCCCTTTTGATCCGAAGTGTCTCACGACTAAGCTACATCACTTTTGACTTTGTATATCGATATTTTGATAAATATATTAATATATATCCGTATTATAAGAAAAAAGATGGCCGCAGGTTTCAAACCATGACCTTTCTCCTGAAATCTTTCACAACTAACCAACCCATCTACCCCACTTTCATTTAATAAAATCTAAATTTAGTTTAATATATTATTATATCTCACTGTATCTGAAAAAAAATCTACTGGATTCGATCCCCGGACTGACGGAATTAACAATGTACGCCTCACCAACTGTACTATGGAGTTTATTTGTCTTAATATTTTCATACCTTTAAATATATTAATTCAAACTCTGGGTATAGGAGGGAAAACCGTGGGTATAGTTTTTCTCGCCAAATATTTTTTGTTTCCCGTGGATTTTTTCCCCGCCAAAGGTATACCCACTGTTTTGTAAAACCGTGGGTATAGGTCTAAAAAAAACCCCCTATACCCACAGTTTTCGTAAAACCGTTGGTATACGGATTAAAAGAAACACATATACCCACAGTTTTGGAAAAATGTGGGTATAGGTCATCAAAAGAATATCTATACCCACGGTTTCTCCCAAAATCGTGGGTATAGGTGACCTATATCCACTGTTTTTATGAACCCTGGGTATAGGTCTGTATACCATACCTATGCCCATGGTTTTGAAAAACCGTGGGTATAGGGATATTTTCCTAGAGTGAAAATAATATTACTCTAAGGAAAATACATTGATGTTATTTTCAATCTTTTTCAATATGCATAGATGAAGAAGAATATGACATTCAACATGATATAAAAAATGAATAAATAAACAAATATTGAATAAATAAAAATGATATCTCATAGAATAAGAAAATATGCCAAAATATTAAAGCATTGAAGATTGAATATAGAAGAAGAGGAAAAATAATTATATTATAGTTGAAAAATATAGATATACTCATTATAGATTCAATTTATTGCAATATATTCAATGAAATATAATTATATGACTTTGGAATTGAATTTAATTTTAACATGTGGGGTTGTTCTATCAAAAGTAATAATATAAATTCTTTGATCTCTGGAAGGATAATGAATTTAAATCTAAAAAAAGTGGACATAAAACAAAAAACATGTTACCTTACCATAGAAAAATACAAAAACTTATGGAATAATCAGTTGGATCGTATACACCAAAAAATCATGAAAAATCTTATAAATTTTAAGGCAGTTAATTGAAACCAAACTTAAAGTGGCAATTAGATATGATGGGAGATGTTTGGTATCCCAAAATAGGAGCTTAAAGAGGGTATTCATTGAATTATATAATGATTTTTATGGTTAAAAACCCTTAAAAACAAATTTAAGTAAAAAACAAACAATGTAATAAAATTATATTAGAAATATAATAAAAACCAATTTATAAATAATTATAATTTAGGAATTTGTTTTGTAGTGAAAATTTAAAAAACTAGAGTTTGAAAATAGATATATTTGTGTGGAAACAAAATGAAATAAATGCAACATTAAAGTGATGAATAAAATACATTATAATTAATAAAGGAGTTTGAGATAATAAATACAAACTCTTTTATATCCTTATTAAAAATAATATTCAATTTTCTATCTTTTTCTTTTAATATAAATCGGTATGTGGGTTTTAGGGAAATATCTAGTGGGTTACAACACTTAGTAAAAGTAGTTGTCATTTTATATAAATGTATTCTCAAGTACTTATTCTCATGACTTACACATTTAAATAAAATGGAGGATGTAAAAATATATGTTTAAAAAGAGAATTTTTGTTTCTATTTTTAAGAGTAGGAAAGATTTTAAAATATTACAGACAAGAAAATAAAATAATAAAAATCTTTAGTACAAGATCAAAAAGCATGTTCTTAGTTTATGGAGACATTATAGTTTACAATAAGTGATTTTTTAATGTTTCTCACTTTGTGGCATATCATAAGTTCTAAATATAAAATCTCCCTTCAATACTTTTAATAGTTGTTTTGATATAAAATTTTCAAGTTTTAAGGGATGTATTACTTTGAAAGTATCTTTAAAAAATTATTCAAAGTTTAAATGATAAGTTTTTATGTGAGTAATAAATTCATTGTTTGTAAAATTATCCATTGAAAATAATAGATACATTAAATTGAAATTTTAAAGAAAAATTCATTCTTCATTACTCACATAGGTCCACCATTAGTAAATAAACTAGGAGATATTAATTTTTGGATGTATTCATTCCCTTATTAAGATATGAATACTAGATATTCATGAAATGATCCAGATAACATCAAATTTTGATTTTCAATATATATAGAAATTTGTTTAGAATACTTCATAGACAGAAAATCGATAGTAAACATATTTAAATATATATTTAAATTATTTTATAAAGATATATATGATAATTTTTGGTCAATTTAAAGTATTTAATAAAAACTAAAATAACCTCAATAATACCATTATAAATAAATACATGTTTATTTTTTATTATAAAAAATGGATTAAGATGATATCCTTAATAAAATGGTTTAATAATTTCCTCCTTTTTATCATCACAAGTGATTTTATAAATTAAATTTTATAAAAAATTAAATAATAAAGGATATTTTAAAATATAAACTTAACTCCCTTTAATAAAAACATAACTCATTTTACATACCATTTCCAACCTTTAGTTTTTAAGGGATAAACTCAACCTTCTAACCCTTTTTAAAACTATTATTTTGTATTGTGTGTTTCCAAAACATTTATCTCAATGTACAAAATTATACATAATGAGATGAATGTTTTTACAACATACCATACTTAATTAATAGTCTAATTATACTTTAATCACAAATATACAATATTGGTAAATTAATGATTAATATAAATAATAGGAATCAGATAATGCCCAGTTGTGAAAAGTAAATATTTGGTCATATAAAACTTAAAAAAATCATGAATATATCCATAATTCTATTTAGAGTCATAAGAGATAAAACTCTGAGGTATTTTAAATACATACTTATTAGGTTTAATGATAATTAAACCATTATAAATTAATAATAATAAATCCACAAAACTTCAAGAATTAGTACACAAGGACCTATGTAAACTATTCTAAGTAGAATATATAGGTAAATTCATTTACTTCATTTAATCCATTTAAGATATTTTTAGAATATGAATTTAAATAGAGAATATTATTAGTAAATGAAAAAGTAATTATTTGGGTAGGTGAGTTGAATAATTTTTTTACTAATAATTCATAGATCATCAAAAGGAAGAGTGGAGTAATTAATAAACTCACATTTTATAATACACATCAGTGTGGTGATGCTAATAAAAAAGGATCGATAATGAGTCTTATTATTATTAGACTTTTTCCATTACTCTATTTGGGTAATGATTCACAAATTGTAGTGTTAACACTTAATTATATTCCAACTATAATGAAAAATGGATATTATATGAGTTATAATATTAAAGAAGTCCATTATGTCACAAACTTATATGTTTTGATGTGAAATATTTATTAAGGTTAATTTTGGTAATAAACTTACATTAGTAAAAACAAAAGGTCAGTCTTAGTTAATTATCCTATATTACTAAGGATATTAATATCCCTAAGATAGGATAGTTTTTTTCAAGGTAATGATTATAAATCTATAAGAAGGGAGATTATGTCTATATAAGATTGTGGTAGAAAGGTAGACTTAAATGAAGTCAAAGAACAAGAAGCACATGAGTTGGAATACGAACATAAACTCTATATAAATTAGTAGGGGAGTTTTTATAGAGACATATACAGCCTCCAATAAGTTAAATGTTGATGAATAACAATTGGGGTATAAACGAACATATGAGAGGAATTACACTCATAAACTTAGGAATGTGAAAAAAAATCACTAATAAACTTTATATGATAAATTGAAACCATATCCCATCCATAATATAAATTCAATGTATGAAATTCTATGTAAGAATAATATGTCTCTAAAGAAAATAACAAGAAAAAGAAACCCCTATATCAGAAAATCCCACTCTTTTCAATCATCATGTCACAAGCTAGTTTTATCCATCCCAATCTCTATGTCCATCCTAAAAATATATAAAAAAACTATTTATAATAGGAGTAAGTACATAAGTATACTATATGTTCCTCTATAAAGAGGCTCATTCCAATGTGGAAGAAGAATACTAAATCCTTAGTAACTAAACCTAAAAACCAACTCATTACAAATTCTACCTAAACTACCATCTCACTTTCACCGAGGCTCATCCACCCAAATGTATATACATTTATAGTAATATAATAATCATTAAAATATAAGTAAACATGCCCCGCACCTACATTGTCACCCTCAAATCCAAATGACATACATACTGGAATTTTCATCCCTTTTATATCCCCATTTACAACCTCATTACATATGTATATAATAACAACCATATACCACAATTGCATACCACATACCACAACCATATACCGCATAACCACAACCTCATAATGGATACCACAACCACATTCCACATCACTATTATATATCCATATAAATACCTCAGCATCACATCACTACCACATCTCAATGTCACTTCTACTTTACCACACTATATCTAAAAGAGAAAGTAGGAGAGGGGGATCATTTAAGTATCTTTTTCACCCACATCCAGGATATTATGCATGCACTCAAAACCCATACTCATATATGGGTGTTTTTAATATTTCTTGACTCTAGTGGGGGTGCATAATAAGTAAAAAACATTCAGTTTATATATAATAACACACATTACCCATCCTGTAGTCCACTATGATTTCAAAATACTATAACAACCCCATCTCATCACCTCATCATTGGAACATAACGAAAACAAAAATAACCTTTCCACCTATAGACTCATAAAAAACTCTATCTCCAGCTATAAAAAAACCAGATAAAAGACATAAAAATTCTTACCATATTATTAATTACACATTTATCATTTAATTAAAGTATTATATTAATTAATACCATTGTTTTAAGTAACTACACTTTCAATTTTACCTCATTATATTTCATTTATAACATATCTTTCTCTACCACTTTAATTCATTTAACTTTTTCATCACAACATCAATCAGAACCCAATTCTAATTTAATTATTCACTTTCATTAATTAATTATAATATATTTACATATGAATATTTCATTATGTACACATCTTGGGAAACTCCAACTTGTAAACCACATCATTTTCATCACACTACCACAATAACAAGGCTCATCAACACCTCTTCCAGTAATCATATAAATCAATAACATAATTTACCAAAAAATAACAATAAAAAAAATTATCAATATAGAAACCTAGACATATCATTTATTTTTAATTCATCCATTATTTATCAATTCATGGTCATGATAATGACACCAATCTAAGATTTCCACCTCCTTATTATATTACCCTCTTTCAATCATTCATCTAATTTAAACATGCTTTACCATATCAATAGAAGCATAAAATCATAGCATCAAGTGAACACAATAATTAAACACCAAATAATAAACTAATAATATTTACCAATAAAACATGCAAATCATGAATAGGATCCTTCCAATTATAATTTTTTAATATTTATTTATTATCTTCATTAGGAAAATTCTAACAGTTCACCCAAAGACAACTAAATCATGATAATTCTACATTGACACATATGGAAAAGATAGAATCTAAATCAACTACATTTATTGAAACTTCAAAAACTCACACTGAAAGAAGAGAAAGGAATTGGGATCAAATTCCAACAAGCTCATAAGAAACCCTTCACTAACTAATAATACATCATCTATCATTACATATTTGGAAAACCCCCATCAAGCTGAACAACAGGCTCTGCCATATCCCTCTTCAGAAGAACTACATGAAAAATAGTATTGAGTGATGGTTTTTCTGGGTTTAGCATCTGTTTAAACCACCAGGAAAAGTAGTGTCATGAAACATTTTATGGTGGTTTTCAAAAAGCACTATGAAATAATTTATTGGTGGTTTTTGAAACCACTTCAAAATATTTAATGGTGTTTTTTTTTTAATTTTTTTTTTGTATTTATTATTTATTATTATCTATTTATCCTACCATGCACGCCATGCAACAATTTAGCATATATATATATATATGTGTGTGTGTGTGTGTGTGTGTGTGTTAGTGAGATTTGAACCCTTTACCACTTGGTTATTCTATAAAAACTTTACTACTCTAGTAAGCTCTTCATGCGGTGAGTAAGTAGAATTTAATATACTTAGATATTTATAGATAAATATATATAAATACGTATACATAAATAATAATATTAAAGAAAATAAATAACAAAAACTAAAAAATAAAAAACAAATAATACATATCAAATAAATAGAAAATGAATAATGAATAATGAATAAATAATATTTATTAAATAAAAAAAATTGATTAATAAATAGTAAATAATAAATAATAAATAATAAATAATAAATAATAAATAATAAATAATAAATAATAAATAATAAATAATAAATAATAAATAATAGATAATAAATAATAAATAATAACTAATAAATAATAAATAAATAATATAGTAATAAATAATAAATAATAAATAATAAA
This sequence comes from Viscum album, assembly GCA_963277665.1. NCBI lineage: Eukaryota > Viridiplantae > Streptophyta > Magnoliopsida > Santalales > Viscaceae > Viscum > Viscum album. Next base: position 403,966,992 of record OY728137.1, on the reverse strand, counting down.
TAATAAATAATAAATAATAAAAAATAAAAAATAAAAAATAAAAAATAAAAAATAAAAAATAAAAAAAATAAAAAATAAAAAATAAAAAATATTTAACAATTAAAAAATAATAAATAAATAAGAATTAAATTATAAATAAATAAATATAAAATATATATAAAAAAAAAATAATGAATATATAATGAATAAATAATAAATAATAAATAATAAATAATAAATAATAAATAATAAATAATAAATAATTAATTAATAATAAATTAATAATAAATTAATAATAAATAATAAATAAATATATGATAAATAAATAATAAATAATTAAAATATTTTAATAATAAAATAATAATATATCAATAATAAATAATAAATAATATGTAATAATATATAATAAATATTAAATGAGTAATAAACAAATAAATAAATAATCATTTAATAATAAATTAATAATAAATAATAAATCAATATATACTAAATAATAAATAAGTAATGAATAAATAAATAAGTAAATAATAACCAATAAATAATAAATAATAAATAATAAATAAAAAATAAAAAATAAAAAATAAAAAATGATAAATAATAAATAATAACCAATAAATAATAAATAATAAATAATAAATAATAAATAATAAATAATAAATAATAAATGATAAATAATAAATAATAAATAATAAATAATAAATAATAAATAATAAATAATATATATATATATATATAATTACATATAAATTTATTTAAATACAATTATATATATATCTTACAAAAATATATGAATATAAATAAATTTACATTATATATATAAATACAATGACGAAGACACACACACAGACACCGACCAACAGAATACATATGAATATATATACCAACATCATACATATAAATACACATTAATATATATAAATATATCTAATATAAAAACATATAAACATAAATACAAATAAATATTTATAAATGTATATAAATATAGAAAAATATTCATAAATTCATATAAATATCTATGCAGAGATGTAATTAAAAATAATTTTAAAAAATATTGATATATATATATATATATTATAAATAAATATACATAAATGTATAGAAATACATTCAAATATATATATAAAATAGATAATAAGTCACCAAAAGAGTGAAAACCACAATAATTGCAACACTATGAAATCAATAGGAATCAAATATCCATTCCATTTTCCTCCCAAACACCTAAAGACTCCATAATGAGGCTATGATGTGGCACTCTCCATACAATTTCATAATTTAATATAACTATAAAAACTTATTTTTCCACTTTCCTAAAAAAATAGTTATCCAAAAAGCACAACCACCAAAATAGGCACTACCTTTCCATAGTTCAAGACAATGGAATAAACATCCCCCAAGACAGTTTGAATCACTCTGAATCTCATTTCCCTAAAAAAACAACCAATCACTATGATCATAGCCAAAACATGACTATCCCTAAATACACCATGGTATAATGATTTCATGAAAATTTTATAGATTACTTTAAGAATACAAAACTAACTTATATACTCCTAGATAACTTCCAACACCTAAAAATGAGAAAGCAATGGGCTTGGAAAATCTAGGCCTCAAAACATCATCTCAACCGACTAAGTATTGATCATTAATAAAACAACAAAGAAAGAATATGAACAATAATATTTTCATAAGGTTCACCAACTGTTTACATGTGGTAAGTTTTGGTGATCGATGGGGTATTATTTCATCATACAATATTTTTCATTTAATCAATTATAAACACAAAAGGAAATGGGATAACTTTAAAACCTTTAAAAGTGGAGTCTCTTGAAAATAAATTATTCCTCCCACATTTTGTACAATGTAATAATTTTAAATTAAAATTAATAATGATAAATTATAATAATTGATCTAATAAGAATGAAATTATTCTTTCATCATAGTTTCTATAGATTCATTATTTAATTTTGAGATCATTATATATTTAAAAACAATTGTTTTATCTTTATAAATATCTCACAAAATTTTGGGAATTTATCCCTCTTTATCTCCTAGTAAATTACTATATTTAAATCGAGATATCAAAACCAAAACATATCCTATAAAACCATTACATGTTTCATTGGGATCAACCTTAAATCTTAAAACCATGGTTACATTCTTCATTCTCTATAAAATCTAATATATTAAAAATTATTTTCCTAAATTTTAATAGAACCACAATGTGATTTAATTCAAAACATGATGTTTCTTTTATTACAAAACATTAGTACTTATTTTAAGAAACATGTTCATTAAACCATGAATATTTTTATTTTTCAAGTTGTTTTAAAAAACAAATCATTTAATGTACATCAAAACCACTATTAAAATTAACATATGTTTCTCTCCCACAATAGATAGAAGATTCATTAAAATAAACCTTCAAGATACAACTTCATCCAAGATCATTTTTCCTATGAAATATAATGTAATAATGTAAACACTGATGTGTTTTCATTCCTCATGTAATCCAAGTATTTTAGTATTCTTCTTTAGAAATCCATGGTCTTGACTATAATTATTTTCTTCAACTTCTTCATATTTTTTTTTCAAAGTTAAATTATGACATGATAAAAACATAAAAATGTTATAGTTTTCAATTTTCTATGAATTATTTCTTTTTAAACATTCAAAATCCAATACAACATATATAATTTTAGGATCATATTGAAAAAACCACAATTCAGAGTAATGTTTATAATTCATGATTCATCTTCTCAAGAAACTAGTTCTTTGTGTACTCCCAATGTGAGAGTTATCTAAAAACAAAGGTACTATATTGAGAAATGATAGTGAGATAAATACATCTATCAGTATAAAGAAAAATAATATAACTAAATATTTCACTTTTATCTACAAAGGTATTTATCAATCTATCCTTATTAAAATTAAATGTCATTAAAGAATTCTTTTGATTTTCTATTGGAATAAAAGTAACACCATCATTAATGATATTGGATACTTTATAGTTATAATCTTTATTTATAAACTTAGAATTAATTTGTATAGATTTTATGGAAACTAATTTCTAATAATCAAGGTAACACATCCTACTAGAGTCAGATAGAATCTTTATATTACTAATCTTACCTTAATTTATTTCTATATCATTAGGAATTATAGTTCTTCTTAAATTAATTTCATATGAAAACTTTATTTTATGAATGTTTATATAGATGAGGTGATAAAGGATTCTACCATATGATAGAAGTATACTTTATTTCTCATGTAGATAAGTAAAAATTATATATTTAACTACCACATATCCATAAGGTAGTGCATAATAAAAATATTTTAAGCCTTTATCATACATATTTTACCTTTCTTAGGAAAAATAATTGTTTATATCTATTTATAAAATATTTTTATTTTTGGTTGTATTATTATAGACTTTATATTTTTTTTCAAAATTAGAAAATAATCACTTAAATATATCAATTTTAGAAAAAATAGAATATGTAAGATATAGGTAACTAGAAACAACTTGAAATTATCCTCCTAGTATTATTATGAATTATTTTTATTTGGTATAGAAGGAAAACCAAAACTTATTCTCTCAGATAGAGAAGGAACAAAACATTTTAATCCATTACTTAACATGATATAGTATACTAAATAAGTATATTTCCAATTCTAGATGGTATTATGTTATATTTTATCTAATACAATCAAAGGGTTATGGAAATTTAAATTGAACACCATAGTTTAAAATGATCAGATATAATTCAACCAAATTTTGTCAATTAATTTGTTAGAGTAAACATCCATGGTCAATATTTCCTAGTCATGTTTCATTTTTTGTGTCATATAATTAGTTGAAATGAATTAAGGTTCTATATGTAGAGATTAAAACTTACACAAAGAGAGAGAGAGTTTATTTATAGATATTTTTTGGTAAATGAGTAATGTTAATGAATATTTATCAAGACAATTTTATATAGTAAGTAGGACTCCCATTCAACCATTGGATCAAATTTTGGATTAATGTTCTGATCAATATAATTACATTCTTTGGATAAATTCAAATAAAAAAATTAAATTTGAATAATATATAAAAATATGTTTAAAAAAATTAAAAAGTGTATATCATTGCTATTCTTAATAGTTAAATGACTTCAAAATTAAAATGAGATTACCATCCAATCCATTTTTTTGTATTTTCAAAAGACACTTTTAAAGGATTAAGTGTGAACCCTTAAAAAATATCCATATAAAAACATAAATGAAGTCATTCTAGATCAATGCTACATGGAACTACCCCATCCCAGCATCTCCATTATTATGTAAAGCCTGCACCTTCACATGGCTGCTCAGCTTGCTATCCCATGTAGGATTTCACAGTCTTGGTACCAATGGAAATAACCATACCCTCTCATTCGTCTGAATCTAAATGTCTATGTTTGTTGAATGCTTCATACTCTCAATCCTCATCTAGAACTGTTTCTTATAGAAGGTCTCGTTTCTCTCACTTCAATGATAAAAATGTAACTAAATTCCAAAATACATCATGATCTGTGAAAAGTATTACCTTACATGCCCTATCATCCAAGGCCGACAACATTATAGACGTAGGAATTCAAAATTCAAAATTTAGACAAAAAAGTCATGCCTTGGTCCTAGATCACCCTCGCCAACTGCACCAGGCATGCGCCACATGTCTACCTCAAGACATTCCCCATCACCATCACTGTCATCTAGTCACCTTCATCATATCAATTCTCAGAACCACACATGTCAATATCACTGCAACGTTGCTGGAGCTAAAACATGGAACCAACACCACACTATCATACTTACCATCCCGATGCTGTCATGATGATATCATACTTTCGACATCATCATCGCCATCCTCATATTTTCAACACTGTTATTATGAACTTCATCAAAAATTTCCACTAGATCCAGAAAAAAATCCACAATCATCGCCGATCAAACATCCCAACAGAACAAAAAAATCAATCAACAACACCATTAAACTACATTAACTCATATTCATGCTGAAAATGACCAAAACAGAAGTGAAACCACTAAAGAGAATAAACACCTCCAACCTGAAAGAGGTCCAAAAAAGAAGAAACAAAATTGGGGATGAAACCCTAATGAAAGATGAGGATGAACCCTGAAAGGAAACATCAAGATCACCTAACCATGTGTCCCAAAACCCTTATGTAACCATTTATCCAACTCTAACCTAGAGAGGTGTGGTAGAACCCTGGTTTAGAGTTGGTTTGGGAGGCTGAGAATAAAATAGAGCGAACAAAAGGACCGAATCCTGAAACATCAAAAACCCACCATCCACCACAATACAAATCTCAAAGCCTTTATTTTAAAACCACACCAACTTCGACTATAAGAGGCATGAAAAAAATGAGGCTTGATAAGGGTATGATGATATAGGGAATACACAATATATACCTTTTTAATAAGAGAAAAAAATATAGATAAATACCACAACAACGAGCACTAGAGAAGAGGACGAGGTTGAGAATAAAGGGGAGAAGCCAGAAGCTGAGGGTGAGGCCGAAAATGAAGGGGAGAATCCGAGAAAGTGCTCAAAAACTCTAGAGAGGAAGAGAAAATAAGCATAGATAGTTCTCTTCATAGAGAGGGATCTTCCCTTCAACATAAAAACGATATTACTATTATGAATTTTTATTTGAAATGATTCATTGTTTTTGATAGAGTGAAAAATGGTATTTTCATTACATTATTATCTATAATTTTGATTATTTCATACTTCATCACTAGGTTTTTTATATAATATTATTTTTATTATAATTGTATATGAATTATTTTTAAAATTTTCATTCTAATATTACTATAAGAAATTACATTATCTTTTAATTATTGTGAGTCTTAAAAGATTGGTATAAAGTATCTTAGTTAGGTGAACTAATCCATATAACTTTAATAAAAAATTAATAAATCAAAATAATATAGATGATAAAAAATGGAATAATAACATCGATTCATTAATATAGGAAATAAAATAAAATAAAATTTAAAATATAAAAATATCCTATAACAGTTGAATATACAACATCTATCTGTGTCTATTTTTGAGTAGATGAGTGTGGTATAGGGAGGAAGTATGAAGAAGATATAAATGTCACATCCTGTTACTTTTATAACTATATTCATAGTGAACTATAGTGTATAATTTCATTTTCTATGAGATTTTATCATTGCCAATGGGGTAATGACCAGAACTTTTCAGGCATTTTAATCCTTACTTTAAACACTTATTTAAGTGTTTTTGAGTTATAATTTTTTTAGGTGAAGTTTTTGGAAGATTTTGGTTGGGTTTTAAATTTTTATAGGACTTAAATTAAATAAATAGTTGGTATACTGTTTGAGAGAATTGTGTGTCTTTTTCTAGAAAAATGCATGGATTGTTTAGTGGATAGTGGGAAAGGTATATCTAGAGCTAACCATGTGACTTAATAAAAAAACATGCATCTAGGGTTATATGTGAAAGTATGATTGGTGCATGGTTTGAAAAAACAAGTGAATAAACTATGGGTGGAGTATAACTTAATTTGAAAATTTTATTTTAAGCCTAAAACTACTCCAAAACCTTTAATTATTTCTCCTATTCCTAGGGATATTGAACCTAGGAACTCTAATGGTGATTATTGAAATTTTCTCTACCACCTTACTCATAATACATTTGATATAGAGTGTTTCATTATTTGGATACAAGGTAAGAATTTGTTTCTTCTTCCTTTCTTCACGTCTATCCTAGATCTCCTCTTTCTCTCTTGAGATGAATCATAGATCCATGATATGTTGGAAATATATATATATATATATATATATATATATATTCCACCATAATATAAGGAGAAATTCTTATCTTTTTGTTAGATAGATATTCAATCTTGAAATTTGGTATCTCTTCCTTGATAAGATATAGATTTACCATTTATGGAAAATACCTTTTGATAAGATGATGTGAATTTCATCCCTTCGCATGAATCCTTCCTTGAATTAAAATTATATGGACTTTATAAGGACTTATTGTATATTGTTATATTGATCATTTGTGTGGGGATGTGATCTAGGTATCATTCCTTAATGGATCTTGGAATTTTTCATAGGAACATTAAATGTAGGAATATCCTTACTATATTGAGCCCTTGTATATGAATTTTGAAATGATATTATGGTATGTGATTGTGTTCTTTGAGACCCATGCTTGAGTTTGATCACATGTGTACATGTGTGTATCCTGAGGCCCATTTTTGAGTTTGATCACATGTATGTTCATGTGTATCCCATGAGACACATGTTTGATGTTGATCACATGTGTTTGTGTGTGTGGATACTAATACTCATACTTGATATTCTATTTTGTTCCTATACGTGTAATTCCATTTTGTGTGTGATGTATAGGCTTTGAAGGATTTTTTTCTGGTGGAAAATGAGAGGTGGACCACCATATATTGGATATCCATTAGAGGAGAACATCTACGACATATGATGATGATGATAATGGTCTGAGACACAAGGTAGGTGTATGATGACATTGTGGCTTAACCCAAGGTAGTGATAAGATACGACGACCATGTGGCCTGACCTAAGTAATAGGTAGGGCTAAAAAAACCTTGTGGATTGAATTGTGATAAATATGGTTCTTGATGGCCTGACCTAATACTTTTTGGCCTTATGTATGGTTATAGATTCATGTGGTGGCCTTATGGATGACCTGTGATCATGAATTATATTTTTACTATTCTTTCAGCATAGAGCCAAAGCTGGTAGGTTTGGGGTTCATGGAGTATTGGTTAACACACAATCACTAGACACATGATTTATTTTTTATTGATTTATCATTTCCTTATTATCATGGAATACACCTCTTATGCAAGTGAACTTATACTAAGGATGCATTTGTGATGTCTGACTAGGTTATACTCAGACCCTGCACATGTTTCTCAGTGCATGTGTAGAAATTATGATCAGGGAACTAGGGAAGGGAAAGGGCCAATTAACATGGAGCTAATGAGACAGATCATGGGAATCTAATGTGGTACCAAGAAAAAAAATACAAAGTGTTTTTGTAGTTTCTTTATTTACTTCCTTTTGTTTAATATACTTTGGTTTGAACTTCCACACTGGGGGTCTGTTAATTATTATTGTATGACTTGAAATGGAATTTTTATAAAATTTATTCATTTTATGTTTCCATGTGTTGTTTATTTTACTTATCTTATATTATTATATTATGTTAAATGATATGATTACTAAGGGAATTATCTCCCCATGTCATTATATACCCTCACCACTAGTTGGAAGCTTCTTGCGTATGGGGAGGCATACATGAGGTTATGTAGCACCCCAAACCGGACCCAATGATTCAAATTTTTGTATTACAAAATGTAATCAAAGGAAAGAGGCTTCCCTTATTTTCTTTTTTGGATTTATGGTAGAAAATAGATATGCTATGTGAGACTTGGGTAGGGGAGTTTCCATTTTCTCATACAACTCATGTTTAATGGATCTATGAGTTTCCAGTGATGGTATTTCTATTATAATTTTATGGGATTTGGGTGTGTTCATGAATCATTAATAGGAATGTAGGATCACATGTCACATATATATATGCTGGTTGTTCACCTTATACTAGTTACTTAATTTAATTCCTCGATTTACATTAATCTACTCAGTGATATATCTGTATTCTATGCTATTATGATATATCTGTGATGGTATTAGTTAGTTGAAATTGGAAATTCTATTATGATATATATATATATATATTATTGTGACTAATATATATGAATAAAAGACTATTCTTGAGCCTCAGGTAGAACTATAAGTTTTATACATCGTGTGTGGGTATCTCCTAGGATTGGTATAAGGGTATATTTCCCTTGTGTGTGCCTTATTACTACTTAAGTTTTTCTTATAAGAATTTTTTATAGGCCATCTAAACATTCATTTGGTATTTTAGAAAATTCCACATCAGAGATTACATAATTCTCATACTAGGTAGGATACACCATTTCCACCATAGGCTATGTCTGAGGATATACTTGAGTATTCTCCCTCACCTGCTTAAGTGATTCAGATGATAAATCCATCATGGCCTATAGTCTTATAGATTTCAAATTCTCATGGAATATGGGTATAAAGGTTGATTGTTGAATATGTCCAAGACTTTTATCTCAATCATTTTCTTGTATTCAAGGGCATTGGTGGTCCTAAAAATGTTACAGAATGGATTGACATCATTGAGGGATTCTTTGATTCGGTAGAGACTCCTAGTGATAGAAGGTCTAAGTTGGTTTTCTTTATACTTCAAGGACCCTCCATGAGGTGGTGGATAATTATGGTCCATACAGTAAAGCAATATGGTATTACTTGGGAGGCCTTTAAGGACCTATTATTTAGAAATTTCATTCTTGACACACTAAAGTTAGATTGAGCATATAAGTTTCTATAACTTCAATAGGTTATGATGTTACTTTCTAAAAACTCATCTTGCTTCATAGAGTTTCTATTATTTTCTCTTATTTTGGATGAGAATGATGTTAAAAAGGATTTTAATTTTTAGATTATCCTTCTTTCATAGCTTAGATGTCAGGTTAGGGGCTTTGAATTGGTGATATATGTAGTGGTGATTCAGAAGGACCTGAATTTTGAGAAGGGTCTTGAAGATGAAAGAGATCCAAGTATCCTTCCATATCTTGACGGATTAGTTGGAGGACTTACCAATGTTATGGTGGGTGTATATTTTGGTGGTAATAAGAGGAAGGTCGATGAGTTTCAGCATGGTAGAGGTGTGTTATCAGAGTAGAGCAATGTTTCTTCATCCCCCTCCATGGGAGGTGAAAAACCCCAATGTTTCAACTATATAAAGTTAGGGTGTTATTTTAATTTATTCCTAAGAGATTAGATCAAGTATCATGGAAATGGAAAATGGGGCATATTTAGTAGTTTTGTTAAAGGGTGTTATAAACAGGCCCTTTCTGGGGATCTAGGAAGACATGGACTATGACCTAGGGATCTGGATGAGGTCCTCAGTAGGTGGCTCTATCGCCACAAACATTGGCAACCCAGGCGAGTTATACACCTCAGGGGTAGACTTGTAGAGTAAAGGAATTTTTTTTATATTTCGGAGGTGGTTACAACTATTAGTTTAGAGGTAAATTCTATAATTAAAGGATCCATTTTGATTACCTCAATGCCAGCTATTGTTTTTTACATAGAATCTTTCTATTTTTACATATATACTCATGTCATTACTGTCCATGATTTATTAGTTAATTTTTCTTCTGAGTTACTCTCTCTAATAATTAACTTAGGAAAGAAAGTAGACCGTCTCTAGTGACATACTGAGTATCCTATAGTTTTTGCTGGATCTGGATACCTATGGGACTTCATGATCTTAGAGATGACTAGTTTTTATGTGATATCCAGAATGGACTGGTTGACCAGTTATCAAGCTCATGTTGATTACTATTAGAGATGCATATCTTTCACCACACCTAAAGGGTATAGGTTAATATTTACTAGTGAGTGTAATTTTAGAGTAGGAAGGATATGACCAGACCTAAGCCAGATTAGAGCTATCATGGTGTAGGTTTTTGTATTCAATCTTACAATAAAACCAGCAATAACTCCTTATATCTTCCCTAAAATGGTGGGTATTTATAAATACATTTTCCCATATAACTTCTTAGGTATTAATCCAAACAAAGGAATTGAATTTTAGATTGAGATTATTCCTTGGATACAACTGATATCAATTCATACTTATCATATGTCACCAATTTATTTGAGAGAGTTTAGGGTGTAGTTAAAGTATTTGGATTTGAATGGTTTTATCAGACCAAAAAAATAACCTGGGGTTATATAGTGTTGTTCTATAAGAAGGGGGGTGGTATTCTACAACTCTGTGTGGACTATAGGAAGATGAATCAGGTAATGGTGAAGAAAAAATACCTTTTACCCATGACTTATGATATTTTTTTATTAATTATGGGGATGCCAATGGTTTTCCAAGATTGATCTTCATTCATTCTATCATCAGTTATGGGTCAGAGAGGAAGATATTCCCAAGATAACTTTTATAAGTAGATATAGATCGTATGAGTGTATTATCATACTTTTTTGGTTAAAAAATTATCTATAGGTGTTCATGAATCTTATGAACAAAACTTTCTATCTATATCTTGATTCCTTCATCATTGTATTCGAAGAAATTATCTTTATATATTCAAGACTTCATATATACATGCTAGGAACCTTTAAATTTTTTTGATTACACTTTGAGAACATCGAATTAATACCAAAATATTGAAGTATCACTTTTATATACATGAGGTATGGTTCCATGGGAATGTAATTTCTAAGGAAATGATTTCAATGGACCTAGATAATGTAATGGATCTGATGTCTTGGGCACATCCTAAGAATGTTTTTGAGATCAAGAGTTTCCTTAGGCTTTCGGGGTACTATACACATTTCATTTAAGACTTATTCCTTTTAGAATCACAGATGATGGAGATGAAAAAAGTGGGTAAAGTTTGAGTGGTATAATCAACATGAACAAGTATTCCTAGACCTAAATAGAAGATTGATGATGGCTCTAGTTTTGATTCTTCCAGATCCTAGGAATGGATACATAGTGTACTATGATGACTAAGGAATTGGTTTAGAAGATTTAATGATTCAATGGGATTAGGTGGTCACTTATGGGTCACAACAGCTATTATTCCATAAGAATAATTACTCGACACATGATATAGAGTTGGAAGTTTTGTCCCACACTCTGATGTATTGGAGACATTATCTCTTTGGTGAGAGGTTTATCATCTACACAGACCAAAATATCTTGCGATACATATTCTCTCAGTGGGATATCAATATGAGGAATATTCATAGGGTATAATATCTATATAAATTTTACTTTTTGAAGGATTATAGTCTGAGTAAAGGTAATGTCATTTGAGAAGATCTGAGCAGAAAAACACCATAGACACATGAGCTTGGAGAGCGGCCTTCATAAGAGGAATGGTGTATGATGAGTTTGATTGATGAGTGAAAAGTTTATGAATATGTGTATCATGGGGTATTGTAATGTTAGAATTTTTTTATCACATATTCCTTAGTGTAATGTGTAAAGGCCAACCAAGAGATAGATCCCAAGTGTGTAGTGGTGTAGGTGCACTTGGTGGGGGAATAGTTCTATTTTAGGATGGTACTTGGATAATGATGACATAATTTATGTTCATGGGAGAGTATTAGAACCATATTCCTTGATGGAGGAGATGATGAGATAATTTCATGGTTCACAATGGGTAGTGTATTTAGGGTCTATGAAAATATACCATGACATCTAACATCATTTTTAGTGGCCAAGTATGAAGAAAGACATGATTTTTTTTTCAATGCATCACCTACTAGAGGATAAAGGATAAAAATTAATATATTTTTGGGTTTCTTGAGTCACTTATAATGCCTATGTGGAAGTGAGATGATGCCTGAATGACCCAAAGGCCTTCATTTTTTATTCATTTTTGATAATCCCCCTATAAGGGTTGAAGGGTGACCCTTGACATTATAGTACCTGAAGGTATTAAAATAATTCATTCATTATAGACTATAACTAATTGAAACTGCCCCTCCCTAGTGTCTACATTACGATCAACTCTCCACCTTTGCATGGCTGTACGATTAGCTATCCTGTGCAGAGGTGCACAGGCTTGGTACCAATGGAAAATTCCATACTTTCTCATTCTTCAAATCCATTTGATCTTCTCTAGTGAATACACCTTGATTTGAATCCTATAGGTGGGATTATCTAAAAATGGACTTTATTATGGGGTTATTTAGGGCTCTAAGGAGACATAATGTTTTTTGGGTGATTGTTTATTGATAGATAAAAGCAGACCATTTCTTGTTTATTTGAGAGACACTTTACAAGGATGATTTGGGAATTATTTTTATATAGGATAATTTATGAATGTATGGGTATCCCATACACATAATATTAGATTAAGACATGTGTTTCACATCATATTTTTAGTAGGTATTACAAAAGGTTTTGAGTACCTAACTGAAACTGGGTACAACTTATCATTCATAAACTACTGAATAACCAGAGAGGATTATACAAATATTTAAGATTATGTTGTAGGAATGTTTTCTATTTTTCAATGAATATTGGGATGATAAATTATACTTGTTGAATTTGTGTAAAAATATATATTCTAGGATTCAATTTAGATGGATATTTCTTAAGATCTTTATGGTCGGTCGTGTCACTTATTGCTATGTTGGAATGAGGCTGGTGAAGTTACAACTGTGGGGATGATCTTGGTACATGTGACCTCTAAGAGAGTGAAGTTTATTTGGAAGTGATTAATAACTAATTATATTATAAAGTTATCATATTTCTATATGATGATGTGACCCTTTAAATTTAATATAGGTGACCAGGTTTCCTTGTAGGTGATTCCTCGACTAGAGAATCAATGATTACATAAGTAAGGGAAGCTAACATTGAGATTTTTTATACTGTTCAATATTAATGAGTGTGTTGGTAAAGTGGCCTAACATTTGTATATTACTCCATGTTATTGGTATATTCATTATTTATTCCACATCTCTCATCTTCAGAGGTACATGCACAATCCTATACATGTGGTCAACCATGAGGACTTTGGGTGCATTAGAGCTTGGCACATCATTTATGAATCTCCCAGTGTGGATCATATAATGAATTGAGAAATTATTGAAAGGAAATACAATTCCACTTTTCAAATTCCCATGATATCATGGAAATATCTAATAAGAGAATTTGGATTATGAATTAGATATATGAGCTTAATGGATTTATTTTTTTGAGAAGGAACTCTAGAGACACTTCTTGAGAATGAGATGTCCTTAGTGGGGGAGATTGTAATATACTAGAGTTTTCAGGTACTTTATATCATACTTTTAACCATTCTTTAATAATTTTTGATTTATGATTTTTGGTGAAATTTCAGGTAGATTCTGGTTAGTTATAGAAGTTTTAAAGGCCTTAAAGGGGATACATGGTTAGGGGAAACCATGCATATATCCCCTGGAAACCATTAGAATTTTTTGGTGAAGGATAGTGGAAAAAACATAGTTTTTACATGATTATATATAACCATGAATATTTCCCAAAAAACCATATGTCTTGGGATATAGGTGAAATCATGATTGGTGCATGGTTTTGTAAATCGTGTGACCAAATCATAGAAGAAGTTTTAATTAATCCAAAAATTGGATTTTATTCCTAAAACCTCTTTAAAACATCTTATTATTCCTCTCACACCTATATCTCTCAAACATATGTACTTTAGTTGTGATTCTTGGTGTTTACTCTTTCTCCATACACTAAATCTGGAAGATCTGGAGCATTGGATCATGTGGATTCAAGGAAAAAAGTTGTTTCTTATTCCATCATTCACATAAATACTAGAACTCCTATTTCTCTATAAATATGAATCATATATCCAATATTTTGTGTCTATAAATATGGAATCTATAATAATATAATGGATAATTATTGGCTATTTTTTAGATAAATGACCAATTTAGAAATTTGGTATCTCTTCCTTGAGTAGATCTAGATATACCATTGACGGTGAATCCCTTTTGTTAGGTTGGTGTGGATTTAACACCATGGAATGAATACTTCCTTTAATTCCAATTTTATAGACTCTATGATAACAGATTTGGTCTTTTTCTAGTGAATTTTGGTATAAGGATGTGATTCAGACAGTATTCCTCCATAGATATTTGAATTTGGAATCAATACATTAAAGGTAGGAAGCTCCTTACAATATAGAGCCATTGTATATGTTTTTTTCATGATATGATGGTATATTACTATGTTCATTGACACATATGCTTGATTTTGATTGCATGTGTGTGTGTGTAGCCTGTGATACCCATGTTGTGTTTGATCACATGTGTACATGTGTGTTACCTATGAGAACCATGTTTGATATTTATCACTAGTGTGTGTGTGTGTATAGGTTATGATATATTGTGACTACATGTTTTTTTCCCTATTGTGTGTGATTTATAGACTTTAGATTTCTTTTGGTATAAAATTACAAGTGGACTATTATAAGGACACAAACTTAAACAATACATAATATTGAATTAAATGAATAATTCACATTGAGGATCTTTTCAGGTTTAGAGTTTTATAGAGTTAGGTCATAACTATTACATCTCAAAAGATTACAAGGTAGACATATATACACAGTTTCCATTTTTTTTCATAAAATAAAAACTATTGAAAAAAAGAGTCATGTCTAGTTCCATGTTTTAGACAGCATGACTTTTCCTTGATTGCATCCTTGTCCCTATTCATATTTAAGTCCTGTGAAAACATTTCAAAACTTGGGATGAGCATAAAAATCTCAGTAAGGGTTATAAAACAAAGAATGAAAACATTTTTTCATAAATACATACAAAACATGAAATCATTTACTTACCTCATGAAATCATAAGATTTAAGAGAGGCACATAGAAATCATTAATCATAAAGGTGACTTGTGGCATCCATATCATACTTACATTTTAGCTATCACAGCTACATAGGGAGTTACTTTGGAATACCCATCACAATATATTTCCTAAATCTCTTAGGAGAAACATTCATGTTTATCTCTGTCATGTTACCCAATGCATTGGAGAGCTGTCTCGAGCTCACTCACCCTAGGTTTATCACGGAACCATCCATATACGTAAATAATTCCCAAGAACCATAACATGATCACAACACATAACATAAGCATAAGGGAAATATAACATGTTAACACTGTAATAATAAAAAATCATTTCAATATATTGAAATAATAAATCCATTCTCAAAATCATTTTCAATACCAAAATACATAAAAATAGTATATGGTATTTATTTTTCCTTTTAAAAACATTCCGGCTTGTTAAAGAATCCAAAGATCAAATAATACTCACGTCGAAGGAAAGGTCGTTGTCACTGATTACGTTAAAAAAACATTACTTTTCTTCATTTAGTAAAATGCTTTGTATAAAAAGATTCCCGTTGAATAAAATGAAAATTCAAAGGGGTTTATACACCGTATAAAATAAAGTCGTGTATAAAACTAAAAATGGCTCAATGAAAGGAGATTGAGACGAAGTCCCTTACCTCATGTCCGACTTGACTTGATCGTTCTTTAATCTCCTGAATAATAAACTAAAGTTAATTTATACTTTCTTAAGAACCTTTTTCAAGTTTGCTGTTCCTTTTATATCACTTATTATTGTGTTATAAACATTATGCAATCATTTAAGTTAATAACGTCAATTTTGTCGATATTTCGTACTTGAGTCAATAATGAACACCATATATTTACAAGTTATCAATGTGGTAAATAGTCCATTATATCTAGAATGATATCAATTATTCAGATATCATATATATCATATATATCCAGTATATACATGTATTTATAATAGTACATAATAATTGGAGGTAAGAAATGAAATGCACCTTTCATGGAGACGGTAAGCCGTACGTACGCATGAACGCTACTTTCATTTATATTTCTTATTTTAATGGAAATAAAACATAATGATACATAGGTATATTATAATTATAGTATAATATCATATATAATATCATTAACTCCATCCTTTATACATCCAACATAAGGCATTAACGAGTCACATCACTTTGAGGGGGCGGTAGTCCGCACTTCTTCAAATGAGATTATCGTATTTACTCACTATGGAAACCACAAATACATGATATAATTGGGAATTAAAGATGAATAATGAAATAATAAACATAATATATATCATATATAAATACATTTCCATCATAATATCCACCATGAGAGGTGGTAATATGTAATTCAACAATCATCGTTTTGTGAGGCGTTAGTTTTCCATCCACAGAAACATTATGTTCTTCATCCATTATATGGAGGTGTGTGTAAGAGTAGTTCAAATACTTATCATAACAACATCCTAGTATATTGAGGATACTGGTGTTGTTACAAGATAAATGAATAAAAAGAGTTTATGGGTTGGAGAAGTAGAATAAAAGAAAATAATTTAAGATAAACCGTTACCTTTAATTTGGGTAACTCTCTTTGGTTTGAACCAAAATACTTCTTGAAGAGCCTTATGACTAATGTAAGACTTCTAAGGGGAGGAGAGGGATGTAGTTATATTAATTGGGTAGAGTTTGGATGAGCCAAATGTCTTGAGAGGTGTGAGTAATTGGTTATAATTGGTCTCTTTTTATAAGGGAGAGGAGGGGCTCTTTAGGAAAGTGTGAAAATATTATTTTATTATATAATGCTATTCGGTTTTTAATGGTCCAAAAATCATTAAAGATGAATATAAGATGACTCAAGGTAGAAAAAAAATCATCAAATAGGAATTTGACAGGTTTTGGATAATATTTTAATCGTTATAATCTTATTTATTTAAATCATTTATTAATGAGGTAAATACTGCATCATTATTGTGTCATAAATAATTTAATTTATTCAATGTCTCAAAATTATAAAAAAATACTATCATGTAGGAAATCTTTTTAGATTTCCAATTAATATTTATAGTCTAAAATATGACTTATATAACACCATATAAAAATTAAATACTAAAAGATTTTTGTTAATGTCAATTTTGTCTTTACATTAAAATTAATTAATCAAAATTGTCATTATCACTCCCAAGTGGCTCAAAGGGGTCCCAAAATCAACCCAAAGATGACCATGGTCTTCAATGACTCAACCAATAAGGTTTGGAAAAGTGTTAAGGTAATTTTGAATTATTATAATATTCTTTTAACCTTGAATTAATATATTTACCTTTAACCGCGGTAAATAAAATTCAAAATTTACTATTCAACAAAAAATATTTTAATCTTATTTAACCAAATTTTACTTCTTGATAACAACTATGTATGTCATATTTTCAAAATTCAATTTACAGAAGTGGTAAAATTTCATTTAAATGGAAAAGTCAGTTTTTTAACTACTACTAAGTGGTTTCACTATTCATCAAAAATTGAAGTTTTTCAAAAAAATACCAAAAATTAAGCCTGAGATTTATTTGATATTCTGAATTGAAAAATGATGTTTATTTTTCCAAATCCAAAACATAAAAGTGTCATTAATTAATTTTAAAATTAATTCCCATTTTTAAAACAAATAGCGTGTTTTTAAGAAACAATAACTATCAAAAGATTGATACTTGTTTATATCCAATTTCAAAATGAAATTAATTCCAATGACCAAAATTGGATTAAATGGTAAAAATATATTTTAATTTAACTTTAAAACCAACTAAAAAGATAATATAACCATATAAATAAATTAGATTAAAAGTCACTTTTGAATTAAAATATAGTATTTTCACTATTCATTAGAAAATGAACTTTATCAGAAAAATACCAAAAACTTACCCAAAGTAAAATTTTATGTCCCCATTCTAAATAAGGATTTTATTTGGTCAATTAGAATGTATTAAAGTGACCAAAACCTAATTAAAATAGGGTTCTCCATTAAAAGGTGATAAATTTGCCTTTTAATGTAAATTATGCTTAAAATTAGATTTATTCACATTTTAAGCCTCTAAATTTTTATTGGATAATGTAAATACATTTAACAATCATGTATAATCATATTGTAGTTAGTTTTGTTCATTCCCACCAATACAAAAGATAGGAGTTAACTACCATTTAAAATAATAATATTATATTATTAGTGTGCAACGTAACCTTTCAAAGAAACCTGTTGTTGCGTATCGGGTGCGCTATCAAACATAGAAACCCCTTTAATGTAAAATTAATTTTTAATTCACAAATATTAATAAATATGAAATATGTCTTATTTGTTTATTTACCTGGGATATTACAACTATAGTATTTTGGTTATCCTTTAGAAGGGGAGCATGTGTGACATGTGATGATAAAGACGATGGAAAAAGTCAATGGGCATGGGTGTAATGAAATTATGGCCTGACCTTAGGTAGTTCTTGGATATGATGACCATTTCATCTTACTTGATATTGATGTAGGGTTATAATGACCTTGTGTACTGACCCATGATAAATACATGGATTGGCTTCCTTATTTCTTGGCTCAAGACTCATTGGACTTGTGGCTGCTCTGAGATACATGAGGCGACCTTATGGTTAACCTATGATCATGAATTTTATTATGAATATTCTATAACATGAAACTAAAGTAGGGATGGATGGGGTTTGTGTCATTTGGGTTTTCATATGTCACTTGAAACATGATTGATTGTTGTTTGATTAGACATTTCTTTATTATCATGGCATACAACTCTTATTCATGTTCTCTTATATTAAAGATTCATTGGTGGTTTCATACTGGGAAATATTCACACCCTATATGAGAATATCAATGTTCATGAATAATTCTTGATCAGGTATTTAGGGTTGGGAAAAGTCCCAGTGATATGGAGCTGTGGATATGAAGAATGGGGTTTAAAGGTGGTACCAGTATGGACTCTAGAGTGTATTTATAATTTCTTTATTTACTTATAGTTATTTTTTATAACTTGGTTTGAACTGCCACATTAGATGTCTATTTATTATTATTTTATGACCTAAAAAGACATATATTAAAAAATTTATTCATGTCATCTTCTACTTTGTTGTTTTTTAGATTACTTTACATTTTTGTCTTCTGGAGAAGACAATGATTACTAAGGGTATAATCTCTCCACATCACTATATAACCTCACTACTAATCAGATACCTATTGTGTATTGGGAGGTGTGCAAAAGGTTATGTACCACTTCTACCGAGAGCTAGTAATTCAGGCTGGCGCATTATAAATGGTGAGAAGAGAGGAGGATTTTAAATTCAGAAGACATTTAAAATATTATCTACCAATATTTTAAATTTTATAATAGATTTTTGATATGAATATTTTTTCAATGAAAATAGAGATTTTAAGGAGTAGAATTTATGAAATATTATTCTATATAAAGAATATTTAGATGGATTAAAAATATAAACTAATCTAGAGTGTAGAGTTATAAGAGGTGTGGTTTGTAGTAGAGAATAAGAATATATTATAAAGTCCTTAAAAATGTATAATAGCATACATTTTCAATAAATAAGTTTACTAAAATATGAATCATAAAATAATATCTTGTTATATTTCTCAATCAATAATAGATATGATAGTGGATCTAGGTTATTAGTTTATATATTAAAATTTTCAATTTTTGTTAAAAAACATTGAATAAAAAAAATAAAGAATATTGGATATAAAAATTGGTGTTCCCTTAGCTATCAATACATAATTTAGTTGGACATTATTTGATTCCAAAATAATGATGTGATTATTTTTTCATGGGGAATTTCCTATACTCTTTAGATGGTTTCTATTAGGTTTTATTACTAGAACCAGAAAAACCCAATAGTTCCCATATCCATGATTTGAAATATACCTACTTTCTAAAGGTACGTGGTCACTAGAGCATTTTATAAAGGATGATTAGGAACTAATAATGATAAAGATGATTGGAGGTCAGGTTCATCATACCCTTTATGGGATAATTATTTCCCACACTTGGAATATCTTATAAGTTTAAGATATATTCATGGTTTTTTCCTAAATCCTAGTGTGATACTTATTATCCATCCTTTATTAGAAATAGGTTATTACCATTTATTGACATGAACCATATATATGTATCAAAGGTTCTCCTTAATTGGAATCATCTATATGTATCATAGGTTCTCAATAAATGGTTCTATCTATATATATTATAGTTTCTCTATCTTGTTTTCTGATATACTTTTCAATACCTTGTTTTAAGGGACTATGATTTAAATCCTAATAATTGGGAACTCTAAAATTTATTGTCATCCAAGAAGGTTATGGTTGTTTATGTGTCTTGATTAGGCCCATTATTGGGGTTACTATGTATTCTAATGAATGGAATTAGAACCCAAATTGTTCATATCAACATAATAGGACAAACCATACTTTTTAAGGTCATTTGAAAATGACTATACTGTGTAGTTTAATGTCACGTGACAATGAAGTTTATGCAAAAGATTTTTGAAAATGGTTTGTGTGGGACCTATGCATAAGCATCCCTTCATAGTTGTCATCAAATGTAATGTGTCCCCATGATATTGGAATGATATTTCGAGGAATATGGCCTTATAAAGATGGCACCCACTGGGAATATGGTCCGATGAGGATGAGATAAAAGGATGCATAATGGATACATTAATTTAGGTGGGGGATGATATTACTAAAAATATGGACCAATAAGAATGGTAATGGGTTTAATATGTTGTGTTTGAACTCGAGGGAGACATTATATGCATCCCATTAGGATAGGAATCAAACCCACCTAGTTTCATTTGATTAGTGGTTAGACCTAAGAAGGAAGCCTGATAAGGATGTTAATGGGATGAAGGTGTTAGGTTTGAACCTTAGAGATGAATCCTATGTATCCTATGAATTTTTTAATAGAATCCCATGCAGTTTAGTTTGGTTGGTGCTTAGACATATAGAGGAGGCTCAATAAGAATGTTAATGGGTTAAAGATGTTGGGTGTAAACTTTAAGTAGGTGTCCTATATATTCTATTGGAATGAGAATCAAATACAATGTAGTTTGGTTTAGTTGGGGATTACACCTAATGTGGAATCCTAATAAGTATGATATTTTGATTATGATAGTTATATGATTAACTCGAGTAACTAAGACCATGTGAGTAATTCTTGGTGTGAGAGGAAAAAAATACTATCAGATTGGTCACATTGCACAATTTTTATAAATGGGACTTACACATGAATTGTAACCCTATAACAATATTTCTTTTTTAGTCTGCTGATAGATGGGGTGGGGGTATGGAAGGTAGGAGGAACATGATGTGTAGTCAGAAAGGATAGGGGATTACTCTAGGAGGGATTCCCTTCTTGGTCCCTCTCCTTGCCCACTAATGGACGAGGGAGGGGCTATGGTGGGGTAGTTAGGAAGAAAGAATAAGGAATTAATATAATGGGATTCCCATTCTTGTCTTCTTGTGTGTCTTTAAACCCTAGATTGGGATTACACATTTAATGATTAGAAAATTGAATGTGTAGATACTATCAGATCCTGTTCACATTTTAGTAATCATGCGGTGGGCGAGTGATGCTACCTACAATAAGAGAGTTCCCACCACCACCTTTAAGATTGGAGTCCTCATTACCAAAGTAATTAATGATTGAGAAAATCCTGAGGAACCCACCTATTAGGGAGGTTAATTAGGGTACATAATTTACCAAGGGAATTAATAATCTAAAGAGGGACCCACTTGTGTTCCCAATACCCTAACCACACAAATCTTATAGTTGTGGGGGAGGCCTTCGTACAAAATTTACAAATAGGAGACTTGGGTGAATGAGGCTGGGATTTTTTAGAGAATAAAAAAACCTAGGTGAAACTCATGTGAATGTACATTAATATGGGTAACCCTTATAAAATAGTCGCTAATGTGTTATTCCATAGATAATGGGTCTCTAAGGTTGGATGCCCTGGATGATGGGTTACTATTATGGCCTTCCTTATGTGATGGGTCACAGAGGTGTCCAACCCTTAGTGAATAGTTTACAATATTTAGGATCCCTAGAAGATGGTTTCCTAGGTGAGGGACCCTAGGAATTTGATAATCCCTATGAGGTTCCCCATGAATTTGGTCACTTAGGTGATTGCTTTGGATCACAACTTACTACACTACCAAAAAAATGGGCAAGGCCAGCACCACCCCTTTATCAGTGCTAACGAAAAAGTGCTGATAAAGGGGGGGGGGGGGGGACTTTATCAACGCAAAAAAAAAAGCGCTGATAAAGGGTGCCTTTATCAGTGCTAAAAAAAGCCCTGATAAAAGTACCCCTTTATCAGCGCTTTTTTTAGAGCTCATAAAGGGACCCCCTTTATCAGCGCTTGTTTAGTAACACTGATAATGGGGGGGGGGCTTTATCAGTGCTTTTTTTAAAACCGCTGATAAAGAGTCGACTTCAAAAAAAAATTTAATTTTTTTAATATATAAATATATTTATATAGTTATATTGATATAAATATAATATATAATTTTTAAATATATTTTAGATAAGTATAAATGTACATTTACACTTATTATACTTAATATATAAGATATTTAGTGAAAATGGATTCTTAAAAAATTTAAAAAATATTTTTAATTAATAATTTTCTAATTATTATGGAGTAATATTCTTTTAATAACAATTTGAAGACTAAAAAAATTAATAAAATTAAAAAAAGATCCAAAATATGTTGAAAACGCAACTCGAACTTCAAACGACCATAACTTTTGATCTGGGTGTCCGTTTGAGCTCTACCACATATCAAATCAAATCCTGCGATGAACTATACGTCGCTGTGACTGGGGGGACCCGGTTAAGCATTTTTCGAGGCCCAAAGAGTCCCAGAAGGCCTCCAAAATTGAGTTTTTAGTCGAGGTACCCAAATTTTTTATCCTTTTATGGATTTTCAGCCTCATTTAAGGGGGTATTATTGTCTTTTTTTGGTGGGGACTGAATTTATTCCAAGGTATTACATTCATATTGATATTATTTCTTTGAAATTTCATCCTTTTTTATAATTAACTGCTATTTATAATCAAATATATAACTATATGTACATATTTTTTATATATTCACACCTAAAAATTAAATTTTTTAAATAATTAATTAATCATATTTACATATAAAATATATTATCTTTATCTAAATAATAACTAATATCCATTTTATTTAAAATAATAATATATGAATATTTATATAACTACTATATATTAATACAACTATACATATATTAATATAACTATATATATATTAATATAACTATATGTATATATTAATATAACTATAACTATAACTATATATATTAATATAACTATATATATATTAATATAACTATATATATTAATATAAATATATATTACTATAAAAAGAAATATAACTAAATATATATATAAATAAATATATATATCATGAATAAGAGAAAAAATCAATATAGGGTAGTGGCAAAGGCTTTAGGTGCGCAGGAGGGAGGTCTCGAGATCAAATCTGGGTGGAGGCACAGGTGCGCGCACAAGGTTGATTTAAAGGGCTAGCGCTGATAAAGAGTGTAGGCGGTGCGGGCGGGCGCTGGAGGTACAGGAAAGTGCTGATAAAGGGGGGATCAAGCGCTTTAAAAAGCCCCCCCCGAGATTGGCAATATTTTTTTATTTTTTTTATTGTTATCATCGCTAAAAAAAGCGCTGATAAAAGGGGTCTTGATCAGTGCTTTTTTGAGCGCTGATAAAGGGGACCCCCCTTTATCTTCGCCAACATTAATAGCGCTTTTTCTAGCACTGTTAATGACCATTTTTAGCACTGATAAAAGCCATATTTGTAGTTGTACTACTTAAGTTAATTTTCTTAAGCCTTAGATTGCAATAGACTACCTAGAAAAGCTAATGGAGGCTTGAATGAAGTGTCTCAAGGAGAAAATATTTCTATTCCATAAGTGGGGAAATCATTCACTATGTGGTAGAAAATGGGATTTATTTATAGAGAAGAAATCAGAGTCTGGTTGGTGTAGGCTGGGTGAGGAAGATGGTGCATGCAGGTGGGATAGGCAACACAAGCTAGGTGGTTGTTGGGAACCAGGGCGAGGTAGGCTGAGCGAGTAGTTGGTATCCTGGGTGATGTAGTCCTAAAATATGAGAGGAACTAGGAAAGGATTGAATAGGGATCAATGGGTACCCTCAACCTTTTATTTATTTACCCTTTATCATTAAAATGTGTGATAAAAAATGCCCCCCCTTAGAATGAGATTTGAGTAAAACAAAGAGGATCAAATTCTGAGGTCACCTCCTTTTATCTGGTGAAACATTTGGGCAAAGTAATCCCCAAATCATTCCCTATAGTTCTTGGGGTAATCTGTACTAGTTAGTTTAAGTGGACCATACTATAAGGTCTAGGCGAGGTTCACTGGTAGGGCCAGGTTAGGTGTGCAATAAAGTCTTGGTGAGGTGATTGACCTATAAATAGGGGTGGTCCCACATCAACTGAGTATATGATTCACTTATTATCTTGATCTTTTATTCCTTCAATTATATAATGCAAGTGTTAGTGTTCCTTCACATAAATAGGGCCACCCTAGTGATGTGGATAAGCTAACCATTCCAGTATGGGGGCTCTAGTGGGGTCACCCGAGTGAGGATCCTTTAGTGGGACCACCCCAATGAGGGGCCCTTAGAAGTGCCACCCCAGTGAGGGTTCCTTAAAATTGAAAACCTAGTGAGGGGTCCTTGGTAGGGCCACCCTAGTGAGACAACAGAGTGAGGGGGCCTTAGTCGGCCACCCAAATGAGGGGGCCTTAGCAAGGTTACCTAGGCCAGGATTTTGGATTTGTCAAAATTTTCACCTTGTTGCCATCACATTTAGCTTCTTCTCATTTGGGGGTTACATCGTTTATTTTATTTATTCTATATTCTAATAAATTTTTAACATATTTTTTAGTTTTTAAAATGTATAGCTCTTCCAATACCATTTTGGTTACAGAAGATAGCACTCATATCAATGAAATGATCATGGATACTGGACCCAACTCATTAAACATGATCATCCTGCATCATTGAGATATAGAATGTATTATGAAATTGAAAATTTTCAATGGTACATTAAAAAATATTTTCCCCTTTTGTAGGTTTTTCTTACCAATTGATACCCCACTTTCTGAAGGATACCTTTTTGACATTTAAATTCATAGACATTGTGTAACACCCCATCTTTCACGATACACTTCTCTTTCAATAATACAATTGCTTGCATTATACGCAAGTTCGAGTTCTAACACACCGCGACTAATCAAAGTAGCCGTTATGAATAGTAATACCCAATTTTTAAAATTATTGAAATTTTATATTTCAAAATGGAATTCATTTTTGTATTCAGAATATCAAAATTATCCTAAGTTGAATTTTTTGTAATTTTTTGAGAACTTCCAATTTTCTATGAATAGTGAAAAATACATAAAAACAAATTTTTAAATCAAAATAATTTATAATGATAAATTATACTATTGAGTGGTTTTAAAGTATAATTATAATATATTTTTACCATTTTATCCAATGGTGTTCATTATAATTAATTTCACTTTGAAATTGGACATAAACAATTGTCAATCTTTTGATATATATTGTTTCTTAAAAACACGCTATTTGTTGTGACAATGGGAATTAACTATAAAATTAATTAATGCAACTTATATGTTTGTAATTTCATAAAATAGACATCATTTTTGAATTCTGAATATCAATTATAGCTTAGGGTGAAATTTTGGAATTGTTCTGAAAAACTTCAATTTTTGATGAATAGTGAAACCACTAAGTGGTAGTTAAAAAACTGATTTTTTGTTTAAATGAAACATTACCACTTCTGTGATTTGATTTTCAAAAATCCTACATACATGGTTGTCATTAAGAAGTAAAATGTGGTTCAATGGGATTAAAATAATTTTTGGTGAATAGTTACTTTTAAGTTTAATTAATCGCGATTAAAGGTAATTAGTGAAATTTAAGGTAAAAATGATATTATAAAAATATGAAAATACCTTTAAACTTGTACTAACCCTATTGAATGAATAATGGCCGACCAATATAATCCATGGGTCAACTTGGGGACCCCATGGAGCCACTTTGGTAGGAAAATGACAATAAAAACTTTTTATTTAATGTTAAAATATAAATGTCACAAACAAGAGTTGTTTTACTAAAACAATTTTTAAATGGGGTTTTACAAGTCATATGTTTTACTATAAATATTAATTAGAAAGATAAAAATATTTCCTACATCATGATATTTTTTTATAATTTTTAGACATTAAATAAATTAAATTATTTATGACACTATGATGATGATGCATCGATTACCTCATTAATTAACGATTTAAATAAAATGAAAAGATAATGTAAATTATAAGACTTGAACATGTCAAAAACCTATTGTATGAGTATATTTCGAACCCTTATCACCTTATCCTCTAAATATATAAGTGTGGGACCTTTATAATCCGAAAAAAGCATTTCATAATAAAGTAACATTTCAATCTTTCCAAGAGTGCCCCTTCTCTCCTCTTATAAAAGGCCCCCACCACTACCACCTTACTCACACCTTCAAAGCCTTTTGGCTCAGATAAAATCTGCCCAAATACTCTCTCAAATTTCCTCCCTTACTCCTAGAAGCCTCACTTTGGGCAGAATTATTCCCAAGGAAGCCTTTGGCTCAAATCAAAAGAGTTACCGGATTTTAAGGTAATGTCTTCTCTTATGTTATTTTGTTTTATTTTTCTTATCCAACCCCTAAAATCTTTTTATTAATTTCTTTTGTAACAAAACTAGTATCCTCAATATACTAGGATGTTGTTATAAGAATTATTCGAGCTACACTTACACACACCTACATCTAATGTTTAAAGAACACACTGTTTCTGTGGATGGCGAATTTCTGCCTCACGAAACGATGATTGTTCAACACTCATATAACACCTCTAATGGTGGCCATTTTGATGAAACTATTTTCATATATGATATATATATTATGTTTATGTTTTCCTTATGCTTCTGTATTTCTCATTTGTGGCATATGTTATGATTTCCATTATGGGTAAACGTGATAATTTCATTTTAGGAAGGGCGGACTACCGCCCCCTCAAAGTGATTTGAATCGTTAATGCCATATCTGGGATGTATAAAGGATGGAGTAAATGGTATTATACATTATATTATACTGGAATTATATTATAACTTTTTATAATTATAACTTCATTCCAATAAATATGAAATAGAAATGAAAGTAGCGTTCATGCGTACGTACGACTTACCGTCTCCATGAATGGTGCATTTCATTTCTTACCTCTAAACGTTATGGAATATTATAAATGCATGTATATAATGGATATATATGAGATATATGATATCAATATCATGAATATAATTCTAGATATAATGGATATATCACCACATGAACAACTTGTAATTATAAGAAGTTTATTTTTGACTCAAGTACCAAAGTTCGACAAAACGACCGTTATTAACTTAAATAATTACATAATATTCATAACATGGTAATAAGTTATATAAAAGGAATAATGAACTTGAAAAATTTTCTTAAGAAGGTATAGATTAACTCTAGTTTATTATTCAGGAGGTTAAAGAACGGTCGAGTCAAGTCGGACATGAGGTAAGGGAACTTCTTAACCCAATTTCTATTCTTTGGGTTAATCTCCTAATTTCAAATTTTGTCATGATATTATTATGTCGTATCTTGTATTTGTACTTTATTTATGTGTACTTATAGTGAATACACATAATAGATCTAATTTATTTAAAAAAATGATCTTTGTAAGGGTCTTCGTCTCAATCTCCTTTTATTGAGGCATATTTTTTTTATACACAACTTTCTTTTATACGGTGTATAAAACCACTTTGACTTTTATGTTTATTAAAAATGAATCTTTTTTATATGAAGAATTTTACTAAACGAAAAAAAGGGAATGTTTTTCTTGCCGTACATATGCGGCGACAACGACTTCTTCTCCGCCGTGACCATTATTTGAGTTTCGACTTCCTCTACAAGCCATAACTTTTTTTTAATGAAAAATAAATACAAAGTTTTAACTTTCTTTTATTTTGGTATTGAAAATGTTTTTGAAAGTGTTTTTATTATATCAATGTGTTGTATTGATATCTTGTGATTGAAATGTGGAAATGTTATGTTTCCTTTATGCATTTTTTATGTGATACGATTATGTTATGGTTTATGATATGTTTAAACCTAATCATATGAGGAATACATTGGACTTAATAAGTGACGGGTGGAGCTCGCTACAGCTCCTCAATGCATCGATAGGTCTCATGAGACAAACTAGTGTCTTGGCACGAGGCCTTGACAAAATTTTATTTGTGGTCTTGGAACGAGGCCTTGGCTACGTGGTTATGATAGTCTTGCATTATGCATTCCATCATTATGAAAGTGGTTATTGATATTGCATGTGATTATTCGACTAGTAGAATATCCATGTGAGTAAGTAAATGGCATTATTTAATTTTATTTTTATCATATTATTCTGAAGTTAAATTTTAAAATGGATTTTGTTTTAGTTATACATTTACTTAAATGTTAATTTTTATTTACGAAAGCTTCCACAATATTGTTATCCATACTGAGCATATGAGATCACCCCTTTCAATGTTTTAATATTTTCCAGGATGTGAAGAAGTACTTTATGAATGAACTGCAAGGATAGTCAGAAGAGGATATGAGTGTGGACTATGGAGACTTTGTTATTGTAGTTTTTCACTTTATGATGTAATGTAACATTTATGAATGTATCTAGTGTTTACAAGGCTACTAAACTAACCGGTCTTTCGAGACTTGATCTTTTGTGATCATGCCAATGTTATGCAATAACTCACTGACTCTGGGTAACTGGGGTTGGGGTGTTACAGTTGGTATCAGATGTAGTTTAGTACTAACCTTGGAAGCTAGATTTAGATAAACTCTGATTAGAGCACATAGCCCAAAGATAGACTTTGAGGATTAGTATAGAATAACTTCCTAGAATTTTGGTATTATAGAGATTTTGTGAGTTTTCTGAGAAATACATCCCTATCTGGATACGATTAGGTAGAGACGGCTCTGGCACAGATGTACCTAGGGGTAAAACCCGAAAACACCACTTTGAGCTAGACTCGAATGGGAACTGGTGCACAACAACAGGCCTTGCTGCACTCTTGGTTACGACACTCCCGGGGGATATGCTTAGGATAATTCTCATTTTCTTTACAAACCACTATGAAGGGTTATGAGTATATACTTCCTCAAAGAAAATTTTTTTATGGATTATATCCATAAATAGTTCAATTTATGTTAAGTATTTTACAAGTATGTAATTATGTATTTTGATTCATAAACTAATCTAGTTTATGCCATTGTTTAGAAATGGAGCCTAGTGGAAGGAATGGAAACCGTATCAATGCACGCACTCCGTGTAGGGATTTCCCTCCTGATCAAGATAATTATTGTGAATCTGGAGATACAACTGGTGCAGATCAACTTATTACCATACTGGGACAACTCACTCAGGTTATAAATAATAACCTTACTCATATGGATCACCCTGATCCACAACGTGGCAGATCAATGTTAGAACTCTTCATGAGGCAACAACCACCAACATTTAATGGGGGTACAAATCCATTAGTAGTTGAGAAATGGATAAAATCTTTAGAGAAAATATTCCACGCCTTGGGGAGTAGCGAAAGGGAGAAGGTTGTCATGGCAGTTTACCGCATCACTGGAGATGCAGATCAGTGGTGGTCGCTGATTCAAAACACAAAGGAAGATGATGACATATCGAATATGGAATGGAGGGAGTTCAAATAGCTTTTCTTAGAAAAATACTTTCCCCGTGACCATAGAGCAGATATGGAAAGACAATTTCTGAGTCTGAGGCAGAAGGAGGATGAGAATGTCGCAAAGTATGAGTCTAACTTTACAAGATTAGCGAGGCATGCATCAGATTATATACGTAACCCAAGAAGTAAGATTGATCGTTTCTTTGATGGGTTAAAACCATTTCTCCATCGAGCCTTAGTCTCACAATCCTTCTCGTCATACGAAGATATTGTCTCATGTGCTATCAAGACAGAAAAAGAATTCTCTAAATCTTATGATAATAAAGTAAATCAAGAGAAGAAGAGAACGGTGGAACAAGATACAGATAAAGGGAAAAAGGGAAATAAGGATTTTCCATTATGCGATAATTGTGGGAAGAATCACCCTGGTACTTGCCTAAAAGGAATGTGAGTTTGTTATAAATTCGGGGAAAAAGGTCACCAGGCGCGTGATTGCAAGGGAAAGAAAGAGGCTATCAATGTTGAATGCTACAATTGTAGGGAAATGGGGCATTATGAAAATGAATGTACTAAGCATCAGGAAAACTTACCTCAGAAAAGGCCAAGGTATCAAGGACAATCTTATGCTGTTACTACAGTTGAAGTGGAATAATTAATGTATTGGTGATTTTGGACTCAAGGATTATATTGTGGTTATAATAATAATTTGATATATATAAGGATTGTACTACAGTACTTGTTTTTTTCATTAAGGTTTTAATATGATGAAGGTAATCATATTTTTAGTATGTGACAATAAGAGAAACATTACTTTGTTTGGGGAATCTGATGTTACAATTGATTTTGGAATTTAGAGACCTTTTAGAGAAAGTCTGGACAGAGGTATAAAGGTTGGAATGGATTAAGTTGATCTTTGGATAGTATTGTTTATGGTTAAAAAATTTCTGAAGATTATTTTTGGAATATTATAATACTATACTTTAGAAAAAGACAACCTGCAGGTTGGGGGATAACCCATCGCGTCGGACAAATCTGCAGGAATCGAACCCACAACCATAGTGCGACAGGCCTTTATTACCTACCACTAGCCTACAGGAAGTCCCTGGTTATTACAAAATAGTTTTCCTAATCTAAATGGTCTGTGTTAATATTTTGAACCTTGTACGATTAGGATAAATACAATATTTTTGAAATCTATTACCTTTTGGAGTGAAATATGAGTTTGTGGTAAAAATTTACTAAAGAATGAAAGTCTACATGACCAGTATGTATATTCCCTTATGTTCTAAGTAAATATCCTAAATAAATTCCCCAACTTTATAAAAGGTAACTTAAAACAAAAACGTTGCTGGTTAACTTTTCCAACTGGGGATTCAATGTCCGTTTAACCAATCACAAGTCTGTGATTTTCTTATGGTTAATTTTCTCCTAATCCAACTTTCTAAAACTCTCCATCAAACCTTGATGGTTTGTTTTTCTTCCATATCCATAATTTCATAGAATCCTAGTATGGGCTATCTCAGGTGACCTTTGTACTTATCTTTCTTTCTTTTAAAGTTATATTTTTATTAACCTTATTTCTGATGTAGGTTTTCCACAAAGGTATTTTCTATTTTCAACCTTTTATTTTCAAAGAAAAATTTCAAATTGTGAGGATGCAATTTATTGAAGGAGGGGAGAATGTAACACCCCAAGATTTCACGATATGCTTCTCTTTCAATAATGCAAAAGCTTGCATTGTATGCAAGTTCGAGTTCTAACACACCGCGACTAATCAAAGTAGCCGTCATGAATAGTAATACCCACTTTTTAAAATTATATAAATTTTATATTTCAAAATGGACTTCATTTTTGTTTTCAGAATATCAAAATTATCCTAATTTGAATTTTTTGTAATTTTCTGAGAAATTCCAATTTTCTATGAATAGTGAAAAATACATAAAAAAGACTTTTTTAATCAAAATAATTTATAGTGATAAATTATACTATTGAGTGGTTTTAAAGTATAATTAGAATATATTTTAACCATTTTATCCAATGGTGTTCATTATAATTAATTTCACTTTGAAATTGGACATAAACAATTGTCAATCTTTTGATATATATTATTTCTTAAAAACACGCTATTTGTTGTGACATCAGGAATTAACTATAAAATTAATTAATGTAACTTATATGTTTGTAATTTCATAAAATAGACATCATTTTTGAATTCAGAATATCAATTATAGCTTAGGGTGAAATTTTGGCATTGTTTTGAAAAACTTCAATTTTTGATGAATAGTGAAACCACTAAGTGGTAGTTAAAAAATTGATTTTTCGTTTAAATGAAACATTACCACTTCTGTGATTTGATTTTCAAAAATCCGACATACATGGTTGTCATTAGGAATTAAAATGTGGTTCAATGGGATTAAAATAATTTTTGGTGAATAGTAACTTTTAAGTTTAATTAATCGCGGTTAAAGGTAATTAGTGAAATTTAAGGTAAAAATGATATTATAAAAATATGAAAATACCTTTAAACTTGTCCTAACACTATTTTATGAATCATGGCCAACAAAGACAATCCATGGGTCAACTTGGGGACCCCATGGAGCCACTTTGGAAGGAAAATGACATTAAAAAACTTTTATTTAATGTTAAAATAAAAATTTCACAAACAAGAGTTGTTTTACTAAAACAATTTTTAAATGGGGTTATACAATTTATATATTTTACTATAAATATTCATTATAAATACAAAAAGATTTCCTACATCATGATATTTTTTTTATAATTTTTAGACATTAAATAAATTAAATTATTTATGACACTATGATGATGCAACGATTTCCTCATTAATTAACGATTTAAATAAAATGAAACGATAATGTAAAATCTAAGACTTACACATGTCAAAAACCTATTGGATGAGTAGATTTAGAACCATTATCACCTATCCTAGAAATATATAAGTGTGGGACCTTTAGAATCCGAAAAAAAGCATTTCATAATAAAGTAACATTTCAATCTTTCCAAGAGTTCCCCTTCTCTCCTCTTATAAAAGGCCCCCACCACTACCACCTTACTCACACGTTCAAAGCATTTTGGCTTGGCCAACCTCTGCAAAAATACTCTATCAACTTTCCTCTCTTACTCCTAGAAGCCTCACTTTGGGAAGAATTCTTCCCAAGGAAGCCTTTGGCTCAAATCAAAAGAGTTACCCAATTTTAAGGTAATGTCTTCTCTTATGTTATTATGTTTTATTTTGCTTATCCAACCCCCTAAACTCTTTTTATTCATTTATTTTGTAACAAAACCAGTATCCTCAATATACTAGGATTTTTTTATAATAATTATTCGAGCTACACTTACACACACCTACATCTAATGGTTAAAGAACATTCTGTTTCTGTGGATGGTGAATTTCTGCATCACGAAACGATGATTGTTCAACACTCATATAACACCTCTAATGGTGGCCATTTTGATGACAATATTTTCATATATGATATATATATTATGTTTATGTTTCCTTATTCTTCTGTATTTTTCATTTGTGGTATACTTTATGATTTCCATTATGGGTAAACGCGATAATTTCATTTTAGGAAGTGCGGACTACCGCCCCCTCAAAGTGATTTGAATCGTTAATGCCATATGTGGGATGTATAAAGGATGGAGTAAATGGTATTATACATTATATTATACTGGAATTATATTATACCTTTATATAATTATAACTTCATTCCATTAAATATGAAATAGAAATGAAAGTAGCGTTCATGCGTACGTACGACTTACCGTCTCCATGAACGGTGCATTTTATTTCTTACCTCTAAACGTTATGGAATATTGTAAATTCATGTATGTACTGGATATATATGAGATATATGATATCAATATCATGAATATAATTCTGGATATAAAGGATATATCACCACATGAACAACTTGTAATTATAAGAAGTTTATTTTTGACTCAAGTACCAAAGATCGACAAAACGACCGTTATTAACTTAAATAATTACATAATGTTCATAACATGGTAATAAGTGATATAAAAGGAATAATGAACTTGAAAGAGGTTCTTAAGAAGGTATAGATTAACTCTAGTTTATTATTCAGGTGGTTAAAGAATGGTCGAGTCAAGTCGGACATGAGGTAAGGGAACTTCTTAACCCAATTTCTTTTCTTTGGGTTAATCTCGTACTTTCAAATTATTTCATGATATTGTTATGTCGTATCTTGTATTTGTACTTTATTTATGTGTACTTATAGTGAATACACATAATAGATCTACTTTATTTAAAAAAATGATCTTTGTAAGGGTCTTCGTCTCAATCTCCTTTCATTGAGGCATATTTTGTTTTATACACAACTTTCTGTTATATGGTGTATAAACCCCTTTGAATTTTACATTTATTCAAAAGGAATATTTTTTATAAGAAGCGTTTTACTAAATGACAAAAAGGGAATGTTTTTCTTTCCGTACATATGCGGCTACAATGACTTCTCCGCCGCCGTGACCATTATTTGAGTTTCGGCTTCCTCTACAAGACATAACTTTTTTTAATGAAAAATAAATACAAAGTTTTAACTTTCTTTTATTTTGGTATTGAAAATGTTTTTGAAAGTGTTTTTATTATATCAATGTGTTGTATTGATAATTGAAATGTGGAAATGTTATGTTTCCTTTATGCATGTTTTATATGATACGATTATGTTATGGTTTATCATATGTTTAAACCTATTCATATGAGGAATGTATTGGACTTAATAAGTGACGGGTGGAGCCCGCTACAGCTCCTCGATGCATCAGTAGGTCTCATGAGACAAACTAGTGTCTTGGCACGAGGCCTTGACAAAATTTTATTTGTGGTTTTGGCACGAGACCTTGGCTACGTGGTTATGATAGTCTGGCATTATTCATTCCATCATTATGAAAGTGGTTTTTGATATTGCATGTGATTATTCGACTAGTAGAATATCCATGTGAGTAAGTAAATGGAATTATTTAATTTTATTTTTTCCATATTATACTGAAGTAGATGTTTAAAAGGGCTTTTGTTTTAGTTATACATTGCCTTAAATGTTAATGTTTATTTACGAAAGCTTCCGCAATATTGTTGTCCTTACTGAGCATCTGAGCTCACCCCTTTCAATGTTTTAATATTTTCTAGGATGTGAAGAAGTACTTTATGAATGACCTATAGGGATAGTCAGAAGAGGATATGAGTGTGGACTATGGAGACTTTGTTATTGTAGTTTTTCACTTTATGATGTAATGTAACATTTATGAATGTATGTAGTGTTTCCAAGGCTAATAAACTAATCGGTCTTTCGAGACTTGATCTTTTGTGATCATGCCAATGTTACGCAATAACGCACCGACTCTGGGTAACTGGGGTCGGGTCGTTACACACAGAACATAGAGAGAGTGAATATTTCTCTTAACAGATAGATTATCCATGTACCTAATATTGAAATATAATATCATTTGGTACATGGTTAAAGATCAATAGAATATGAATATAGATCCTATTTTAATATTAAAGAGTCCTCTGTGAATATTTAGAGGAAATGATGAAGTCTTTAGTGGGACTAGCATCCCAGAGGGAACTTCTTTAAGGAATGGGGTTGGACTTATTCGCTGAACCAATGTTGTATTACATAGGAGGATTGTCTTTGAGATGTTGGAATTTATAGAGTAGTTTTGAATTCATAGTTCTTTATATACCATCATTTCAATCTCATCCCTGATCTTTTTAGTCGATGGTGATTTGAGACCAATAGATTTCATTTTTCACAAGAGGAGGTTAGAATTATACTCTAAGATATTCATAAAATCGGGTGAATGCCCATCCTTGAAAATATGTACAATGAATTACTTAATCCTCATTAAAATTTAGAATAAATAAAGAGGAATACTATAATAGATATGGAATTACTAGAATTGGTTTAAACTGAGTTAAATATAGAAAATTTTCCTTCTCTTAATGTTCCCTTTAGTACAAGAATTTGTTTTTCTTCTTTCTCATAGATTACAGCCTAGAGTGAAAAATTCAAGGACCTATCCTACCTAGAAAGCTAGTTTATTTTAGTAAAATTACCTTTTAATCCTTAATATTGTTAATATATGACTTGCGACCATTGAATTATACCATATTTTCACATATATATCTAATTGGTGGGATTTTTAGCTATTGTTCTTTGTGGATTTTTGTAACTTGTACGTGATGTCAGTACCGGAGTAAGGGAAAATGCTTTAATAATGGAAGATCAATTGGAATATTTCATATCACTAAGTATTTATATTTTAGTGTAACAGCCCAAGATTTTAAGGTATTTATCTTCTTAAATAAATTCAATTTCTTTGATAGCATACGTTTCACGCAACACTGAGATTAAACAAATCGCGATATACTATTAAATATTATTATTTCAACAAAACTATTTTAAACTAGCCATTAAATTGGAGGGTGTGAATAGTATTAACTCAATTATGAAAATATAGTTTAAACATGTTTATAAAATTAATTCATTTGTTTCCAATTAATTAGAAATAAAAATGAAAACCAATTGAATTTAAAGGATGTGTTTTTTATAAAAAACTATTTTTATACCCACAATGAAATTTTATCTTAATAAATTAAATCAATAACTATTATTGAAATATATTAATAAAATTTATATTTTATATATTCAATAAAATGTTTTAAATTCATCCAATGTATTGTATAGGCTTAAAATAAGAAATAAACCCAATTTTAAGCATAATAAACTATATTTTTCTAAAAAGAAATTTTGTCACCTTTTAATGGCCCACCTATTTTAAAACTAAATTTTTACACTTTTATAAATATTAGATGAAAAAATAAGATTCGTTTTTGAAATAGTAATACCAAAATTAGATCAGGGTAAAATTTTGGTATTTTTCAAAGAAGTATCATTTTTTGATGAATAGTGAAAATATTGAATTTTAATTGAAAAATGATTTCTCTTCTAATTTATTTATGTAGTTAAATTATATTTTAAATTGTTTTTGAGGTATAATTATTTAAATTATACATAAATAAATCTAATTAAGTTCATTTTAATCAATTTTATATTGAAATTGGATATAAAAACACTTTAGTGATTTTTTACTTTTCACTTTAAAAACACGTTTTCCCGTTGCATCTACAAGATTAATTTTAAATATAATTTTTCACATTATTTGAATTGAAAATGGTAAAATATATTCCATATTTGGAATCATATGGTATAAATTATGTTTTAAGGTCATTTTAATTTTTATACAAAAAAAATATACCATCATAATAAAATTATTTACCATAATATAGGTAAAATAATGAAAAGGGTTAACGTTAAAAGGAAAAGTCTTAAAATACATAAAAAATGAAACATTAAATGGGTTATTGAGGCATATATAAACCCTAAATGGACTTTAAAACATTAATTATCATCCAAATGCATGAAAATTAATTCCACCTCAATGTGGTTTGATTTAGACATAAAATAATCATTATTTAATCACTTAAACCCACCTCTCCTCAAGTATAAATACCATCCCTCACCATCCTACCTTGACTCACAAGAATTTAAGAAACTAAAATATCAAAAAACTCCTCTCCTATATACTCTACCAATTTACAATTTCTTATAGTCTCACCAAATTACAAAATCCAAGGTCCTCAAGGGGTCCTCTAAGGAGGTGA
The DNA here is from genome assembly GCA_963277665.1 of Viscum album. Lineage (NCBI taxonomy): Eukaryota > Viridiplantae > Streptophyta > Magnoliopsida > Santalales > Viscaceae > Viscum > Viscum album. The sequence continues at coordinate 403,928,830 of OY728137.1, read as the reverse complement.
CATTCAAGAGGTAATTTTCTCAAAACACCTCTCTTATTTTCATTTCTTCTTTTACTTTCTCCTTAAATCCTTAATAAATCAAGGAATTAAAACTACAAAATATTGTATATACTATAGTTTTATATTTATAATTTAATATCATATATCCATCCATTTTATTACCACCTCTTATTCAAAGAAACAAAACTATTTTCCAAGTTATGCCAGTTAATCGTATCCATGAGTAATGTTTTTGTCAGTTTTCCATTATGACCTTTATGGATGTTTGTAAAACTATTATTATTGTTAAATAATATTTTAACAGGTATATAATAACCTATATCATGTTATGTAACTAATATATGTACAAAATATTAAATAAAACGAAACTAGTTCATGATATTCAGAAAAACCACCAAAATAAACTAACCATTTATTATTAACATTTTATCAAATTAATCATCCTCATGTTTGAAAAAAAATGATTTATGGGACCATTTATAATAATATAAGTTAATTAATACCATTTCATTCCACTTCTAGTGTTTTATTTCCATTTTAGAAGAACATCCATAATTATACTCAAGAGAACCGATCATGAAACCCTGAAATGAACGCACCCAAAACAATGAAAATCATGAAATATTAATAATGAAAGGGTCATAAGATATTATAAAAACATAATATAAGGTATTATAAATATTAATATTGTTATTTAATGATTTAATAACACTATTTATACCATTAAACAGTATTTTAATGTATGCACCACTAAAGGGAAGCGCGAGGTAAGGGTTTCTCATCTCACTTTTACTTCTTTGAGATATATTCTTTATTCAACACTTATTTATTATGTGTGGTGTATATAATTACCTTTGGTATATATTATCATGGATATAATTATATTCATGTTAATTAATGTTTCATTTGATAATTATTACTTTTATGGGACAAACAATTCGACTGATTACAAAGTGGTAAGAGAATTATGAACCCAATTTCCACTCTTTGGGTTATACTTCTACATCCTTGATTATATCATACTAATATTTTTTAAAAATAACTATTGAATATATTATGTTTTATTTTCAAATTATTTATATGGATTTATAGTGAGTATGCATAATCGATTCATTTGATGAATGCTCACTTCACTGATATGATATTTATAAGGGACTTTTCTTTTAAAAAATTATTTTTTTAAAATTTTAGTAAAAAATTGATTTTTATTACATGAAAAAGTTTTCTAAAATTGTATCTAAAAATGTTTTTATATTATTATATTATTTTTAAATTCATTTTTACTTATGTATGTATTTTTAAAAAATGGTTTGAAAGGTATATTTTGTCATTTTTTAAACAAGGTCCTTTGAGACTTTTACAAAGAAACAAGAAAGGAATGTTTTTTTTAACTTATATAGAATAAGAATATTTTCCTACCATCATTTCACTTTAAAACGTTTAACCTTACTTTATAATTTTACAAGGTTATTTTCAAAGAAATTAAATAATTTATTATATTCTATGTTTATATATTTTAAGAATTATTTTCAATGTTAAAATGGTATTTTCCTCAAGAAATATTTCAGTAATCACTTTAAATAATATTCATCTATGTCAAAATACATTATTGAATATTTTTTTGAGGATGTAATCTAATATTAACATTCATCATTTTATTTTTTATACTTTATGATCAGTTTGACTGGGGATGTATAGAAATTTTGTATGACTAGTTCTTCCAATATGGATAGTTATTGATTTTATTAAGGAATGTTGATTCAGTTGTATTATTTATTCATGTGAATAATGCATTGGACTTAGTAAGTGATGGGTGGGGCCCTATATTTCCCCTAAATGAATTTATAGGTCTTTTGAGACAAACCATATTGAGTTTTGGATCAGACCTTACCCAATTTTTAGATTTCTTAGTCGGGGCCTCGACGGTAAGTTTCAGTTGTCCAACATTATGCGTTCCATCATTATGAGATTAGTTGTTGATTTCTATTTGATTATTAGATTATTAAAATATCGATGTTTAAGTTTTCTATCTCAATTGATTATTTATATGACATTATTTTATCATCTTTTATTATGGCCATATTATTCTCAAGTTATCGTTTAAATGGTATTTGTTTTAGTTATTTACATTGTCATAATTGTTATTGATTATTTATGATATCTTTCTCTATACTTAACCATTACTTATAATTTGATCTCACCCCTTTTATATGTTTTATTTTTTCCTAGGATGCCTAGAATTTTATTATGATTTTTATACAGGGACACGCTAGGGGAATAATGGTGTTCTCAAAGAATTCACTATGCTGTGTTTTATATTTAAAATCATAATGTAAGGTTAAAATATGTATCTAATTTTCCAAAAATTATAAATTATTCAGTCATTCTGGATGAAATTCCTTTTATATTATGCCAATGTAATAAAGTAAACACTGGATATGGGCTACGGGGGTTAGGTTTGTTATAGTTGGCATTAAGAAACATCTAATAGAAACTTTAGGAACCAAATTTAGTAAAAAATAGAATTGAGAACATAAACTTATGATTTAATTTGAGGATAAGTATAGAATAATATTCCAAAGAAACCATGTTTATGATTATGAGATTGTCTACACATAAAAATTTCAATTTATGTTAATCATTTCACTAGTTTTGGGATTATACATTATGTTTCATAATGATAGGATCTAATCTATTATATGTCATCATTTGAAATGACACCTAGTAAATGGAATGTGAACCTCACCAATGTACATGATCCAAATAGTAATAATGCTCATGTTTTTTGGGATTAATCCAATATTTCAAAGGGAGATAATGTCCTAGATATTTTCATTGTATAAGGACATAATATCATGTATTAACAAGATAGAGAAAGAGTTATCTAAATATTATAGATTTAAAGGGAAGCACAAGAATAATAGGACAACTATAAAAAATATAGATAAAGGGAAGAAGGGAAAGAATTATTTTCCCACATGTTATAATTGTGTAAGGAAACACCCTGATACTTTCTTAAGAGGATTTGGAGTCTTCTAAAAGTGTATTGAGAAAGGACACCATAATTTTTATGGAAAGGGAAATAAAAAATGTTTACAATATAAAATGATTCAACTATATAGATATAGAGAACTACATTAATTAAATCCCAAAGAATCAAGGGAATATACCTCAGAATATGCTAAGGGATCACGGTCAAGCTTATGCTATTTATATAGCCAAAATGGAAATATTATTATGATTATGTTTTTTGATCTAAGAAACATGACATTATAATTATAATATTTATGAAATTTATAAGGATTATACTATAATAATTCTTCTTTTAGGATTTGGAAGGATGTGATGAATAATACAAGTAACCAAGAGAAGTGATTCTATTGCAAGTTGATATTTTTAGAAACATATGATTTTGGGAAGATAACAGTAAATATGTTCCCAATGTTGAGATAATAATGAAAAAGGTATGTTTATGGGATATAATTAGTGGCCATAAAATTGGTTATTGTTTTGATGGTTTATGTGATATTTTTTGGTTTTACTACATGATTGTATTTAAGGAATACTTTTGACAATATGAGATTTTATTTTTGGAAGCATGTATATTTTCATTAAGGTTTTATGGTGATTAAGTTATTTATATATTTGGTATGTGACATTAAGAATTACACTATTATGTTTTGGGTAATCTAATTTTAAGTTGATTTTGAATTTTTCTGTCTTTCTAAATTTTTGGTCTTTGAATTTGGGAAAACATATTTTGGATGGGTCTTAAGATTAACTACTTATGGAATAGATTAATTTAAATTTTATATATTATTGTTTGATAAAAACATTTGATAACAATTTTGGTTTTAGTAAACATTTAAAGTATTAAGGTATTACTTATAGATCTTATGATTTATTAAAGTGTTTTGGGCATAAAAAATTTATCTTGAATATCCATCTCCAGATGTAAGAAATGAAGTTGAGATAGATTGAAGCACAACCAAAGGATGGGTTTATTATTATAACATGGAAATAAATCAAGTAAGTTTATTTTATTGATTGCTTTATATATATTGAAAAAAATCCCTCAAATATAGGAAAATGATTTTTGGAACAAAAATGTTATCTGTTTACTTTTCTTATAGATAAATCAATGGTATTTTAACCAATCATATGATTTACGGTTTTGTGATGGTTAAATTTGTGATGACCATGTTCTCTATCACTCTACATTATAACTTGATAGTTTGATTTATCTTCCATGTCTATGTTTTAACTTACCGCTAATATTATCCAATTTGTAAGCCTAATTTTTTAGTGACCATCACATTCCCTTTTCCCTCTTATTAAGAGTATTTTGTATGAACCATATTTACAATGTGGTTTTACCACAATAGAACATTCAACTGTCAACCTTTGATTTTCCAAGTAAACATTAAAATTACAGGGATGAAATTTATTTAAGGATTGTATAATGTAACACACCAATATTTTAAGGTATGTATCTTCTTAAATAAATTCAATTTATTTTATAGCATACATTTCACGCAACACCAAGCTTAAACAAACTGAGATATAATATTAAATATTATTATTTTAACATGAACATTTTAAACTAGCAGTTAAGTTAGAGGATGTGAATGTGGTTAAATAAATTATGAAAATATATTTTACACATGTTTATAAAATTAATTCATTGGTTACCAATTAATTAGAAAAAAATTAAAACCAATTGAATATAAAGGATGTGTTTTTTATAAAAAACTATTTTTATGCTCATAATGGAATTTTAACTTAAAAAATTAAATAAATCACTATTACTGAAATATACTAATGAAATTTATATGTTATATATTCAACAAAACGTTTTTAAATTCTTCCAATATGTTTTATAGTCTTATGATAAGTAATAAACCCACTTTTTAGAAGAAAAAACTATATTTTTTTGAAAGGAAAATTTTCCGCCTTTTAATAGTGCACCCATTTTAAAACTAAATTTTGAAACTTTTTTAAATTTTATTTGAAAAAATAATATTAATTTCTTAACTTTTAATATTAAAATTATCTTATGGTGAAATTTTGGTATTTTTTAGAGAATTTTCATTTTTTGATGAATAATGAAAATTATTTAATTTTAATCAAATACCCTTTTTTATTGTAATTAATTTATATAGTTAAATTATATTTTAAATTGGTTTTAAAGTATAATTAGTTCAATTATATATTAATAAATCAAATTTATTTCATTTTAAACAATTTCACATTGAAATTGGATATAAAAACATTTCATACTTTTGAACTTTTCACTTTAAAAACCCGTCTTCCCATTACGTCAGCATGATTAATTTTAAATATAATTTTGAAAATTATATTAATTTAATTTGTTAAAATGTATTACATATTTGAAATAATAATGTCCAAATAAGTTTTTAATGTCATTTTTAATTTTATACAATTTTTTTTACCGTGGTATAAAAATTATTTACCATAGTATAGGTAAAATAATGAAAAGGGTAAAAGTTAAAAGACAGAGGATTAAAATACCTAAAATACACAAAATTAAATAGGTTTATGAGGTATTTATAGAACATAAAAATAATTTAAAATATTTATGATCATCCAAATTCATGTAAATTAATTCCACCTCAATGTGGTTGGATTTAAACATAAAATAATCACTATTTAATCACTTAAACCCACCTGTACTCAAGTATAAACACCCCCCCTCAACAGCCCATGTTGACTCAAAATCATTGAGTCTCATAAAATATATATTATATAATATCATCCCCACTATTACCTTGTCCAATATCTTCAGGTCTCACCAAAATACCAAATACAAGGTCCTCCAAGGATGTGATATTCAAGAGGCAATTTTCTGAAAACACCTCTCTTATTTTCATTTCTTCTTATAATTTATCCTCATATAATTCACAAATAAAGGAATTATAACTCCATAATGATGTAAATAATGGAGTTTTATATTTCTAATGGAATATCTTATATCCATCCCTTTTATTACCCACTCTTATTCAAATAAACGCAACTATTGTCCAAGTTATGCCGATTAACCACCTATGTGAATATTTCTTTTTGTTTTACATTACCTTGTTCATGGATAGTTGTGAAGATATTATTATGGTTATATATAATTATAATAGGTATATAATAACCTATATCATGTTCTGAAACTAATATATTGACATAATTTTAAATAAAACGAAACTAGTTCATGATATTTAGAAAAACGACCAAAATAAACTAACCTATAATCATTAACATTTTATCTAATGAATCATCCTCATGTTAGAATAAAAAATGATATATTTGACCATTTATAATCTTTTAAGTTCATCAATGACTTTTAATTATACTAATAGAGTTTTATTACTATTTTACAAGAACATCTATAATTAAACATAATAGAATCGATCACGAAACCATGAAATGAACGCAGACAAAACAATGAAAATCATGAAATATTATTAATTTAAGTGTCATAAGATGTTATAAAAACATAATATAGGGAATTATAAGTTTGAATATATTTCTTTAATGATTTAATAACATTCTTTAAACCATTATACAGAATATTAAAGTATGAACCACTAAAGGGAAGTGTGTGGTAAGAGTTTCTCGTCTCACTTTTACTTCTATGAGATATATTCCTTATTCACCACTTATTTCTTATGTGTAGTGTATATAATTAACTTTATTATATCATATCATGGATATCATTATCATCATGGCATTAAATGTTTAATTTTATAATTACTATATTTATTGGGCATACGATTCTACTAATTACAAAGTGGTAAGAGATTTATTATGCAGTATTTACACTTGTTTTATGTGGATTTATAGTGAATATAGATAATAAATTAATTTTATTAATTATCACCTCAATGATATGATATTTATAAGTGAAATTTCTTTAGAAAAAATTATCTTTTTAAAATTTTCCTTAAAACTCACTTTTTCTTCCAAGACCATGTTTTCTAAAATTGTTTCCAAAAATGTTTTTAATTTTATTATATTATTTTTTAAAGTAATTTTTACTCAGTAATTGTTTTTTACAAAATGGTGTGAAAGTTATATTTTTTTATTTTCTAAACAAGTTCCTTTGATACTTTTACATCAAAAATATGTAAGGAATTTTTTTAACTTATATGGCATGAGAGGATTTTCTCACCATCATGTCACGTTAAAACATTGAAGTTTACTTTACCAGTTTACAAAGTTATTTTTAAAGAAATTTATTTCTTCATTATATGCACAATTTTAAGATTTTTAAAATTATTTTCAAATTAAAAATGGTATTTTCCTCAAGAAATAATTTAGTAATCTCTTTAATGTATTTTCATCTATGTAAATATATATTTTTTGAATATTTTGTTGAGGATGTAATCTAATAGCATCATTAATCATATTATTTTGGGTGATTTATGATTAGTTTTACTAGGTAAGTATTGATATTCTATATGAATATTTCTTCCAATATGGATAGTTATTGATTTTGTTAAGCCATGTTGATTCAGTTGTATTATTTTTTCATGTGAGGAATGAATTAGACTTTGTAAGTGACTGGTGGGGGCTGCTATAGCCCCTCGATGAAACTATAGGTCTCATGAGATAAACAAGATTTGGTTTTGGCCGAGACCATACCCATTTATTTTCATATTTGTTGTCCAAGGCCTTAATGGTATGTTTTAAATGCCTGCCATTATGCATTTTTACCATTATGAGATTAGTTGTTTATTTTTATGTGATTAGTTGATTAGTAGAATATCTATGGTTAAGTTTTCTTGATAAATTGATTATTTTTATGGAATTATTTGATCACCTTTTATTTTTTCCATATTATGCTCAAGTTATTGATGAAATTATTTTTTTCAGTTATTTAAATTTTCATAATTATTATTTATTATTTATGAAAGCTTCTACTGCACTTAACCATTACTGGGTATTTGAGATAACCCCTTTCTTATGTTTTATTTTTCCACAGGATTCCAAGAAGTTTTTTATTATTGGTATGTAGGGATAATCTAGGGGAATAATGGTGTTCTCAAATAATTCTCTATGATGTGTTTTATATTTTTAATTATAATATCAGGTTAAAATATTTTTCTAGTTTCCCAAAAATAATAAACTATTGAATCCTTCAAGATTAAATTTCTTGTATATTGTGCCAATGTAATAAAGTAACCTATGGATTATGTATATTGGGGTCAGGGATGTTACATCTAGCTTTAGGGAGGTTCTATCAAGGTTAGGTCAAGTTCAACTAGGTGAATCACTTTATTAAACCTTCATCCCAATATAACTCTTGTATGGATATATAGTAGTATATCTTTGAGGATATGACCTTAGATATAAAATATTTTCTCCTTAACTTTATCATAAGCCTAAATTACTAGAAATCACATGTATGTGACCCATAATCATGGATGAAAAAGGTCTAGATTATCTCCCAATAGACCATTCCTTATTTTAATTCACTCCTTATAGGACTCCCATTGTAACATTGGTTGATGGATTCTATGTATTAGCCATCACTAGAACATATTAGATCACACATTATGATGGGGTTCTTACCCCGAGGGTTTATGTTGAAACAATTTATAACCCCTAACTAAAATAGTGGTTTTGGAGTTAGTTTCACTAATTTAAGATGATGAGAATATATTTTTTTATGTGAAGAATGCAACGAGAAACACCTAATGATCCTGCATCAATTCTGGATAATGTTGATGTGAACTGATAGTAGTGTTATAATTACTCTGGAACCAGCTGGAGATCCAATTGGACTATCTATGGAGTATTACCAGGTATGGATTAAATATTAAAAATCATTAATCTAATATGAGCCACTCCATGAATATACATACCACCATTCTAATAAGAGGGGATGCCCAAGATGAAGCATCGTAGGATATTGATCTAAATTCTTCAAATAGTGAAGAAAGATTCCTAATCTTGGACTTGAACTTGTAATTTTTAATCTAGGGGATAAAGGCATGTGCATAACATCTCTAGGGATACAAATTAATGATAATATTATTGACATTAGTGTTAGTCGAGCATCTCCAGGTCAAGTACCTCTTAATAGAGAAGCCTTAAATCCTATTCTGATTACTTCCTTGTCGATAACATGGGGTGGATTAGTGAGAAACTACATTCTAGAATATATTCTAGTTTCTGAGGATTAATCCATTCCTGATGCTTTGGTTACTTCCATGAACTGGTCATTTTAGAAATGTGAATGGAAAAACTTGTATTCTCTAATCACGCAGACCCCTATTTCTAAAATGAAGATCAAGTATGGTCATCTTCATAGACTATTCATTATTCTCAACACATTTGGATTTGAATATCGAGGGTTATATTTGATCACCCATAATATGATGGATATTTATGAGAAACTAGTGACTCATAAGCATGATCTTTAAAAACTTTAAAATGTGAGTCACCAAAATGAACTTATAGGGAGAATTTCCTAGGTTTTCACTCAATTATTCATTGAGGAATTACGAATCTAGGTGAAGTCATATTCCTTGATCAGGGAATTAAAGAAATATGAGTCCATCTTACTAAATTTAAGGGCTAAATTTTCATAAGAAATGAATAAGATTATGGTCACTCATAGAAGAAGACAAGATCAAGCTGATTGAGTGGATGTGATGCATTATTTGGATCAGTTCAAAGTTGAGAAACATACACTCCTTAAAAAATTGATTGATACTTATAATTGAGAATTATATGACCAAAAACATCAAGAATATCAGTTCTTTATTTATCCATTTTCATTGACTTTTTTTAAATAGAGACTCCAATTTTTAGATTCTCCTTTAATTATTTTTTCAATTAAATAAATAAAATTTATTTTATTTTTATCTATCCATATATTTTATAAATATCAATTATTACTTCATAATAACTTTCAATTCTTTGAAAAGTAATATAAATACATCCTGAATCATTTGACTACAGAATTTTGAAAAATGGCACTGGTTATAATCCCTGAAGACTTGAGTTGAAATGATATTTTTTTATTATCATGTCTCATGTATGGTCATAGGTATAACATATTGAAAATGTGAAACTAGAGTTGATCCATATGAATGGATAATGTCATATCACACTTCTACAATCTTTGATGGGGGTATCAAAACCAATTTTTCAAGTATGGAAGCTTTCACTTAACTTTCCATATGTCAAGGGACCTAGCGAGCATATCTTTACTGTAGTTGGGATCGTATGGTCAGCCCCATAATATTTTTATATTTTATATTTTCCCCAACTTTTACGTAATATTGATACATAGAAGGCTTTACAGGAAAGACTAGGATTTTTCTTTGGCGGCTGTTTGTGAGTTTTCAGCCTAACAATTTTTTGTGCCTTTTTAATTTCAATTTCTCACTTTTAGTTAAACCATTTGAAGTGGGTGTCCAACAAGAGGATACCCAACATTTTTTTTCATAATTCCATTTTTATGTTTTCATTATGATGAGTTCTATTTATCTTTTCATAGGTAGTTTATGTTCATGAAAATTAGTCCAATATAAATATAGTTTAATGTCATATATATTTTACCAATGGTTGATATAGTTTATGGCTACACATATTTGACTAATGGTTGTGGAAGTTTAATGTTTCATTTCTTTGACTAATGGTTTATACATTATAAGTACATATATCTTTGACCAAGGGGTTTTGTTCTAAAAATGATCATGATACACTGGTGTGCAATATAGAGGGTATTGAATTTATTTGTATAATTGGATTATGTAATGTGTAAATCATAACCCATGAATGTATAAGTAAATTAGAAATAAAGGCTAGCCAAAATAGAATAACCATTAATAATGGTGGAAAACTAATGTCATGCTCAACTAATGAGGACTAGTGGGAGTAGGTTGGAAGTTACCACATTCATTATAGGGATATTATATGGGTGTTAGGTGGAGACCAGTGAGATTAAAATAATAATAAAAAAATATATGTCATAATTATTCAATAAAGAGTTGTGGTAGTAGGATGTCCATTACCATACTCGGTCCACCACTATTATTAATTTTTCTATGGATGTGAAAACCAAGAGGACTAATTGACTCAAGGTATTGGATAATGTTTAATTAGATATAAAAGATATGAAGTGGGTTCGTAGAGAGAAATAATATTCAAGAAAAGATTAAAATAACTCTATAGCTACATTATTTTATACGGAACACATATTCAAGGTGGGGATATGTTATATAGAACCAATCCATTAAAGGTGCCCCTATAGTTTAAGGACATAGTGAATGGATCAATGAGATGAGAAAGGTAACCCAAATTAAGGCTTACATGCCCAGATGGATCCAAAACCTTCTTGAACATGAGGAGAGACACTGTAAATAATAGAATTAGGATATAAGATATGGAATGGTTGTATGGGATATGTATGCTAGGAATAATAGTGGACTATATTTGAAAGGTTAATTCCATTATGATATTTTTCAGTCAATAAAAATATTAAAGGATTTTCTCCTTAGTGTATAGATGCCTTTCTCTAGAATTCCATGTATGGGGTGCGTATACAGATCCATGTTAGGGGTGTAATATACATATTGAAAATATAGGTGTCCTTTGGAGTCACAATCTCTTATAACCAATTGCCAATAAAGGTATATGATGATATGAGTTTCTCAAGACATGAAGTGTGATTTATGAAAAGAAGATATTTAAAAATCATTATGGAAACATTTTGACTGAATTTATCTATGATTGGGTGATTGTGATCTTATTGATATGGGGATACTAAACTCCATGTGGATCTCCTAAGAGTTTCCTTAAATATTTGTTGCTCATATGAAAGGAAAATGGGTTTTTTTTTTCTGTTTTAGTCATATATAGGTCTTGGATAAGGTATATAGGGGTCACTATGTATCTCATAGGAATGAGAATCATGCCACACATAATTCTTAGGAAGAAGTCCCCTACATAGTTCTATCTCATAGGCAGGGGGATGAAATTTCATTAGACTTCACGACAGGACTCGGGATAGGGAATCCATGCATCACTACACATCCCTTAAAAATGATAATCAAGACACACATAGTTCTTATAAAGAATTGGTATGCTTCATAGATATGAATTTTATATTGGGAAAGTATAATTTTATTTCAAATACAGATCTATAAATGAGAGAACACATTTTGGAATCTCTCGAACAGATCTTGCTCATACATAGGAGAGGGGGATTTTTTTATTTTGTGCTAGAATAAGGGGTCCATGTATCACTATATATCTCATTGTAAGGTGAATCAAGCCACACATAGTCCTTTATATATAACTCCCCACATATATATGGATTTTATATAGGGAGTAGGGTGTTATTTTCAAATCCATGGCTATGTCTTGGATTGGGGATCCTGGTGCCACTACATATCTCATCAGATTGATAATTAAGAGACTTGTAGTTATAAGAAAATTCCTTTAATTGATTTGGATAATATTCAAGGAAAGATAATGTCATATAAGTGAATCCACTCCAAGTAGTTTAAGTTCATGTGGGATGGATAAAATGTCCTCTGAAGCAGATTCTCTATGCAAATAAAAATAATCACCACAAACATCTTAGCTCACACGATTCATGATCAATGTAGGAAACAATAGAAAATTATAAGACTACCCATCTAAGGATTTTTTCAAAACACACCACATGAATTTTCAATATTATTATTGTTATAGTGGAGGTGTTGTCATCCAGTTTTATATCATGTGACTAGGATTTGTGTTAGGAAGTTTAAATTCAGGAAACTTAGATTATGATGTCATATAGTTTAACATAATTTGATCAATATGTTGGCCATACATTTCAATTTCATACTGTAGGGACATAGTTTCAAACATTTTAACATCTTATGGCCAGGACTTAGTGTCATATAGTTTAACATCATATGATAATGAAATAGTTTCATATAGTTTAATATCACATGAAAAAGATGTTATCAATTTATTAAAAATCATGTGACAAATATAGTAAAATTTTACACAACGTAATGTTTAAATAACCTAGAATTTGTGGGATGTGTGGTGTATAGTGAATCACAATTATAGTTTTTGAATTTTGTGGTGGGTTTGTTGTGGCGAAATCCCATCTCTAAAAGTCAATAATGATGGGTTTCCGTCACAACAAACCCAACACAGTAATCAATATCGCAAATATACTTATTTTTTATGGGTCATCATAAAAAAATCATTTGATATAGGTTATGATTTTCATCGCAAATAATCCATGAAAAATTTGTAAAAAAGTAATTGAGTCTGACCATCACAAAAAATATTATTTGCGAAGGACTATACACTCCATCAAAAAAAATAATAAGAAATTTTTTAAAAAGTAATCTTTAAGGATTTCTCAATACCTCACAATTAAATAAATAAAAAATAAAAAACTTAAAATTAAATAAATAAATAAATAAAAAACATAAAATTAGAAAAAAAAGAATAAAAATTATATATAATAAAACTATACATAGAATTATTACACCATTTTACAGACAATATGTTTATCAGACCAAATAATTATAAAAATAACTAAGAATCAATTGATATAAGGGGGAAAAAGATCAATCAAAGGGTCTGTGGGAGGGAAATACATTCCACAAACACATGAAGGATGTCATATATATTCTAATACCTAATCATATCTATGATGCTACTGCCCATGATCATCCTCCCTCTCTCTTTGCATCCACTGTATCATCTCATTCTAAGTTATCAAAATTTATTCAGACTATGTAGTGGATGATGAAAATGAATTTTTATGATCTCCCTTTAAGTTGATCGACGACATCACAAATGTAGCATAATAACTAGTAGGTTTCAATTGTGAACCGATACTGATCACCTGACCTTTCTCAACACCATTCATAGTCGACTGTATCCAAACCCTCTCATTGAAACCTAACTATAAAGTGGAATCTTCTTTTATATTATCTTGAATCTCTCATGAATGAAAATTATTAACCTTATAAGTTTCCTTTAAATATAATTAGAAATTTTAATAACAATAAAACTAATTTCAATAAATTTTTTAAAAAATACTAACCACAATTTGGTATTGTTTCTCATCAATAGACTATCTCGTATGGAGATCATTGTACATATTTTTGTAAACTTAAAACTCTATAATATAGGGTTTGGTAGCGGCCTATATAATATAAAAAAATTACATTTAAAGTATTTATACATTAATAGATAATTTTACTTAGCATATTTAGTCAATGAATACTAAATGTACGACATTTGTCCCTATGTAGGACCTCCTGCCTCCTCGGATTCTAATGCGCAAATGATAAAATCCTATTAAAAGTATCTTATATCCAGAATAAGCACAATACATCATATAACTATGATGAAATATAGTTAGGTTTATGGGATAATCAATACTGGTCCAAACTAGTAACAAAATATTCATCCATGGATCTATTTCATTGGCTGTGTAAACACTAGCGAAAAAGATCATTTATATAATTCTACCATGCCTCCTAGATAAGAGATCTCATTCTATCACAAATCGGAGTCCATAAATTCTATAGGAAAATTTTAAAAAAATGTTACTAATTAAATAAATATTAAATAAAATATATTATTTATTAATGTAAAATTTATTAGTTAAACATCTGATGTTAGAAAAAATTGAGAACCTGATTGTATGACACGCAAGGTGTAAAAACTTAATTTATTAGAATTTCACCAGTCTTCCCAATAGATAATTGTGAAAAATTGTGAAAATAAAAAATATAATCCGAATTTTGTTAGAAAAATTAATATAAAAATATAATATAAAATAAATTCCTTAAAAATTGAACTTACCACTATAAATGAGGATCAAAATCAATAGATGCATGTCTCTCTTGAATAGGTTCTCGAATCATCAATCTAGAAATGTCATACCACCTCCTAATAGGTGGTGCTATATTATTATCCTATGGATTAGATGAATCAGGCTCATCATCAAGAAGTCCAAAATTAGTGAGAGAATGAAATAGATCATTTGCAGCATTTCCAACCATCTAAAAAAATTAATGTTACTTTAAATAATTTTTAATACATATATCAAAAATAAAACACTAATAAATACTAGAATATAATAATTACCAATAAATAATTACCAGAATATAAAAATATAACCTCTAAATATTTGTTAATATAGATATAAAATAAAAAAAATACCATACATAATGTAATATTCTTACTTGTCAATAATTGTTAATACATAAATCAAATATAAAAAACTAATAATTGCTGGCATTAGTGAAGGAATGGAATAGATCATAGAGTCCAACCATATGAAATAGACAATATTACCTATAAATATTTTTTTAATATAGATATCAAATATAAAAAACTAATAAATAATTGAATATAATACATCATTCATAATATTCTTCCTCACTATTATTGATGAAAATTTATTCATATTCATCTTCAGCATCTCCAACTTCTATACGAATTTCATTTTCATCATCCCATATTAATTTATCACCCTTATCAAAATCGTGAGCCCTTTACTTGGGATTTAATTATAGATATTTATGTCTCATCTAGTAAGATATATATTTGGGGGTTTTCTTAAAGAATTAAGTATGATTCACTTCTACATAACCATTTTAATTTTTAAGAAATTTATTATCATGAGATTTCATTTTTATTACACTTCACCAGTCATTTTAATATCTCAAAAAAGCATAGTAATTTTCATAATAAACTTGATGTTATTGATATGCCAAGATAAATGGTTTATTTGAGGTAATAAAAATGTTATATTTAATTTCAAAGACTCCATATCATGGATGAACTTGCAAGACTCAACCATTTTCAAACCAATTAAATTTAAACATTGTTGTATAATTTGGTCCCAAATAACGTAACTCAATTATTTCACCCAACATATGATAAAATTGAACTTCAATTTATTTATGATAAGATCTTTTCAAACATATACCACTATTAATTTATTTATTTGATTCACCATTTATGCATATATAGAATCAAAATACATTAAACACATACCCATTATAATATTTTACTAATTTTTTTCGAGGTTTTTGAGCATACATAATCTATCATCAATTTTAGTTTCATACTATGTTTCCTAGAAACAATAAAATTATTAATAACAAACAAAATTACAAAATTTCTTTAATGTTCCATCATAAATTACTTAACTTACCAGTCTTTGAAACCAATCTGAAAAATTTGGTTGATGACATTCTTCATGAGTAGCATGGGTGAATTGTATAATTTTTTTAAACATGGTCATAAAATATTAAAAAAAATGTAAAAAAATTCATCTATAATATTTTTTTTAAAAATTAATAAAATTAGTATTTAATTCAAAAATCATGTCATTTCTTCACAATTTAGAAGAAAATATGTATGATATTGGTGTAATTCTTTATCTAAAATGCATATTTCATGATAACCACAAAAACCAAACTCGGGATTATTACAAATTGACTATTGATGGTCTATGACATCATCAATAATTTCCTCATCATGACCTATTCAATTATTTTTTAAAGGATATTTAGAATGAAAATAATAGGATCATAAATTTGAAATTTCCTCCTGTAATTACTCTTCTGCAATTAAACCTTCAACCGATGATTTATTACATATATTCATCTTTAATATTTTCATGCATACCTAAAATGGGTATATCCAACATAATTATATCGGACCTACAAATTTTTCTTCACACGAAAAATGTAATATTAAATTTTCTATTGATTCAAAGAAGGTTGATGGGAATATTTTCTCCAATTTACATAAAATTAGAGTAATATCTTTTTGCAGCATACTCAATGCATCATAATTTGATGTTACCAAAAAAATATCTTGTAATAAATATGATATTTTGGCCAATTCACCCCATATTAAATAATTAAATAGCTCTAGAAGACCAAAAGGTAGTATTTTTTCCATTATGACATGGCAATCATGACTTATTCACAACTAATATGTCCATTTATGATGCAATGAGACATATTAGAATCATAACCATTTGGTAAACTGAAATATATAATCCATTGATATAATAATAAATGACTTTATTTTGAAAGTGTGTAAGATGCCTTTGACTTCATTTAATTGTGTGATCTTTCATCTTTAAATAATTCAATTTTAGGAATTTTTTAAATTTAGGAAATACCTAACTGTACCTTTAAATTATCTTTTGTCTTATTGGGTGTGTCCAATATAGTATAAAATATGCTATAAAAAAAAATTATTCTCAATATTCCTTACATCTAACTTGCGACGAAATTAAAAATCAATCAATTATGAAAGATCCCAAAATATAGCCACTTTTCCAATTATGATATCTCACCAAACCATCTATTTTTATTTTATTATAGTTGGTCCAAAAGTTACAAGAGGTAATTAAGAGACTATATATTTTTCATGAATACCTAAGAGCACTTATAGAGGTTTTTCTCTTTCAATTATAACTTTTAAAATTATATCTATTCCTTCAAAAAGGGTGGTCAATAGGAAGAAATATTAAATGATAGTCAAAATAACTAGTATTTCTTCCATTGAAAATAATAAATTCTTTATTCTTATCCATGTAGTATGAACATGATTTTAGGACATGTTTACTCCATCTAGATAACATACCATATGTCAAAAATTCACTAATTTTCCATATCAATGATTCATTTAGTATAAAATTCTGTTAGACAAAAATATCATATGTAGTTACACCATCATCCCTTAATGAAATTAACTTATTAATTAATGGATTCAAATAAAAATTGATATTCTTCTTCAAATGTCTTCCATATATATATATATGGTTCCTTTATCATAAGCACAAAATGGGAAAAAAATAGTTACTAGAAAGACTCAACCTTATATTAAAAGGATATAAAGAAAAAAATTATGCATATAATCAAGGTGTTTCCATGAATCACCATCAAATAGATGATTTAGGCCTTTATTGATGTAAATATTTGATTTATTCCATGTCATCAATGCAGTTTTGTTGTAAGACATAAAAAAACGCTATAAAGGGGGTTTAATTAGAAAATACCTCAACTTCTTCACTAGAAATCTAGAATTTCCTTATTGTGTTTCTTTATACCTCAATTATCCACATGTTGTAAAATTAACTAATGATTCATAATCACCAAAATATAATATGTAGTCATTTGAACACACATGGATCTTCTGATAACTAAGACCCAAATTATGTACCAACCACTTAGTTTCATAGAAACTAAAGGTAATGTTTTTATTAGAAAACAATGATTTAACCAAAGAAGATATTTGATTTAAGTAACAATTTTTCATTAAAAAATCTAAATTAATTGCCCTATATTTTGTAACAGCTTTATGTTTTCTTATATGGCATCCCAAATATATGAACTCTATAGTAGATTTCAAAAAATTATAAAATTGAGATGGTTATAATTTAGAATTTTGAATATCATTTTGATTTGTTATTTTCTAAATAGATGTTCTAGTATTCTCATGTACTAAACTTTATATGATGGATCCATAACCAAATTTTTTTATTTTCTACTAAATTTCGTTCACCATGTTGATACCAAAAAATAAAATCTTTTCGAAATCCTAAAAGTAGTAGATGAAGTACAACATTTTCATATGTTTTGAATATCGTAAGATCACATTTCTTACATAAACATTGTTTGTTACTTTATAAATACACATAATTTGATAATTAAAATAAGATAAATGTTTCAACACCCTCAATGTGCACATGATTTGTTCCAGATCCGTTAGGATTTTTTTGACGATTTATCCAATCATGATCACATAATAGAAACTAGTGTCTAATTTTTGTGTCCACAATTATCTATAAATATAACATAAATAATAATCATTATTACTCACTGTGAGTAATTAAAAATTATTATTATATTTTAATTATTTATAGTTAGTATTTCATATATATATTTATACAATTTCTTACAAATATCATAATTTACTAATATTTATAAATTATTAGTAACATTTAGTAAATAATACTGACATTTACTAATTATTACTAATATTCATTAATTATTTATTAACTATTTCAAATTATTTAATTATTATTACTAATTATTTATTTAATAATTATAACACCCCTCGTTTCATGTAATTTACCATTTATTTATGTATTTTAAGTATATAAATTGTTTGGGTGATGTTTGGGGGGGGGGAGTTTAGAAACCTTTTGACATGATTTTGGGGTTTTTCTAAGTGCACAGTTGGTGTACAGTTTGTGAAATCCATGAAAAACCTACGGAAAACCATGAATAATGAGACAAGGGCAATGGGGAAGGTGCACGAGAAAACACACAATTTTCCCAAACCGTGAGACTGCTTAGAAGAAGCCATGCAGTATTAGAAAAAGATATTTTTTATGGTTGGTGCACAATTTTTCTAACCATGGGAGCCAACCATGTGAGGTCCCCCTTGAGACAGAATCTAACGCACAATTAGCGCATGATTTGTCTAAACATGTTACTAACCATGCACAATTTAAAACAAGATCAAAAAATTGTGGATCTAGTTTTGGATTCATAATTAACCCCTTTCTTTTTCCCTGAAACGACCCTAACTCTATATTTTCTCCTCCAAAAGGCAATCTGGGATTCTCCCATCAATCCTAATGTTATTTGAAGGCTTCTCTAGGTGCGTTGAAGCCAAATTCTCACGGTAAGTCTTTTTTTTGTGGTAGATTGATTGGTTTCCCTTAGATATATTTCCCTATTTCTCTTAGTTTATTATATCAATGTTCACTTTGGATAAATATAAGGGTTTTAATTCCAAATATGATTATATTCAGCCTTATTGATGTTATGGGAAGAGATCTAAGTTGAGTTTTTGGAGTTTCAACCTAATTTTATTGACATTTTTTGTCGTTCTTTATGTTATTCATAAATTCTAAGGTAGAAGGATTCATTATTTAATCCTATATTTAGAACTTGAAGAATTGATTTATAATTTATTGTTTTTATTGAAATTGTTTTAAAAAATGATGTGAATTTCTTTTTGGAAAACCTATTTGGTGGCGGTTTATAGAATTGTGGAAATTGGGCATTTTTTTGGAAGTGAAATTGGTAACATGATTTTAAGTTTTATTGCATAGAAAAGTGTTTTCAATAAAAGGTTGGTTTTATTGGAATGGTTTGTTTGAAAGGTTTTCAATAAAAGTACAGTTTTATTGAAATGATTGTTTTCGCATTTGTTTTTTTATAATGGTTGTGTGTGTTAATTAGAATTTGGGATGGATAAAGGTAAGAAGTCTCCCCTATAATTAGTGGGATGGATAAGGGTCAAGGGTTTCCCCTAAAAATGGTTCATTAAGTGGTATCTTAGTGAACGGATGACTCACAACTCATGATTATAGGAAAGTCTAGGTTATATGCATGGTTGGATGTGTGAATATATGTAATGGAATGGATTTTGCAAAAATGGAACTTGTGAAATTGTTTTAAAGTACAATTTGGTTGCTTTCCATAGAAATTGGTTGGTTTTGAGAAAACTATTTTATTATGGAAATTTCCTTATTTACTAATATAAACTATTTAAAATGTTTTATATAGACTGTTTTATATAAATGTTCTAACATGTTCTATCTAATTGGTATGGGTAGGGAAGTTATTTGGAGAAAGCCTACCGAGTTTCATTACTCACCCCTACTTTGTCACTTTAATGATTTTTCAGATATTGTTTATCATGACATGGGAAAAGTTAAATTATAACACTTCTCTAGTGTTGCATAGTGATAATTGGAAGTTTTGGGGAGTTGGAGCATGGATCATGTTGGAGAATTAGAGTTATTTGGTGGTTATTGGGTTTTTTTAGATACGTCTTCCACCGTGTACTTGGATATTTTGTAGTCTTACAATGTGGTACTCTTTGTAGTTGGTTTTGATATAAATGATATTTATTTAATATTTCTTTCATTGATAGCATGCATCATGTTGTAGTTTATTTAGTAATGTCATGTTTGGTTGGTTGTTTTATTTTCAAAGGGAAAATCCTACCACATTTTTAAATGAAGACCTTGACATTTATTACCAGCCTCTAGCACCTTGGGAACTTTGCTTAAGTCCAATTAATATCCTCCCACCTTCTTAAGCTAATGAGGAGGGTAAGGATATTAAAAGTGGTATCTGTCTTGGTGCTTCCAATTATTTATGTGTAACAAGTGGTCATGGGTTCTGTCACTCTTGGAGTTGAAATTCATTCTGGTTTATTCCTAGATTTGGGATGTTAGAAAGGAGTAGGATTGTCGGGACTTGAAACACTACAACATATTTTTTGTTTAGCAGTGATTTTTTATTGGTGGTTTAGTAAACCACCACTAAAATAATTTAACTATTTTCATGGTGGTTTTTATTACTCTCTACTAAATATTATGTTTTATTAAAAATATATACTCTTCCCCCTACGCCCCACTCTTCTCCCTTGAGATCCCCTTCCCCCTGACCCTAAACCCTAGCACCACTGTGCTTCCCCCCTCGCTGGTACTCGGGTATCTCCCAATCCCTATGATCTAATTCCCTCTAAGCCCTTGTTGGCACTACAGTCACATCCCCAACCTTTCTCCCCTTCCCTTACCCTCACCATAGTCATTGTCCTCACTAGATCCCTCTCCCCATCATTGCCTTTTCATGATCCCACACTAGAGGTGAGGTCATATAGGTTTGATTTCTCTCATCATTTTCGTTTAGAGTTTTATTCTTTAAATATTTCAATTAATTTCAATTAATCTAAGGAAATGAGTTTTCTTTATTCGGTTCCTCCTACATCTATTGGGGCTGATACATTTTTAGTCATGTTTCACAGCTCGCCTCAATTAATCTACTTTTTCAAAAGAAATTAACTTCTATAAGATCAATGATTTTGACTATGGATTTGGGAATTCCCTGATTTTACTCTATGAAACCCTAGGTGTCTCCATGAACTCTCTCGGTTCGTGTTTCATGTACAATTAAAGGCACATAATTAATCTCTCCAATCATCCAGTTATACTCACCCATACTGAAATGAAAAAGTTACATTTCATCATGGAGAAATAATTGATAAATTATTTGTTCAAATAAACATTGTTTCCCTATTATATATAATAACGCACCTTGTTTAAACCATAGTTGTTTCCCTTTACAATTCAAGTTTCTACTACAACTACAATAAAAGGAATATCTTTATTTTTTCCAACTCATGAAAATTTCACTTTGAATTATGATCACCACTCCCCAAAACTCTAATAAAAATATTGGTATCTTTACATTTCCGTCATAGATATTTCATCTAGTTGAAATCATTATTATAATATTTATTTAAATAAACATAATTTTGTAATTAAAAGTACCACATCTCTTATAATTTATGCGTGCTAACATGACCAATTCATCTTATTTCATTAAGTGTCACTAGATTATATCATTACTGTTATCCATTTTAATTTTATTTTGATATCCCCAATTATATTAACCTTATATAATATATATTACACAATTAACTATCTATATTACATATTTTAATTAAATAAATTATATTAATATATATTCTAAAGAAGGCATTCCCAATTTAATGTAAATAATATTATTGTTTGATTTAACCCCCTATCATATTGTTACAAATATCTAAAACATTACTTATGATTTTTTTATTCTGAAAGATAGATTACAAATAATATTATCAACACATAAAAAAATACACTAAACATAAAGGTGTATGAATATTTGATTTAATAAATTTATAAATTATATATTTATGAACTAATATACATAACATTTTAATAAAAAATACTTTTTCATTAATTTTTCTTATTAAATTTTTGGTGTTTCTATTTTCATTAGTACTTTACTTTAAAATAATCAATTTCCTTATATCGAAATGGAGAAAACGACTTATATCAACAACAACATACAGATCTAAACACTTTTATTATTATCATTTTAACCATAATTGGTTCATTCAAATTCATATTTGTTTTTTCCACATATTGTTTATACTAGTTATTATTTTTTGATTTGACTATTATCTATTTACGATCCAAATTTTTTGCTCAATTTTATTATAATTTCCATATAAATTTTAAGAAAGTGAGATTTTAGATAATTTTACTGGTTCTACAAAAAGATAAATAAATTTTATAGAATTGTCACTCTATTATTTATTTGAAATATTTTTATTTTAGCATATTTGTTATCTTATACTTTATTTTTAACTATTTTTTTTTTCAATTTTTGAATTTATTATAAATTTTAGTTTTTTATAATGGTTCATTATCTTCAAATTCAAATATATATTTTATGCTGAAATGGACAGAATGATATACACTAACAAGAGATTACAAAGTTCTGCTCACTTATCGTTACCAAACTCAAAGTGTTCAACTCACTTACTTAAATCAAAATGTGTCTATTTATTCAATATATTTGTGTTTTTATCACATACTATTATTAAAAAATATATTTTATAATTTTTTGTTAATAATATCCAAATTATAATCTGCCAATTATCACATTAAATTTCTATATATACAACATTATATAATTTGTGTATTATTTATTTTAATTACTATATTATGTTATTTATATCTCTTCATGTATATTTTTATATCATTTCTTTGATAAGTTGAAGATTTTGATGAATTTTTATTACTATATTCATGATTTATTTGAAATTATGAGGAAGGTTGATGTCCATTGAAAATGCCTTGAAAGACATGTCATTGTATAGTTAAATTCTAAATGTATTCCATGTAAAATGTTTAATAAATTATGAATAATTATTATATTCTTGAAGGCTAAAAGTTAAAATGTTTTTTATTTAAAAAATTTACATTTTATCATTATGGTTACACTGAAAATTATAGATATATCTTTTGAATGGTTATATAGATTGTAAATATTCTAATAAATATGAAAATGAATTGAGGAAATTGAAATTAATTGATTTATCACTATTATTGTTGAAAATTATTTTAATTGAGGTGATTTTTTAGTGTTTTCAAATTTTAATAGAAAAAAATTTAAAATGAGATACTTTTTTGGTATAGGATATGGTCTGGGATATAATTTATAGACCTATTTCTCAATTTTGGGAAACTAATCACTAGCCAACACCCCTTTATTTTCCCATAAATTATCTATTCTTTCAAAGAATTTTTATTTTAATTAAAGCTTGAATCTATTTAATTACAACTAATTCTACTTTAATATATTTTACCATTATCTATTTTCATACATTGTAATAATTATGTGTTTTAATATTTTTAATAATGTATAGGCACTTTGTGATATATGTGGATAAAAGCTGGATCAAATTATCGAGGAACACACTATAGTATGCTAAGGGTTTAGATGAGTTTTTAGATTTTATAATTCAAAATAAATCTATTGATGGGAGAATAAGATGGACATGTCCAAAATTTAAATATAGAAGATTTTTTAAGAGAGATAAAGTTTTTGAACACTTGATATTGAAGCAACTCCCTGTACAATATTTGTGTTGGATTTGACATAGAGAATCAAATGTTACATAAAGTTTGAGAACTGAAGTCAATTGATAGAATGAGAGTCCAAATTCATCGACAATTGTCAATGAAATGAAAAACCGTATAAATTATTCATTTGGAATTTCCAGACACCAACATCAACATAAAAAAATATCAAAACTACCAGCTAAGGATTCTACAAATAACAACTTTACAGGTGATTTTTTTGGGACTATAGGACAAACCAATCAAGATTATAAGATATTGTTTGTTCGTCCTCTTGATTCTATAGAGACTAATGTAAGATAGAACTTCACTGAGCAGATAAATAAGTTTTATGGTTTAGTTTCTGATGGAAATAAAGAGGTTTATAGTGGATTTTTAAAATATTTAAAACTTTATTTTTTGCTGAAGTTGTGCCATATAAAATGCCTATGTGAAAATAAAAATAATGCAATGTCCATGAAATTGAAATTTTTACATGATATATTTCCCAAATCAAATATACCTAATTATTTTTTATTATATGATTTTTTTAAAAAAATATTGGTCTGAATTATACAAAAATTATGTGTCTCCCAATGATTATATGCTTTATTAGGGAGAGGATTCAATTAGACAAGATTGAAATTCTTCTTCTTCTTCTTCTAGATGGTATTCAATGGGTGATACTGAAAGTATAAATCAATATAATACTATAAAGAATAAGAAAAGGAAGACGCCTATGATGGATTTGTGTTACTTTCCTTTAAATCCACAATTTTAATGATTATTTATGTTATCAAAAACAACCAAGCACACGAAGTGACATTCTATAGATAATAACAATGATGAGTTAAAACAATATCCAAGATATTCACAATAATGGAATACATTGGATTCAATACATTCAGATTTATTATCTAATCCTTTTAATGTGTGATTGGGATTGACTGTCGATGGATTCAACCCATTTTGAACTTTGAGCACCAGTTATAACATTTGGCCAGTTGTTTTGATCCCTTACAATCTTCTTTAGTGGATGTGAATAAAATAAAAATATTTTACCATTTTGATGATTATTCATGGAAAAAAATTCCTAGAAATGATATTGAAGTATTTTTACAACCTTTAATTGAATAATTACAGGAGTTATAGATCAATGGTGTTGAGGCATATGATGCATCTTCTAGAACAATGTTCAAAATGAAAGATACTCTAATGTGAACCATTATGACTTCCCTGAACTTGGGAATTTAGCTGGTTAGAACACTTAAATGAGTTTGGAGTTTCCTCTTTGTAACTTTGATTATGAGATATAATGAATACCTCATAGTAAAAAATGGTGTTTCTTGTGTCATCGAATATTTATCGATGTATCTCATAGATTTTGGTTGAACAAGTCAAAATTCAATGGCTCTATTGATCATAGATCACCTCGAAAGTTTCTCATAGGTTTTGAAATATTAGAACAACTTGTAAATAATGAAACATAATTTTAGAGGGTGCATAATTTTATTGATAGCGGGAAATGAGTTTGAAGTTCATTTCCAAGTGAAATCAAAATGAAACAATAGAAGAAAAAAAGTACACTCTTAAAAATTATCTATCGGGAATTTAATTTCTTGCAGCATAATCTTGATGTTATTCATTTTGAGAAGAATGTTTTGTGACAATTTTATCTTTACATTTCTTAATGTGCATCTATAATTGAAGGACCATCTCAATTCTCAAAAAAACTTACAAACAATTAACATAAAGTATGATCTTTGGCCAGATGATAATGGAAATTATGCTCTGATAATTTTTGCAATGAAAAATAGGGATAGATATACATTCCTTAAAATTTTAAATCATATGAAGGTATCTTATGGGTATTTAAGTAACATATCAAGGTATTTTGACTTAAAGCATCATAGGTTACATGGATTAAAAAGTCATGATTCACATATTTTGTTACAATAATCACTACCATTGAAATTGTGTACATTATTACCTAAAAAGGTCACTACTATTATACTCCAATTTTTCACATTATTTAGACATCTATATGAAAATAATATAAAACTAATTGAGCTTGAAAAATATTATGAGATATTTGTATTGACACTTTGTTCAATGGATATGATCTTTCCTCCATCATTTTTTGCTATCATGATGCATTTAACTATGAATTTGGACAAGGAAGATAAATTAGGAGGCCCCATACATTCTTGATGGATGTATCCAACTAATAAGAACATTATTTATATGTTTTTAATTTTATTTAAAGATTTATTAGAATTTCATTAAATACATAAATATGTTTTATTTATTTTATTTCACAGTTATATTAGGCATTTGAAATCATATGTAAAAAATAAATCTCAACCTGAAACCTCTATTTCTGAAGGCTATTTGGTAGAGGAGTGTATTAACTTTTGTTCTAAATACTTGTATGTTATTGATACAATATTCAATTGAGTTTTATGTGTTGACTACACATCGACGCAATCTAAACTACATGGGAAATAAAAAATATTTGTTATTATTGGTTGATCAGTTGAGAGGAGCTCAAATGTTACACTGATGGTAATGGAATTGTTACAGGAACATAGATATGTGCTACTGAATAGTGAAATTTTAGATCCATTTATTAAAGAGCTCATGATGCAAACAAAGAGAAAAATGAGAGGATAAACATGAAATAAGCAATATATAACAAATCCTATTAATAAATATATTGTAATATTGTTTTCACAATGTGTAAACTCATAAATATTGAAATAAATACGGATATTTGGTTGACACATATATTTTTTAAATATAATAATGTATATTAATTTTTGTAGATCATGAATACTAATACTTGATATGAGTTTTCATAATATTTGTAGTTTCTTGCTTGAGGTACTCTAAAAATGGCTAGAAAGTTCAAGGCTTACAATGTGAATGGATTTGAATTTCATACATTCGATCGATAAAAGGGTTTGAAATCATAAAATAGTCCTATATTTATGTTTTCTAAAGTGGTAAACTATGGATATTTGAATTATATTATTTAATTAAAATACAATAGTCATTTTTTAGTTGTTTTATTCAAATGCAATTAGGTCGATATTATCAGGGGTGTTAAAAGAGATTCCTTGAAATTTACTTATTTGAACTTCTCTCACTTGATGGATGTTGGTGACCATAGATTACATGATATTTATATCTTATCATCTCAAGTGAAAATGGTATATTATATGGAAGATGTTATAGATTAATGGTGGAGTGTAGTTGCTCACATAAAACAAAGTCACTTGTATGATATGAGTGATAAAGTGGAGGATTTGACTTCTCACATTAACTCCGATCAAAAATAAGAAGAGAACTTCTTTTTCCATCATGATATTGAAAATATTAGTATTAAAAGGGTGGATGAAGTAGATGAAGTAATGATGGAGTAGGAAAACAACATGAATGAAGGTTAAAATGACTATATGTGTAGTCATCCATTCATTAATTGACCACTTATGTTATTTGTGTAGTTATTCATTATCATAGATATGTATATTTTTTTTGTCAATACTATTATTATTTTATAATTTCTATTTTTTATGCATGATTTTTTTGAAATATATGTTCTGAAGTTAATTTTATTTGATTAAATGATAGGAATGATAAGGAAGAAGCATTTTACTGATCCCAGTCAACTCCCAATCAACATTCCCTTGAACATATTGATAGATAATGATCCATATATGTCACTACCTATAGAATTTGAGACACCCTCCACTTTCCACCTACACCGTCTCTCACACCCTCTATTCTATCACCTTTTGGCATACCATCCGCCAGTGTCTCATTAGCAACTTAGCCAAAACCTCACAATTCAGCATGATCGGTAGTGAGGGAGAAGATCGTTACTCTTATTTATTCATGTGGATTATTTATGACAATAGTTATAGGTAGAAATTTTAATATAAATAAAGGTATTTCAATTTTTTATACTGCTAATTATTTTTTCATAAAAGATGGAAACAATGATACTACAGGGAGAAATATGAATACTTCAGATGTTAGGTATCTAAATGGATTGTTGATAGTTGTCCCATTTTACTGATATGGGGTCCCTATAGATTATGATATAAGATTATTTGGCCAGATTCTAGTCCAGTTGGCAGTAGAGATAATTACCCTTCCGATTACATATGCTGATTAGTGGTATATGCCTTAATCTTGGAAAAATGAAATTTTTGATTCACAAATAAGGGTAATTTTAATAAATTATAGTGTAACTGAATGTCATTATGTTGTTAAATAATAATATTTAAAAAATGAATCTCTTTTTATAGATGATTTTCCACTTTACTTTTGCTGATCTTATAGCATGAAAGTGGACATTGAAAAATTTGGTTAAGAAATGGAAGGATTTTAAATAGAGATTATGGAACGAATTCAATGATACTTCATTGAACACCCATAAACTGTATGATAAGGTACCCGGAGGGGTACCTATAATGTAATGGAAGTTTATTGTTGATAGCCATCATCATGAGAAGCACATGGTATTTAAATATATATTATTATATTAATATAATTTTACATTTATAAATGCATATGAAAATTAGATGAAATTTCATACATTACTATTAAATTACATATTATTTATTTTAGGATGTTTCAAGGATGAATGCATCAAGTCGAGCTAAGAAAATCACCCCTCACACTACTGATTCAAAGAGTTTTTTCCATAAACTAATCAACTATGGTAATATTTTCATTAGTTTAAAAATTTATAAGAATATATAATCAGTTTCATATATTAAATTTTTGATTTATCTTTATTTAATGTGGTCCTAGAATTTAGGCTTCCAAGTCTCTCAAACAGAGCTGTGGTTGGATGCTCATACAAAACCTTATGTGAGTTATGTCAATAAACCTTCCAAAGAAGTTGGGGTATGAATTCGTTTTTCACTGTAATAACTTATTGTCAGTTGTCACTATGTTAATATGTATTACTTAAAATATGAATGATATTTGATTTATAGGTAAAAATTAAAGAACTATGAGATACCAATCCCACACAGTCCTTCTCAGTATCCCAGGATGACCTAGTTGGTCAAGTCCTTGGGAAGGAGTATCCTGGTCAAGTGCGCGAAATGAGTTTTGGACCATTACCATCTGAGGTATTTGGTAAGACATTAGTTATTGAAACTGCATCTAATACTAGTTATAGTCAATCCCTATATTGAAATAATCAGAGAGAGTTTGTTTCTATGCAAATAATAATTCAGGAATAAGGGGATCATATACCTGCTTTGTAGAAAGTATTGATTTATTTATATCAGAAGACAACTAGATCTGTCCCCAGTGATATTGCATTTATGGTTTCTTGTGGTCAAGTAAATAATAAAACCTCAAAATTATTTAGTTTAAAATTTTTTATTGGTTTTAATTTTAAATATAAATATACAACATTGTTTAATTTCCAATATAATTCTCATTCATGTACTGGTAGTAGGAAGTGGAGATGGGGATGGAGAGAATGTTGAGAAAAGTTCAACGGGTAATTATTAATGTTTTATTTGGATTTAGAGATAATTTAAAACTAAAATTATGACAAACTAACACTAATTTGGTGATTTAGAAACCATGTTGTGGTTTCCGATATGGATATATGTATTTCCATTAGATTTTAAAATAGAAAATTTTAGAGTGCTTATATAATTTATATAATATTAAGAGAATTGGTAAACTTTTAATGTTATGATATAGTTATTCATGAATTGATAAATTAATTTTTATATTGTTATTAATGATAGCAAATTTATTTGGGTGATAGTTTTTATGCGTTGTTTCCACTGTGCATTGTTTGTATGTTTTCTTCTTGGGTTGAGTGCTGTTTAGAGGCTGGAGATTCTGTAGATGCATAATTTTATGAAAAGTAGCATACAATGGTTCTTTAAACTGACACTAAATATGCAAAATTATTTTTTAGTGGTGTTTTAAACCACTTATATATAATTTTATTTTTTATCGGTGGTTAAAATTGCCTCTATATAATGTCATTATTATTTAGGGGTAGTTGTTTTCATTTTTCATCCATTTTCCCATCAAATATTTTAGGATTTATTAGTGGTTTAAATCTATCTTAAATACATGATATTTTTTTGGCTAAAAACCACTGCTAAAATGAAACATGCCACCACTAAATATACATTCCGCAATGTTTACTAGAAACTACCTCTAAATGGAAGGAACTATTGTGGGTTGGATACCAACACCAACTTTAGCGGCGTTTTTTTGAAACCATCACATAAAAAGTTAGAGGCGGTTTAAACCACTTCCAAATAAAAAAACCCGCTGTAAAAATGTGATTTTATTATAGTGAAATATAGAGCATACACATATATAACTAACCTTTTTATGATGAACTTTAAGTTACTAGGGAGTTGGGTATATAAGTGTTTTGGAGATACTTATAGGATTTGAAATCTCATTTTTATAGATTTTTTCAATGAGATGGGTATGACATACACTATATAAATGACTTACCACTTGGATTGAATAATTAATTTTGAGAAATGATTTGTGAGTTGGTGTAAATTTGTTGATTTTTAAAATTTTTTGAAAATGATTTTAAATGTGAGTATTTGAAAAGAGAATGGTTGTGGTATTTTCAAAATGTATTGATTTTCAAAAGTATGGTTATTTTGTTTAAAATGGTTGAACATGGAAATGTTAAATTTTGGAAAGACTTTCTGTGATAGATGATGTGGTAGAATTTGAAATTGTTAAGCCTTCAGTTTCTAGAGAGTGAGACTTATGGTGTTTATTGTCTATTTATAAAAATTTATGTGGTATGTGTCGTAGAAACCAACCAAAAGAATATTATCAAAACATGGTTTCACTTGAGCCACAATTGAACTAACAGTTGGTTTGGAGTATTATCGAATCATTTCAGGCTGTGAATAGAAGGAACATGGGGGATTAACCATGGAAAATGGATCATTCCATCCAATTCCAAAAATAGAATCCACCCACCTTTTGGGGTGATTATGAAATAGAAAAGGTGGAGGTGTGGCTAAATAGGATGAATTGTATCTTTAATTTCCTTGGCACACCAGTAGATTTGAAGGTCAAGTTAGTGATGTATATGATGCAATATATTTCATGTTAGTGGTGGGATTTCTCGATTCAGGATAAATCAGAACAAGGATTTTCATTGGAAGATTTTGAAGAATTATTCAACAAAAAATTCTATCCTCACACATTCAGAATTCAAAGAATGATAAAATTATTCATATTGAAATAGGAAAATATTTCTATCAGAGATTATGTGGCCAAATTTATGAATTTTTTCTTCTTTGCACCCAAAGATATGGCTAGTGATTCCTTGAAGGCACACATCTTTGAATCAGGGATAAGGTTGGAGATTCACTTAAATATTTTCATGCGCTGTATAATGGATTATACAAAGATGGTAAATAGAGACTATGGAAAAAAGGGACATCTTAGGATTTACGAGTGGAGGGAGTATGTTGATACCTATGAGAAACAATGAGAACTATAATGTTTGGAGACAAAGGAAAAGATAAACCTATTTTCAATGTGGGCGTATGGATCCGAATCAAATGGATAGAACATTAAAACTTCATCCAAGACCCAAGATCCAACCTGGATGTTTTCAATGTGGTATATTCATCCACATGAAGCGACAGTATATGAAACCACCTAGAGCATGCCATAATTTCAATCAAATGGGAATCTTTAGTGATATTGTCACAGTGCTCTAAGGCCAGTTGTTCCGGTAACTTCTCATGTGTCTCAGGCATCATATGATTTGATAGTACAAGGGTAGTAGAATCGGTCTTGTCAATAGAATAGAGTTGGCCATGGTGATTCTAGGAATACCATGAATCCTCAGAAATGACAATATCAATAGGTCAATAAGGAACAAAGTGTAGTGAGAAAGAAATTATTAGGATCTGAGCATGTTATTGTGGATGATCAGTATGGAACATTGATGGGGAGAGGTACTATTATTTTGAATTCTATCCTTATTCCAAATTTTTTTGATACAGGTGAATCTCATTCCTTTTTTTCTTCTTGTGTTGTTTATTTTCTGAGTTTAAAAGTTGATATGATGCCTTTTGTGTTAAAACTGCAAACTCCTCTTGGTTAAAGAGAATGTTGAGCCTTTATGTGTAAATAATTTTCTATAACTGTTGATGTAGATGAGTTGGTATAAAATTTATCTCTACTTGAGATAGATGTTTGTGAAATAATTTTGGGTATGGATTCAATGACTATGTTCAATGCTCATATCAACTATTATACCTGAAGGGTCAGTTTTACAATTGAGGATGATGTTGTGCATCTCTTTTGAGGAGACCCGAATGTAAATAGAGGTAAAATAAGCTTGTTTGAACCAGTATTTGGAATGATAATATACTAGTTGGTAGCATTATATTTAGAATCAATAAAATAGATCGAGAAAATATGTTTTCTTGTAGTTGTGGACCAGTTTCTTGATGTTTTTCTTGAGGATTTATTTTTGTTTCCACCTGTAAGGGAAGTAGAGTTATGATTGATCTCCTTATAGGGACTAGTACTATTTTCATTTCCATCATATTTAATCGAACCGATCGAGTTAGGGAACTGAATGTACAATGAAAAGGTTTCATTCAACCAAACACATCCCCGTGGGCAACACCTGTCTTGTTTTTCAAAAATGTGAATGGTACTCTTCAATTGTTTGTAGATTATCATAAATTTAATCAAGTAATGATAAATAACCGATATCCACTTCCATTCATTGATGATATATTCAATCAATTTAGAGGATCTCAGTGGTTCTCTAAGATTGAATTGTGCTTAGGATGTCAATAATTGTGGGCTCAAAAGGAGTATATTATAAATACAACTTTAGGGATTATATATGGCAATTACGAGTATGTGGTAATGCCTTTCGATCTTATGATTATACCAATAATATTTATGGAATTTATGAATCATATATTTCTGTGATATCTAGATTCTTTTATGGTGGTATTTGTAGATGACATATTGGTGTATTCAAGGAGATGGGATGAGCATGAGAAACACTTGACGATAGTGTTGAGAATCTTGAGGGACCACAGTTTGTATGCTAAATTATCAAAGTGTAATTTTTGGATATAAGAGGTATGTTTTCTTGGCCATATAGTCTTTGAAAGAGGTGTTTTTGTGTATCCTTATAAGATAGAATCAATTATCTCTTAGAAACCGCTAAACAATGTATTCTAAATATGAAGTTTCTTTGGTCTAGATGGTTATTACTGACATTTCATTCATGATTTTTCATGACTAGATTCACCTATAATAGCTTTGAAAAATAATTATTTTTCATTACATTGGAATAAATAATGTTAGAAGTATTTTAAAGATCTAAAAATTTTCTATACAACATCACCAATCTTGACCTTTTCAGAATCAAGAAAAGGGTAAATTGTGTATTGTGATGATTTAGGATCGGGATTGGTATGTGGTCTCATTTTGGGAGATTATGTTGCTTCTTATGGATCAAGATAACTATAGTTACATGAGAAGAACTACTCAACACATGATTTGGAGTTAGCTATTTTAGTCCATACATTGAAGACGTGGTGTAATTACATATTTGGTGAGAAATTTTCTGTGTTTACATATCATAAGAATTTGATACATATTTTCTCCAAAAGGTATTTAAATCTGAGATGAATAATATAGATATAGTATCTCTAAATTTTTTACTTTGACTTGATTTATACACCAGGAAAAGGAAATTTCGTGGCTGATACATTAAGTAAAAATTCGTATGATTATTTGAAAAAAGAATCTTGAGATGAGTGGCAATTGATGTCAGTCCTAACTGACATGAACATGGAATGCGAAGACTGAGTTGATGTTGCAGTTTTCTTTCTAGTTTTGTTTGTTCTTATTTTGGTAAATATAGTTAAATAGGCACAAAAATCTGATACAGAATGTCTGTATATGAGGCCAAAACTCAATAGTGGGGAGACCATTGAGGGTTAGAGGTTAGATGGGAGTTTAGTTTCATGGTTTAGAAATTATATAGTTGTACCTATAACTTTTCTAGAACAACTTCTTCATGATTTCAACCATTCAATATGGGCTATTAATCCTAGAATATATAAGATTTATAAGGTGTTGAAAGCACAGTTTTGGTTGGTCGGTATGAAAAGAAAGGTGGTTGTGTTTGTTTCAAGATGCTTAACTTGTCAGTAGGTTAAGGTAGAGAATCAACGAACATTAGGTATGTTATAGTCTTTACCTATTCTTATTTTGAAATGCGAGAAAATAAATATGGATTTTATAACAAGTCTCCTAAGAATGATTTGGAAATATGATTTCATATGGGTGATAGTGGACCATCTCACAAAGTTTCTTATTTCATCCCTATTCATGAATCTCATATGGTGGAGGGATTTTAAAAAATATATATCCATGAGGTGGAAAAGTGGTATGGCATACTGATTTTGATAGTGTCTGATAGATATTTGAGGTTTATGTATTGTTTCTAGAAATACTTATATAAATCCCTTAGGAATTAGTTGAAAATGAGTACAACGTATCACCCTCAGATAGATGGGAAATCCAAAAAGATGATACTTACATTGGAAGACATGTTATGGGCTTGTATAATGGATTTTGCTGGCTCATGGGAAGAACACATGACATTAGTGGAGTTATCCTATAACAATAGTTATCATGCATCAATACATATATATTCGTTTTAAGCATTGTATGTGTGTCTTTGTCATTCTCCACTTTGTTGGTTGGAAACATGTGATACTTCATTAGTTGGGTCAAGCCTTGTCCAAGAAACAATAGAAAAGATTTAATTGATTAATAAATGAATAGAGATGGAACATTGTCATCAAGAATCATATGTGGATCATCATTCAAGACTGCTTTCATTTGAGGTGAGTGATCATGTGTTCTTGAGGATCTATCCAAGGCTTGGACATCAATATTTTGGGAAACATGGAAAGTTATCTCCTAGATACATAGTCCCTTTTGATATTCCTGAATGGGTTGGTGATGTGGAATATTA
Source organism: Viscum album (assembly GCA_963277665.1). Lineage (NCBI taxonomy): Eukaryota > Viridiplantae > Streptophyta > Magnoliopsida > Santalales > Viscaceae > Viscum > Viscum album. Next base: position 403,893,281 of record OY728137.1, on the reverse strand, counting down.
GTTGGAATTCTAACCATGGTTTAGTGCTTTTTATAATGTGTTTCATGCATATCAGTTGAAAATATATCATCCTAATACTGACTATGTGATTCTATGGGATCACGTTGACCTAAAGCCAAATACTTAATTGGTTCATATTTGAGTTTAGATTGAGGATAGGAAAGAGAAAGTATCCCATATAAAAGGCATTGTTCTAGTGTATGTTTGGTGTAAACATGGTCATATTTAGGAAGAGACTTGGGAAAGGGATAAGAAAATGAAATTGTAATGGCCAAAAATCTTTCTGAGAAATGATGGTTTTCTAATTTCTAAGGAGGGAAAGGCCAATGGTGAGGAGAATGTATCACACCATAGTTTTAATTTAGTAACCCTTCATTTATATATTTTATTTATATAAAGTGTTTGCGAGGATTTTAGGAGGGTTTTGTATCCTTTTGGAATGTATTTGGGGCTTTTATAAGGGTTCATGGTTGGTGCACAGTTTGTGAAAACTATGAAATACGTACTAGAAACCATGCATAATGAGACATGGGCTAAGGGAAAGGCACATGATCAGGCAAGCGGTTTTTCCAAACCATGTGATTTCCTAAGAAAAACTGTGTAGTGTTCGATAGAGTGTTTTTTTATTGTTGGTGTATAATTTGTATAATGGTGTGAGCCAACCATGTGAGGTCCCCCAAGAGATAGAAGCTAGCGCATGGTTAGCCAATGGTTTGTCTTACCATGTGACTAACTATTCATGGTGAAAAAAATATCTCCAAATTGTGGATCTAGGTTGGGATTAAGAATTAACCCATCCTTTCCCTCAAAAAGGCATTAACTCAAGATTTTCTCCTCCCAAAGGCAATTGAGGCTTCTCCCATCAATTCAGAGGCGATTCAAAGGCTTATCATGGTGTGTTGAAGCCAGATTCTCATGGTAAGTTTTCATTTGAGGTATATTACTTAGTTTTCCTTAGATTTACATCCCCCTTTCTCTCAATTTCTTAGATCTATTTCTGTTGTGGATAGATATATGGGTGTTAATGCCCAGGATTATTATATTTATCATTGTCTATGTTATGGGAAGAGATATAATGTGGGTTTTTGTAGTTTAAACCTGGTTTCATTGATGTTTTATGCCATTATTCATGTTTTTCATAAATTCCATGTTTGGTGTATTCAATATAGACTCCTCTATTTAGAAATAGAAGGATTGATTTCAAATTTATTGTTTTGATTGAAATTTGTTGAGAAATTGATGTGAATTGCTTGTTGGATACACTATTTAGCGACAGTTTATAGAATTGTGGAAATTGGGAATTATTGTGGAAATTGAAATTAGTAACTTGACTTTTAAATGATGATTTTAAAATGGTTGTTTAGTTTTGTTTCATATAAAAGGGTTTTCAATAAGGGGTTGGTTGTATTGAAATATTTTTTAAAGTTTTTCAATAAATGAACAGTTTTAAGGAAATAGTTTTTCTGGAAGTAGTTTTTGAAATAATGGTTGTGTGTGTTCATGTGAATTCAGGATAGATAAGGGTAAGAAGTATCCCTAATGATTAGTGGGATGGATAAGGGTCAGTGATTGACTACCTAGAACAGTTCATTAAGTGATGTCTTAGTGAAAGGATAAATCACCACTCATGAGTATAGGGGCGTCCAAGTTACGTGCATGGTTGGATGTGTGAATATGTGGAATGAAATGGATTTTGTCAAAATGGAACTTGCAAAATGGTTTTAAAGTATTGTTTTGCTACTTTCCTTAAAAATTGGTTGGTTTTGAATTTTTTTTAGTATGGATGTTATATTATTTTATAATATAATCTATTTTAATGTGTTTTATATAATTTGTTTTATATAAATGTGCTAAAAATTTCTATCCTAGTGGTGTGAGTAGGGAAGTCATTTGGGGAACGTCTAATAAGTTTCATTACTCACCCCTTCTTTAACACTTTGATAATTTTGCAGATATTATTTATCGTGACATGGGTACAGTTAAAGTATCATACTTTTCTAGTGGTTCATAGTAATACTTGTGTTGTTTTGTGGAGTTGAAGCATGGAGCATGTTGGACCTTTGGAGTTACTTTGCAGTCATTGAGTTTTTGTTGGATATGTCTTCTGTTGTGTACTTGGATATTTTATAGTCTTCCACTATAGTACTATTTGTAGTTGGTTTTGATATAAATGACATTGGTTTGAGTTGACTTTCAATGATTTCATGCATCATGTAGTGTTTTATTTGGTAATGGCATGTTTGATTGGTTGTTTTATTTTCAAAGAGGAATTATTCCTCCATTTGTAAATGATGACCTTGGAATTTAATGCCACTGTTTGCCACCTTGGGGATGTCTCTTAAGGACAAGTAATATCGTCCAACCTTCTCATTGCAATTAGAAGGGGTTGGATGTTATGATACAACATTTATACTAATTATTGTGAATTTTTAATAGTTATTATTTTTTAAATTTTTTACAAGGTATTATAATTTTTTAGTAATTATTACAAATATTTTTAAATTTTTACTAATTGATACAATTATTTATTAAGTAATATTAATTATTTATTAATTATAACTAATTTTTTATAATTACTTGTATTTCATATATTTTCTTTTACAATTTACTACAAATTTTCATAATTTTCTCAAATTTAAAATTTAATAATAATAATTTTTAATTAACCCTAACATTTACTAATTATTACTAATATTGACTAGTTAATTTTTAATTATTAGAAATTATTTAATTATTATAACTAATTATTTAAATTATTACTACATTTTTTCTAATTACTAATTATTACAAATTTTTAATAAATGTTAGTATTTTTTATATTTTTTAGAAGGTATTAAATTTTTTACTAATTATTAATAATTATGTTTTTAATAAATATTACTTATTTTCAATTGTTATTGTTTTTTCATTAATACATTTTTTATAAATTTATTTATAAAAAACTTTTTTCTTATAAATAACATTTTGTTAAAACATTTTCTTTAAATCAGTTTTCTCATGATTTTTATGAAATACTCATTTCCTTTTATTTCATACACTATATATATAAGAAAAGCTTACACATTTTTTAAAACGTTTATATATGTTAATTCACATGTTAATATATATATATATATATATATTAGATGATTTCATAATATACATCAGATATATTTTTACACATTTTTTAAGAAAACATACATACATACAAACATACATACATACATATGTACATACATAAAATGCTAGAAGGGTGGGAATTCATTGAACATTCCAATGTAAGTAAGACAATGATTATTTGATCCTAAAAGATTCCCAGTGTTATTAGAAACTCATGATTACATGTAGGATTTTTTGGAAGAATAAATTTTATGAAGTTGAAGTCTTATGGTCTTAGTTTATCGGTGTGAGAATCAAAAGATGAAAAAATGGTTTGAAGGATGAGAAGTTGGAAGTTCATGAAGTTGATTTTTTTTTGAATCACAGACGGACTAATCCATCAAATTATCTGATCCATCATACTGTTGGATTCACCAGATAAGCAATTCACAGGATCACTCGTCAGTTGGGAAGTCTAGATGAAAGTAGTCACTGCTGACACTGGTCCATCGGACCTGGAATTCCACTTATCCAATGGAAGAAAAATAATGTTGCTAGAGTTGTTGAGACCAATTAGTAAGTGGGAATTTTTGGGACCAATCAACCTAATGAATATCAATAACATTTTCAACCATTTTCATAAAACAAAAGAAATTTTATATCATATTATAATTGGGTCAAGAGAAAAGGAAGCTTTAAATTATTTCCAAAGTGGTTCAAGTGTCATCGAACAATAAGTGGTGCTGACTCATCAAACTAGAATTGAAACCGTTCCATTGGTGTGAGATATAGATTTTTCCATCAGACTTATTCAAAACAATAATAAATTCATCAGACACTATACTTCATTGGATACAAGATCATCGGTCTAAAGAAAATAAGAAAAGGAGAATTATTTAAAGATCTTTTAGAAGTTTTTATCAAGATGGGTTTGAAGCTATTTTAAAAGTGTTTCAAATGAGTGATAATATCTTTAGAATCTATAACAATTCTTATGAAAAAATAAAAGAAATATAAGTCTAAAAAATTTGCAATGATGTTTATGGAAGAATATTTTCAAGCATCTTTGTTGGTATGGAGCATCGAAATGAGTAATGTATTAAATTTTTTATCAAGTGTATTTCAATTGATATAAAAGAATTGGAAGGATGATAATTCATTTATTATAAGTGATTATTTTAATTAGAAACTATATGAAATTGAATTTTTGGTATCATATTGAATAATTTTTAGAAAGTATGATGTGAAATGAAGTTGTGAAAATATTTGATAAGTTTAGAGAAGAATCAAGAATATTTGAGAAGTTATAAAGGTGCTGAGGATGTATTTTAAATAAAAATGAAATTCAATGTTAAGGAAATTTGGTTGAGTAAGAAAATGAAAGTAAGTTCCTACCCATTCTTCTCTTATAACACCTATAAATAGAAGAAAGTAAATTGTACTTTTGGACACTTGTACTGTACCCATGTGAACAAAAAGATAGAGAGAAGAATAATAGAGAAGAATGTTTTAAAGAAATTTTTCCTAAGAAACATCTTTGAAAAAAATAAGCATAAGGGAGGATAGTAATCAAAGGTTACTGAATTAGATCGCTCAATCATATGCAATTTCCCAAGGAAATTTTATAGTGGTTCAGAATTGTTTCTAGAGTATTATTTTTTATATGTTACATAAGAAATTTTTTGAGCCCCCAAATTTCTATCATTTGATGAAATCTTCTTCTTAGACCCTAATTTCTTTCTAGGATTGTCATAATCAGAAGAATTAAATCTTTATATTTAGACTCTTATTTTTTATTAACTTGTAAAATTATACCTTTTTTGGTTTTAGCTATGTATATGAAATTTTCTTTTGGAAGATATTCTTCTTTTCTTGCTGTATGAATTTTAACTTATTTTGGACAACATGGTTTTAATTTCATTAATTTTTGTTTTTTATAATTATTTAGATCGTATAGGCTTAGAATTATCAATAATTAATCCATTTATTGAGGTTAAAAAGTTCAATAATTTCTTTTCTTGACAACAAAATACAAAAATTTTAGCACAAACTTCTTTCAACATCCCAAAGAAATTCCATGAAACATGGTACCAAAAATCTTTCCCTTTGTGTTTTTTTATCATCCAAGGTTCACAAATTGCTGAACTTTATAACCTTATGAAATGGATTCCTTATCAACAATTCTAATAATATGTGAGCTAACTGATTTTTGGACACAATAATTATTGATAAGAAATCCATGCTGTTCAAAATTAGTGACATACAAAACTTATTCAACTTGAAACCTCAAGAAATTTCAATCATTCATCTCCTAAAAACATATTATTCTTGGAGAACAACCGTGTTTCCAAAAAACATGTCAAAAAAATATTATAATAGTTCACACACTTACATGACGATTTTATATCTTAACCAAAAATCCCATTATATACATTATCCCTTAAAAGGATTAGAACATTACAATGGATAAATTTATAAAAAAATTTGACCCTTGAAAATACTATCCAAATACTTGATGAGATGGGGGATAGAAACACGTACATCAACCTTGGATAGAAATAGTTTGGACATTCATGTTCAAACTTAGTTTGTAAAAAGATTCCTTATGTAAAAGTTTTGTGAAAATATTATAAACTTGTTCCAATATAGGAACATAATCCAAATTTATTTAATTCTTCTCCACAAGATCTTTTATAAAATTATATTTTATATTAATAAATTTTGAAGGATAATTTTATACCGGGTTTATTGTAAGGTTTTTTGGCACTCTGATTATCACAAACCAAGAGCATAGGTAACTTCACTTTGATAGATAAATCTTTCAACTGAGTCTTCATCCACATGAGTTGTGTGGTAGTTTGAGTGGAAATAATGTACTCGGCTTCAGCCATTATAAGAGTTACTAACTTTTGTTTCTTAATATTAAAACTTATAAAAATTTCTCCCAAAAAGAAAACTCCACCATATGTGGATATTCCATCATCAATAATTTCTACCCAATCAATATATATATATATACTAAAATCAATTCTTTTTGAGCCATCATACTTGATTATGAAATCTTTTATGTATTTTATATATCTAATAATTTTTTTCCACCAAATATATTTGATTATTTTATAACACTTTGGAATATTATACATAAGGAAAAAACATAAAAAATTTATGTTCTTGAGGAATTCAAATATAACAAACTTTCAATCAACTTCTAAATCTCTTTTGAGTCAACTTTCCTACTTTCTAAATCTTAATTCAACTTGATTCCCACAAAAATTGGTGTGGAAATAGATTTTGAATTTTCAATTCCAAACTTCTTAATAAGTTTCTCAGAATAATTTTATTGGGAAAGCAATATGTGTGTCTTATTTTTTAAGATTTGTAACCCAATAGAATATTTCATTTCTCTTAGAATTGACTTTAATAAACTTTTTTATTTCTTTAATAAACCTTTCATGAGTTCTTTAATCATTCCCACAAAAGATTATATCATCAAAATATACAATAAAAATGAGGGAAATATCCTAAGTTTCTTTGATGAATAGATTAACATCAACCAATTCTTTGTTGAAGTTTAACTCTCTTAAGCGTGATTCCAATTTGGAATACCATGTGCTTGGTGAATTCTTTATCCCATACAAGGTTTTATTCAACTTACACACATAACTTTCATCCTTAGAAACAACAAAGACTCACGGTTGTTCAATATAAACTTCTTCATTAAGTTAACCATTAAAAAATGCTTAATTCACATACATTTAACAAATTATGTAACTTTTTTTTGTAGACATAACAAGAAATAATATAATTATTTATAACCCTTCCATTGGAGAAAAAGTATCATTGAATTCAATTCCATCAATTTGTGAGTAACATTTACAAACCAATCTTGTTTTTTTTCTTATCATTTCACCATCATCATTTAACTTATTCCAGAACTCCCACTTTTTACCAATATTTTTTTTTATTTGGTATAGGTACAAGTTTCCAAGTATCATTATATTCAATTTGATCCGACTCTTATTTCATATCCTTAATCCATTCCATATGCCCAAAAGCTTCATTTAAATATTTACGATCAACTTTTGAATAAAAATAATCATGTGTAATAACTTTGGACATTATTCTTGTTTGAACATTTTGATATTGATCACCAATTATATTTGATTCATCATCCTATGATGAAATATTCAAAATTACTCCTCATCAATGGAAATAAATGAGTCTGATTCATCTACCTATGTTTAATCAATTTTTTTGAATACTTCTTATGTTTTTAACATCAATTCTTTCATCATATTCTTATTCCTCATATAAATGTGTTTTTGAAACATATTTCTCAACTTTCTCAAGAACTTTTACATTAATAGAATAAACTATTCTTCTTGTTTCTTTGTTGAAAAATATATATCCTCTTTCATCCAGAGGATAGACAATAAATATTCCATCTTTACCTCTCTTATCAAACCTTCCATGGTTTTCAACATTGTTCTTTATGATACAAGATCTAACAAAAACTTTTAAGTTTTTTACAATTGGGGTTTTTTTATAGAACATTTCATAGAAAGTTATATAAGAACTTGGCCTATAGAAAAAATGTTTTTGAATATAAATAACTATGATCATATATTTCCTCTAGAGGTAATGAGAAATACCATGTTTAAGTAACATAGAATGTCTCATTTAAACTAAACTTATATTATTAATTTCAAAAACACCATTTTTTGTGGTGTGTATAGTTAACTAAATTCATGCTAAGTTCCATGTTATTTAAGATAAATTCTGAGCTCTTTATTCTTATACTCACCACCATTATTAGTTCTCAACTTCTTTATGGAATACCCACATTCTTTTGCATCTCTTAAGCTAAAATTTTTAAACATCTTCAGAGTATATGAATTATGTTTTAAATACATAAAACAAGTAATGTGAGTAAAATCATCAATAAAAGTAATGAATTACTTATCTCCAAAATTTTATTATTTACTCATTGGACCAAAAATCTTGGAATGAATAAGTTTCAGAGGTTGATTTGAACGAATATCAACTTTCGTATGTAAAGAGTTTGTAATTTTCCCTTTCTAAAAAATAGCGCAACACTAATATCTTATTCTTGACATATGAGGAATACCACAAACACTGTCTCAATTTGATAATATTTTTATTTCTCTGACACATATATCCCAACATTTTATTCCACAACTTATTTTTATCCTTCAAGATTATATAACATGAGTTCTAAACTTCACCAATTTGAAACAAGTTACATTTTGTACATTTTCCTTTCATAAAAACTTTTCTATATTCCTCTATTTTGACCGAAAAACCATTATTTCCGAAAATAATTTTATTTACTTCATAAAAATTCTAGAAAGAACTCAATAATTTGTGTTTCAACCCTTCAATAAACATATATTTCATGGATTTTAACTTTTCTTGACCAATAATAGAAGATCTAAATCCCTTTATTCTAAGGGATTCATCATTTACAAATGTCACTATTCCTTCATTGAAGTCTTTCACATTCTTCAAAAATTTTAAATCTCTTGTCATGTGAGAAGAACACCCACTATCCAAGATATAGAGTCTTTCACATTTTTTATATTTCAGATAATTTTCTATAAAAAGATCGTTTTTATTTCCCTTTTTCTTTATTCACCTCTTGATTATGATAAATGTTGCAAAAATTTTGTTGCTCTAGTAAAAAGACAAGAAAACCTTTTGCAAGATATCTGGGTTGTTCACATATTTCACAAATAGTTTACAAAGGTTGAAATATTTTTTCAACTTTCATAACATCCTTTTTAGTTTTCTTCAAAACCTATTTCTCATATTTCTTCCTTTGATATGATTGAATTTCCCTCAAAATTTGCCTTCTAAAATTCATGGAATATTTTTAATGTTTTTTATTAAACCAACACATATTTTCCATATTCCCAAATCCACCACAATACGAATAGTATCCATAGAAATAATAATTTCCTTGGTAACTTATTGATCTCTCTTTAAAGTCTTATAGTCTTTCTCAGACAATCTTTCAATTATCTCTTCTGATGAAATTAAATCTTAGTCTCTTATTCTTCCGAATTATTACTTAAAAACTCTTCATTATTAACTGTTGCAGTGAAATTATTTTCTAAATCATTCTCATTAAATTTTTCTTCTTCAAATTCACTATTTTAATATTCATAATATTTTAAAAAAATATTCTCTTTCTTATTTGGATAAAATTTTATCATTTCCCTTAGAAAAGGATTTAGACTTATCACCATGTTTCTTACCAGATCTTCTTGGTCTTATGTCATCTTCATCACTATTTTCGTTATTCTTTGTTCAAGGAAAATTATCCAAAAAAATTCCCAATGGCCCCACATTCAAAAAAATTCAAGGGAAGTTTATCTTTATACTTTTTATACCTATTTTCACATTTTAATAAAAAAAGGATATAAATTCATTAATTTTGTTACATGCCTCATTTTCATACTCAAAGTCAACAACTTATTATTCTTCATGAATATTTTTAGGCTTTCCTTTCTTGGAATCCTTGAAGAAAATTTCTCAATTAAATTTTGTTTATACTTTCATAACTTTCTCCCTTATCATTTTATAAGTAATGAGAATACTATGAAGTTCATATAGAGATAGAGTTTTAGGATATATATGTTCCAAAGTTGAAACTTTGGAATTAAACTTATGAGGAAGAATTATTAAGATATTTTCAACAGTAGCTGATTCTTCCAAATTCTAACTAATATATATTATGGTGATCAAAATATCAATTAAAATTTAAAATAAATCATCAAAATATTCATACAAACCCATTTTAATATCTTCATAATTTAGATTCCAGATATGTAACTTTTCCTTCCTGACATTTGTATTACTTTTGTAAATGTTATTCAACTTTTCCCAGACACCTTTGGTTGTTTCAACTTCCTTTAGTCTAAGAAAATCACTTTCGTAAATCTATGATATTAAATCATTCTTATACCTTCCATCATTATTTATATTATTCTTTTATAAATATGGTAGAGGAAAATTTTTCATCAATAGGAATAGAAACACCCCTAAATGCTTCCAAAACATCATACCCAAGAGGCATAAGGTATAGAAACATTAAATATTTCTAGATATGATTGATCTTTACATTTTAAACTAGAATTCCATTATTGTTCAAACAATTCAAATTATCCATAAATACTTCTCTTAAAAAAATCAATAAAGAGTAAACAAAGAGAACCTTCATTCTGATACCACTTTATATAGCCCAATTAGGATCAATGTATCACTTAGAGGGGTGGAGGTGAATTATTGATATCTTATCTTTTAAGTTTAATTTCTTTTGAAATTTTTTTTTTCTCCTCTTAAAGATTTATCACTTTACTGAAAATAAAAAAATCACACCTCCATTGGAACATAAGTATTTACAAGGATCTCTACTCTATAAGAGTAACTACATCCTTTAAATGGTTTGGAAACAATCCAATACCACAAAATAAACTAGAAAAAAATATTTTTGTGTGGATAAATCACATAGGATATACCCTTACACTTGTGTATCACTATGATAAATAAAATATTGTATGCGATTCTTCTATCATTAATGATGTAATACAAGTTTTTACAAAAAGTAATGAAACCTTCACTGGTTGGTTTAAAAAAAGTTATAATTCTACCTTATCATCTTCTATCTGAATAACATCAAAACACAATTATTCACTTTCCTACCAAGAATTAGGTAATAAATTCACTTTTGGACTTCATACAAAAACATAGTATGATGGATCAAACTGATTCCTCTATCTGATACCTCATTTTGGAAAATAGATAAGAAAATAATAATTTCAAAACAATTATGAACCACTACAAAAATTCCTTAGAAAATTGCGTTTGATTTATTGGTCCGATCCTGTAACCTGTGATTACTATCATCCCTTATTATTATTCTATCCAAATATGTTTCTTAGAAATGTTTTTTGGAAAATTTATTCTCCCTTTTTCAACACTTACACTTTCTCTCCATTGATGAACAATACAAGTGTTAGAAAGTACAATGTACTTTATTCTATTTATGGGTGTTCCAGGGCAGGAGTAGGTGGGAAATTACTTTTTTTCCTTCTCAACCAAATTTCCTTAACTTTAAATTTCATTTCTATTTCATCCACATCTTTGACACTTTTAATTCTTCTTAACTAATCTTGATTATTCTCGAATCTTCTTTAATCTTATCACAACTTCAAATTATTTCAGAATTTATAAGAATTCATTATGATATGATTCATCATTACCATGAACACTTTTAAGAAATGAATTAATTCTCATTATGATGCTCCATATCAACTGAAAGATAGTTGATAAAACATTTAAGACATTACTCATTACGATGCTCCATACCAACTAAGATTATTGAAACTCTTCTTCCATAAATATCATTGCAAATTCATTAAACTTATATTTATTTTCTTTTTCCATAAACATTGTCTCAAATTAAAAAGATATCATCAACCATTGGAAAAACTTTGACAAGAGCTTCAAAACCCTCTCAAAAAATAATTCCTCAAAACTATTCAAATAATTCTATTTTTATTATTTTCTTCAAACCAATTATCCGATGTCTAATGAAGTTTAAAATCAAATGACTTTATTAGTGTCAAACTTTGCCTGATAGACCAGTCTCTGTCTCACTCTGATGGATCGATGTCAATTCTAATCCTATGAGTCAGCACCAATTATTATTCGATGATACTTGACCCACTTGGAAAATAAATCATATCTTCCTTTTATCTTAACACAATTTTAATAAAATAAAACATTTCTTTTATTTTATGAAAATGGTTAACTAAATTGTTGATCTTCATCAATTTGATTGGTACCAACAATTACCACTTACTAATCGATCCTAGAAACTCTTCTTTAGTAATTTGTATTTCTTACATTGAGTTAGCTCACGTAGGCTTATAATTGTTGGTAAGTAATACATTTCTTGAGGTTATAAAGTTTAATGAATTATGAACCCTGGTTGAAAATAAAATATAAAGGGGGATATTATTAAGACCATGTTTTCTGGAAGTTTTTTTGGATGTTGAAATAATTTTGTGTGGAAAGTTTTGTGTTTTGATGTAAATAATGGAAATCAACTTAGTTTGTATGTTTTGTTGATTAGATGTAGGAGGTACCAGATTCAGAATATCAGACACAATATTCATAAGAAAGTTTATTTTGGTTTCATTTTCCTATTCTCAAAATGTAAGTGGTCAGCAGATTCACCTTGAGTCCTTAAAGTGAATTTTTTGACTGGTATGAGTAGGTGTATTGGAGTCTGAATAACTAGACACTAAATCTGATTATGATTTTATATTTGGTTAAATATCAATTATCATAAGATTTTTGTAACACTTATGATGAAATACAGATGAAATAAAGGAGGAGAAAAAATAATTCTAATAATTTTGAGGTTTTATTAGAAAGATAGATGACGATGGAAGGATGAGAAGTCATAGAACTTTACATTGTAATTCAGAAGATGATTTTTTAATCCTAAAAGTTTCCAACATCCTAAGGAAGTCATTATTTCAAGAATGAGTTTTTGGAAGAAGAATTTTTCTAAAGTTGAAGTCTTCTGATCTTATTTCATCAGTGTGAGAATCACCAGACATAGAAATGGTTTGAAGGATAAGAATTTAGAAGTTGTTAAATTCAAAGTTTTTCTAAATCATTGAACAAATGATCCATCAAATTTTAAAAACCATCAGACTATATGATTCACTAAATAAGTAATTCACATGATCATTTATTAGTTGGGAAGTCTGTAAGAAAGCAGTCACTGTTGAGATAAGTCCATCGGAAGCGGTATACCACCAATCATTTGAAGGAAGAATAGAGTTTCTAGAGTTGTTAGGACATATGAGTAAGTGATAATATTTGGTTTGAATCAACCTATTGATGATAAAAAATATATTAAACCATTTTCAAAAAACAAAATAAATGTTTTATTATATTAGAATTATATTAAGAGAAAAGGAAACTCTGATTTGATTTCCATGTTGTTCAAGTGTCATCTGTCAAGAAGTGGTGCTGAATCATCAGACTGTAATTAAAACTGATCTATAAGAGTGATATAGAGACCAATAAATCAAATGAAATATAACACCTATAAATTCATTAGACGTTTTACTTCATCAGATGCAGGATCATCAGTCTGAAGAAAATAGGAAAAGGGTAATTATTTGATGAGTTTTGCAGAAGTGTTTGTCAAGAGGGATTTGAACTAGCTGTAAAATTGTTTCCAATGGGTGATGATATCATTATAAGTCATGATGACTTTTTTGTAAAAATAAAATAAATATAATTTTGTTGAAGTTTCAACAATATTTATGGAAGAAGAGTTTCAATCATCTCAGTTGGTTTAGAGCATCAAAATAACTAATGTATTAAATATTTTATGAAGTGTATTTCATTTGATATTGATAATTATAATGATAATTCATTAATTTCTTATAAGTTTTCAACATAATTAGAAACTTTATTATAATAGATTCTTGGTATCAGAGTAAAGAATTTTTAGAAATCCTGGAGCAAGATGATGTTGTGATAAGATTTAGGAAGATTTAAGAAGAATCAAGAAGAATCGAGAAGCATTGAAAGTGTTAAATAATTATTTTAAATGGATATGAAATTAGAATTTATGGAAATTTAATTGAGATAGAAGATTAAATTAAGTTCTTGCTCATTCCTCTCCCGAAACACCTATAAGTACAAGAAAAGACGTTATAATTTCTGAAAATTGTATTGTTTACATGTGTAGAGAAAGTGAAAGTGATAAAGAAGAGAGAAAAATGTTTCTAGAAAAAATTTTCCATAGCATAATATTTGGATAGAAGAAGAAAAAGGGAGGATAGTAATTAGTGGTTACCAGATCAGACTAATCGATCAGATGAAGTTTTCTAGGGAAAGTTTGTAGTTTTTCATAATTGTTTCTAGAGTATTATTTTATTTTCTATTTTTAGAATTGGGGTTTCAAAAAGGGGAATCAAACTGATCCATCACATTGAAAATTTTTATGAAATCCAAAAGTAAAGTTCTTACCTACTAAAAGGTAGGATAATAAAGAATTTTTTCTTGATTCTATTCAAATGGATGTAGATAAGGTAGCACAATAACTTATTTTAAACCAACTATTAAAGGTTTCATTACTTATTACAAAAACTTATATTATATCATTCATGCTAGAAAAATCACATGCACTGTTGTATTAATCATAGTGCTACACAAGTGTAAGGTTATATCCTACTTGTTGTATCAACACAAAAATATTATTCCTAGGTATGTGTGATTTTTTTTTGTTTTCAATAAAGTGATAAATAATTAATAGGAGGTGGATGTTGTTTCAAAATAAATTATACTTAAAGTAAAAAGGTATAATTGATTCACCCCCTCTCAGCGATTCATTGATCTTGGCTTAGCTATATCACCGCCAATGAATAATAAAGGAGTCAGGGATCAAGAAACACAACCTAGAATAAATATCCAATAAAATGGAGTTTAGATCCATCAATTACATGATGATCCATCAAACTATAAGGATGAGAGAAAAAAAGAACATAAAAAATAAACAGTAGGAGATCCACTTACCTAAAATAGATTAAACGAGAGCATTCGTGCTTCAATTCACTAAGATAAGGGGTTTTAGGACACAAAAACACTTCTTGAGAGCTTCAAAAGGCATGAAAATCTAATTTGGTCGATTATGGAAAATACAAAACTTAAAAATGGGTTCTGGAATTAAATAAATTAATTTTTGTATTAATCAAAACACCCTCTCTTGGTTTCCTATAGAGGGATGAATGGTTTGACAAACCGTGTACCCTTTCTATGCACCACTTATAGACTCATTATCCAAGGAGAAAAATTTCTCCTAGGTGGGAATATGGTTTAGGAAACCATGTACCAACTATATATTCCTCCACTATCCGGGGAAACATTATTTTCACCGAGGGGTGCATAGTTTTGGAAAATCATGTACCAACCACACATTACACAAAAGGGTCCAAATTTTTCAAAATTTCACCCAAAACTCTCTAAAACACGACCAAATCAAATAATGATAAAAATAAGGGTTGAGGAGTACCTAAAAACATGTAATGGGATGTTAGAACATCCCCACCATGAAAACTTTTTATTCCAAAAAATCTTATCAATAAGTTTCTATATCAAAAAGATGTGGCCAATTCTCTCTGATAAGTGACTCAATCTTCAAAGTCTCATGGGACTCATAACCATGATTCCATAGAACACAAAAAAAGTTATCTTCCTCTCATTAAGTACCTTTTCCTTAGAATCAACAATCTTTACTAGATGTTAATTCACAGATAAATCAGGCTCATCATTAAAATCCTCCCATCTCAAAACATGGGTCAGAAAGATACTTATGAAGCTGTGATACATGGAAAACATTATGTATTTACATAAACTATGGTGGAAGTGATAAATGGTTCTAAACGTTACACACCTACACAATAAAATCAAAAGGTCCCATAAAATAAGGAGAAGTATTTACTTTCCTACTAAGAAGATAGTGACCCAACTGAGGTGAAAATCGCCAAAAAACCCTATCATTAAGAAAGAACTCTAATGGTATACATCAATGATAAAGTTAAGATTTATAATAGCTATGTTCCATAAAAATTATCTGAAAAACCAATATAATCTAAACATTCATCTCTTGGATTAAACTCAGTCTAACTAAGCAATTTTCTCTAATCACCGACCAACATAATATATATTTATATGGAAAATTTTACAAGGCCCGAAAAGGATCCATTATTATCATGGGCTAGTAACTATTTTTATAATATAACTAAAATAGTCCCAAATGTACATCCCAAGATCCAAAAAATTCATGAACATAGAAACAAATCATGTACTCAAGAATGTGTATAACTCTCCCTATTTGGCCATCTGTCTGCGAATGGTATGCCATACTAAAACGAACCAAATATCCCATCACCTCTTGAATATCACAATGAAAATGAGAGGTAAGATGGGGACCTCTATTAGAGAAAATAGTATATGTAACTCCATGAAAATGAAAAATATCTTTCACATAGATATTTCCCAACTCCTCAAATTTGGTTGTAACTAAAATTAGTATAAAGTGATTTGATTTGGTCAACTGATCAATCAAAACCCATATCAAATTTTTCTATCTAGTGGTACAGGGAAACCAAATCAAAAAGTTCATAAAAATCTCACCCAACTTCCAAGTTAGTACATGATGTGGCTGAAGAAAACTTGAAGGTATTTGGTGCTCGACCTTGACCTATTATTAAGTATATAAGTGTAAAAAAAGGTAATGTTCTATCTTATACTTTGACACTAGAATCATCATTGCATATCACAAAAAATCTTTGTGGTTCTTGGGTTCATTTACTATTATAAATTATAGAAATCCCACATCACAAATTTTATCATTGGAAAAGGTATAACATAAATATTACATAAATAGAGGATACCCTCCATGGAGAGATACCACTCATCAATGGTCTCTTAACCATAAAGAGAGTACCTAATGAAACTGAATTCTTTATCAAGATAACATTCCTAAAGAAAAATTTTGAGAAGAGAGGAGGCCTACTAAACACTTTACAAGATAAACTTGGCCTCTTTCTATTGGACTCCTAAATGAAAGTATGAAAAAATAGAAATTAGGTTTTACTCTTTTGAAGATTCTTTCCCAGCCTAGGTTCTTTTTTAAAGAATCGACAACAAAATTACCTTTTCCTAGGGTATAAGAAATGTCAAAATGAGAAGATTGCAAGTCCTCCACCCAATACAACTATTGGAGATTAAAATATTTTTAATATAAGATATAACTCTAGATTTTTTGTTCAAAATAAATGTTAAACATTATTCAAAATGGTAATTCTGCTAACTCTTAAGTGTATGCATCATGTCTGCGAGTTCAAGGTCTTGGGTTGGATAATTATTTTCATGTGGCCTAGGCTGTTGAGAACCATTGGATAACACGTGTTCACCCTAAATTATAGTACAAACCAAACCTAAACATGATGTATCACATAATACCACATATACTTTCATGGAATCTGGAAGAGCCAACAATAGTGCATAATTAAAAAAGACAATTCTTCTCAAAAAAATAACTATAAAATTTATCATCCTAATAAAGCTTCACTTCCTTCTATGTGAGAGTGGTCATTGGATAATCCAAATTTCATAAATCCTTTATAAACTGGATATAATACCCCATTATACCTAATAATATTCAACTCTCAAAAACATTACATGGTTTTTCCCATTCTATAGAATATTTCACCTTCTCAGGATCAAGTCATATACCATATTTTGAGACCATGTTTCCCAAGAAATTTAGTTAATAAATCTAAAAATCACATTTAAATATCTTGGCATATATTTAATGATTTATAAACAATTCATGAACTTCTTTATGATGACATACATGTATAGTTACTATGATTAATATTGATGATCCTGATAATGATAAAGATATTATTTCTGATGAATTTTTTTATTAATGTTCTGTAACATTTAACTAATAAATTAGATTTATCTATTTAAAATAAAGACTCTATAATGATGTTTAAAAACATATATTATTATATTAATAAACATTTTATTAGTAAATCAATGAATTATAATATTAAGAAAAAATAATAAAAATAATATCATTTTTCCATAGAAAATACTTTTCTCATATATAAAATGTTTTATTTTAAATGTATGTTTTATCATAATTGTAATTTTCATTACATTAAATACATAAAAATGAAGGATGAACACACAAAAAGTTTATTTATAGGGGTTATTTTATATTTTTAGAAAAACATAATTCATATAGGTAACAACATGTTACTACCATAAAAAGAAAAAAAGAAAAAAGTAAATATATAAGAACAACTAATTTTATCTTTACAGAGAGAGCCACTTTAGCTTCCAACTCTCAATTTGAAAAGACATATTTGATATATTTTAGACTGTTCATGGGTTTCCTTCTTCCTAAAATGTATTTTTTTTTCATATTTATGTTTAATTTATTTGTTTTTAGTATTATTCATATAATAATTGTTTTATTATACAGGTGGATTATTTTATTCAAGTTAGGGTGGTTTGGTCCAAGTGGCTCATGTTCATGATATATTGGAATTAGATCCTACAACGGAGATAATGACAATAGGTAAATGCCTCGATAATTCATAAAACCATCATGAAAGGTTTAATTCCTACTAATTATTTAATTATTTTTTTTCATCATTTTATCTAATATTTGTAAGTAAATTTCCGTATCATTTTTATTTCATAATTATTAAATAATTTTTATATAAATTTTTAGAATTCATATTTTTCTTTCAACAACTTACAATACAGAAAATAAATAAATAAAATGTTTCCTTCTACTAATGTTACCACAATTTCTATTTTTATTATCTTTATTTTCTGAACTACCATAACTACATATTGAGATGATGTTATTTTCCCAAAAACCTTTATAATTTTTTAAATCTAGAATAGTATAGGAAGCTCATGTTCCCATTATGGTGACTTCTTTTGATATAGTGGGAACATGATCTTCCTCAACTCTTCTAGATTTCAACTACGTGAATGGTTTTTTGGCTAAGAATATTGAGTAAATATATGGTGTTGGTAGTTAGAAAAATAAATACAATGGAAATGATAGTAACATCAGTAGTTATAATTATTTTTAGACTTTAGGATGTGTAAGAATTAGCCACACCTTAATTCGATTAACAGTGTGACCAGAATGTCTCCAAGTGATTCTTTTTATTTAAAATGGACATTAATTTTAGTAAAAAGACTATTGACATACTCAAAACCAAGAAAATATATTACAATTGTTTAGAGACTTTAATAAACTGATCAATATGTCATTTTTGATTTGTAGGAATCAGCCTCGCCTCAATCTGATACACGATATTCTTGGTATGACTCAAAGTGTCTTTTATCTGTTTAAAATTGAAATTTTAGTTAAAAAAGTTTCACTCATTGAATATTGATAAAAAACACTCATCTTTTATTGGTAATTTATGAAATATATTAATAAATCATTTGGGATGTGTAGGAATCAGTCTCAAATCAAACCAATACACGATGTGATCTGAACGAGTCAAAGTGATTATTTCTAGTTAAAAATGACAATTTTGCAAAAAATTAAAGTAATGTACTAAAAACTGAGAAAACTCATTTATATTTTTTTGATAATTTATGAAAAATATCTATATGTAATTTTAGATGTTTTGAAATTAGACTCAATTCAATCTTATGCATGGTGTCACCATTATAAATCCAAGTGCATCTTTTTTATTTAAAATTGACATCAATTTTAGTAAAAAGAAAAAATGACCTTCTCAAAACTAATAAAATGAATTCATATTGTTTTTATACTTTATTAAAATGACCCTTAAGTCATTTTGGATGCGTAGGAATCAACTAATCCTCAATTCAATACATGGTGTGCCCGACATGACTCAAAGTGTGTCTTTTTATTTAAAATTGACATCTATTTCCATAAAAGGAAAATCTATCCTACTCAAAATTGAGAAAACAATTTATATTGTTTTGATAATTTATTAAAATGATCTATAATTCAATTTTGATGTTTAGGAATTAGTTTCAATGATGTTCTTGGTATGACTCAAAGTGTTTGTTATCAGTTTAAAATCAACATTTTAGTTCAAAAAGTGAAACTCATTGAAGAATGAGAAATCAAAATTGAATTTTCATGATAATTTATGAAATATATTTATAAGTAAATTTTATCATATATGTATTATTATCACATAAAATCGATACACGATGTGATATGTATGAGTCAATGTACGTGTTTCTAGTTTAAAATTATAATTATTAAAAAATATAAGTAACATACTCAAAACTAAGAAAACTCATTTAGATTATTCTGATACTTTATAAAAATGATCCATAAGTAATTTTAAGAATTTAGGAATCATCCTGACCTCAATATGATGTGCGATGTGACCAGTATGACTCTAAGTGCATCTTTTTTTAATTTGACATCCATTTTAGTAAAAAGAATAAATAACCTACTAAAAACCAAGAAAAAATATTTCTGTAGTTTTTATAACTCAGAAAAATAATCCATAATTCATTTTTGACATGTAGGAATAAAAGACACTTCAATCTGATACACATTGTTCCCGGTATGACTCAATGTATATCTTTTTATTTAAAATTGATATCCATTTTAGTGAAAAGAAAAACTGACCTACTCAAAACTGAGAAAACACATTTATATTATTTTGATAATTTAGAATAACAATCCATATGTCATTTATGACATGTAGGAATCAGAAACACCTTAATTTAATACATGATGTAACTGATATGAATCAATGTGTTTGTTATTAGTTTACAATCGATATTTTAGTTCAAAAGTTACAATCACTAAAAACTAAGAAAACACACACATATTTTCTTGATAATTTAGGAAATATATTCATAAGTCATTTGTGATGCTTATGAATTATTCTCGGATCAAAATGATACACAATGTGATTGGTATGTGTCAAAGTGTATGTTTCTAGTTTAAAATGACAATTTAGTAAAAAAGGCAAGTGAAAGAGTCAAAACTGAGAAAAAAAATTCAGAGTGTTTTTATACATTATAAAACAATCCATATGTCATTTTAGATATTTAAAAATAATCCAAACCTCAATATGATGTACGATGTGACCGGTATGACCCCAAGTTCATATTTTTATTTAAAATTGGAATCAATTTTAGTAAATAGGATAAATGACCTATTCAAAACCAATCAAAAATATTCATATTGTTTTTATACATTATATCAATGACCCATAAGTCATTTTTGATGTGTAGGAATCAATGTCACATCAATCTGATACACGATGTTCCCGATATGGATCCAAGTGTGTCTTTTTATTTAAAATTGACATACATTTTAGTAGAAAGGTAAAATGACCTACTCAAAACTTAAAAAACACCTTGAAATTGTTTTGATACTTTAATAAAATGATCCATAAGTCATTTTATATATGTAAGAATCAACTGAACCTCTGTCTGCTACCTGATGTTCCTGGTATGACTTAATGTGTCTGTTATCAGTTTAAAATATATATTTAAAAAAAAAAGATTTTCCCACTAAAAACCAAGTAAAAACACTCATATTTTACTAATAATTTAAGAAATCCACTCATAATTAATTTTGGATGTGTAAGAATTTGTCTCATATCAAACCGATACATGATGTGATCGGTATGAGTCAAAGTGAGTGTTTCCAATTTAAAATGAAACTTTAGTAAAAAATAAAATTGATGCACTCTAAACGTATAAAACACATTCATATTATTTCTATACTTTAGTAAAATTTTAAATAAGTCATTTTAAATGTGTAGGAATTATCTCCACCTCAATCCGATGCACGTCTTGACCACTATGACTCTAAGTGAATATTTTTATTTAAAATTGACATCAATTTTAGTATAAAGGAAAAATGACCTATTAAAAACTAATAAAATATATTCATATTGTTTTGATACTTTAGAAAAATGATCCATAAGTCATTTGTGAAATGTAAGAATCAACCGCACCTCAATCCGATACATGATGTTCTCAGTATGGGTCCAAGTTCATCTTTTTAATTAAAATTAACATCCATTTTAGTAAAAAGTACAAATGACATACTCAAAACTAAACAAACACATTTAGATTGTCTTAATATTTTAAGAAAACAATCCATAAGCCATTTTTGATGTGTAGGAATCAAACAAACCCCAATCCAATACATTATGCTTCTGATATGACTCAATGTGTACATTATGAGTTTAAAATCGACATTTTAGTTAAAAATTTATCACTCACTAAAAACTGAGAAAACACACTTAGATTTTATTAATAATTTATGAAAAATATTCCTAAGTCATTTGTGATGTGTAGGAATCAGTCTCACATAAAATCGATACATGATGTGATCATTATGAGTCAAAGTGCATGTTTTCAATTTAAATTGACATTTTAGTAATAAAGACAAATGGTGTACTCAAAACTGAGTAAACACACTCAGATTATTATGATACTTTAGGAAAACAATCCATATAACTTTTTATATCTTTAAGAATCATCTATATATCAATCGAACACATTGTGTGACCAGTATGACTTCAAATGCATCTTTTTATTTAATATTGACATCAATTTTATTAAAAAGAAAAAATAACCTACTAAAAACTGAAAAAACACATTTGGATTATTTTGATACTTTAGTAAAATGATTTGTAATCCATTTTTGACTTGTAGGAATAAACTAAACCTCAATCAGATACACTGTGTTCCTGACAAGACTCAAATTGTGTCTTTTTATTTAAAATTGATATCCATTTTAGTAAATAAGATAGCTGGCCTAATCATAATGAAGAAAAAACATTCATGTTGTTTTGAGACTTTAGAAAAACCATCCATAAGTGATTTTTGATGTATAGGAATCAACCAGACCTCAATCTGATACAAGATGTTTTCTATATGACTCAATGTGTCTCTTATCAATTTAAAATCGATATTTTAGTTCAAAAATTGTCACTCAATAAAAGAAAAGAAAAAGTGATCGAATTTTATTGATAATTTTGGACATCTATTCATAAGTCATTTGAGATGTGTATAAATTATCCACACCATAATATAATACATGGTGTGTTTGGTATGACTTTAAGAGCATATTTTTTTAAAATTGGCATCACTTTTAGTAAAAAAGGAAAACTGACTTACTTAAAAATGATAAAACACATTTTTATTATTTTGATAGTTTAAGAAAAAAATCCATAAGTCATTAATGATGTGTTGTAATCAACCACACATCATTTTGAATTATGGTTTTCCCTGGATGCCCGTAAACATGTTTTTAGTGTTTTAAACACTAAAACATGCGTGGAATGGTCAAAAACTTATAAAATGACCACATATTGATGTAAAATCCTGAGAAAACAACTAATTAATTGTTTTTGATGTGTATTCCTAGAACACACATCAATATGACTTGTTTTGGGCTCATAATTACTCTTTAAACATGTCTTAAAGGTATAAAAACCTTTAGAAAAAAGTGTCGGGGTGTCAAATCCTAGAAAAAAATATCGGATTGACTTGAAATTAAGGTATATCAGCCATAGATTTAATTATGAAATTTAATAACTTAAGAAACATCATTATGAATTATGGTTTTCTTGGTATGGCCATAAATACATTTTTAGTGTCCTAAAACACTAAAATGTGCATGGAATGTTCAAAACCATATAAAAAGACCTCATATTGATGTGAAATCATAGAAAAACCACTAATGATTTGTTTTTATGTGTGTTTATATAAAAAAAATGTAAAATTGATGTGTTTGGTTGTAATAATTACTCAATAAACAATTATTAACAGTACAATTTTTTTAAAAGCACGCATTAGGGGGTCAAAACTAGGAAAACAACATCAGATTTCCATGAAATCAGGGCACAATGACTATAGATTGAATTTTGAAATGCAATAATTTATATTATGTCATTTTGAGTTATAGTTTTTCATGATGTTTGTAAACGTGTTTTTAGTGTTTTAAATCACTAAAACATGCATGGAACTATCAAAACCATACCAAATGACCTAATATTGATGTGAAATCATTGGACAATTACTATTGAGTTGTTTTTGAAATACAAAACATGTTGTGATATAATTCATTTTTTTTATTAATTCATGTCTAAGCACACTACACACTACTTTAAAAATAAATTAGAAAATTCACTTATACCTTTTTAGTTTTAAGTATTGAATCTTATCTTGAATAGGTAATTTCATGTTTTAAAAGTGACTTGCATTATATATTATTTGTTTTATGTTAATATTTCTTATGTTTGATTAAAAAAATTAAAAAATTTATATACAACATTCTAAATATATTTTGTGTATTTTTTATTCCACATTTCTCTTTTCAAATGATCTATTTTACATTGTAAGTGGTAGATGTTAGAAGTAGGAAAAAGGTTGACCATTCTGATCCATGACATTCTTCTAGTTTTCTAAAGTAATTCTGATTTATTATGTTTAGTTTTAATTTTTTTTATTATAGTTTATGAGACGACGTGGTCGATTTTAGTTTATGAGATGATTTGGAGGTAGAAAGATGTAGTGGAGTTCATGACATGGATTTATCTTAGGAATGAATTATTGTTGGACATATTTTATATGTATATATTGATGACCAAGATATTGGTTGACAGATTTATGGGTTGACTGAGACTAAGGTTATGATGACTGTGGATGATTGTATATATGACTGTAGATATATGACATATATATAATGAGTTTTTCATATATTCATGTTTTAGTTTGTTTCATCTCAGTTTTGTTATATTCATATCTTTTTTTAAATAATTTTTAAATAAAATTCATTTTAGTGGTGATTATCTGTAACTGCCACTAAATACATTAAATAAAATATGTTTAGTGATAATTTAAATTAATTTCCGCTAAAACAAATCTCTGCTAATATGTTTTGCGGTAGTTAGTTTCGTTTTATTTATATTTTCCCCAAATATTTTTTTAAATAAAATAATCTCAGCTAAATAAACATGAAACCACCACTAAATGAACCAGAAATGACACAAAAGAAAACCACCTCAAAATTTAAGAAAATTCCACTAA
This sequence comes from Viscum album, assembly GCA_963277665.1. NCBI lineage: Eukaryota > Viridiplantae > Streptophyta > Magnoliopsida > Santalales > Viscaceae > Viscum > Viscum album. The sequence goes on along the minus strand of OY728137.1, from coordinate 403,868,498 downwards.
ATGACTAGTGACCGTGCAATATATGGTACTTCTTTAATCACTTCTATACTATTAGGTAGCAGTTTAAACCATAGCTAGTTTTAAAAAAAACCTCTACTAATGAAATTTTTCATAGTGTATCACACAAAATACCTTTATTCATAACTTGGGGAACATATACATAAGGGTGATCTTAGATGCTTAGTAAGGTTAAATAAAGAAGATATCAACATAACATCAACATAAGGGTATGAGAACTTGAGAATAACAATTTAAAACCTACCATAAATATCAATGATCACAATCATGAGGCATTTTATAAATTTGTGAATTTCATAATACATGAATCATAAAGAGATCAAATAGCATAATCTTTGACATCGTTACATTAGAATAAGACATATACTTTTGGCATACACATAAGATTCAAAAATAATTTCCTTAGTTGTCAAGGCTCATTGGTATTACTATCATAGTGGAATGGGTACTCTCCCAAAACCATTTTAGTAGTCAAGGTTCACTCTCAAGACTATCATAGTGTAAAATTACCTTATTGCAATGGTCCAATCCCCATTCTAGTCTTATCTATCTCAGGGGAAATTTATCTTTACCCAATTCATTGTTTGGAGATATAGGCCCCACCTGTCATATAATCCATACATTTTTATGCCACAAGATCATTAAACATCCATCATATCTTAACCCATGAAAATAAAATGGGTTTTATAAAAATTTCATCATGGAATAACCTATGGAAAATAATCAAAAATTCATAATTATCCCGTAAATTCATCATAAAATAAATTATTAAAAAATAATGAGTTTTATAAAAATTTTCATATGTAATAACCGATGAAAAAATGGGTTTCATAATTTTTACATGAATTCATCATAAAAAAAACGATGGGGGAGAAATGAGTTTCATAAATATATTTTCATTGTAATTATAAACCATTTAAATAAAGAATAAGGATGGTATCATTTTATCATATCCATATTAAAGGTTAAAAAACATCAAAATATTTTATCTTATATGGAAAAGTGTTTTGAAAGATCACTTGGAACATTTCTTTAAGAAAATAACCTTTCCATTTTGAAATAAATTCTTTAAAATATAATTTTTTCTACAAATATTAAATAAAATATTTTGTTTATAAATAACCTTGGAAACTTGTAAGGTAATATTTAAATCATTTATTGGTCATGATATCAAGAAATACCATTCATGTCGTACATGTTAAAATGAATGTTCTTTTTTCACATTTTTGGTAAAAAGTAAAAAAATTATTGTTCAGAAAATAAAAAGAAGATTAATTTTAAAATGTTTTATAAAAAATTAAATCCTGGAAAAATTTATTAAAAACTAATTTCATAATATTAAAAAAATTTCCATCAATTGTTTTAGAAAACATGGACATATAAGAAAAATGTTTTTGAACCGAAGAGAGAAATAAGGCTGGTTTTTCTTAAAACATTATTTCAGTATCTTAACTACTTAAAGGGAGAAAAATGATAGGAAAAAGTTAATTATCTATAAATAAATATATTAGAATAAAATTACTCAGTTTATAGAGATTTATATCACTATTTTTCATTATCATAAACTTAATCATAAACAATCTTGAAAAATAACGAGATTGTAACATAAAACCATTACCACTTCAGAAAATTTTGAATGAAAATATCCATAAAATAAATAACCTTGTATGGATATAAATATGTACATAATTTTTTAGAGAATAATTATAAAATAAATTCATGTATAAAATATACACCACATATAATAAACTATTAGTGAATGTGTAATGTGTCTCATAGAATTAAAAGTGAGAATACAATCCCTTACCCTGAGTCTCAAATTTATTCATACACATTTGAAACTTCAATATAATAAATATAGGTTAATTATATATCTATTATAGAATAATAATAATATATATAATACCATATATTACTTACTTATAACCATTTATCTCATGTTTATTAACTATTCTTTGTTAAAATCACTGTTTCAGGTAATAACAACTTTGTTTTTCATATATGTTTTGGTTCAACAGTTTTGGTCCTTGTACTTTGATCATAATTCCATAATCTCTAGAATATTAATAATTATATAAATATAATATATATTAAATATAAACATATTTATATTCATCTATAAAAGTTAGATATAAAAAATGAATAACACCGTTTAAGGAGATGGTAGGCTATACATTCACATGAATGTTATTTCCATTTTCTCTATGGACGGAACAAAAGAAGGGTAAATGTTAACTAAAATTTAAATAATTATATTTATATCATGTTTATAATATATATTTGTTAAATCTATACTTATTACTATTCATATTAAAATAAAATGGAAAATGTATCACATAGCTTTGTAGAGGTGGAAGTCTACACATACACACGAGCGATGTTATAATTTTTAACAGATTAGTTGGTAATAACTTAGATGTGATATTATAATTAAATGTGTATAATTATTTTATAAATATCATATAAATATATTAAATCCATCATTATATATATATTTGTGAAAGGCAGTGTTGAAAAGAGAACTACATCAGTTCATGAGGCGGTAGTCCGCCGTACACACGATCGAGAGTTTCATTTCACATTTGATTGAAGATGAGATGGATCTAGGTCATAAAAACAAAATAATTAAATATCAGTATAATTTAGATGATAATTTTATTATATAATCATATTTTTATAATATCTTAAGGATGTGGAAGAATAAATAATACAGTAATTCATGGTTAAGAGCTATACCTCTTCTTCGGAGAGCCTCTTTAGTTTTATACCTAAATCCTACTTAAGAGGGTTTAATAATAAAAATAAGGATTATAAGATGTGTTAAGGTAATTAAGGAATTCTTTTGGATAGGTCTTGGCCAAACCAAATGGATCTTTGAGTGTGGAAATGAGAGGATATGAGATGTTCTTTTATAAGTAGGGAAAGGAACCAACTTGGAAAATACTTGTAAATTTTTGAAAAGAATCCAAAATGATAAATTTATTCCCTAGAAAAATGCTTAAAAATGCCATATATTTAAATTTTATATATAATTGGGTTGAAATATATCTATACAATATGATTTAGACAATTTTTATCAGAAAACTAACCCTTATCTTTTGATTTAACCCTCAGTAAACCTGTTTTAACCTCAACCATAATAATTATTTTTTACCATTTTTATTATTCATTATGACAAAAAATAAGTTGAAATTATTACATAGTATTAATTATACTGATTCAAAATATTGAATCCATTTTTTCCAAATTAAATTTATAAAATTTTCATAATTTAATTACAAATTAAACCTACAGATGCGATGAAAAAGCGGCTTTCCAAAGAAAATGTTTTCATAAATGTAAAAAAAATTTATACAAAATTTCAACATGAAACTGATTCCATTGATCTAAATTAGATTAATAATAATATATTTGAATAAATTTTACTTTTAAATTTATTTTAAAATAAAATGGAATATTTTACATGATTTAAATGAAAAGGTAGTTTTCAATAAAAACCAATATTTTTCACTCTTCATTAAAAAATTATACTTCTCAGAAAAAATAAAAAACATTCACCATAAGATGTTTTTTAAATTATGATTCCAAAAATTATTTTTATTTTTTTGAATAAATTATCTAAAATTAAAATATTTAATTTTATTATTTTTTCACAGAAATCAATAATTTTTTGGGAAAAAGGTATTTTTGAAGCATATAAAGACTGTACCAAAAAATTAAGTATTTTAAAAAAATATATTTTATTTATTGAAAATCTTCATACTTAATTTTTAAAATTTTGTTATTGCTCTTCATACGTCATTTTTAATGTCTAGGTTATAATGGTTATGTTTAAATAATAATAATAATAATAGTATATTATTGTTTTTAAATCCTGATGTTGCATGAAATGTTAGATATCAAGGAAATTAAATTTATTTGAAAAAAATTGAGTCATAAAATCTAGGGTTGTTACTTTATACCCTTTTAAAAATTAATTTCAACCATGAAATTACATAAATCAATTATAAACAAGTGAGGATACTTATGCCTTATCATATCCTCATATTTCCATAGAGTTTTTTCAAATTGGTGATTTCTTCATAAAAACTTGACTAGGTGAGTGGTCTTTTTTCATTGAAATTTCTCTCTATAATTCATAATCTCTATAGGTTTTGTTTAATAGGAAATATCATGATCCATAAATATGAACTCTATGTTCAGTAAATGTGAAGTATATGGTATATACTTCATCATTCTTGATACATGGAACACATCATGGACTTGAGATAGATTCAGTGGTAGCACCAAGTGATAAGATATTATCCCTACTTGATAAAGAATCTTGAAGGGGGCAATATACCTAAGTCTTATATTTCCTCTATTAATAAATCTTTTAACCTTATTCTATACATAAATCTATAGAAAAATCTTCTCACCAACTTCAAACTCTAGATCACATCGATGATTTTCAACATAACTTTTCTATAGACTCTGGGCTGCCTTGATGTGCTGTTGAATATATCTAACTTTATCTACCATTTCATCAGAAAGATTTTGTCCCAATATCTTTATTTCTCAAACTTTATCCCAACATGTTATATATCTACACTTATTTCTATAGATGGGTTCATAAGGATCCATATTAATTATTAAGTGAAATCTATTATTATAAGAAAACTTGACAAGATTAAGGTGTTGATTCTAATAGCCTTTGAAAAACCTAGAAAAATATCTTCATATATAATATGGGAGTTTAAGGGTTATCTTATAAAAAACATATTTATGAGGATGATTCATAGTATTAAACTGAATTCCATATCAAGATCTTGGTTATGGCTTCATTAAAACTTTGAGGTAAATCTTGGTGAAACCAAGTTGGCCATAATTGTTTTTCAGATGTTGGAAGAAGTCACGTTGAATGGTTTTGTATTTTTTTTTTCTATAAATCAATTTAATTTGAAGTTTTTATGAACATTTGAAGTAATTACAAATTTATAAGGCCAGATGCAAGTTTCTTAAGAAGGTCCATCATTTTCAGTTTCTTATTTTGTAAATGTTTTCTGGGTGAAGCTATTTTTCAGAATGATATTTTGTATGAAATAAAGTTTTCAATTAGAGTGATAAGACATATCAAGATATGAATTTATGTTGAGATATTTGACATTTAATATAATAATTTTTTTATATCACTAAATTTATCAACATTATAAGTTATCTGAAGACTTTTGATTCAAGATTTATGAAAGATATGGGGAGAAGATGTTTTCTAAGTCAAGCGATGCTATGACGATCTCAATATTCAAAATATCATGAATAAGTCAAGGTATAAGAAGAATTTTGTGGAAGAAAAGTGAAAATGGAGTTTCTAGTTTTCTGATTTTAGTTTATCAGATTCAGAAATTGTTTAGATGAAGAAGTTGTTTGATATCTATGAGTTTGAATTTGTTGAAATCAGGGGTGTTTCAGAAGTAATAATCCAATGATTCATCGAACAAAGAGATATATAAAATGAACCATCAATTTCAGAGAAGTTTCTATTGATACTATTCAATCATAAATGTTGTTCCACTATTCAATTAAGTAGGTTATGAACTTATTCCATAAAATAGTGGATGACACCAATAATAATTTAGATGAAAAATTCCACCAGAGATGGACCAGAGTTATTGAGTGTGACGAAGTAGAGAAGTTTTTGATACTGATGAATTAGTATGGTTTGAGAGACCAACCAATCAAATGATGTAAAACAATGTAGTCAACTATTTCCATCAAATCATCAAATTATGGACTCAATGTTTTTTGGTTTTTTTTGGTCAAGAAAAAGAGTTATGAATTGTTTCAATTGGTTTTACTTTCATCTTATGATATTTGACACAGATCCATCAGATAGGTATTTGATAACGGTCCATCAGATGCATTCTAGAACTGGTAAGTCATAAAATGATGGACTTCATCAGATGTATTCATTATTATGAAGAGTTTCCCAACAATTTTAGTATGTTTTTGAAATGGTGAAACATGTTGAAGTTTCCATCAGACTATTGTTGGGTTTTGAAGTACACATAAGTTTCAACAATGTTTATGAAAGATGAGTTTTAGTTGGGTTGGAGCATTGGAGTGTGAAGTATTTTGGTTTATAAATGTTCAATTGGACCAATAAAATTATAATGGAAAACTATTTAGGACTAAAGAATTGTTTGTTAATTCTAAGAAGGCTGAAGCTGTGAGAAGATTCAATAAGTTTTGAGAAGAATTTTCATGTGTTAAGAAGTATCAATAAATGGTCAAAATGGAGTTACAATGATCATGAAATTATAGTTTCTAAAATTATTTTTATTGGGAATTTTTTTAGTAACCACCTTTTCCATATCCAGTGCATCTATAAGCAGAGTTTAAAGTAAAACATACTCTAAAATTGTTCACATGTGGGTGAGAGAAAGAGCACTGATGTTTTGAATTTTTAGAGGATGATTTTGATATCAAATTTTGATGAGAAAAATTTTCAGATATAAGAAGTGTTCAAAAGAGGTTTTTCCCATAATTTTCTAGATCGGACCGAGCAATTGGACATATAGTTTTGATAAAGAGAGAAGCGAATCAAAATTGTTTCTGAACTATCAATTCAGACTTGTTTCTGGACTAAAGTATTGGATTAAGAAATCAAAGTGAGATATCAAACTAAGTTTTCATATGAATTACATATAATTTTTTCCTACCTATTGATAGGTAAGAAAGTGAAGAATTGTTTTTTTGAAGAATTACAAAAGTGGATGTCATTGGGGAATCATAATAACATGTTTAGAAGCAACTGGTGAAGGTTTATAAACTTATTTCAAAAGCTTATTTAAATCATTCATTATAGAATAAGAACATTTATTATTGTATAGATCATAGTGATACAAAAGTGTAAGGGTATTTACTATTTATTGAATCAATAAAAAGTATTTTTTTCTTGTATATTGTGTAGTATTGGATTATTTAAAAACCATGTAAAGAAATGACTAATCTTATTAAGTAGCGAACCTTTTAAATAATTATGTTAATGTGGATGTGTGAATGTTTCGTTTTTAGTGAAGCGATAAATATTTAACATGAGGTGAAGGTTGTTATAAAATAAAGATAACATAAAAACGAAAAATATATCACTAATTCAACCATGCCCCTCTTAGTGATTAAATTGATACTATTTGGGCCTTTTCAATTGGTATTAGGGCCAATGATCCTTCATTTACTATTTGTTGATGTTTCTTAAGAGAAGCTATGAATAATTTGAACTGTGTTAATAGTAAAAGTGGAATGTCCTAGAATTTACATATATATTTTTTAAATTGTATGGAATTATTTTTAGACCATATTCTTTGACAACATGTGATTCGGAGGTCTGGTGAGCCTAGAAAAAAATGTTGAACTTTTTTTAAGTTCACTTAAGTAAATGCATGAGTGGGTATTTATAACTTTTAAACCAGTGCTGAAATTGAAAATATGAGGGAACCTTTCAATATGGAACATTGGGATTTTCCTAGAAAGAACTGATCTTTGACTAATAAGGGTCAGATGAAAAAGTTAATTTTCAGACTTTTTTGGAAAATAATAAAATAACATAAGAAAGTTATTTTATTTCTTTTCTCACCGTTGAGTGGAGAACGATGATGCCGTGGTGGCTCAACGAGGTGAATTAAAGGAAGCCCCTTAATAGATTGTTAAGGTGCAGCGTAACGATGCTTTAAGTGAAGCATAACATCTATGTTGTTTCATAAATGAAACAATGTAATGACGCAATGTCGCAACGTAATAGAAACACGACGACGTGTTCCCTTTTTATGAAATAACCTGTTGAAGAATTGAGAGTTAAATGGTAGATGATTCTTTACAAACCACTGGTTATTTTTCTCTCCAATGAAGAATGATGAATGCTGGGTGAACTAATTGGCCTCTAGTAGACTGGGCAAGCCAGTGGGCCGGACCTGCGGCCTAATGGACCGGACGTAGGCCGAGCCGACCCCTTTTTAGAAAAACGTCAATATCTTGAAAACTGATCATCCGATTGACAAGCCATTTGCAGTATTGGAACCATTGTGATAAGACATATATTTTGGAATAATATATAGGGGATTTAATGGAAGTGGAATTCGAATAATGGCTTGAGGATCGGTTCTCCTAAGATCAAGCATGCTAAGTGTGGAAACCCTGCGGTTGGACGAGACCTAAAGAATACTGATGAGAGACCATGTGTGGATTGAATTCTATATCCCAATGGGAAGTGGCTTCTATGTGACCCAGCAGGACCACGGTGGGGATCCGCTTCTATGTGACCCATCAGAACCATGATACTCGAAAGGAGGAGTACCTAAGTAGGCCGTAGGTGGGAAGTAGATTTTGTGTGACCGAGCATTCCCACAGTGGGGAGCATCTTCTGTGTGACCTAACATACCCATGGTACTCATTAGAGATGAGTAACACAGAATACCTAAGGTTAGTAAAAATAAACTATTATTTGACATGGAAGGCCCACTATACTCATTGAGGATGAGTTCTCCAGCAACACAAGGTGTTTGATGATGTGACTAATGGTTCTACTAACATACTCTAGAATATACCTAGTGTGATATGTCTTTCTTAGTGATAATGCTTGGTGATCATGATTTGTGGTTTGTTTGTGGATTTATTTGTGTTCTTTCTTTGTTATTTTGGGGTCCCTACTGTGTATTTTGTTACTCACCCCTGCACGAGCTCCACCTGCACATGTTGTGTCAGATTCAGACAACCGCCACCTTGATATAGGACTCGATAGCCTAGGACCCGATGGTTCCCAGTGAGACCAAGTAGATGGGACTCACTTCTACAGATTATAGTAGCTACTCTGTACCGACCCATTAGGTGGAGTTTTCAGTGGAGGTCTATCTAGAGTTCCTTATGTACTTTCCTATTTTCTAGTTAATCTTTTGTTGGGTTTGTATTTTGACCCATTTGACTTTTAGTTGTACTTATACTCAGTGGTTATTTATATTGTCATGCTTGTTTATTTTTCTAGATTTGGGACATGGTTATGTGTGGGTGCATATAGATTCTTAGGAAAATGCCTCCCAGTTGTAGGTTGATGCCTCCAATGGTAATCACCAATCCCAGGACTTCGGTAGAAGGGCTTGGGGAATGTCAGGACACGAGCCTCGGGGGACGGGTCATGATAAAGTGGTATCAAAGGGAGGTTGGTTCTACCTCAAAGACTAATAGTCTATTGTTTTGTTTTGGGGAAACAATATTGGATGTTTCGAGTTTGAATTTCAGATTCTGGGAGTCCAGTTTTGGTGTGGCGACTGACATATCCATACCCCAAGACACTGAATTCTTCTTTTCAGCTCTATAAATGAAAACAATGGTTTCATAAGTGTCTCCTTTTGATCTTTTAGAATAAGAGTCAGCTAACCATGTATAGTCTTATGATTGTGGTACATCCTGGTCTATATTAGGATGCCTCCATGAAGAAAACCATCTAGTATTATGATACATGATTGTGTGGAAAACCCTGCTAGAAATAATGCATCAGTTTAGGGACCAGTGCTTGAGATGGACCCACTGGGTGGTGCACTGGTGTTTCCACCACCCATTGATCAACAGTTACTATCGGCATTACTGGTAGAGGAAGCATGCCAGCTCAACATGTTGCAAGAGTTCTAGATATAGAGACCTTATAAGTTCAGGGGAGAGAGATATCCTCAGGTCTCTGAGGACTGGATGGAGGTAGTGACATGAGTCTTCTGCTTAGTGAGTACACCGCTTGACCAGATAGCAATCTTAGCTGCAAGCCTTATTTAGGGATTGATAGGGAGATGGTAGAGTTTGATGATTCATACTCATGATGAGGCAACCCTCGCCTAGATAGACTTCAAGTGGATTTTCCAAGAAGAGTTTTTCCCCATGACCTTTTTCTCATTACACATACAGAAGCTTCTTCACCTACATTAGAGAATCCTATTGGTGGTTGAGTACTCTGTGAGGTTTACAGACCTCTATTTATACTCCATAGACATGTTGTGGGACTCTTTATTCAGGGCCTAAACCTTTGAGCAGGGAATCAGATGGGAGATCAGGGCATCCATGGCGTCTCTCATCATCCCCACTTGGGCTGGGGTGATGGAGCCAACCCTTCTTGTGGATAACTTCCTATATGAGTAGGCACTAATATCTGGAGCCACTAGCAGACCTCAGGTGACAGAGTGTTTAGAAGTGAGAAATAGGAAGTAGACATGGGGGCCCAAGTGGGCTAGTTCTTTCCGGGGATGACCCTAGGAATCGGGGTCAATTGTATGGCGCTCCTAGAGAAGAGGGAGTTAGTAGGAAACTGGGCTATAAATCATGTGTGGTGGGTATGGACAGATGGCTCATGACTACTTGACCTGACACACATAAAATCATCAGACGGTCGAGGGTCCTCCAAGGAAGAGGCAGTGGTTCGAGAGAGGAGGTCCGCTTAGTGGAAAACGTGGTTGGGGAGTAGGCTGAGCATCAGGCGGTGGACGATAGTTCAAGGTGCTACCACCAGCACCTCCAGGTGGTCCAACAAGGGCTTAGGGAGCTGGCGGATAGTGGTGAGGCCAACTTCAGGCGATGGGGGCCTAAATAAACAATTCTACATAGATGATTAGAGGTTTGATCTATGTCTTATCCACCTTAACTACAGTTCTTATAGACACAGGTTCCAGTCATTCTCTCCATTCCGCAGACCTCATTCATGGATCGGAGATTCCGATGGAGCCATTGGCTCAATCCTTATTATTAGATACTCCTACAGGATGGGATTCAATGATTACACACTGGTAGTGGCAGTGTGAGATTACACTAGGAGGTGAGAGCTTCATCTGGGATATCCTAGTAGCGACTTCGAGGCCTTATGATGTCATCTTGGGTATGGACTGTTTATCTATAATCCATGATTATATCAACTATTTTAGGTGAAAAGTGTGGTGTGTCTACAAGTATGGGACCAAGTTTTCCTTTATCGGTGAGAAGGGAACCTTTGTAACACAGGATTGGCATTCTCGGTGGAGGGTGCATCCTATCACTCACTAGTTGAATAGCCTGACTTTCAGTGCGATGGACGATAGCGGTCCGAGCATTCCTATAGTGGTGGATGAGTATGAGGATGTCTTTCCTGAGGATGTTTCGGGACTACCTTATTGCAGGTAGGTAGACTTCTGCATCGACCTATACCCTAGGACGGTGTCGATATCCACACCAGCATATTAGATGGCTCTTGAGGAGCTACATGAGTTGAGGGAACTGCTGGAGGACTTGGAGGAGAAGGGATTTGTGAGACCTAGTTTTTCACCATAGGAATCCCCAATGTTGTTTTCCAAGAAGGCAGATGGGAGATTGAGGATATGCATAGACTTTTGTTGCCTGAACGAGGTGACTCTAAAGAACAAGTATCCACTACCAAGGATTTATGACCCCTTCAACCAAATGAAGGGATTGAGGTGGTTCTCAAAGATCGACCTCAGATCTAGATATCATCAAATTTGGGTACAAGATGAGGACGTACCGAAGACAACCTTCAGATTCTAGTATGACCAATATAAGTTCATTGTGATTCCCTTCAGAAAGACCAATTACCTAGAATTGTTTATGGGACTCAGGAACATGATCTTCCAGCCTTACCTTAATAATTTCATGTTATTATTAATTTATGACATATTATTATACTTGGGGTCAGAGGAGGAACACACTACACACCTACAGAGAGTCCTGGATACACTCCGGGAGCACCAGATTTCTGGTAATATCTGGAAGTACCAGTTCTATATTTGGGAGGTCCACTTTCTAGGACACGACATCCCAAAGGCTAGAATTTTAGTGGATCTAGTGAAGATAGAGGCTGTGCTTGCTTGGGAGCCACTGAGGAGTGTTACTGAGGTTCAGAGTTTCTTGGGGTTGATCGAATACTACCAGAGGTTCATACCCAAACTTTCTTGTGTATCAGTACGTTTATCAGACTTGACATTGAAGGTTCAGCCCATCATGTGTATGGAGAAGTTTCAATAGTGTTTCCCGGATCTAAGACAGAGACTAATGAGTTCCCCCATCTTGAGACTACCAGAATAGGGAATTGGGTAAGTAGTCTTTTGTGACGCATCAAGGAATGGATTGGGTTGTGTACTAATGTAGGAGTGGGAAGTGATCCCCTACAGCTCATGGAAGTTGAGGTAGTATGAGAAAAACTATGCAACCCATGATCTAGAGTTAGTATCCACGGTCATTGCCTTGAAGATGTGGCAACACTACTTGATGGGTGAAAAATTTACCGTCTAATCTGACCACAAGAGTCTCAGGTATATATTCTCATAGAAGGACATGAACATGAGATAGTGGAGATGACTAGAATTCTTCCAGGACTATGAATTTGAGATAGACTATACTACTAGGAAGAAGAACATGGTGGAAAATGCGTTCATCAGGAAGTATGGTTTACATCTATTGAGTGAGGCGACGAAGCAGCTAGACATGATGCAGATATCCTTCGTGGATGATGGTGGAGAAGCTTACCTTCAGTCAATGACTTTCACTCCCCCACTCTTATAGCAAGTCAGGGAGGCACAACTTGTGGATGTTAAATACAAGGTCCGATATACTCAAATATCCTCAGGATAGGCTCTTGAGGGATTCTCGATAGACGGGGAGCACACAAACCTTTTCAAAGGATGAAATATTGTAATAGTGACATTATAGAAGGTGGTGCTGAGGGAGTTCTATACAACTCTTTGGTGGTACATCCTGGTGTGGAGATTATATACCAGGATCTCCGACGTCAGTACTGGTGGCCAGAGATGAAAAAAGGAGTGGAAGAGTTCATTTCATGATACCTCACTTGTTAGAAAGTGACGGTTGAGAATCAGGTCCCAGAAGGCATGACACAACCACTTGAGGTACCAGAATGGAAGTGGGATGGTATACCCATGGACTTTGTGATAGGGTTAAGACACACATCCTATGGCCACGATTCTATCTGGGTGATCATTGACCGACTCACCATGTTGGCTCACTTCCTACCCTTCTAAGAGTAGAGATCGGTAGAGGGATTAGGTTTCATCTACATCCAAGAGAGTGTGTGTCTTCACACAGTACCTTCGATGACCATCTCATAATGTGATGCACACTTTACATCCCGATTGTGGAAGGGATTATAGGAGGCATTTGGGAATCAGTTGCGCTTGAGCACTGCTTTTCACCCTCAGACATATGGTTAGACAGAGCAGACTATAATGACCTTGGAGGAAATTATTTGTGCTTGTGTCCTTTATTTTGGTCGTAGTTGGGAGGAACACATACAACTGGTGGAGGTTTCATACAATAATATATATCAATCCACCATCAGTATGACACCGTTTGTGGCCTTGTACGAGTGACCATGTAGATCACCTCTATATGGGACAGACCCAGGGGAGTCTGCACTCATGGGTTCATAGATTGTACGGGATACCACAAGAAAGGTGTAGATCATCTAGGAGAAGATGAGGACTGAACATAGCAGGCAGAAATTGTATGCTGATAGGAGATAGAGGCCCTTGGTGTTTGAGGAGGGAGACCATGTTTTCCTTCAGGTCACACCCCGATGAGGATTACATAGATTTTCTTAGGGTGAAAAGTTATATATGAGGTTTATCGAACCTTTTTAGGTTCACAATAGAGTTGGTGAGGTGGTGTACTATATAGCCCTTCCCACATAGATGCACTAGGTGTTTGATATTTTTCACATGTCACAACTGAGGAGGTACATGCATGATCTATCTCACGTCATCGAATGGGGAGAGATAGACATTGATGATGGGGTGATGTTTGCGGAGTTTTCAGTGGAGATATCTGATCCATAGGAGATATTCCTTAATGGATGGTCGATTCCTATAGTATGCATTCACTGGTAGCACAAGAATCTCCCGGGGAGCACATGAGAGTGGGTGGATTAGATTCGTGATCAGTACTCCCATTTGTTTGATTATAATTTATTTTGTCTTTTGGGGAAGTAAATCCCTATATTGGGGAGAATTTAATATCTTGGAATTTCTGTATATTTTTTTTAAATTGTATGGAATTATTTCGAGACCACACGTTTTTACAGAATATGATTCCGAGGCCTGGTGAGATGGGAACATAATTTTTGAACTTTTTTTAAGTTCACTTAAGTAAACATGTGAGTGAGTTTTTCTAACTTTTGAACTGGTGATCAGATTTAAAATTCAAGGGCACTGTTGAACTAAGAATGCTGGGATTCACCTACAAAGGACTTTACTTTGACGAACAAGGGTCAAACAGAAAATTTAATTTCATACTTTTTAGAAAATAATAAAATAACTTAATAAAGTTATTTTATTTATTTTATCACCATTGAGTAAAGAACGATGATACTGTGGTGTGGTGATGAGACAAATTAAAGAAAGACCCTTAATGGATCATTAAGGTGCATTGTAAAGATTCTTTAAGTGAAGCGTAACAGCTATGTTGTTTCATAAATGAAATACCATAATGACGCAACATTACTACGTAATAGAAACACTGTGACATGTTTCATTTTTATGGAATAATGCATTGGAGAATTTAAGGTTAAATAAAATATGATTCTATGAAGAACCACTGGAAAGTTTTCTCACCAACAAATAATGATGAACACCGGTGGAACTTTAACGACTTAGATGCACCTCGAAGAATGGGGCCATGAAGCAACAAACACCTTCGACTTCTTAAACCTTCACAGGCAGACCGCTTCAATGTCGAACTGCGTTGAGGTAGGGTTTTGTTTGGGTTTATGTTTTTCCCATTCTTCATTCTGAATAACTAACCCAGATCAACCCACAAACAATTTGATTTGAGGATCATCCATTCTTGCAGAAGGGTAATTTTTCTTAGGTTTTCTATTAAGGATTGAATTATTATTGACCAAACGTCATTCCCAAACCACCCCATGTTTTAAAATTCTATTGCGGAGGGCACATGTCGACATGAAAAAAGCCCAACTCCCCTCTGCCATGTGCGTTCTTGGTTGATGAACATTCGAAATGATGGAAAGACAATTCCAAGGCCTTCACAAAGAAGGAAGTACCCCAAAAGGCTAGAGGAATAAGAAAAACAAATAACAGACCACTGGTGCAGATCTAGTGGTCTGTGGAAGAGCTTGGTGGTGGTGATCTAAAAAAGTGCGTTGGGAAGAGCCGACAACTGGTGGCAGAGATGCAACCCTCAGTCTCATTCTTTGGGGGCACACAGTCTCCCGACTGCGTGCAAGAGGCTGGTCAGCAATGTCGCAGCTGAGCTGTGGTCGCTTGACCAAAACAGAGGGAATGACCCTGTGTAGATTTTAGGGCGAGCATGGAGTCAGATGTGGATCCAGATGTGTCCTGGCTTAATGAAACTGTCCACCTCTAGTGGACCGAGGATGCCTGCGTGTCGAACCCACCCCATCAGGCCTGGACAGACCCATGGCCCAACAGACCAGACCCATGCTAGGCTAGGTCTGGGTCAGGATGGTGGACCCAGTTTGGGTTGGGTCAGTCTGACCAGGTCGGACAAGACCCAATTGGGTTGGACCAGACTCGGACCCAACCGTCCCCTTTTAAAAAAACCGTCAATATCTGGAAAACTGGGCACCCCATTGGCGAGCCGTTTATGGCATTTGAACCCTCACAATGAGATATATACTTTGGAATAATCTACATAGAATTTAATTTAAGTTGTAATTTCATGATTGGCTTGGGGATTGGTTCTCCTGAGATCAATTTTTCTACGTTCGAAAACCCTACGATTAGCTTAAACCTAAAGACTAACGACGAGAGAACCTATATGGATCAGATACTATGACCATGTGGGAATCGACTTATGTGCAACCCGAAATGCCCACATTGGGGATCAACTTCTGTGTGACCCATCAGACCCATGGTACTTAACAAGAGGAGTACCTTAGTAGGCTATAAGTGGGAATCAACTTTTGTGCAACCCGATATGCCCACGGTGGGGAACGACTTCTGTGTGAACCAACATAACCATGGTACTCATCAGGGTTGAGTACCATAGTAGTCCTAAGGTTAGTGGGAAGTGGCTTCTGTACGACTTGACAGATCCACTATACTCATTTAGGAAGAGTTATCCGGTATCCCAAGGTGTTTGATGATGTGACAAATGGTTATACTATCCTACTCTAGAATATAACTGGTGTGAGCTATCATGATTCATGATCATGCTCGATGATCATTATTTATGGTTTGGTTTTTGATTGCTTTGTGGTATTTCCTTTTTTTGGGTGTCCCTAGTGAGTATTTCATTACTCAATCCTACACGGGCTCTGCTTGCATGTGTTGTGTGTGGTGCCGACGACCACTACCTTAACTTGGGACTTAGTGGCCTAGGACCCGGTGATGCCAAGTGAGACCAGGTAGGTGGGACATACTTATATGGCTTTCAGTAGCTACTATGTACTGACCCGTCAAGTGGGGTTTTCAACGGATGGCTATCCAGAGTTCCTTTTGAACTTTACTATTTCTAGTTAGTCTTTTATTGGGTTTGTATTCTGGCCCATTTTAATTTAAGTTTTACTTTAACTCAGTGGTTATTTATTGTGTCTTGCTTGTTTAATTTTCCAACTTTGGGATGTGGTTGTGTGTGCATGCGTACATATACTTAGGGAAATGCCTCCCACTTATAGGTTGGCACCTTTAGCCTTAGTCGTTAATCCCTAGCCATCGAGAGGTAGGCTTGGGATATGTCATGGAATGGGCAATGAGGGATGGGTCGTGACAAAATGGGTTCCAATATTTTATTGGAAGAGATATCATATCTAGAAAGATAGAATGTTTCTATGCTTTATTTCTCTTGGGTATGAAGTTTTGGAAGAGTCTAAAAATGGATTTCCTCCACTTGTTTAAAATGTTCCTCTTAAATCTTGCGATAATAAGAATCTTGAAAATGATAGAGGGGTTAAGAATTATTTACTCTCATCACTTTCTTAAATCAAATTCCTTAGACTAAAGGGAGTTGTAATGGATAATGCTATCTAGGAAAATTTGAAAAATATCTTTGAAGGCAATACGGAGGTTAATAAAGAATATTTAAAAATTTGGAGGTTGATGTACGAATATATCAAAATAGGTGAATATGAATCTATTGGTGGATTATTTACAAGGGTAAATTATATTGTGAGAACCATAAGATGTCTTGGTGACATGTTATAGGATTCAACTATTTTTGAAAAGATATTCAGAATTCTTACCATGAAGTTTGATACCAAAGTTTCATCTTTAGAATATTGAGATCCTAAAACTCTATCTTGGGATGAACTTCATAGTACTATCATTACACATGAAATGGGAAGGTAAAAATTTATGAAAATAAAATAAAAATTTGATCTTGAAATTTCCTTTAAATATTCCAAGTAAGGGAAATCAAATAAAGTTCTTGAAGATGAGCAAGATAGTAAATCCAACACTAAAAATTAGGTTAGTAATAACTTGATGAATTCTTATCATTATTTTCAAAAAATGTGAAAATAGGTATAGACAAGTACAAAGGGAAGCAACCTACAAAATGTTTTGATTGTATAATTGTGGGTAATTATGTGTTGAGTTTCTCTCAGAGAAATAATTAAGAAGATTGTGATGAAGCTGACATAAGGACAAAAAGATATTGGAAGGAATATTTTGAAAAATCAAAATCCTATTCCATGGGAAAATATAAAAAATTATCCAAATCCAAAAGGAGAAGTTTTTTTTCTAAATTTGATAAAGATGAGGAGAGTGAAGTCGATGCAGAAAAATTCACCAAAGTTTCTAGAGAAAACACCTTTATTGAAACAATTAATTTTGAAGAGTTTTAAATTAGTAGTTTTAGGGAATAAGATATTGAGTTATAATTTCATTTCAAGAAAGAATTTAAATAATGTCTTAGAAAGATTATGATACTTTAAATGGAGATCAAAATATTGAAGAAGGAATGTCTTACAACAAACAATTGAGAATATTTTTTCTGAATAGAAAACTATGTTGTTGGAAGATCTTGATTGTATGAATAAATATCTTGAAAAATAAAAGAATCATGATTAACATCTTGATGTAAAGTTAAGGGTAAATGAAGAGGAGTTGTAACTTTTTTAGAAAAAGTTATCAAAAGTGGATGAGGTATTTACTAGTTTAAAGATATCTATCTCTGAAGTTAGTAATAATTCTAGAAAGTGTGAAACTAAGAAAGATTGAAACAATTTATCTTCAAAGTTTGAAAATAAATTTGAAGATATTCCTAATAATAATAAATTTAATAATGTTGGGTATGTTGAAAAAACCAACAAAATTCAGAATTCATAATTTTTAAAAATTTCAATCTTCAAAACCAAAGTCTCTTCCACTTATGATTATGATAACATTGGAAAGAAATAAAAATTGAAGAAGAAGATTTTGATTTAAAACTAGAAGTTTGGGGTTAAACGATGTTCAAATGTATAAGGTAAGAAAACTATTGAAAAAAATGTTTACTATTCCATGTAACATGGATGTTATAGAGGAAAATAATACTTCTATAGATAATATTAGTATTGTGGTAGTTTTGGCCATACAATAAATATGTACTGGTTTAATCAATAACACTACAATAAACCAATGAGTTATTTGAAGCAAAGTTCATGGGGGATCCAATTCTCTTACAGAAATAATTCTGATAAATTTGTTTTGAATGTTTAAAATAGATTACAACCTCAAGAAACTATTTGTGATAGATGTGAAAAACATGGATATCTTGTTAAAGGATGTCATGTTTTTCTACTAAAACAACATCATGTTTATAACAATTCTGAAAAATCAAATTTAAATAAAGATAAATTGATAGAAAAGGATCTTGTTTTGAATCTTCTTTTAAAGATACAAAAAGGGAATGATCTTGGTTTTTTGGATAATGGGTGCTCCTCACATATGATATGAGATTTGAATCTATTAAATAATTTGAAAATTTTAAAATAAGTAACAGTGACATTTGGAAATGATGAATCACTCAGAATCAAAGGAGACATATCACTATTGTTGGGGAAGAAAAGTTTATATCTAAGAAAGCCTTGTTTATTAATGGGTTGAAAAACAAACTGTTGAGTGTTTCACAACATTGTGATAACAGAAATAATGTTATTTTTTGAAAAATGGTTTTATTATAAAACTATTTAAATATTAAAATAATTTTATTAGAGTCTAATAAACAAAGAGTAACTTTTTTTGAGTTGGTGATGTAAAAAATTCATTTTATCTAAGAACAATGAATGAAAACCAGCTGTGGCATAATAGGTTGGGTCATATGTTTTAGAAAAATATGATAAAGTTGTTGAAGTGAGAAAATGTTTTTGATATTCTTGATATGATAAGAAGAAGTGATTAAAATTGTTTAATTTTTTTTGAAATGGAATATTAAAATTTATGCACAAGAAAATTAAAATCTGTTCAACTCATCTACTGGAACTAATTCACTCTGATATTTGAGGTCTTGTAAGTAAACACTAAACTTTCTGTGATAAGTACTTTATTTCTTTCATTGATGATTTTACTCACATTACTTTTATTATGTATTTGATAGATAAATTGTAATATCTAAAATTTTTAAGAGTTTCAGGATAAGAGATGAAAAGGAATGTGAGTATTCTGTGAAGAATTTACAAATCAATAATGGCGGTGAATAAAATAATGAAGAGTTTAGAAGTTAAATTGAAAAAAATAAAATTCATCATGAGTTCAGTGCATTGTACACACCATAAAAAATTTAGTTTCTAAAAGGAATAATATAAGTTTAGTTGGGATAGGGAATACAATGTTAATTGAACATGGGATTTCTCATTACTTCTAGAGGTGGATAATAAGTATAATAGTTCAGATTCAAAATAAGTGTTTCTATAGACCAAGTTCTGATATGACTCCTTACAAAATTTTCTATGATAAAACACAATGTTTGAAACACTTAAGAGTTTTTGGGAGTCCCTTCATCATAAAGAAAAAAGGTGTAAATATTATAATGTTTGATTAAAGAGGTATATATAGAATCTTTCTTGGATATGATTCAGATGGTTTAAGATTTATATGTTTTAACAATTAAATGTGAAGGATAATTTATTCTATTGATATAAATTTTCTTGAAAAAGACAAGGAAGATGTTTTAATAATTCATAAAGAAGAGGAAGATGAATAAGATAAAGTGTTTTTATTGAGAAACATGAAAATAACTATAAAAATAATGATTTCATTAGATGAAATAATTAGATTCAATTAATTTTAGTGATACATAAGAACTTCATACATCTCATCCTTTTCTAAGGAAACACATGTAGGATTAGAACATCATTGGTGATCAGAAAAATAAGGTTCAAACCACAAGGACATAAAATGTTATTTCAAAAACTTCTTTGTATTTAAAAGTTGTGTCTAAATATGTTAATGATTCTTTTTTATCATCAATAATAAATTCATGTAATTAATGAAGAGTTGTACTAGATTTAGAAGAATGATACTTGGGAACTTGTATAAAAAAATGATTAAATTTTTATTATTACTGTCACGACCCGCCCTCGGGGTCCGTGCCGTGACTACCCCAAGCCCGCCTTCCATAGGCCAGGGGCTGGCGACTAGCACCAAGGCGTAATTCCCGGTAAAAGGGAAGGCATTGCCTTTGAAAAGTAAACACACACCACAGAGTAAACAAGCGGAAAGTAAACACTAAGCAAACAGAGTACGACTGAAAGTGTGGAAAAGTAAATGGGCCAGAATACAAACCCAAACTGAAAGTAAAGTACAACTCAAAAAGGGAAAAACAGCAACTGAAAAGTAAAGCCGCTACTCCGAGCTGTCCACTGGAAATCCCACCTGAAGGGTGGGTACAGATAGCTCCTCTGCTCCACGGGTCCCGCCGTCCGCTCCGAGCACGTCCCGCCCAGTGGTCCACCTCCGGGTACCGTCCCGCTCTGCAAGCCTCAGCTAAGGTCAACGCTGTCCGTCGTCTGCAACCAACACAACGAAGTGCGGGCAAAGCCCGTGCAGGGGTGAGTATAATCTACTCAGTAGGGACCCCGAGACCCCTGAAGGTCTCTCAAATCCACAAAGGATAAACCACGAAGAAAAGTACAATCACGAAGTAACAACCGACACTGCTTAGGTATATGCCCATACATATACCTAAGTCATCAATTCAAATACGCTCCAACCTCCGAGCCCAAGTACAACTCAGTCCATGCAGGAAAGTATACGTATTCCACATAGGAAAGCAAAATATAATCCACACAGGATTGCACAACACAATCCACACAGGAAAACAACAGGATTCAGCTCACACAGGTATACTTCTTCAGAGGACGATAAGATGATCACTGATCCATCTAAGTCGTCAGACCCACGAAGGATCGATAGGTAACTAACCCCCGCAGAAGACCCACACAGGATCGGGCTCACACAGAACCTGTAGGCGCTGGCTCACACAGAACCGCTGAGCGCAAGGACCCACACAGGATCGGGCTCACACAGAACCTGTAGCACTGATCCACGTAGGATCGCTGAGTGCTGTAGTCGTCGTCGTCGAATCCACACAGGATCTCTGTACTGTCGTCGTCCAATCCACACAGGATCTCTGTACTGTCGTCGTCAAATCCACACAGGATCTCTGTACTGTCGTCGTCAAATCCACACAGGATCTCTGTACTGTCGTCGTCCAATCCACACAGGATCTCTGTACTTTCGTCGTCCAATCCACACAGGATCTCTGTACTGTCGTCGTCAAATCCACACAGGATCTCTGTACTGTCGTCGTCGCAGTCACAGTAGCAGTCGTAGCAGTAGAACAGTCGCAGCCAGCACTAGGGTTCCCGCACACAGCAAGCTCGTACGGAGGGTCCGCTCCACGAGCCGAGAGGCTGATACATCAACTGTCACGAAGACCGAAGTTGATGTATCCAAAAGTTCCGTATCGCCAACAGGAACTCAACGCATCAGACGGCGCGTCGATCGGACGCCCGGTCTGAGAGTTATTGGCATTTTCGTCTCCGGGGCCCGGTTGGTTTTTAAGGCAAAACCAACCCGACCGTACTCCACCTGCGTCCAAACCTCGGGCGGAGTATGCCAAAAGATCCGTCTCACTAAGAGGAACACTACGCGACTGACGGCACATCAATCGGACGTCCGTAGCTCAAGATATGAGCGTTTCCGCTCCGAAGACCCGGTTGGTTTCGTGAACGAACCAACCCGGCCGACCTCAAAGTAAACCGAAACCTTGAGTGCGATATACCGAAACGACCGTCTCGATCCAAGGATCGCGTTGCCGCAGACGGTTCGTCATTCGGAGGTCCGAGGCTCAAGTTATGAGCCAAAAACCGAAACTGGTCCGTAACGGGGGGGTCCGGGTCCGGGCCGACCCGGCCCGACCCCCCCCCACCACCCGGGGCAGCGCGGCGGCCGGCGGCGGCGGTCGGCGGTGGCGGACGGCGGCGGACGGCGGCGGCGGGCGGCGGCGGCGGGCCGCGCTGGCGGCGGCGGCGGGCCGCGCTGGCGGCGGGGTGCCGCGAGGTGGCGGCGGCGGCACGCGGGGCTAAGCCCCGCGTTTTCTGGAGGGCGGCGCGGCACTGGCCGCGCCGTTTTTTTAACAAGCGCCCCCCCATGTGGGGGGGCTTGCTGGAGCCGAACCGAGGGGGCAGCCGGCCCCCTCCTTTTTTTTAAAAAAAATAAACCGCCCCCCCTCTTGAAGAGGGGGGTTTTGCCAGCCGGCCGGGGAATTAATTCCCCGGTTTAACGGCATCCGGCCGGCCAGCCGGCCGGCCGGTTTTCTCCAACGGGACCGGAATTTCCGGTCCCCTCTTCGGCTTCCGACGCCGGCGGCCCGGCCGCCGGTCTTCCCTTCCGCCGCGGCCCGGAACCGGTCGCGGTCTCCTCGTCCTGCCGCGGCCCGGAACCGGCCGCGGTCTTCTCGTCCCGCCGCGGCCCGGAACTGGCCGCGGTCTTCTCGTCCCGCCGCGGCCCGGAACCGGCCGCGGTGTTCGTCGTCCGGCGCGGTGCGACGACACCGCGCCCCTTTCGCCGTGCCATGAATCCTTCCAACGCGGTGCGACGGCGTCGCGTTCTTGAAGACTCTCCTCGGCGAAGCGCGACGACGTTGCGTAAAATAAATGAACGATCATCCGCGTGGTGCGACGGCACCACGCTACTTGTTTCCACCCGCATAAACAAACATGAACGATGGAGGGGGGATTCGGCCGTGTTCGTGCGGTCCGGCCCCCCTCACGTTAAAGGAATAAAAACGAAACTTAAATAAATAAGCCACACGTTATACTTATCATTCATGATCAAAAAAAGGAGTAAGGAAACCAAAATGAAAACAAAAACCCCTACCTCTGGTTTGAGATTCAAAGAATCTTCTACGTTCCGCGGAAGACGGCGTCGCGGAAGTCGGGCGTCGCGGTCGTCGTTCGTCAAATCCGTTGACGAAGAGTTACGTCCGATGCGACACGTTGTTGGCGGATCTTCGTTTGCCGACGAAGAAGGCCCGAGGAGGATGCGGCGTTCCCTCTTGTTGACACCGAGGACGAAGAAGAGAGGCGTCGTTCTTCGTCGGAGTTTGAGCGTTCTTCGTCAAGATGAACGTTCTTCGTCAAGATGAAGAAGATGGAGGAGGAGCTCTCAAATGAAATCCACACAAGTTGGCTAACAAAATAAAATAAGGTCTCTCCTTATTTTATTTACCAAGCCTAGGAATTCAAAACTTCAAAATTCAAACATAACACTTAATTAATTAACATGTCATGTGTAATTAATTTGATGTTAAGTTTACAAACAATTAAGAGGGAGAGAGGGGAGTTTAAGGGGGAAGTTGAGAGGTTTAGGTTCGTGTGGGTCCCACCACACTTAATCCTCTCAAAGTAGGTTAAGTGGGTGTGGGTCCCACCCCCAACTCCTTTTGAGAGGAGTTAACCTACAAAAGTGAAATAAAAAGAATCCACATTTTTTTATTCAACTTTTTATAATTCTCCCAAAAACTAACTTTCGTCCCGCAACAAACACAACTCCCGAAAGGGTCTCTTTAAGCGAATATCGGCGCTGCGAGTTCATCGGTGCCCTCGGATTTCAATTCCGAGCACCGGGTCAAAAGTTAGGAATTCCCGCTCGTTCGTTCACTGAACGTACCCGAGCCAAACTTCGGAAATTAATTCCGGGCACTCCGGGCCTCGGAATTAGGTGCCGTCTGAAACCGCGCTCTTGTAAAATTCTAAAGAAAATTAAGAAAAAAATTTCCTTGAATTTTACGGGTCTTACATTACTCCCACCTCAGGGCTTTACGTCCCCGTAAAGCTACATCAAAAACTAGGGAAACAAAAAGAGGATACTGAGCACGCATCTGAGCCTCCCGCTCCCATGTGCTCTCCTGGAGATTCCCGTGCCGCCATCTGTTGCGCATAAGAGGAATCGATCGTCCATGTAGGACCCGCTCCTGGATGACATGGACCTCTTTTGACGTGGCCCGGACCATCTCTGGTCCCACAAGAGCTGCAAGATTTCTTCTTTGCCGAAAAGAGAAACCTGGTCTCATCCCCTGGATGAACCACATTCTTTGCCTAAAACAGTCAATCCTAACATGGATGATACTAATCCATACTAAGGATGACGTCGTAAGGCCTCGACGCTACTACTAAGAGATTCAACCGTTACTCTCGCCTCCAAGGGTTGAGTCACACTGTCGGCATCAGTGTGTGGTAATTGGGTCTCCTCCAGTAGATGTCTCACAAGTGAGGGTCAAGTCAACAGCCAAAACTGGAACCTCTTAGTAACATTACGATAGAGGACAGGAACGAAAACATCACAAGGTATGCGTCTTTTATTAATGCAGCTCGTAATACAAGACGCTACACAAAAGCAACAAGGAACCAGAAGTACAAAGGATGTATCCACTAGTTCTGCTCCTGTACATCGGCTCCCAGAGCTCCATGATCGAAGGCCTCGGCTGCCTGAAGCTGAGCTCTCCCCAGCGGTCGGGGTGGACCTCCTGGTGGTGGTGGTGGTAGAGCCTCAAAGCGTCGTCCACCACCTGCTGCTCGGCCAGCTCCTCTGCCTCGTCCACCTCCTCCCTGCAGACTGCCACGGTCGAACCTCTGCCTCTGCCTAGGTGGTTCCTCAACCGTCTGCTGCTCCTCCGCATAGCGGGTCGGGCAGTCACGAGCCATGTGGCCTTGCCCGCCGCATGCATAGCACAGTCTTCCACTCGAAAGACTGGCTCCGCGTTGTGTGCCCTGCACTGCTGAGCCAGTGCCCTGAGGTCTGGTCTGTCTGGACCCCTGAGTCATTCGCCGACTGCCAGCTGCAGATGACTCTGCCACGTGCCGTCCTGCGGTGGGTCTCTGTGCTGGTGTAGACTCAGCAAGGAAGCTCTCGATCAGAAGGGCCCGCTCCAGTACTCCTGTCTGAGTCGGTATGCTGAGGGAGATCAGCGATGCCCTGATCTCGTGTCTCAAACCCTGCTCGAAGGTCCGGGCCCGGAAGAATGGGTCCCGTACCATGTCGGTCGAGTAGCGCGAGAGATCGGTAAATCTCGCCGAGTACTGAGCGACCGTCATGCTGCCCTGCCGCAGCTGTAGAAGCTCCTGGATACGCACCGCACGAAGGGTGGCTGGGACGAACTCCGAGCGGAAGATGCTCTCAAAGTCCGTCCAAAGAAGAGATGCCTCATCGTGCACCTGGAGCATCAAGCTCCACCATCGTCCTGCTGCTGCGTGTAGTAGGCTCGCAGCGAGGATCACCATGAGGTCTGCTGGTGTCCTCACTAGCCTAAACACTCAAACCACTGCCTCCAGCCAGTCCTCTGCTGCCTGGGGATCCGTCTCCCCGCAAAACCTGGGCGGTCGCTGGCGCTGAAACTCATGCAGTGCGCTGAGGCGACGTGCATCGTCAGCGGCTGCTGCTGGAAGCATCGGGGGATCGGCGGGTAAAGCTACTGCCGGTGCCACTGCTGAAAAAGGGCCCTGCACCGAGGCCTCGTCGCTCGGTGGGCTGTCGTCTCGCTCGACTCTCGGAACCCTAGCTGGCTGCCGTCGTGGGGCCATCCTGAAAAGGAAACAGGTGCGCCACGGTTAGAACAGTATACCTGGTGAGCTGGCACAAGTAATCACAAGGAAAACTTGAGACTTTCATAAAGCAGATCAGTATACCCGGTGAGCTGACACAAGTAATCACAAAGAAAACTTGAAACACACACGCAATCAATGTTTTCGTGCATTAAGTCGGAAATCAGAAGTCAGGGTCCTGGTGTACGGATACGTCGGCCGCCGCACCAACACTGGACTCCCTGGACTGATAACCACACTCAATACGTTAAACATTATTGCTTCACATAGAAAAGATCAGAGTTCGCGGTAGAACCGAACTCCTCTGATACCAATTTGTCACGACCCGCCCTCGGGGTCCGTGCCGTGACTACCCCAAGCCCGCCTTCCATAGGCCAGGGGCTGGCGACTAGCACCAAGGCGTAATTCCCGGTAAAAGGGAAGGCATTGCCTTTGAAAAGTAAACACACACCACAGAGTAAACAAGCGGAAAGTAAACACTAAGCAAACAGAGTACGACTGAAAGTGCGGAAAAGTAAATGGGCCAGAATACAAACCCAAACTGAAAGTAAAGTACAACTCAAAAAGGGAAAAACAGCAACTGAAAAGTAAAGCCGCTACTCCGAGCTGTCCACTGGAAATCCCACCTGAAGGGTGGGTACAGATAGCTCCTCTGCTCCACGGGTCCCGCCGTCCGCTCCGAGCACGTCCCGCCCAGTGGTCCACCTCCGGGTACCGTCCCGCTCTGCAAGCCTCAGCTAAGGTCAACGCTGTCCGTCGTCTGCAACCAACACAACGAAGTGCGGGCAAAGCCCGTGCAGGGGTGAGTATAAGCTACTCAGTAGGGACCCCGAGACCCCTGAAGGTCTCTCAAATCCACAAAGGATAAACCACGAAGAAAAGTACAATCACGAAGTAACAACCGACACTGCTTAGGTATATGCCCATACATATACCTAAGTCATCAATTCAAATACGCTCCAACCTCCGAGCCCAAGTACAACTCAGTCCACGCAGGAAAGTATACGTATTCCACATAGGAAAGCAAAATATAATCCACACAGGATTGCACAACACAATCCACACAGGAAAACAACAGGATTCAGCTCACACAGGTATACTTCTTCAGAGGACGATAAGATGATCACTGATCCATCTAAGTCGTCAGACCCACGAAGGATCGATAGGTAACTAACCCCCGCAGAAGACCCACACAGGATCGGGCTCACACAGAACCTGTAGGCGCTGGCTCACACAGAACCGCTGAGCGCAAGGACCCACACAAGATCGGGCTCACACAGAACCTGTAGCACTGATCCACGTAGGATCGCTGAGTGCTGTAGTCGTCGTCGTCGAATCCACACAGGATCTCTGTACTGTCGTCGTCCAATCCACACAGGATCTCTGTACTGTCGTCGTCAAATCCACACAGGATCTCTGTACTGTCGTCGTCAAATCCACACAGGATCTCTGTACTCTCGTCGTCCAATCCACACAGGATCTCTGTACTGTCGTCGTCAAATCCACACAGGATCTCTGTACTGTCGTCGTCGCAGTCACAGTAGCAGTCGTAGCAGTAGAACAGTCGCAGCCAGCACTAGGGTTCCCGCACACAGCAAGCTCGTACGGAGGGTCCGCTCCACGAGCCGAGAGGCTGATACATCAACTGTCACGAAGACCGAAGTTGATGTATCCAAAAGTTCCGTATCGCCAACAGGAACTCAACGCATCAGACGGCGCGTCGATCGGACGCCCGGTCTGAGAGTTATTGGCATTTTCGTCTCCGGGGCCCGGTTGGTTTTTAAGGCAAAACCAACCCGACCGTACTCCACCTGCGTCCAAACCTCGGGCGGAGTATGCCAAAAGATCCGTCTCACTAAGAGGAACACTACGCGACTGACGGCACATCAATCGGACGTCCGTAGCTCAAGATATGAGCGTTTCCGCTCCGAAGACCCGGTTGGTTTCGTGAACAAACCAACCCGGCCGAACTCAAAGTAAACCGAAACCTTGAGTGCGATATACCGAAACGACCGTCTCGATCCAAGGACCGCGTTGCCGCAGACGGTTCGTCATTCGGAGGTCCGAGGCTCAAGTTATGAGCCAAAAACCGAAACTGGTCCGTAACGGGGGGGTCCGGGTCCGGGCCGACCCGGCCCGACCCCCCCCCCCCCCCCACCCTGGGCGGCGCGGCGGCCGGCGGCGGCGGTCGGCGGCGGCGGACGGCGGCGGACGGCGGCGGCGGGCGGCGGCGGCGGGCGGCGCGGCGGCGGCGGCGGCGGGCCGCGCTGGCGGCGGCGGCGGGCCGCGCTGGCGGCGGGGTGCCGCGAGGTGGTGGCGGCGGCACGCGGGGCTAAGCCCCGCGTTTTCTGGAGGGCGGCGCGGCACTGGCCGCGCCGTTTTTTTAACAAGCGCCCCCCCCACGTGGGGGGGCTTGCTGGAGCCGAACCGAGGGGGCAGCCGGCCCCCTCCTTTTTTTAAAAAAAAATAAACCGCCCCCCCTCTTGAAGAGGGGGGTTTTGCCAGCCGGCCGGGGAATTAATTCCCCGGTTTAACGGCATCCGGCCGGCCAGCCGGCCGGCCGGTTTTCTCCAACGGGACCGGAATTTCCGGTCCCCTCTTCGGCTTCCGACGCCGGCGGCCCGGCCGCCGGTCTTCCCTTCCGCCGCGGCCCGGAACCGGTCGCGGTCTCCTCGTCCTGCCGCGGCCCGGAACCGGCCGCGGTCTTCTCGTCCCGCCGCGGCCCGGAACCGGCCGCGGTCTTCTCGTCCCGCCGCGGCCCGGAACCGGCCGCGGTGTTCATCGTCCGGCGCGGTGCGACGGCACCGCGCCCCTTTCGCCGTGCCATGAATCCTTCCAACGCGGTGCGACGGCGTCGCGTTCTTGAAGACTCTCCTCGGCGAAGCGCGACGACGTTGCGTAAAATAAATGAACGATCATCCGCGTGGTGCGACGGCACCACGCTACTTGTTTCCACCCGCATAAACAAACATGAACGATGGAGGGGGGATTCGGCCGTGTTCGTGCGGTCCGGCCCCCCTCACGTTAAAGGAATAAAAACGAAACTTAAATAAATAAGCCACACGTTATACTTATCATTCATGATCAAAAAAAGGAGTAAGGAAACCAAAATGAAAACAAAAACCCCTACCTCTGGTTTGCGATTCAAAGAATCTTCTACGTTCCGCGGAAGACGGCGTCGCGGAAGTCGGGCGTCGCGGTCGTCGTTCGTCAAATCCGTTGACGAAGAGTTACGTCCGATGCGACACGTTGTTGGCGGATCTTCGTTTGCCGACGAAGAAGGCCCGAGGAGGATGCGGCGTTCCCTCTTGTTGACACCGAGGACGAAGAAGAGAGGCGTCGTTCTTCGTCGGAGTTTGAGCGTTCTTCGTCAAGATGAACGTTCTTCGTCAAGATGAAGAAGATGGAGGAGGAGCTCTCAAATGAAATCCACACAAGTTGGCTAACAAAATAAAATAAGGTCTCTCCTTATTTTATTTACCAAGCCTAGGAATTCAAAACTTCAAAATTCAAACATAACACTTAATTAATTAACATGTCATGTGTAATTAATTTGATGTTAAGTTTACAAACAATTAAGAGGGAGAGAGGGGAGTTTAAGGGGGAAGTTGAGAGGTTTAGGTTCGTGTGGGTCCCACCACACTTAATCCTCTCAAAGTAGGTTAAGTGGGTGTGGGTCCCACCCCCAACTCCTTTTGAGAGGAGTTAACCTACAAAAGTGAAATAAAAAGAATCCACATTTTTTTATTCAACTTTTTATAATTCTCCCAAAAACTAACTTTCGTCCCGCAACAAACACAACTCCCGAAAGGGTCTCTTTAAGCGAATATCGGCGCTGCGAGTTCATCGGTGCCCTCGGATTTCAATTCCGAGCACCGGGTCAAAAGTTAGGAATTCCCGCTCGTTCGTTCACTGAACGTACCCGAGCCAAACTTCGGAAATTAATTCCGGGCACTCCGGGCCTCGGAATTAGGTGCCGTCTGAAACCGCGCTCTTGTAAAATTCTAAAGAAAATTAAGAAAAAAAATTCCTTGAATTTTACGGGTCTTACAATTACAAAGTGGGTGTTCCAAAATAAGTTGAATGAATATGGTTACGTGATAATAAACAAAGAAATATTTTTTTGAAAAGGATACTCACAAATTGAAGGTGTTGATTTTGTGAGACTTTTCTCCTATTAAAAGGTTATAAACAATCAGTATCATTCTTGAAATTACTACACAAAGAAGTTACAAATTTTTCTAGTTGGATGTTAAATTGAAATTTCTAAATGTAGAAATTGATGAAGAAGTTTATGTTGAACAAAAATTTGACTTTGTAATTTTAAAATATGAAAGTTATGTTTGAAAGTTGAAGAAATATTTGTATGGGTTAAAGAAAACTCTGAGAGCTTGGTATTTTAAATTGTATACCTGTTTAAGGAAGTTGAATTTTAATAATGGAAGATTTTATAGTAATCTCTAAATCAAATAAAATCATCATATTTTTTATCATTATTCTTGTGTATTTTGATGATATTATCTTTTTTAGTAATGGTGAAAAACTTACGTAAAGTTTGATGAAGAGATGAATAAGTTGTTTTAAATGTTAATTCTTGGTGAAATGAAATACTTTCTTGGAATAAAAATCTCACAAATTAAAAATTATATTTTTCTATCTCCATAGAATTATGATAAATAACTTATTAAGAAGTTTGGAATGTATAATTACAAACCTATTTCCACACATATTTCAGTGGGAACCAAGTTTTTTAAAGTTGTAGATGAAAAGGAAGTAGATTCTGAAGAGTTTCACATGATGATTGTAAGTTTGTTATATATGATTGATTCATGACTAGTATTGTGTATTATGTTACCTTATATGCAAGGTTTCAATGTGATCCAAAAGAATATCATATATTGGATGTAAAAATAATTCTCAAATATCTCAAAGGCGCAACAAATTTCATAATTTGATATGATAGATCATTAAGAATTGATTTTTTTGGGTATATAGATGCTGATTGGAAGGGAAGTGTGGATGATAGAAGATCTATATTTGGAGAAGTTTTCTTTATAGTGAAAATTTGTGTGATTTGGCATACTAAAAAGCAAAATTTTTTAACTCTTAACATGATTGAAGCTGAATATGTTTCAACCACTCAAGTTGTCATACAACTTAAGTGGTTGAAGACTTAGTTAGAAGATTTGTAAGTTGATGTGAAGTTACACCTGATCTTGGGTTATGAAAATAAGAGTGATGTTACTATCATAAGAAAAAACGTAGAACATTATCATTCAAAACATATTTATATCAAATATTACTTCATCAAAGAGAACATGGAAATGAATGAACTAAAAATGGAGTATGTTCGAACAATGGAGAAATTTGATGACATATTAAAAAAACCATTACTAAAGGAAGTGTTTTTCAAATTGAGGTTAAAAATGGAAGTTTGAACTCTTTATTTACAAATTTATGGTATGTTTTTCTATCCCCTCTCTTTACTATTGTTTGGATAGTTTTTCCAGGGGATACAAATTATTTTTCATAAATCTATTCATTGGTATGTGATAAACCTTTTAAGAATTCATGTATTTAGGGGGATTTGTGGGTAAGCTATGAACTCAGTATATAAGTGTGTGAACTATTCTAATAGTTTGTTGAATTTATTGTAGGAAACTTGTTTTTAATTGGGAAATATGTTTTGAAGAGTTAAAATGTTTGAAATTCTGTTGTTAAAGAAGAAGTTTCAAAAGTCACTACTTTTATCCATAATGGTTTTATTGTTAATGATTATCATTTCCTATAATGAGTTCACTCACATAGGCTTAGAATTATTGATTAATTATCCATAGATTGAGTTAAAAGTTTTAGTGATTTTTGAATTTTGGTTGACAAAAAAATCCAATGGGGGAGATTGTTGGGATCAAATTGGTTGGAGATATTTTTTTAGATTCTAGAAGAAGTGGTTTCTTAATGGTTTTTTATTTTGTTAAATTTTTGTGAATTCACTTCACATTGAACTTTTGATGATTAGATGTAGGAATTATAGACTCAGAAGACCCGATGAAGGGTTCTTAAGAAATTCCATCATTTTCAGTTTTCTATTCTAGATATGTGTTCTTAATGTTGTTTTTCAGACTCATATTGTGTTTGGAATGAAGGTTTCAATTAGAGAGAGAATTTGTATCAGAATATGAATATATTTTGAGATGATCGAAATTTAATCTAATGATTCTTTTCTATGAATAAATTTATCAACAACATATATTATCTGAATAAATGTAATGAAATATTTTTGAAATAAAGGGGAGAAAAGGTTTTATAAGTTATAATATTATATTACTATATCAATATTTGAAATATCATGAAGAAGTCATGGTACAAGTAGGATTGTGTAGATGAAAATAGATATAGGAGTTTATTTTTTTAGATCTGAATTCATTAGATCCAAAGGTTTTATGGATGCAGAAGTTTTTTTTGTTGTCTACAAGTTTGAATCTTTTGAAGTTAGAGGTGTAAAATTAGTGAAGATTGACCAATTCATCAGAAAATCAGATACATAAAATAAACCACAAATTTCTGATAAGTTTATATTGATACTGATTCATCAGACAAAGTGTACCACTGATTAATCAGATAGTTTGTGACACCACTCCCTTATCAAATGTATAAAACCGATAATACTTTAGATAAAGAATTACATCAGAGATGATAAGAGTTGTTGAGTATGAAGAAGAATATAAGTTTTTGACACTAAAGAATCAATATGGTTTTAGATACCAATAAATAAAATGATGTACAACAATGTAGTAAATAATTTTCATCAAAGCATCAGAGTATGGTCTCAAAGTTGTTGTTTTTAATTTGTTCGTGAACAAGAGTTTTGAATTGTTTTTATTTGGTCAAGAATCATTGAAAGATATTTGACACAGATCCATCAGATTAGTATTTTATACTAGTTCACTAGATTAATGCTGGTATAGATAAGTCATATGGTACTAGACTTCATTAGACACATTCATTGGTATGAGGATTTTATAAAGAAATTCAGTAAGTGGTTGAAATGGT
Organism: Viscum album; assembly: GCA_963277665.1. Classification (NCBI taxonomy): domain Eukaryota; kingdom Viridiplantae; phylum Streptophyta; class Magnoliopsida; order Santalales; family Viscaceae; genus Viscum; species Viscum album. Next base: position 403,835,353 of record OY728137.1, on the reverse strand, counting down.
GAAACATGTTAAAGTTTACATCAGACTATTGTTGGGTTTTGAAGTTTATAGAAGTTTCAACAATTTTTATGGAAGATGACTCTTTATTGTTTTTGTAGCATTATAGTGGTAAGTATTATGATTTACATATGTTCAACTTGATCAAGAAAATTAAAATGAAAAATAGTTTCTGATTAAAGAGTTTTTTTAAATTCAAATAATACTAAAGCTATGAGAAGATTTGAGATGTTATAAGAAGAATTTATAAGTGATAATAAGTTTTTATAAATGGTAAAAATGGGTTTCAAATGATCATAAAATTAGAGTTTCTAAAATTTCATTGACCAAGAAAATTATCTTGGGTTCCCATCTCTTCTATTTATGGAGAACCCATAAATAGAGGTCAAAGTAAAATGTACTCTGACACTATTCAGATGTGGAAAAGAGTGAAAGCACTGATGTTTTGAATTTTTATATGATGGTTTCTAGATAAAATTTTCCTAAGAAATATTTCTGAATAGAAGAAGTGTTTAGAGGTGGTTGTGTTCATAGTTTTCCAGATCAGACATAATAATCAAACTAACTGTTCCAGGAACGCAAAGAGAATCATAATTGTTTACAGACAATTAATTCATAATTTTTTCTATATTGATGTATAAAATAGAGGAATTTGAGTGAGATATCAGATTGAGTTTACATTTGATGTCCAGAGTAGTTTTTCCTACATGTTGCTGGGTATAAAAGTGGAGATTTTTTTTTGAATAATTACAAAAGTGGAAGTTATTTAGCATCACATTAACTTGTTTTGAACCAACTGGTGAACATTTATAAACTTTTTATAAAAACCTATTTACACCATTCATTCTAGAAGAGGCACATGACTTATTATGTTGATCATAGTGCTAAAAAAGTGTAAGGGTATTTCCTACTTATTTAATCCACACAAAAGGATTGTTTTTTAGTGTATTGTGTGGTATTGGATTATTTCCAAAACATGCCCTGGGATAAAAACTTATATTTATTGGTGAACCATGTAAATAATTATGTCTTATGGATGTTTAAATGTTTTTTTCAAACAAATTGAAAAATATTTAACATGAAGTGAATTTTGTTATAAAATAAAGATAGCATAAAAAGAAAAAGATATCACTAATTAAATCCCTCCCCATCTCAGTGATTACATTGATCATGGTTGAGATTTTTCAAACCATGGATCCTAACCAGTCATAATAGAATAAAGTAACCTATGAAACCTTACCACTTATTTTATGTATATTCTAGAAATATAATCTAGATAGAAATTTTTATTGATTGTGATGAAGTGTTCTAAATTCATTAGGCGATCGAATATAGCCCATATAACATTTTGACACTTAGATGTTTTGGGGAGTTAGATGAAAAAATACATGGTGATTTTTCCAATTTCCATTCTGATATGGGTAATGGTTGTAAAATCCTATTATACTTTTCTCTCCAACCTTAACTTACTAACATACCAAGAATTGGGATACAAACTTTTCAATATCTATCTTTATTCCATCCAACAAAAAATGATCATTCAAATACTTATAAATCTTTGTACATCTGAGATGATTAGAGAATGAAGAACTATGAGCTTCTTCTAGTATCTTCTTCTTCAAATATGGTATGAATCAGACACATACATGATTCCTAAATGTTATTATTCTATTATAACCAAGGTTAAACTTAGAATTTTTTTTGACCTTCTTATTTATCTCTATATATTTATTTTATTCATCTTTAACCATTACTTGGATAGATGGTTAAATAGTTATTTGAGTAAGGTAACATTTTCCCTTTATTCAAAATTTCTAGATCTATCCTTTAAAAATACCTAAACATTGAATCTTTTGTGATCTTGATCATAGTTAATCTAGCATGATCCTTTCAACTCAAAGCATCAACCACCTTGTTCTATTTCTTAGGGTGGTAATTTATTAAGTAGTCATAATATTTAATTATCTCTAACCACATTATTTGGTGTATATTCAAATACTTAATTGTGAATATATACTTTAAACTTTTATGCTCAAAATATATATATCACACTTTCTCCATAAAGATAATGCCTCCATATATTTAATGAATAAATTACCATATATAACTCCAGATCATGAGTTGGGTAATTTTTCTAATGAATATTCAACCGTCACAACATATAAGTTATCACCATATCATTCTGCCTAAGAATGCATCCCAATACCTTCTTCAATGCATCACTATAGATGAAATACCCCTCTTTAATGAAGGGTAATGTGAGAATAGGTGTGAAAAATAACCTTCCCTCAAGTTCCTTAAATTTTTTTCCACATTCATACATCTAGAGGAACTTGAATCCTTTTCAAGTTAACTTAGTTAGTGGATTAGATAATCATGAAAAAATTTCCAAAAAATATCAATAATATATATATAAATAAGGAAAAAATAATTCACATTCACTATGGATAGTATTAGAGAATGTTTAATAACATTAGTCTTTGACAGATCCACCGATATACCCTCTCTTGAGATTAGATTTCCTAAAAATGAAACATTTTGTAGCCAAAATTCACACTTTGTAATTTTTTCATACATATTATCCTTCTTTATGATCTTTAGTACAATTCTAAATTATATTAATGATTTTCATTGATATTTAAATATATGAGAATTTCTTCTATAAATACTACCCAAAAAGTCAAGGTAATATATAAAGACACTATTAATTAAATCCATGAAGATAGTAGGGGAATTAGTAGGACCAAATGGAATCACCATATACTCATAGTTTCCACACCTTGTGTGGAATGTTTTCTTGAATATATCATCCTTATTGAACATCGTTTGATGATATCCAAAATGAAGATCAATCTTGGAAAAGAATTGGGATCTAGAAGTTGATGAAATAAATAATCAATATAGGGTACATGGTACTTATTCTTGACTGCGATCTTGTTTAGTTCCTGATAATCAATGTAGAGTCGCATTGATCCATATTTCTTCTTTATAAAAAGAATATATACACCCAAAGGAGACACACTTGTATAAATGAATCACTTTTCAATGTTCTCCTAGAGTTTCTTCTTCAATTGATGTAACTCAACTAGTTCTATTATATAGGGCGTCTTTGAAATATGTGTAGCACCATGTATGAGTTTTATTGAGAACTCAACTTAATGTTTTAGTGGAATACTAGGAAACTCTTTCAAATAGAAATTAATAAATTCTATAAAAATAATCATAACATCTATGTTGTGTTCCCCCCAAACCATATGAGATAAAAACTGATTTTGAATGGAAATGAATAATTGTACCATTGATGTTATTTCCATCGAAAGTTCATATTTATCATCATAAAGATAAATGATCATATGTTGGTTTAGATTATAAAACATGAATTACCTTTTCTAGTAATTGATGTGGGATTTAAGTAGAGAAAGACAATGCATGCCTAATATAACGTCAAATTTAACCAAAGGGAGAATAAAAAGATTTATAGGAAGAACTTTCCCTTAAAATTTAACTAGAGCGTAATCATAGACTTGATATGATATCTTCACACCATTAATGGTTTTCACTGCTAATTCAATATCTAATCACTGTAGTGGTGATTTGATACCCTTATAAAATTATTCAGATATAAAAGATTGTGTAGATACAGAATGAAATAAGACATTATAAGTTATTGAGTGGGTGATAAGTCTACCTTTCACCATATCGTTATCGTATCCCTCATTAGACTTAGTGATCACATGATATTTCCCTTTTTTTACTCAGCTTAAGAGGTTGTTGACATTGAGCATCATCATTAACTTATAGATTTATGTAATAGTTAGTATAATTCCCATACTCATTACATTTGAAATATTTAAGTGTGGGTGGTTCATTCTATATAGATTTATCTCTATTCAAATCACAGACTAACTTCTTCCCATCACATCAAAATTTAATTTCCTGATGAACTTCATTTTCACACTTAACATTTACCAGTCACCTTAATACAATTTCTTCTATGTTTCCTTCTACACATCAGTCATAAAGGAAAGATCATATAATTTTCCCCATGGATTTTACTGTTTCCTTTTAATTCTATCTTTCTTTTCTTATCAAAACCATATGAATGACGAGTAACTATAATATAGAACATAAAATCATTATTACATAGAAACTAAATTCCTTTATGGATAACACCCTTAGGAGGATTTGTTTTAAGACTATTAAGAATTGATCAAACTTACTTTTAGGATGAATCATAATACCAGAACCTTACCTCACTTGTCAGGTAAAATTTTCCTCATAGGTACTAATAGATTCATCATCCTTTTATTTTAGATTAAGGAATTAATTCTCCATTTTCAAATTCATAATACGAGGAAATTACTTATTAAAAAATTAATATCTTAAACTCGTACCACTCCATGGACTAAATTTCATCTTATTGCTTCATATTCTTGATAATATTCTACCATTGATCCGCATCTCCTACCAAATGATAGACAATCAAAATGAATTTTTTGTGCTCCGAACACTGGATAAGGGAGAATATATTTTCAATGGTAATAATCCATTTATCATAAAATAGTGGGTGAGTTTGTACACTAAAATAAGGTGGATGTTTCCTCAAGAAGGACTCCATAGAATGTTGTTCCCTCATTTTCTATTTTGAAGGTTATATATGATTCATATCTTGAGAAGGTTTTGTGAGCATAACAATGAGTTTTTTTCATTTGAAGTCCCTTAAAATTTGGTTTCTCAGGTGAAAAAACATTTCTTTGACTATCAAATTCAGCATTAACATGATTATTTTGGGTTCTATCCATTGACTAAAACAAAAAATTTTAATGCGAGAAACAATAATCATAGTTGGAAACCACATAATCATGGAAAACAAATTTATAGGATGTATAAATCATGACACATCTTTTAAATATCTGAAACCTTAATTTTTATCTAGGGCCTTCATGGTTATCATCTATTCAAATACTTCATGGTGGTTCTTATACAGTTTTGTGAAATTTCAAAATATATCCACTGAGAGTGTCAAAGTAGGTGTGCAGTAAGACCTATTGTCATGAACTAGGTAATAATTGAGTCTAGCTCAATGAAACCTTTTCAAAGTTATTAACATTAAGTACAACTATTCCAGAGCCACATCAACTTATTTTATCCATATAGGGATATAATTTCTTGTAAAACACTTACTCTATCCTTCACAGAAATTCTAGAATATTTTCCTATACTAAGAATTATCCTTATTGTTCTCACTAAAGTTTTCTCATCCTAACTTCCAAAGGCTAACTAAACCTTGCACTGATACCAACTATAGTTACCCACACTTTTTATTCAGATATATTTCATCTTAATAGATGAATACCCATTACATAAAATGAAAATACACACTGGAATTATATACGTATAATTTCATTGGAAACTTGGACACGTAAACAATTGGTTCATAAGTGAACTACGTCATCTCCCACTAAGTTCTTAATTACTGGAACCATTCTTAGATGTGTCACACATAATACCTTTCTTTATAACATGGGGAATGGAATCATAAGAAAGGGTGATATCCAATGCGTTTTATGGTTAAATAGTAAGATATCTATATAACATGAGTATAAGGGCATGATAACATGATCACAACATTTGAAAACCATACCTTGCATATCAAAGATCGTAATCATGAGACATGAAAGAAATATTGGTAGTTTATAATACATTAATCCTAAAGGAATCAAATAACATAATCCATGATATAATGACATAGACATAAGACATAGATTTGTGGCATACACATAAGCATAGAAAATGACTTTCTTAGAATTTAAATCTCATTTCCAAGGATACACTACTGGAAATGAAAGGTATACCAATGGTTGAAAACCGTCGATATAGGGTGGAGAACCGTTGGTATAAATTATGACAATGGTTTTAGAAACCGTATCCAAGTAATCCATGATAATAGACATATACCAACAGTTTGAGATAAACTATTGGTATATGAGAAGAAATATACTCTATACCAACGGTTTTATGTAAACCATTGGTATAGAGTTCTTATACAACACATATGGAAATGGTTTCAAAACCGTTGGTATATATTTTTTTCCCAACGGTTCTTGTAACACCCCAAGCTTCCACAGTACGCTTCTCTTTGAACAATACAGTGGTGTGTGTTGTACGAAACATCAAGTTCTAACACTCACCAAAACCAATCAAACTAACCGTTATGAATAATAATACCCATTTTTTGAAATTTTATAAATTTTATCTTTCAAAATGGACTTCAATTTTGGATTCGGAATATAGAAATTAGCGTAGGGAGAATATTTGGTATTTTTCTAAAAACTTTCAATTTCTGATGAATAGTGAAAAAACACTGAGTTATAGTTTAAAACAAAATTTTTATTTAAATAATTATTTATTTTATTGAAATTTAATTAAGGTAAAAATAGATACATAATAACTATATAAGTTCAATGTAATTCATTGGATTTATCTTAGAATAATTTTAGATATATAAAAATTTTATTAAACTTTTCACCGTCTTTTACCCATCTCCTAGGAGAATTTGCAAATTCACATAAAACATAATTTTACTGCTTCTGTGAGTGGAATTTCAAAAATCCAAGAGACACATTTAATATCAAGGAGTAAAATGTGGTTCAATGAGATAAAAATATTTTTTGGTGAATAGTAACTTTTTACTTTTATTTACCACAGTTAAAAGTTAATAGGGTAATTAAGGGTAAAAATGATATTAATATTACCCAAAAACATGTCCTAATTCTATTGGACAAGTGTATATAGAACAAAAAAAACCTTAGGAATAAAATATTATCATTTAGGTCCACTTGGATTAGATTAGGACTTTATTATTATTTAATTCAAAGAAGAGTTCAAAGAGTTAAAATCAAAGTTTAATAACTAAAACATTTTTAATATAGGGTTATACATAATATAAATTAGATTATAAATATTAATTAGAAAGATAAAAATATTTCCTGCATAATGATATTTTATTTATAATTTTTATACATTAAAAAAGTTAATTTATTTGTGACATAATGATGATGCAGTAATTACCGTAATAATGAAAGATTAAGATAATTGATATTATAAATACCCATATAAATGTAATTTGAGAATTTCTATGAATTAAAATAATTTTCTAGGTTAATATGACATATTAGTATTTGTTATATGAATTTATTTCTAAGCAATAATGCTTTTATGAATTTATCAAAAAAAAATACCCAATAGTGTCAAAATTGACATAAAAGAGTTCTTAAAACAAATATTATATTATTAATTGATATGTTTTTTCTAAAAAAATAAGGTTATTCCAAAGGACTTATATCATGATAGGTGTATCATTAATAGAAAACTTGGGGGTATATTATAAGTTTATAGTATGTTTATTAACCATAAAATATAAAAATAAAAAGAGACATAGTAAATGTCAAACTAATTAACTAAGAGTTAAAACTAAAATATAAGGTTAATAAAGTTAACCAAAACTGTCTAAAACCTATTGGTTGAGTGGATTTAGACCCATACCCACCTTATCCTCGAAATAAATCAATTTTTAGCCATTATAAAACGAATATTATTTTATTATAAAATAATATTTTAAGTTTTTCCTAAGATGCCCCTCACCCATCTTATAAAAGGGCACTCTCCCTTCACTCTAATTCACATATTTTAAGCCATTTTGATCGGCCAAAACCTGACAAAATACCCTCTAAACTATCCTCCATTCAACCTAGAGGACTTATTTTGATCAGAAATCCAACCTAAGGATCCCTTTTGATCAAATCAAAAGCAAAAACCCGAAGAAGAGGTAATGATTTCACCACCCTCTTTCAAGTTCCTTTCTTCTTCCACTTCCTTATTCTTTGTTGTTTCCATTATAAAATAATAACTATAGTATCATATATATACTGTGATGTTATTATAATTGTGGTATAACCAAATTCATTATTCTATTTACCCTTTGAATGACTTGTCACCATACGTGCGTACGTATGACTTATAGTCTCTACGCCGTGGTGTTATTGTTATTCAATACATTATTATTTGGATGGGTATAATAATGAGGTGTATTTGATGTAAATAATAAATATAACATGATAAGTATTCTTTATATATGATATAACATCTAATTATATATTATTTGAATATCAAAAAAATGATATTTTTGCTCGTGCGTACGTACAGATTGCCGTCTGCACGACGCGATGAGATTCATTTCAAAGTTCACCATTAATCGACGATTATAAAATATATATTATTAATAAGAATGTAAAATATGACATAATAATTCTAATTTATATATATATATATATTTATATATGTACTTACATATATATTATTCACTTCTGTTCAATACTATATGAAAACAGAAACAGCGTTTATGCGTACGTACGGACTACCGTCTCCATAAACGGTGTTTTCCATTTAATATATACGTCTATTATAGATACTTATATTCTAAATATATATGATATATAAATCATTTTTTATATTCTGGAAGTATTTAAATCATAATCTAAGTGATACAATCAAGAGTAACAAGTTAAAACACGTACGATAAAGAAATCGATTATTACCCAAAATATTAATATAAGATGGAAATTATTATTATATGGGTAGTATAAAGTCATAAATGAATAATGTATTATATAATAAATATTAATATGGTTCTAGGAAAATTTAATAACATACTATAGTCTTCATACAAAAGGTTAAACGCACCCTCGACTAAAGGAAAGTGCAAGGTATGGGGTTTTCATCTCACTCCTTATTCCCGTGAGATTCATGTCATATTGACACTATTACCTTTTTTGTGGTGTATATACTGACCATAAATGTATTAATTGTGTAATAAACTTTAATTTATGAGTATTTACATATTCATTGTATGATACTTCTTTAATGGGGTGTATGTTTCGTAAGTTACCAAATTGGTAAGAGTTTATTTTACAATCTCATTATTATCCGAGGTTGTTTTTACATATGTATTTACTGGGAAATTTTTATCATCCATGTCCATTTCCCATAAAAATTATTTCAAAATTAATATTTTAAGGATTTTTGAAAGGTACTCTTTATCAAGATCATAATTTTAAATGTTTTAAAGATCAATCTTTCTAAATCTTTTTAATCAATGTTCATGTTTTCAATATGATTTTAAGGATTTATTTATATGAACATGAATGTTTTGAAATGATAATTCTTTTCAAAAGTTTCAAAGTGGTATGGAACAATTTGATTCAAAAATCTCTTTTAAATTACTTCCTTTATAAATGTGTGACTTTTAAATGATTTTACAAAAAGGATATTTCTCTCAAAATGTTTTACTCATCATTTTCAACTATGTCAGCATCCTTTAGTGGATATTATTTTTGATTCAGGTTGATTTATTATAATAAAATCTTCCATATTGTGTTGAATGAGTTATGATATGTTTGACTATGGACGTTCTATTTTTATACCATTCATGGTTTATGGTTAATGTATTGATATTTCATATGCTAGTTTTAATATGAATGTTTATGTTATGTTTCAACTTTTTCATATGAGGAATGCAGTGGACTTAGTAAGTGACGGGTGGAGCTTTCTATAGCTCCTCGATGCATTAGAAGGTCTCATGAGACAAACTAGTGTCTTGGCACAAGGCCTTGACAAAAATCTTTCTTTGTAGTCTTGGCACGAGGCCTTGACTATGTGGTAATGATGTCCGGTATTAGGCATTCCATCATTGTGAAATTAGTTATTACATGTGATTATTGGACTAGTATAATATCCATGTGCATGTTTATATGGTAATGTTTCATTTATTTTTACCATATTATGTTTTAGTTTATGTTTAAAAGGATAATGTTTTTATTACACATATTGCCTTAAAAGTTTATAGCTTCTGCTAAATTATTTACCCTTATTGAGCATCTGAGATCACCCTTTTCTTATGTTTTATTTTTCTCAGGATTCCTATGCAGGGTTATGATAAAAAAATAGAATTCTCAAAGAACTATATATGCTGTGTTTTATGATTAAAATTGTAATGTAAAGTTAATGTATGTAATCTATTTTCCAAGACTGCTAAACTGATCGGTCCTTCGGGACTTGATTCCTAGAAATTGTACCAATGTATTAAAATAATGCACTAGCTCTGGGTAACTGGGTTCGGGGCGTTACAGTTTATATTAGAGGAAGTTTAGTAATAAACTTTGAAACTAGATTTATATAAACTCTAATTAGAGCACATTTCCCTAAGATAGACTTTGAGAATTATTATAGAATAACATCCTAGAATTTTGGTACTGTTGATATTTTTTGAGTTTTCCAAGCAATAAATCCCTGTCTGGATACGAGTAGGTAGAGGCGTATCTTGCAAAAATGTAACTAGGGGTAAAACCTGAAAACACCGCTTTAATCTAGACTCGAACTGGAACTAGTGCACGACAATGGGCCTTGCGGCACTGTTGGTTACGACACTCTCGGGGGATATTCTTAGGATAATTATCATTTTCATTACAAAACACTATGAATTATTTATGCGTATATATTTCCTCAAAGAAAACCTTTATTTTATTATGGATTATATCCATAAACAATTCAATTTATGTTAGGTATTTTACTTGTTTGGAATTATGAATTTCGATTCATAAACTAACCTAGTGTATGCCATTGTTTAGAAATGGTGCCCAGTAGAAGGAATGAGAACTCCAGCAATACATATGATCCAAAGAGTAAGAAGGGTCATATCATTCATGGTATTTATCCAACATTTAGAAGGGAAATAGTCTCCCATTTATTCTCAACATATGAAGAAATAATATCATATGTTAGTAAGATAAGTAAAGAATTCTCTGAGTCCTATGGCTTTGAATGGAAGCAAGAGAAGAAAAGGATGTTAGAGAGAAATATGAATAAATAGAATAAGGGAAAGAAGAATTTTACCATATGTGATAAATGTTGAAATAATCACCTTGGTAAATGCTTTAAGGAAATGGGTGTTTGTGATAAGTATAGAGAAAAAGGACACAAAGTACGTGACTTCAAGGGTTAGAAAAAGTTTTCAAATGTAAACTGCTTCATCTTCAAGGTGTTGAGACACTACAAGAATCAATGTCCCAGTCATAAGAGTATACCACAAATGATGTTATTGGATAATAAACAACTTATGATACTACCTCAGATGAAGATGAATGACTAGTGTTCTTATTTTGTTATTATAGAGTTATTTCATTTGAGTGTTGTATCTATAGTATATTGGTTATATGAATTATGGAGATAAATAAATATTGTACTACAGTACTATTTTATTGAGGATTTGAAATTATAGTGAGCTACATTTTTGGTAAAATACATTCTTAAAGGAAAGGTAATCCTTAATATGGTCCCGATAATGAGGTAGTGATTTTAGAAAAAGAGATGGTTGATTTGAATAAATTATTTTGGATATTATTGACTACCTTGAAACTAATTAATGATTTGTCATTGTTGGAGTTTACAATATTTTTGGATAGAAGGATTATATCCAGTATTCTATAAGGAATAAGGGAGCATTAATGTAATCAATAACGTTTTATGGTAATTCAGGATGTCCCCAAGTTTTAAAATAATACATGATGAAGGTATTCACATGTTATTACGTGGAAAAAAGGATGTTCATTGTGTTTAAATTCCATATAAATTTTGGATTGTGTGTTTGGATAGATTTGTTTTGGATAAGTCTAAAGGTTGGAATGGATTAAGATACTATTGTTAATGTTATTTTTTTTGTTTTTTATAAATAGGAAAACACATAGACCGTGTGACAACCCATTGCGTCGGACAAAGCTGCGGGAATCAAACCCACAACCATAGTGCGATTGGGATTTATCTCCTACCATTGGACTATGTGAAGTTCCTGGATGGTATAATGTAGTTTCTTTTTTTAAAGGGTCTAATATGCGAATTATAAATTTATTATATTGGGAACCCTATACGATTAGGATAAATAGAGTATTTTTTAGTTTTGTAGTGAAAGATGAGTTTGTGGTAGAAATTTATTAATTGATAAAAATCTAAGTATAAAGTAAATATATCTCTTTATGATCTTAGAAAATCTCATAAATAAATTCCTCAACATTAAGAAAAGGAACTTAGAACAAAAACGTTGTCCTAGATAGTACCTTAGATCATCAAAAATATATGCCTTTTTGATTATTGGCCTTTTCATGCCATATTCTCCACCACTCTCCATCAGATATTGATGGTTATATTTCTCTTCCATATCCACGTTTTCCTACATGGAACCCTAGTATGTGTTATTTTTGGTAACCTTTATACTTACCACTCTTTATTTTAAATAGAGGCCTCATTAATCCATTTTTCGATGTGGGATTTCAACTAAGATATTTTGAAATATCAACCCCAAGTTTCCAATACCGAGCATAAATTAGGAGGACACAATTTATTGAAGGAGGGTAGAATGTAACACCCCAAGCTTCCACGATACGCTTCTCTTTGAATAATATAGTAGCATGTGTTGTACGAAAATTTGAGTTCTAACACACACCACAACCAATCAAACTATACATTCAATGTAATTCATTGGAGTTAGTTTAGAATAATTTTAGATATATAAAAATTTTATTTAACTTTTCACCATCTTTTACCCATCTCCAAAGAGAATTTTCCAATTCACATAAAACTTAATTTTACCGCTTCTGTGAGGGTAATTTTGAAAATATGAGACACGGTTAATATCAAGGATTAAAATTTGGTTCAATGAGATAATTTTTTTGGTGAATAGTAACTTTTTACTTTTATTTACCACGGTTAAAAGTAAATTGGGTAATTAAGGGTAAAAATGATATTAATATTACCCTAAAACATGTCCTAATTCTATTGGACATGTGTATCTCGACCAAAAACTACCTTAGGAATAAAATTTTATCATTTAGGTCCACTTGGATTAGATTAGGACATTTATTATTATTTAATTCAAAGAAGAGTTCAAAGAGTTAAAATCAAAGTTTAATAACTAAAACATTTTTAATATAGGGTTATACATAATATAAATTAGATTATAAATGTTCATTAGAAAGCTAAAAATATTTCCTGCATAATGATATTTTATTTATAATTTTTAGACATTAAAAAATTTATTTTATTTGTGACACAATGATGATGCAGTAATTACCGTATTAATGAAAGATTAAGATAATTGATATTATAAATACCCATATAAATGTAATTTGAGGCTTTCTATGAATTAAAATAATTTTCTAGGTTAATATGAAATATTAGTATTTTTTATATGAATTTATTTCTAAGAAATAATGCTTTTATGAATTTATCAAAAAAACCCAATAGTGTGAAAATTGACATAAAAGAGTTTTTACAACAAATATTATATTATTAATTGATATTATTTTCCTAAAAATATAAGTTTCTTCCAAAGGACTTATATCATCATAGGTTTATCATTAATGGACAACTTGGGGGTCTATTAGAAGTTTATAGTATGTTTATTAACCATAAAATATAAAAATACAAAGAGGCATGGTAAATGTCAAACTAATTAACTAAGAGTTAAAAGTGAAAGATAAGGTTAATAAAGTTATCCAAAACTGTCTAAAACCTATTGGTTGAGTGGATTTAGGCCCAAACCCACCTTATACTCGATATAAATCAATTTGTAGCCATTATAAACCAAATATGATTTTATTATAAAATAATATTTTATGTTTTTCCTAAGATCCCCCTCACCCATCTTATAAAAGGGCACCCTACCTTCACTCTAATTAACATATTTTAAGCCATTTTGATCAGCCAAAACCTGCCCAAATACCCTCTAAACTATCCTCCATTAAACCTAGAGGACTTATTTTGATCATAAATCCAACCTAAGGAGAACTTTTGATCAAATAAAAAGGAAGAACCCGAAGAAGAGGTAATGATTTCACCACCCTCTTTCAAGTTCCTTTCTTCTTCCACTTCCTTCTTCTTTTTTGTTTCCATTATAAAATAATAACTCTAGTATCATCTATATACTATGATGTTATTATAACTGTGGTACAACCAAATTCATTATTCTATTCATCCTTTGAATGACTTGTTACCATACGTGCGTATGTATGACTTATAGTCTCCACGTTGTGGTGTTATTGTTATTCAATACATTATTATTTGGATGGGTATAATAATGATGTGTATTTGATGTAAATAATAAATATAACATGATAATAATTATTTATATATGATCTAAAATCCAATTATATATTATTTTAATATCAAAAGAATGATATTTTTGCTCGTGCGTATGTACGGATTACCGTTTGCACGACGCGATGAGATTCATTTGAAAGTTCAACATTCATCGACGATTATAAAAATATATATTATTTAAAAGAATGTAATATATGACATAATAATGCTAATTTAGATATATATATATATATATATAATTATATATGTAATTACATATATATTATTCACTTCCGTTCAATACTATATGAAAACAGAAACAACGTTTATGCGTACGTACGGACTACCGTCTCCATAAACGGTGTTTTCTATTTAATATATACATATATTATAGATATTTATATTCTAAATATATATGATATATAAATCATTATTTATATTCTGGAAGTATTTAAATCATGATCTAAGTGATACAATCAAGAGTAACAAGTTAAAACACGTACGATAAAGAAATCGATTATTACCCAAAATACTAATATAAGATGGAAATTATTATTATATGGGTTGTATAAAGTCATAAATGAATAATTTATTATATAATAAATATTAATATGGTTCTGGGAAAATTTAATAACATACTATAGTCTTCATACAGAAGATTAAACGTACCCTCGACTAAAGGAAAGTGCAAGGTATGGGGTTTTCATCTCACTCCTTATTCCCGTGAGATTCATGTCATATTGCCACTATTACCTTTTGTGTGGTGTATGTACTAAACATAAATGTATTAATTGTGTAATACAATTTAATTTATGTGTATTTACATATTCATTGTATGATACTTCTTTAATGGGGTGTATGTTTCGTAAGTTACCAAATTGGTAAGGGTTTATTTTACAATCTCATTATTATCTGAGGTTGTTTTTACATACGTATTTACTGGGAAATTTTTATCATCCTTGTCCATTTCCCATAAAAATTATTTCAAAATTAATATTTTAAGGATTTTTGAAAGGTACTCTTTATCAAGATCATAATTTTAAATGTTTTAAAGATCTATCTTTCTAAATCTTTTTAATTAATGTTCATGTTTTCAAAATGATTTTAAGGATTTATTTATATGAACATGAATGTTTTGAAATGATAATTCTTTTCAAAAGTTTTAAAGTGGTATGGAACAATTTGATTCAAAAATCTATTTTAAATTACTTCCTTTATAAATGTGTGACTTTTAAATGATTTTACAAAAAGGATATTTCTCTCAAAATGTTTTACTCACCATTTTCAACTATGTCAGCATCCTTTACTGGTTATTATTTTTGATTGAGGTTGATTTATTATAATACAATCTTCCATATTGTGTTGAATGAGTTATGATATGTTTGAATGTGGAGGTTCTATTTTTATACCATTCATGGTTTATGTTTAATGTATTGATATTTCGTATGCTAGTTTTAATATGAATGTTTATGTTATGTTTCAACTTTTTCATATGAGGAATGCAGTGGACTTAGTAAGTGACGGGTGGAGCCCTCTATAGCTCCTCGATGCATTAGTAGGTCTCATGAGAAAAACTAGTGTCTTGGCACAAGGCCTTGACAAAAATATTTCTTTGTAGTCTTGGCACGAGGCCTTGACTATGTGGTAATGATGTCTGGTATTAGGCATTCCATTATTGTGAAATTAGTTATTACATGTGATTATTGGACTAGTATAATATCAATGTGCATGTTTATATGGTAATGTTTCATTTATTTTTACCATATTATGTTCAAGTTTATGTTTAAAAGGCTGTTGTTTTTATTACACATCTTTCCTTAAAAGTTTATAGCTTCTGATAAATTATTTACCCTTACTGAGCATCTGAGCTCACCCTTTTCTTATGTTTTATTTTTCTCTGGATTCCTATGAAGGGTTATGATAAAAAAAACTATAATTCTAAAAGAAATATATATGCTGTGTTTTATGCTTCAAATTGTAATGTAAAGTTAATGTATGTAATCTATTTTCCAAGACTACTAAACTGATCGGTCCTTCGGGACTTGATACCTTGTAATTGTGCCAATTTATTAAAATAATGCACTAGCTCTGGGTAACTGGGGTCGGGGCGTTACAGTTGGTATCAGAGTAATTTCAGAAATAAACTTTGAAAGTAGATTTAGATAAAATATGATTAGAGAACATTACCCTAAGATAGACTTTGAGAATTATTATAGAATAACATCCTAGAATTTTGGTACTGTTGAGATTTTTTGAGTTTTCCAAGAAATACATCCCTGTCTGGATACGAGTAGGTAGAGGCGTCTCTTGCACAAATGTAACAAGGGGTAAAACCTGAAAACACTACTTTAATCTAGACTCGAACTGGAAATAGTGCACGACAATGGGCCTTGCTGCACTGTTGGTTACGACACTCTCGGGGGATATGCTTACAATAATTATCATTTTCATTACAAACCACTATGAAGTGTTTATGCGTATATATCTCATCAAAGAAAACCTTTCTGTGATTATGGATTATATCCATAAACAATTCAATTTACGTTAGGTATTTTACATGTTTGGAATTATGAATTTCGATTCATAAACTGACCTAGTGTATGCCATTGTTTAGAAATGGTTCCCAGTAGAAGGAATTAGAACTCCAGCAATACATATGATCCAAAGAGTAAGAAGGGTCATATCATTCATGGTATTTATCCAATATTATAAAGGGAAACAATATCCCATGTATTCTCAAGATATGAAGAAATAATATCATATGTTAGTAAGATAAGTAAAGAATTCTCTGAGTCCTATGACTTTTAAGGGAAGCAAGAGAAGAAAAGGATGTTAGAGAGAAAGGTGGATAAATGAAATAGGGGAAAGAAGAATTTTCCCATATGTGATAAATGTTGAAATAATCACCTTGGTAAATGCTTTAAGGAAATGGGTGTTTGTGATAAGTGTGGAGAAAAAGGACACCAATTATGTGACTTCAAGGGTAAGAAAAAGTATTCAAATGTAAACTGCTTCATCTTCAAGGTGTTGAGACACTACGGGAATCAATGTCCCAGTCATAAGAGTATACCGGAAATGATGTTATTGGATAATAAACAAGTTATGATACTACCTCAGATGAAGATGAATGACTAGTGTTCTTATTTTGTTATTATAGAGTTATTTCATTTGAGTGTTATATCTATAGTATATTGGTTTTATGAATTATGAAGATAAATAAGGATTGTACTGCAGTACTATTTTATTGAGGATTTGACATTATAGTGAGCTAAATTTTTGGTAAAATACATTCTTAAAGGAAAGGTAATCCTTAATATGGTCCTGATAATGAGGTAGTGATTTTGGAATAAGAGATGGTTGATTTGAAAAAATTATATTGGATACTCTCGACTAGCTTGAAACTAATTAATTATTTGTCATTGTTGGAGTTTACAACATTTTTGGATAGAAGGATTATATCTAGTATTCTATAATGAATAAGGGAGCATTAATGTAATCAATAATGTTTTATGGTAATTCTGTATGTCACCATGTTTTAAAATAATACATGATGAAGCTGTTCACATGTTATTACATGGGAAAAAGGATCTTCATTGTGTTTAAATTACATATAAATTTTGGATTGTGAGTTTGGGTAGATTTTTTTTGGATAAGTCTAAAGGTTGGAATGGATTAAGATACTATTGTTAAGGTTATTTTTTTGATTTTTATAAATAGGAAAACACATAGACCGTTTGAAAACCCGTCGCATCAGAAAAAGCTGCGGGAATCAAACCCACAACCATAGTGCGATTGGGATTTATCTCCTACCATTGGACTATGTGAAGTTCTTGGATGGTATAATTTAGTTTGTTTTTTTAATGGGTCTGATATGTGAATTATAAATTCATTATATTGGGAACCCTATACGATTAGGATAAATAGAGTATTTATGAGTTTTGTAGTGAAAGATGAGTTTGTGGTAGAAATTTATTAATTGATAAAACTCTATGTGTAAAGTAAGTATATCTCTTTATGATATTAGAAAATCTCATAAATAAATTCCTCAACATTAAGAAAAGGAACTTATAACAAAAACATTGTCCTAGATGGTACCTTAGATCATAAAAAATTTATGCCTTTGTGATTATTGGCCTTTTCATAGCCATATTATCTACCACTCTCCATTAGATATTGATGGTTATATTTCTCTTCCATATCCATGTTTTCCTACATGGAACCCTAGTATGTGTTATTTTCGGTAACCTTCATACTTACCACTCTTTATTTAAATAGAGGCCTAATTAATCCATTTTTCGATGTGGGATTTCAACTAAGATATTTTGAAATATCAACCCCAAGTTTCCAATACCGAGCATAAATTAGGAGGACGCAATTTATTGAAGGAGGGGAGAATGTAACACCCCAATCTTCCACGATACGCTTCTCTTTGAATAATACAGTAGCATGTGTTTTATGAAAATTTGAGTTCTAACACACACCACAAGCAATCAAACTAGCCGTTCAATGTAATTCATTAGAGTTAGTTTAGAATAAATTTAGATATATAAAAATTTTACTGAACTTTTCACCATCTTTTACCAATCTCCAAAGAGAATTTTCCAATTCAAATAAAACATAATTTTACCACTTTTGTGAGTGGAATTTTGGAAATCCGAGAGACATGGTTAATATCAAGGATTAAAATTTGGTTCAATGAGATAATTTTTTGGTGAATAGTAACTTTTTACTTTTATTTACTACTGTTAAAAGTAAATAGGGTAATTAAGTGTAAAAATGATATTAATATTACCCTAAAACATGTCCTAATTCTATTGGACAAGTGTATCTCGACCAAAAAAAAACTTAGGAATAAAATATTATCATTTAGGTCCACTTGGATTAGATTAGAACATTTATTATTATTTAATTCAAAGAATAGTTCAAAGAGTTAAAATCAAAGTTTAATAACTAAAACATTTTTAATATAGGGTTATAAATTATATAAATTCGATTATAAACATTCATTAGAAAGATAAAAATATTTCCTAAATAATGGTATTTTATTTATAATTTTTAGACAATAAATAATTTAATTTATCTGTGACACAATGATGATGCAGTAATTACCGTATTAATGAAAGATTAAGATAATTGATATTATAAATACCCAAATAAATGTAATTTGAGGCTTTTGAAGAAGTAAAATAATTTTCTAGGTTAATATGACATATTAGGATTAGTTATATGTATTTTTTTCTAAGTAAAAATACTTTTATAAATTTATCAAAAACAAAATACCCAATAGTGTCAAAATTGACATAAAAGAGTTTTTAAAACAAATATTATATTATTAATTGATATTATATTCTTAAATTTCTAATGTTTGGCCAAAGGACTTATATCATGATAAGTGTATCATTAATGGACCACTTGGGGGTCTATTGGAAGTTTATATTAAGTTTGTTAACCATATAATATAAAAATAAAAAGAGACATGGTAAATGTCAAACTAATTAACTAAGAGTTAAAACTAAAAGATAAGGTTAGTAAAGTGACCCGAACCTATCTAAAACCTATTGGTTGAGTGGATTTAGACCCATCCCCACCTTTTCATCAAAATAAATCAATTTTGAGCCATTATAAAACGAATATGAATTTATTATAAAATAATATTTTTAATTTTTTCCTAAGGTGTCCCTCACCCCTCTTATAAAAGGGAACTCCCCCTTTACTCTAATTCACACCTTTTAAGCCATTTGGATCAGCCAAAACCTGACCAAATATCCTCTCAACTATCCTACCTTCATCCTAGAGGCCTTATTTTGATCATAAAGCCAACATAAGGAGACCTTTTTATCAAATCAAAAGGAAGAACCCGAAGAAGAGGTAATGATTTCACCACCCTCTTTCAAGCTCCTTTCTTCTCCCACATCCTTCTTATTTGTTGTTTCAATTATAAAATAATAACTCTAGTATATTCTATATACTTTGATGTTATTATAATTTTGGTACAACTAAATTCATTATTCTATACACCCTTTGAATGACTTGTCACCGTACGTGCGTACGTACGGCTTATCGTTTCCACGTCATGGTGTAATTGTTATTCAATACATTATTATTTGGATGGGTATAATAATGATGTGTATTTGATGTAAATAATAAATATAACATGATAATGATTCTGTATATATGATATACAATCCAATTATATATTATTTTAATATCAAAAGAATGATATTTTCACTCGTGCGTACGTACGGATTACCGTCTCCACGACGTGATGAAATTCATTTCCAAGTTCCCCATTCATCGACGATTGTAAAAATATATATTACTAATAAGTATGTAATATATGAATTAATATAAGTTACTGGAGATATATATATTTTTATATATATAAGTATTTATGTACTTACATATATCTTATTCACTTACTTTCGTTCAATACTATATGAAAACGAAAACAGCGTTTATGCGTACGTACGGACTACCGTCTCCATAAACGGTATTTTCCATTTCATATATACATATATTATATATATTTATATTCTAAATATATATGATATATAAATCATGTTTTATATTATCTAAGTATTTAAATCATGCTCTATGTGATACAATCAAGAGTAACAAGTTAAAACACGTACGATAAAGAAAACGATTATTACCCGAAATATTAATATAACATGGAAATTAATATTAAATGGGTTATATAAAGTCATAAATGAATAATGTATGATATAATAAATATTAATATGGTTCTGGGATAATTTAATAACATAATATAGTCTTTATACAGGAGGTTCAACGTACCCTTGACTAAAGGAAAGTGCAAGGTAAGGGGTTTTCATCTCACTCCTTATTCCCGTGAGATTCATGCCATATTGTTACTATTACCTTTTGTGTGGTGTATGTACTGTGCATAATTGTATTCATTGTGTAATACACTTTAATTTATGTTTATTTACATATTCATTGTATGATACTTCTTTCATGTGGTGTATGTTTCCTAAGTTACCAAATTGGTAAGGGTTTATTTTACAATCTCATTATTATCCAAGGTTGTTTTTTACGTACGTATTTACGGGGAAATTTTTATCATCCATGTCCATTTCTCATGAAAATTATTTCAAAATTAATATTTGAAGGATTTTTGAAAGGTACTATTTATCAAGATCATAATTTTAAATGTTTTAAAGATCTATATTTCTAAATCGTTTTAATTAATGTTCATGTTTTCAAAATTATTTAAGGATTTATTTATGTGAAAATGAATGTTTTGAAATGATAATTATTTTCAAAAGTTTCAAAGTGGTATGGGACACTTTGATTCAAAAATCTCTTTTAAATTACTTCCTTTATAAATCTGTGACTTTTAAATGATTTTACAAAAAGGATATTTCTATCAAAATGTTTTACTCATCACTTTCAACTATGTCAACATCTTTTACTGGATATTATTTTTGATTGATGTTGATTTATTATAATACAATCTTCCATATTGTATGGAATGAGTTATGATATGTTTGACTGTGGATGTTCTATTTTTATAACATTCATGGTTTATGGTTAAGGTATTGATATTTCGTATGCTAGTTTTAATACGAATGTTTATGTTATGTTTCAACTTTTTGATATGAGGAATACAATGGACTTAGTAAGTGATGGGTGGAGCCCACTATAACTCCTCGATGCATTTGTAGGACTAATGAGACAAAATAGTGTCTTGGAATAAGGCCTTGATAAATGTATTTATTTTTAGTCTTGGCACGAGGCCTTGACTATGTCGTAATGATGTCCGGTATTAGGCATTCCATAATTGTGAAATTAGTTATTACATGTGATTATTTGACTAGTAGAATATCCATGTGAATGTTTATATGGTAATGTTTCATTTATTTTTACCATATTATGTTCAAGTTTATGTTTAAAAGGCTGTTGTTTTTATTACACATCTTTCCTTAAATGTTTATAGCATCCGCAAAACTATTTACCCTTTCTGAGCATCTGAGCTCACCATTTTCTTATGTTTTATTTTCGTAGGATACCTAGAAGTTTATTATGATTGATATGTAGGGTTAAGCTAAATGAAAAAATGGAATTCTATAAGAACTATCTATGATGTGTTTTATGATTCAAATTGTAATATAAAGTTAATGTATGTAATATATTTTCCAAGACTGCTAAAATGACCGGTCGTTTGGGACTTGATTCCTTGTAATCATGCCAATATATTAAAATAATGCACCGGCTCTGGGTAACTGGGGTCGGGGCGTTATAGTTCTCTAGGAACCATTGGTAAATAGTCTTCCATTCACCCCTATACCAATGGTTTAAACTGTTGGTAACTGTTTTTTTACCAATGGTTCTAAATGAACCGTTGGTAAAGAAATACATACAGAACCTATACCAACGGTTTAAAACCATTGGTATAGGAATTTCCGTACAATTCACACAGCAGCCTGATCTATGTGATGTTGTGTGAATTGTACAATAGTAAATGTAGAACACAATACAATACATAATAAGGATACATAATTAAAAACTGATAATTAGAAGGATACATAATTTAGTAATCAATTATGAATACAATACATTAAAAACTAAATACGTAAATATATGTGATACATAATTAATAATACAAACAAAATTGCATTTTTTATAACACATACATGATTGAATTCAGAAATTAGAAGCTAATAACCCAAAATAAGGAAATGAATAAATGAATTCAACCAAACACAAATATAATGTCCCATGGTTTGGGGTGGGTGTCGTTGAACTTAGTGATGATGATAATGGGTGTGTATCAATGATCTTGTGTGACTTAGGGAATATAGTTTTCCTTGGCGTATTAAATGTCATGTGTTTTAGAATAGGGGTAAGAGTTCCTCACATGAGAAGTGGATTGTGTGAGGCTGGACCATGGATTGTTGTGCTAAAGTATCAACACAATCCGAATATATTTGGTCGGTTTTCCATTTTCAAGTTGTTTTTACTTAAAATGATGTTAATTTTAAACAAAAGAGAGAATGTCAGAGTGATACCCGCAATAACGTGCCTCATATTGAGGTGAGGTTGACTCGTACATGTCATATATGACCCATGGATCATTTTCCTAAAGTATCAATACAATCTGAATGCGTTTGGTTGGTTTTTTCATATTCCAATTGTTGTTTTCACTTAAAATGTTGTCCATTTCAAATAAAAGTGAGACATTTTGAGTGGTACCGGCCACATCGGGCCTCAGATTGAGGCTCAGTTGACTTTTACACATCATAAATGACCCATGTATTTTTGTGATAAAGTATTAACACAATCTGAATATGTTTGGTCAGTTTTCCATATGTCAGTTGTTTTTACTTAAAACAGTGTCCATTTTAAACAAAAGAGAGACACTTATAGTGATACCGGCTACACCGTGCCTCAGATTGAGGCAGGGTTGACTCGTACCCATCCCAAATGAATAATGGATCATTTTACTAATGTATCAACACAATCAAAATGAATTTGGTTGGTTTTCCGTATGCCAGTTGTTGTTTTCATTTAAAATGTTGATCATTTCAAATAAAGGTGAGACACTTTGAGTGGTACCGGCCACACCGCACCTCAGATTGAGGAAAGGTTGACTCGTACACATCAAAAATGAATCATGTATCGTTTTCCTAAAGTATCAACAAAATCCGAATATGTTTGCTCCATTTTTCATATGCCAGTTTTTGTTTTCACTTAAAGTGATGTCCATTTTAAACAAAAGAGAGACATTTAGAGTGGTACCGGCCACACCATGACTCATATTAATGCAGGGTTGACTCATACACGTCAAAAATATCCCATGTATCATTTTACTAAGGTATAAACACGATCAGAATGTGTTTGGTTGTTTTTATGTATGCCAGTTGTTGTTTTAACTTAAAATGTTGTCCATTTCAAATAAAAGCGAGACACTTTGAGTGTTACTGGCTACATCGTGCCTCAGATTGAGGAAGGGTTGAGTCGTACACATCACATATGACCTATGGATAGTTTTCCTAAAGCATCAACACAATCCAAATACGTTTGGTTGGTTTTACGTATGCTAGTTGTTTTTACTTAAAATGGTGTCCATTTAAAATAAAAGAGAGAAACTTTGAGTGATACCAGCCACAATGTGACTTGTATTGAGGCGGGGTTGACTCTTAAATGTCACATATGACTCATGGATCCTTTTCCTAAAGTATCAACACAATCCAAATGCATTTGGTTGGTTTTTCGTATGCCATTTAGGCAAATCGTGCAACAATAGTGATAATATCATATACTAAAACTATAGACATTGTGCATGATGTTCATCCCCTGGGGAATGGTTAGGGAAATTCATGAACATTTATTATAATATATAGCCCTATATGGTTCGTATATACCCTGTGGTATGGACATACATTTTTTACTAACTGTGAGGCATAGTGTTTTTCTACGCCGACCGGGGTTCCGAGCTCCAAACAAGCCCCAGAAGCCCCATAAACCATTATAACATTATTAAGATTCCATATTTGGTCAAAAATAAAGAGTTATACTGAATTCAAAAATATCCATACCAGAGTGAAACACTAGGTTCTTATAGTCTTCCCATTTAAAGGAACTCATCCTGAAGTTCACCTTCAATGGGTGGTAAAAATTTATTTGAGAACAATTCTGTCTAGGGGGTAGTCCTGGGTCTAGGGGGTTGCTGGGGGGGGGGGGGTGTTTGGGGGGCCGTTCGGGGTCCAGGGAGGAGGGGGGGGGGGGCTATCCGGGAGGCTGTCCGGGGTCCAGGGTGGAGGGTGGTGGTGGGGGGGGGGGGGCTGTTCGGGGCCCAGGGAGGAGGGTGGGGGTTGTCCGGGGGGGGGGGGGGGGGGCTTTCTGGGGTCTAGGGCAGAGGGTGGGTGGGGGGGGGGGTTGTCCAAGGGGTTTTTCGGGGGGCTGTTAGGGGGGATGTCTGGGGGGCTGTCCGGGGTCCAGGGTGGGGGTGGGGGTGCTATCTGGGGAGCTCTCCAGGGGGCTGTCCGGGGGGCTGTCTAGGGGGGCTTTCCGGGGTCCAGGGAGGAGGGTGGGGGGCTCTGATGAGTGTGTGCAATGTGTTCTAGGATTTTAATTAGAACGAAATATCCATATTAAATCAAAAATCAAATGTCAGAAATATCAGTAAAAAATGTAATGGATCAATCTGCCCCTAATCACCATCACCATTACCACTGTCATCATTATCCTCATCCTCACCACCATCTCTATCCTCATCAACATCCTCTTCATCGTCCACATGCTCATCCTCAAACCCATACTCACCCTCATCCTCATCCTCATCCTCACCCTCGCCCTTACCCTCATCCTCGCCCTCGATCTCGACATCATCATCATCCCCAACATCTTCCTCTTCAGTATCTTCATCATCACCAGGAACGTCATCATCTCGACCTCCACTATAACTGCCACCTGGTGCATTGGATAATGCACCCATCAGCGATATATATGTATGACAAGCCGTGCTAGCCTCTAGTGGAAGTGATGAAGATAAATCTTTGATCAGTTTCATAAATTCTTTCTCCATCATTTGAACATGTTATTCTAACTCAGTGACCCTTTTATCAGACTGTCTTGTATAATCCTTGACCTATTCCAACTCGATGGTACTAGAATGGATACTTGGAGAGGACCAATACCTCGTCGAGACTATATTCTTACCAGGTTGGCAGTGTACCCAACCAGAGTGCTCATCTCCCAAAACCTGATATAAATGATCATGTGGCCAAAAATTGTTAGGCTCCTGGGCATCAAGGGCCTCTAAAGCAGCCTGTTAAAAATATTAATATATTATTAAATTTTAAAATAGATATTAAACTTTGAAATAAACAAATTAAAACTTACAATCTTTTCTTGTGTCGGTTCATTAACCGCAGTTCCATCTTTTTTCCTTCTACTTGAGGAAAATAATTTTTCTCGAGGGAGACATCCTTTAATTTTAAATTTGTGCTTCTGTAATGACATTGAAAAAATATAAAGTGCAAGTATATTAATATATTAAATATTCAATAAATCACATAATTTAAGTAGGAAATAATAAAAAGGGAAGGTCCTAAAGAAAAATTATAAACAACTATATCGTACAAGCTACCTCTCATGATCTGACATTGTAGTGCGCCCCAATGTATAGAGGTATTACTTTGAATCAATGTTTTTTTTTTCAGAAGATTCCTAAATAATGTTTAATAATTAATAAGATAATATTAGTGAAAAATATGAAAACTATCATTAAAATACCTCAAATGGGATTAATACCTTAAATTTGGCGGTCAACCAATGGGTAATAATTTAGTGATATTGCTTTATCGGGCAGTCATCCACGATAGGTACTGTCTCCAAATCTTTGCCCACTCTATCACACCAGCCAACATATAACTCATGCTTATAAGCTCTCCAAAGCTCTCCTAGCTCCTTTAAACGTGTTGGTTATCCACCCTCTCCATCAGGGAAGTTAAACTGAAGATGACACCAAATAGATTAATTCATATAAATACTAAAAAATACTACATTAAATGAAATAGATTTTTTACCCATATTTGTACCCATTCATTATCCTTGACTTCGTGTGGCAGATGTCTCCAAGAGAGAGGGCTGACCAGAATGATGTCAGAATATTTGGCTAGCGTCACCAAAAAACCCCAACATTGGTTCCTAGGTTTATCAATCATCTGTCCATCATCATTGTATTCAACCATTTACTATATCTGGTGGTTCCATACTGAACGAAAGTGAGTACACCCCCTCCCCTACCTCCAATCCGTAGATGAATCTGTTATTAAAGAAAAAAAATATCTGTACAAGTTATAATAAAAATATATTTTGGTATAAAAATTTGTTAGAGTTATATAAATATACCTGTGGTAGTTGAATCAATGGGAATCACTGGATGTGCAGAAGCTGAAGGAATATCCTGTATAGGTGGAGTTTCCCTCAGTGTATGCTCCTCAGCCACATACTATGTAAGAGCAAAAGTCAAAGAGGGTGGAATATAATAGCTCAGAGATAATGAACTAGAAGAAAAAGATAATGGCACAGACATCTGGCCAACTGGTAGTGTAACAATCAGAGGCCTAAATATCATGTGTGTCCCTAAAGACACACCATGATCAAAATGGGGCATAGAAGATACTTCTGTGTTAGGGGCATAGTCCAATCAGGTATGACTAGTGGATCACCTAACTCTCTCACCATGAGCCCTCGTACCACCAGCCTCAGTATCGGGACCGCCAGATGATCGTTTAACTCTAACACCACCCCCTCCTACCACCGGCCTCTATACTGGAAGCAATATCAGGCTCCTCGTTGGATATATCTCATCTAGGGGGTGGATCCTGAAAAAAATTTTAACACAAAAGTAAACACAAGATATTATAAGTTATTGAAATATATATATTTGAAATAAAATACTCACTAAACGGATAAGGGGAGGAATTCCCATTTGTGTCATGCGAGGTTTATTTTCAGTCATCTTTTTCCACCGCATCTTTTCAATGGGTTTCATTTCCTGCAATGAAAACAAATATGGAAGTAATTAGAAATAGATAACTAATTTGTAACCCAATAAACAAAATATAGAAAAACCATTCTGAAAAAATAAATAAATAGAAGATTTATCATGGTTTGAAGGTAAGTACTAGATACACACTCTGAATGATGTAGGTGAAACATGTAGGTGAGAACATGACTGTATGATTCTATATATTTCCCTCCACAACTTCGGGTTCAAAATCAACTTTGACAATTGATCTATTGGAGTCCTAATAAGTAATAAATAGATTTCTTCCAATTGCAGTAGGGATAATGTCAACTTCATCATTACCATCATCAAAAACATGTTTGGAATTTACTTCAATAATTATATCAAATTTAGGATGATGACAATCTTTTACATAAAAAACTTGTTTCACCATTGATGCCAATACATATGGTTTATCGGTGGTAAGAGTGTGAGTCAAATAAATAACTCGAAATCCACAACCATCAATAATGGTGCCTTGCCTCGTCATTGAATCAAACCATTGACATTTCATCATCGTGACTCGACCATGCGAGTAATAATCCAAAATTATTATTTTCTCCATGACTCCATAATAAGCTAAATTCTCAAAACGAGGTCTATTATTTGATGAGCTGTCATAACAATCTATTGTGGTAGTTAGCGTAACACCATCATGTTGTGTTCTCATGATCCTTGCTTGTTCAGTGATAATAAATTTGTATGCATTGATCACAAGTTATTTAAAAGCACAAACCATGGTATTAAGACCAAAAGCCGAAGCTATTATTTCCTCAGAAATAGAGTCTGTAGGAAATATCAATACCTGAAATATAAACAAATAAAAAATTAATTAAATATTATTTTTATTTAGTTAGTACTGAAATATTTTTACCTTCAATTTCAACCAAGAAGAATATATTTTTCTATGCAAATTATCTTTCTTTATCAAAGATAAAGAACAATTCTTTCTATATATCAATTCTTTATATTCCCTATAGATAAAAATAATAATAGTTTAACAAATATTTAAAATTAAAAGAGATAAGATAAGAGATACATGTACAATTTACTTACTTGATATACTCATCGAACAAATCACAATTGAACAACACTATGCGATGTGCCATCTCTCACTCTTCAAGGCTTAATGTCGTTAATGTATATGATCCTGGAATTCCTCCTGTCTGAGAAAGTGATGGAAAAATGGGTTCAATTTTCTCATACTATTATTCTTCATTTCTCATTGGTCTGTTTATTCTCGTAGTAAGATCAGACAAATACATTGAGCAGAAATCCATACATTCTTGAGCCAAGTAACCATTCACAATAGAACTTTTGGGATAATTCCTTTTCCAAACATATTATTTCAATGTGTACATGTTTATTTCAGTTGGATACATCCAACAGAAAGCAACGAGTCCTCCAAGAAGTATTTTGGTCAGATGATGGATAGTCAGATGCAACATGCATGTAAGAAATGATGGAGGTAATAGTTTTCTCTAAATCACACAAAATTAATGGCGTATCTACCAACAATTTTTGAAAGAAAGATTTGGACAACTTCATAGAACAAAGATCTCTAAAAAAATATCACAATCGAATAACTAAGACTCTTACATTATTGGATAAGAGATGACATATTTCTATTGGAATCCACTCATGCAAAAGGATGTGATAATCATGAGTCTTCAAAGATTTCAGCTTTAACTCTTTTCTATTGACCCATTTTGATATATTGCTTGAATAGACATCAGTAACTTTAATAGTCTCTAGCACTTCCAGAAATTGATTTTTTTTTCAGCAGGTGGCATCACATAAGAATCACATTGAACTTGCCATTTTTTTTCACTAATACAGATAGGATGCAATTCTGGTCTAATCCACCAATCTACCAAATCACGCTTTGATTGTAAATAATCTTTTATCTTCTCCTTTACATTTATAATAATCAAAGGCAACATTTCACATATATTATTTTCAATGTTCATTACATCTAAGCAATGATGTAACAAGTTGGTTGACCAATAAGACAACTCAAAGAATATAATCTTCTTCTTCCAATTGTAATAGGTATCTTTAGAAACATTTTCCCTCTTTCTAGATTTCATTACACCCTTCCCAAATGAATAATTTAAATATTTCAATTCATTAAGAACATCAGTTCTAGACATACGCTGAGGTGGATCGTCAGTCTCCATGGTATTGTCAAATCTTCAATGATTGTTTCTATATGGATGGTTCATTGGAAAGAATCGTCGAGGTCCCATAAATCTAAAACTATGATGATATTTCAGTATTCTTGATCGATTATTCTTCATACAAACAGGACATGGAAATTTTCCTTTTGTGCTCTATCCAGACATCACTGTATAAGAAGTAAAATCATTGATTGTCCACATAAGCGCATCACACATCTAAAATATGTCTTTCAAACATGCATCGTATTTGGGAACACCCACATCCCAAAGAAGTTTCAACTCTTTTATTAAAAGTTGAATCTATACTTCAATATCATTTCTAGGATCAAAAGGGCTAGATATCAGTATACTCAAGAATGTGTAAGTATTTTTCATACACAACCATGGGGGAAGGTTATAAATGTGTATGAAAACCGGCCATGTGCTCTGCAAAGTAATCATCTGACCAAATGGATTAAAACCATCACATGAAACACTCAGTCTCACATTACACATGTCAACTATAAATTAAGGATATTGAGAATCAAATATCTACCATGAAAATCCATCCGTAGGGTGAAACAACTCTTCATTACTCTTTTTTCTCTCAGTGTCATTCCATCGCATTTTTACTGATATTTCATCAGACATGAAAATGTTCTATTATCTGGGGATCAATGGAAAGTTCCACATTACTTTTTGTGGCACACGATATGGTGTTCCATCACCTTTTAGCTTCAATTAGGAGGTTCTACATTTGATAAAATCATTTCTATCAGTAGTTTCCTCCCAATATAAGCTGCAATCATTCAAAAAAGAATGAGTTTTTTTGAGAATCCAAGTTCATCAACTAACTTCCATTCCATATAGTGGTTTGATGGAATATCTGCATCATCTGAAAGTAAGTCCTATAAGAAGGTAAGAATGTAATCTATTATAGTATTTGAAATACCATACATAGTTTTCCCATGAAACAATCAGATTAAAAATTCCAACTTTTTCATTTTACCACATTGCCGATATACTGGAGTCGTCACAACAACATTCAATTTTTTCACCCTATCAACATCATCATTTTCATTGGACGCATCATGTGTGATTTTATCAAAATCTTGTTGGCTAGACATACTTTACTTCTCATGATGTAGAATAAATGGAAACCAATCATATATCAAACTCTCCAATTCAGTCCTATCATTTGGATCATCAACAATTTGAGATTACATTTTCTCTCCATTGTGATACCACACATAATAGTTTGTTTGGAAACCATATTTGGTTATATGATAGCTAACTGCTTCATGACTCAACCAAAGTCTTCCAACAAAATTTGAAAATGGGCTATGTATGCGACCACTATCTGAAGCCTTGTCAAATGAAAAATCTAAAAATATGTTCATATTATTTTGAAAATCGGTTGAAATCCAATCAATTTCATACATCCAACTTTTATCCATTCTGTAAAAAATTTCAATAAGTAATTTCAAATCAATTCAATAATATTGAAGTTTAATCCAAAAAATATTTAGGTAAATGACAATTTTTTACATTATATAAAAGCATAACTGACACATTACTCTATATGAGAATCATATTAAGAATAACAACCAAATACAGTGTATATAAGAAAATAAGATACAGAATTTCAAATGCCTATATTCAAGGATTTCCCAGTAAGATATTGGAATTGGATCAAGGAATAAATAATCCTTAAGGGTCCTATTGGGAGTACATGAGTTTTATACTTTAACTTATTCAGTGAGATTAGGATGAGGAGTAGGATGAGGATCACATCAAAAGTAGTTATGGCCTCATAAAGTTTCACCTTAACCACATATTATAGGATCCTAGTTTTGGGGCCATAGATCATAGGTTGGTAGGGTGTATTCATTGAATAATGTCCCAATTGATTTTGGAGAGGGACCTTCAATAGTTATAGGTATGGATTTGATTAGAAACACCTATAAAAAGGATATCCTGGAATTGTGACATCCCAAACCAGGATGCCACTCATTAGTGACCTAAAACCAGATGACCACATGGCCTCAAGCACATCTACCAAAATTCCAAATGTTATTGACTAATAGTGAGAGCCTTTGGTGCGTCTGGGGAAGACTATTCCATTATTACCTAAGTTACACAATTTTAATATTATCAGTTAAAAAGTGGAAGAAAGATAACAATGGGAAAATATTAGAAATAGATGAAAATAACCAAATTAGTAATACCAACTAATAACAGAATCATAAACTGAATGATGGTAATGTAAGTCATGTATCAAGAAGAAAAACATAGTTACAACTAGTTAGAAGTAGTACTATACAAGAGGCTCAATAAATTCTAAAATTCATCCTAGATTCTTGAGACAGAACCCAATCATCTGATACATTCTCTATCTTATGTCATGTGAGTAGTCATGCATATGTAAAATGGTGATTCCCCTTATCTAAACATATAATCATGCAGTTTATCTGGGTGCCCAATGGCATCTCAAACAATGTGTGAGATAAAATTCATATAGGTGACTACTGAGAAGCCTATAACTATCCAATATATTAATATAACATTTCAATATAATGATATGATAAATTAAAGCATCAAATAAAAAAAATCTAAAAGTGTTTTCTATGGTTTCAGAGAAAAAATATAAAAGGGTTTTCTAGGTTAAATCAAAATAGAAAAAAAAACAGATACACATCAAAATCAAGACTTAAAAATAAAATATTAGATAGATAACAATAAAAATAAGGTACCACTTAAGAAAATACCTAATTTGGGATGGTTCAGATGAAGATTCAACAGCATGGATGGGGGAAGCCGAGATTCAACCTATTCAGATGGAGGAACCGAGATGAACCCTAGAGAGGTGCTATCCGAATGGGGGAGAGGTGCTCTGATCACGGGTGTTTCCTCTAGAATTGGGGATGACCTCATTGATTGAAGGTTCAAACATTCCAATCAGTTTATAATGGGTTTGTTTGTAGAACTGGAAACATCCAGTGATTCCATATCCATTTGGACCTACTTTCCAAAGGTAGGCACTCACAAGTTGTGGACTGATGAGGCTTAGGAATTTGCATTGGTCGAGAGGATGGGAGGTCAGACTCATCACACCTTTTTGAGGGGAATTATTGTCTACTCTGGGACTCTCTTTATAGATTTAAGTTATGTTCCTGAATCCTTATTACATTACCAAGTATAAAATGATCTTTCCTTTAGATCTGACAATCCATGATTGATATGTAGAAAATTTAGAGAATCTTTTATATGTATTCGAGGTTCTTCATCGATAGAGAATCATCTGTAATTGTTAGAGATTCTTAGTCAATGGTATCCTTCAATACATAAAAGTCTCTTGGTCATTACGATGACCATACTGGTTTTAAAGCCACTCAGTCGGGTACTTGAAATTTATTGTCATTCCGAAGGACATGGATTATTTCATAGTTGGGATCGTACCCACAGATGGGCTACCTATGTATCCTTTATTTAGAAAAGGAATTAGAACCCACGTAGTTCGAGTGGAAAGTATGATTTTTATGTATGATTGATGGCTCAAAGAAAGATGTCATGATTACTTTTACACTCTAAGCTCACATGAGTCATGATCGGTGTGAGAAACAAGAGGTATTGGTGAAACCAGAAAATTTTTTCCATGAAAGATGCAATGATGTGGGGCTTATGTATGTATGACTGCCCAAAATAAATGAATATTAAGATTTAATTCAGGGATGAAATCCAGGAACAGGGTCCATAAAATGTATATGTAATTTATGGAGATTTGGATACTCTAATCTTGGGTCTTACTCCTAAGGAATATGCCCAAATTAGGAGGGGACTTATGATTGGGTTTTACTCCTCAGAAGGAAGCCTAGATAAAAAGTAAATTAAGACTGGTTAAGAGAAATTAAAACTCAGGCTTACTCCTGAGAAGAAGGCCCAGGTTAAAGGGATTTGAAAAATTAAGGGTCTTGGGGCTTACTCCTAAAGAGGATGCCCATATTTGCAGACTTTGATATTGGGGCTTATTCCGGAAGAGGAAGCCCGGGTTAAGAAAACCATGGTTGGGGCTTACTCCTATAGAGGATGCCCATATTTGGGAACTTGGAAACTGTGGATTAATCCTGAAAAGGAAGCCCAGGTTAAGGGAATTATGACTGGGGCTTAATCCTAAGGAGGATACCCAGATTAGAGGACTTGGGGATTACTCCTGAAAACAAGGCCTGAATGAGGACTTGGGGCTTACTCCTAATAAGGATGCCTAAATTAATGAGAATTTGGAATGGGTCTTACTCCTAAAAAGGAGGCCCAGGTTAAGGATTCTCTCATCTTAAAGGATGAGGTTGAATGAATGAAATCTATGACCTTAGTGACATGAGGATATATAAATCACTAGGTTTTAAGAGATGTTATGTAGAATTCTTTTCAGATAAGGAAGACAACAAAGAAATCATGCCATAAATGGATTTGGAGAGATTTCTGAAGGCTTAATCCTGAAGAGGAGAGGTGGATAGGTGTAAGAGGGGTGAAATGGGCAGGAAGGTCACCCAAAAAGAGAGGGGTGCACAAGTACTGCGTTGGCGCGTAAGTCCTGGTCACGCAGGTGTACCTGCACGACACATGGGTACTTGCGCGACAGCCAATCCTTAGGGTAGAACTTGGGAGAGGCTTGGCTCAAGACCTTAATACTACCCCTAGAGACTTCCAAAAGAGTGGCGTGAAAGTTATGTGGAAGGGGTAAGGCGGCTCACAAGTGTGTCCATTTCCCTTAAGGGCTGGCCACCCGGGCACACAAGTGTTGATGAGTTTCAACACATAGGCCTTCCTCCCCCTCTTTAGATCTTCTGTTCTAGGTAAGAAATTACCTTATAAGTGTTCGGAAGCATTGATAAGAGACTAGGGTGCCGGGAGCTTAAATCTGAGGTTCTGGAATTTTTTCGTTCTCAAAATGGGGGGCCCACAGGGGGTATTTATAGGCTAGAGAAGACCTTGGGAGAATTTCAAAGAGGTCATGCACGTCACCTGCACAACGCGCATATCACCTGCGCATCGCGCAAGTCATCTGCACACCCTAGGTGGAACTTGCGTGACCCAAGCGTAAATGACTCCTTGTTCACGCCTTTGTCGATTTTTGATGTTTTCCTCAAAGGATGAATCACTTTATGCTAAGTCATTTCCCTTTCCATTCATTTAGGCTCTGTGATGGAAATAAGCGTCAACAAAAGTCCCCCCTCCGAGTTGGATCTGAAAAAAATGAGGATGTGACTCTGAGGAAAAAAATAAAACCGAAGTAAAGGCGGCATGCAAGTGTTGAGCGTGCAGTTGGCATCGCGTAAGTGCAAGTCGCGCAGGCCTCAGTGCAACTGGTTGTGCACACTGCATTTTAGGCGTGCAGGGTTGAGGCCTAGCCTATAAATACGCGGTCATACTCGTGCAAATCCAGCAGATGTCTAATTTCTTTCTCTCATCATGCAAGTTGGTCTCGTCGCACTAGTTTACTTGTTTTCTGCTGTTTCACTACTGTCGCACTGCTTTTAGAGGTAATAGGACTTGTGTAGTGATACTTGCGTGCCAAAAACTTGTGCGGCACATCGACACTTGCGCCAACAATTTAGAATTGCATGCCTTAATGCATTTTCCATTTTTTAGAGTTTCTTTACAAATTTTATGAAAAATAAAACCATTTAATAGTTAATTCATTCAACTTTTGTATAGATTCAATGTCTCCCAAGAGAATTGGAATGGCTGATGAACTGGGAAGCAAGCGAGTTGATGATATGATGAGCATCATTGGCTATGATTACTATACCTTCTGCAATAGCACTCTCCAGGATTTGGATAAGTATTTGAAGAAGTATCATCATGACTTCCCCCAGAGCATTTATCTACATTTGTATGACTATGGTCATCTGCGAGAAGTTACCATCCCAGAGGCAAAGAACTATCTCCAAATTTCTTGGTTTCATAATTATACCAACTTTTCTTCATCAAATATTTCATGTGGGGGAGCATTTTTAACTACTGGAACAGTGGAGAAGGCCCATATGATGCATCATAGCCCTTGTACGCCAGATATGAAACCTCATAAGCTTGAGATGAACCCTCATTTTTATCCATCAATTTTCCAAAACTCTCAGATGGATCAATCCAAAGGATGGAAGAGAAGTTGGGACTTCCATCCTCGAGGAGGTGTGAAGACCACCTGAATGTAGGCATACTGGGTGCGAAAAACCTGTGCAGATTTTTTCGAGGATTTGAAAGGGGTTGCGATATATGAAGCCTTCTAGGCTGGGAAGACATATGTTTATAGGCATGATAACTTCATGTCGGTGATACTCAGCTATTGGAGCCCAGAAACCAATTCTTTCCATCTAAATCATGGAGAAGTAGGAATCAGTCTATGGGATGTCCACAAGATCTTAGGGGATCCAATTTTGGTTGATATGTATGATGAATTCATCACTCCCAAGGTGACTTGGAATGATTCGGAGAAGACTCCGACTTTAGCTCGGAAATTATTGAAGATCTTCCACAAACTCAAGAGTTAAGAGACCTCCTTGACTCATTCAAGAAAGGATATTCATCTAGTGGAATGGATGAATATATTTCTTAATGATAAGCAGGAGAAGGAGCCGAAGGAAAAGGGGTCGAAGGAGAAGGGATCCAAGAAGAAGGGGCTCAAGGAGAATATGCCCACTTGTCCTACCACTTACCCCAAAATAGAGAAAAGGGGTGCTCCTGACACATTCTGGCCGACCCTAGAGGCAGGAGAATTTGAGAAGTGGGGATATGAGGTGAATCAGAGGATCCCAAAGAAGAATCATCTAGCAGTCTTATTGGCCTTGTGGCTCAGCATTTATCTTCTGCCAGTCAGGGACTCGAAGGGAGGCATCAGGCCAAGGACCTTTGAGGACCACATAGGGTGATGTGGAACAATCTCAAATTCAGGTTGACTTGGATGCTCCTAGAGAAGAGCCAGTATCTGTTCCCAGTATCCCTCCTGCTACTTTTACAAGTAGAGAAGAACCTG
Organism: Viscum album; assembly: GCA_963277665.1. Classification (NCBI taxonomy): domain Eukaryota; kingdom Viridiplantae; phylum Streptophyta; class Magnoliopsida; order Santalales; family Viscaceae; genus Viscum; species Viscum album. The sequence goes on along the minus strand of OY728137.1, from coordinate 403,798,440 downwards.
ATTCTGGTAAGTTAAAAATGCTTCATGAAATGTTGAATTAAATGTCGACTGACTTTCATTATTTGATACTTCAGGTTCAAACCCTACATTAGAGCTTTTGGCGGCTATTGCATCTGATGCCACGATTTCATCTGAAGATATTGTCCAGGGTCAGGGACTGTAGGATGAAGGTTTCCAAGAAGACACATCAAATGCTCCCACAGGTGAGACTAACCAGGATTCTTGATATGACATTAGTTGAAATGATGGAACTTGGTGCATCTTTCGAAGATTTTATAAATCATGTTAAATTACCATGTAATTTATAAGATTATGGATGTTATTGTTATCCTTATTCCTATTAAAAATAACTTCTTATTACATGTCTAATCATGATCGGTTCAAATATGCAGCTTTATCTGAGCAAGATGATGAACTACCAATGCCTAAAGGGGGTAAAAAAACCCTACTATTGCAGAGACATTAGCGCAAGTGGATCTGAACCCTGTAAAGCTTCCTCAAACTCATGCTGAAAATCTTGTTGATGCTAGGAAATATGGGGAGGAGCCTTCTCAGGTTACTGATCTACCGTTGGGTAAGGGATAACAATATTTGCGACTGTACTTAATTTTCAAGATAGCCAATTAACTTTTGTTATCATTTGAAACTAACCATAGATTTCAATTTATTATGCAGGGCCATAAATTTCAGTGGCTAGATATGGAGGTGAAGCCTCAGCCTCTACCCCAATGGGGATTGAAAGTGAAGAAGCACAGGTTAGGGGGGAAAGAGCAGAACATGGCACTTCCCTAAGTGCATTAATCCCAGATTATATTCCCCCCTGCGACAGTGATGCGGAGTCGGATCCAGAAGTAAAAAAGGCGCTCCAATTTGCACGACACAAGGCATGGAAAAATATATGGAAAATCATATCTGAAGTGCCTCTTGAAGAGCTGTCATCAAAGATCCCGCGACTATCATCCCTGTTTGTTATGCTGGGACTTGGCGGTTTTGGATATCAAAAGATCCATGCCGTGGTGAAGAAAGTCATCTTAAGAAGGGAGCAGGAGAAAAAGTTCCATGAAGATTTGACCAGGGTGATGCTGTTAGCCAATATAAGTGAATTTGAGGCTACGGTATCCTGAGCTGAGGCAGACTATGCTGCCAAGATGAAGGAGCTGAAGCATCAGATCAAAGATAAAGTTGTCCAGTAGATGCATCTTCAGCAACAGTTAGATGTTGTTACTGGGGAACTTGACCTACTCAACAATTCACTATAGGGAGATCAAGAAAATGGAATGAAATCCATCGTGGATGAAAAGAAAGCACTCCATTAGGCTCAAAAGAGTGAAGTTGGTCGAGTACATGAGCTCCAAGTGGCTGCTGATGAAGCTTGGGAAGCTGTACATCAAGTGAAGACTTATGTTGACAACATTTTGTAATTCCTGGAAAAGAGAAGAGAATCCAGTCTGTGGATGTCCTTCTAAGTTTTATTCATCAACGAAGAATACTTTCATCTTCTATCATTTGTTCTTGTATTCTTTGGTAGCTGATTTAAATTTTACCTAAGCCAACGGGCCTAGTAAGCATAGTTTGATTCTTGTTAGGATTATTATAAATAAACCTAAAAACTTTTAATCTTTTTATCACTCAATATTACCTAGAATCATAAAAGATGTATGTTTAGTGAGATGGGACTTGACTTTTATTCAGAGTTCCCATGTCTTTTGTAGGCATTTTAAAGTCATGCATGTCAGACATAAAAATGCTAATGTTTAAGGTCGAAATAGCTTTGATCGAATGGGTTAAAATCGACTCAATTCCTTGAAAACTTATCTGAAAACATTTTACCACACTCAAGTATGAAGGAAAATATGTAACCGATGAATTAAGAAATTTTGAATCTGAGGAATGATATGAAAAAGGTCTAGAAGGCATTAAAAGAAGTAGTTCCCAAAAAATGAAGTTACAATTATTCAACAAACTTGTTTGGTGGTTGAATTATGCAGGGCCACCTAAGGGTATTGGCTGCATAGTTAAATAATGGTATCTTTTGGCTGATGAGTATATTATATAGACTGTTTATGCAAGGCTGCCTAAGGGCATGTGCTGCATAGTGAGAAAAAAGAACTCTCAGAAATTTACTTTTCTACTGCTAAAAATCCAGTGGAAGTTTATGGAGATTCAAATTTTCCAAAGCATAGAGTTTGCTGTATGGAGAGAGGTAATTGAATATAGAGAAGATATTTACAAGCAATATCATCTAAGAACTGGATGAATGCCAATCCTATAAAGGTCTGATTCAAACGTAGGGAAGAGAAATATAAACCATAGACTTGAATACTTTCAGATCATGAAAAATAATATGGGGTGAATATTTTAAGGATGTATATTCCTTTGGATCCTTACATATTTTCATTAAGACAACTAAGGAAAAAAGTGTTTTTCTTTCCAAGAATGAAGTTACCATTATTTAACAAACCCGTTAGGGGGTTGAATTATGCAGGGCCGCCTAAGGGAATTGGCAGCATAGTTAAATAATAGTATCCTCTGGCTGAAAAGTCTGTTATGTAAACTATTTATGCAAGGATGCCTAAGGGCACGTGCTGCATGGTCTGGTAAAAGAATCCTTAGAATTTAGAAATTTGGTGACCATAAGTCAAGAAAAGTGTTATGGAGATCTGGAATTATTCAAGGTTAGGAGCATGACACATAAAAAATGGGCATTTGTTCAATGTATGTAGAGATTCATAGATCAATCCTAACCATAACCATGTAGTGGATGGGTACTGAATTGAAATGTTGGACTTCACTACATATCTGATAAGGATGGGAATCAAGCCATACATAGTTCTTGAAATACAGTTTAACGTCGTGTTGGACGAAAGTTTAAGAGATCTTAGTTTAGGGTCATTAAACTTAGACCATTATAATGAATACACAGTGCATGTTTTCACAGGGACTTTTCAGCCAGGGGACTAAAAGTGGAATATGGTGTTAGGCCCAAAGACTCTGGACTGGATTTGAGGGATGCTCGAACATTCCTACGTATCCCATAAGGATGGGAATCATGCCGCACGTAGTTCTTGATAAATCCTCTGTACAGATTTGGTTTGTACATATGAAGGGTGAAAAGGGGACTTTAGTGCAATGATGGTTAGACCCAAGATAAAAGGTTTAGGTATTTCCATGTACACACGTAGTCTTTGAAATATAACGTGATCGAAGGTCAATGTAAATAATGATTCTCTCTCAGGGGAGAGTGCAAAAATAATTTTGTAGTTTATTTTCATACAAGACAAAATTACTGTACAGTTTAATGTCATGTAGTAAGTAAAAAGGTGAACCAATGTGAAGAGATTGGTTTTGGGCTTGAACCTTGGGAGGTTTCCTATGTACCTAGCCTGGAAGGCAAGGATCAAAGTCTGTGTAGTTCAATTAAATAATGAATTAGTGATCAAGTTGTTCTTGGGGAAAAAAACCTAAAAAAATAATGTCGGGACTTACGCATGGTTAGCAGCCTAGAGAGGGTGTTATGGTTGAAGTTCTCTCTAAGTTCACGTGATTCATACTTAGTGTGAGAAACAAGAGGTGGAAAAAACATTAAAAAATATAGTTTAACGTCATGTAGGATGTATTAGGGTACTGTACAGTTTAGCATCTTGTAGCTAAGATGATGGGGACAATACAGTTTAACATCATGTTGGGCGAAAAGGGGGACTGTGCAGTTTAATTTCATGAAGTAAGGACAAAAGAGGACACAATTTAACATCATGTTGAATGTATTATGGATTTTTCCATAGTTTAATGTCATGTTAGACAAAAAAGGGACGATACAGTTTAGCATCTTATTGGACGATGGTGCGAATAGTTTAAGGTCATATGCATGGACCGTTGGTTATGCAGTTTAATGTCTTGCTGGACGTAAAGGAATTCTGTACAGTTTATCGTCATGTAGTTAGGACGTCACAGTTTATCATCATGTTGGATGTATGTTCCGATAGTTTAAAGTCATATGCATGGACCCTTGGTGCTGTAGTTTAACGTCTTACTGGAAAATATCACAGTTTAACATCATTTTGGATGTATGTTTCAATAGTTTAAAGTCATATGCATGGACCCTTGGTGTATTTTGTGTTCATACAAAATATTTCTTCAGAAATCTTGCATTGTTTGGAGTAGTGATGAGTTCTCCATCTGTTGAGATTAAAGAATAAGCTCTGTTGGAGTAGACCTTATGTATTGAATAAGGTCCTTCCCATTTTGGCTCAAGCTTGGGAGGTTTCTTTCCTGGTATCATTAGAGTTATGGGAACTAATACCAATTCTCCATGAATGAATGAATGAAGATGAACTTTTTTATTGAAAGCTCGTGCTATTAGATTCTGATAGACTTCCAAGTGGTGCAAGGTGCATAATCTTTTCTCATCTAACCATTCCAATTCATCCAATCACTTTTGAGATTGTTCATCTATAGATGACTGATCACAAATGGATACTCTGAGCGAGGGTAGTTGAACCTCAATTGGAAAGACTATTTCTGTTCCATATACCAATGAATATGGAGTTGACCGCGTTGTAGTGCGGGTGGTGGTCCGATAAGCCCATAAAGCATGAAAGAGTTTATCAGGACATGATTTCTTATCTTTATCAACCATCTTTTGTAGTATATTTGACAGAGTCTTGTTGAAAGATTATATCTTTCCATTGTCCGCTGCTTGATACCAAGAGTAATGATTGGATTTAATGTTGTATTCTTGATACAACTTCCTCACCTTGGATGAACAGAAGTTGGTTCCATTGTCCGTCAATATGGTATGAGGGACACCAAATCTGGTAATGATGTTAGACTTGATGAATATAACAATTCATTTAGAACTGACTTCTTTGAGGGGTATTTCCTCTGTTCGTTTGGAAAAGAAGTCAGTAGCAGTAAGAATATACTTCAACTTCTTGGATGTAACCAAAGGATAAGGTCCCACTACATCTATTCCCCATGTGGAAAATGGACACAAGTATTTAGCTGTATGAAGCAACTCTGGGGGTTGATGAATGAAGTTGGTATGTACTTGGCATGAATGAAACTTCATTGTGAAATCAACACAATCTTGTATCATTGAAGGCCAAAAGTATCCAAGCCTTCGAATTTGATCAGATAGTCTGTGTCTAGACTGGAGGGCACCACAGAATCCTGCATGCACTTCTTTCATGACATCCATTGTCTCTTCACCATCAATGCATCTGAAGAGAACTCCATCAAAACCACACCTGTAGAGAATTTTCTCTGGGTGATCTGGGCTATCATAAAGAGTGAAATTAACCACATGTCTCCGGACTTGTTCTTTCCCAGCTCTATCAGGTGGAAGTGTTCCATTTTTAAGGTATTCCCTGATAGGTATCATCCATCCTATATTATGACCATATGGTTCAGAGATGAGACTAATTTCATTAATTTCCTCTGTTCTATCTTGAACATAAGGTAAAATTGTATGAAGGTGAGAAATACTTATGGTTGTCTCATCTTGATTTGGATCTACCCAATATGTGGCTATATTATCCAGTGCATCAGCTTGGGCATTTTGTGATCTTGGGACATAGGAAAATGTCGGTTCTGAAGGAAATTCCGCCATTAACTCTCTGAAATAATCATACAAAGGGATTAGTTATTATTTTATGATTACATAATCCCCATTGACTTGTTTTATTACCAGGTTTGAATAAACTTTAACCCTAGAGTGATTCACTTGTGCTTGACGTTCCAACTCCAAGCCTGCGATGAGAGCTTGGTATTCTACTTCATTATTTGTACCGCCTCCCAACAATGAGAAGGAATAAGGTAGCATTGCCTTTTCTGTAGAATTGAGCACAATTCCTAAGACAACTTTTTTGAATTTAGGATTATCCATTTTCTTACCTGTTGGACTTCTAGAAGCACCATCAAAGTACATTTCCCATGTTTGAAGACTTTCTTGGATAAAGAAGACTTTCTCATCAGGGAGTTCAATATCTGAAGATGTGTCTTCCACTGAAGGGTGGTCGGCAAGGAAATCATCCAGAGCATGGCCATTTATTTCCATATGAGACACATACTGAATGTCTAATTGCTGCAAAATAACTACCCACCTTACCAGACGTCCTGCAAGCATTGGACGACTAAGGATGAACTTGAGCGGGTTATTGCGAGATACCAATTGGACCTCGTGATGTTGCAGGTAGTGTCTCAACTTCTGAACTACAAAGATTAATGCTGTGCAGCACTTCTCAATACTTGAATATTGGGTTTCTACTTCAAGCATAGTCCGACTGAGATAGTAGAGGTTGTTTTCATTCCCATCATCATTCTTCTGAGCAAGAAAGGCACCCAATGATCGCTCTAGGGCCGTCACATAGAGGATAAGTGGTCTTCCTTCAAAAGGTGAAATTAACACCGATGGACTCAAGAGATACTTCTTGAGAATATTGAATGCTTCTTGACATTCTTCAGTCCACTTGTAAGTGACTCCCTTCTTCATCAATTTGGTGAAGGGTAAACTTTTGCCTGCCAAATTGGCGATGAAACGAAGAATATAGGCCAAGTGTCGTTGAAGTCATCTCAATTCGTTTAAATTGTGAGGAGGTCACATATCAAGGATCTACTTTTTCTTCTCAGGATCGACTTTGATACCACGATGGTGTACAACAAAGCTGAGAAATTTTCTTTAGGTTACCCCAAAAGAACATTTTAAGGGGTTCATCTTTAAATTATGTTGTTGAAGTTTGTGGAATGTGATGTCCAAATCAGCCAAGTGATTAGAATTTTGTTTGGATTTAAGCACCAAATCATCCACATAACATTCAACAAACTTCCCTAAAAAAGGTTTGAAGATACGATGCATGGAACACTGATATGTTGCGCCTGCATTCTTTAGGACAAAGGGAATTACCCGATAGCAAAACAAACCCTGATGGGCTCTGAAATCTGTATATTCTTCATCTTCTGGATCCATTACGATTTGATTATATCTAGAATATACATCCATGAAGGAAACTGCTTCATAGCATGCTGTTGCATCAATTTAGAGTTCTGTAATTGGAAATGGAAAATCATCCTTATGATAATGCCTTTTAAGATCTCTGAAATCAATGAAAACTCTAATTTGCCCATTCTTCTTTTTTACTGGGACAATATTAGCTAACCATTTCGGGTATTGAACTTCTTTGAATAAGTTTTCTTTGATAAGATTATCAAATTTAGCTTCAATATTTGAAGCATAGGTTGGGTGTGTTCTTCCCTCAGCTTATTTGAATCCTCGATGTTCTTTTGGAAAAATCAAATGATGAGTGGAAATATTAGGATCAAGCCCTGGAATCTCTGTATAGTTCCAAGAAAATATATCTCGATTTTTCTTTAAAAAGGAAATATACATCTCTTTCTCTTCAAGAGTCGTGGCCGCACTAATTAAAGTGGGGAGTGGATCTTCTTTTGTACCCAGATTTATTTCTCTGAGCTCATCCACGGTGGTTGAGATACCCTCTTCAAATGCTAGAGGAGCATCCCTAAGATCTTCTTCTGATTCTTCAACATGTGTTATTTCTTTTCTTTCTACTTGCATAGTAGATGATGAAGTATAATTCTCATGATCAGAAGTGATGTTAATATTTTAACATCTTGAAGAAGAAGCTTCTATTTCCAACCCGATTGATGACGAAGGTTCTTCCTTGGGTAACAAAGAGGAGATGATGGATTGAGAATCAAAACCATCTTTTACCTCTGACATTGCTATAACTTGCTCTTCCCTGATTGGTGAAGTATAGACTGGTTGGATTTCAGTAGATGAAATGAAGACATCTCCATTTGAGCTTTCATCATTGCTTGGTGAATCACCAATTTCTCCCATGTTGTCTGGCTTGATTTCCGTAATTGACATTAAGGAGGTTTCCATAAGAGTATTTTGATTTGGGTCTATCCTGTCAATTTGACTGATAGGAAATACATAATTTGTACTCACATGTGTAAATGGGTTTACTGGAATCTTTTCCAAACCATACGGATCATTAACTTTGGTAATCTCCCTTGTTGTGGATTTTTCATTTCCTTTCATGTGATAGAATTATGCCTCAATGTATTGAGATTCTCATGTCTTGAACGGGGATTTATCACCATACATTGTCCTAATTTGAGCATCAAAACAATATTTGACACATTGATGGTATGATGAAGGGATAGCCACATGCCGATGTAGCCAGGGTCTACCAAGCCAGATGTTGAAGGCTGAATCTTGATCAACAACCATGCAATCTGAATTGGATACAAGATCTCCAAACTGAGTTCTGAGTATAATCTCGCCCAATGGTTCTTGTTCATTTTTTATCATATCCTTGTAACATCAAAGTTGAAAGAGATAAATCAGATTTGGTAAGGCCCAATCGACGAAGTGTACAAATGGGGATGAGGTTGACTCCTAAACCATTATCAATGAAGACTCTTTGGACGTCTACACCATTGATCATTCTAGATAATTATAAAGGTCTGATATGTCCATGCATGACATCATCTTCATCTTCATCTATGAAAGATATCATTGCATGGCATTCTGCAAGATTATTCTCAACATGGTAGGCTTCAGCCGTAGAAATTTTAGTTTCAAACTCCTGAGGACTTGACAAAGTCTCGATGAGTTCATCATGAAGATACTTTGATAAATTCAAGGCATCCAGAATTGATAACATGGCCGGTACTTGATCCAAGTGTTTCAATACATCATACTTTTGATCCAAAGGTCTGCATTTCCCAACAGGAACATGTGGTTTTGCAGGTACCTTAGACGTAGATTCTTTGGAAGTTGATGCATCTTGTACTGGGATAGGAGTTGGTAACACTCTTGGCTTTGGAAGATTAGACCGATTAGGTCTATTTACTTGCTGAGAGGAAGAAGATGGAACATTCAACCGATCTTCCAGAATAATTGTGCAAGGGCTGAGTCTGCCTTGTGTGGAAGAACTTGCTTGTTCTTGTTGAGCTTGTTGAAGGGCTCTGCCATGAGTTTCTGCCGCATAAACAGTTCTAGGAGGGGTAGAATTGTAATAGTGGCTTCTAAAAGATCCATGTCTTCCCCTGTATCCTGAGCCTCTGGAACTTCCTATGTTTCCTCTGTTTGCTACAGGGAACTCAGGCTCATCAAAATCAAAACTGTGACTGGCATATGGATCTCTTAATTGAATCATATTAACAGAATCGAAGATCAACTCTTCATCCGATGAAGACTCTGCTGGATTAGCCTGTTTAGGATGTGCCATTTGGTGGGACGGTGCCCTTGGCTTTGAAGTAGATGGCATAAAATCTGCCAGAGTCAAAGACAACTTGGGATTTGACACATACTCATCTTCTTCTTATTCTTCTCCTTCTTTGAATCATGCCATTTCTTTTAGGATTTTTCCTTTGATGAAGAGGGTTTTGCTATGAAATTCATGGCAGAAGACACAATTGGTTTCTTCAATTGTGTTCTCAAAATGGCATGAGTTCAGTTTATCGTTTTTCTGACCATCCAATCATCATATTTTTGCACATTTTTATTCTTGACTTCTTTCCACTTGCCCTCCTCCTCTGGATCTGTAGCAGTAACACATGCTACCTGAGCTGAAGAACCTTTTAGTTTGATTGTCCCAAGTCAACCATTTTTTGCAGGAGGTACTTGAAAACAAAAAAATCTTGAATGGGATGCCCCAACATCTAATGAAACATGCAATAGTTGGGATGATATTCATCTCCTTCCTTATTCGGCCTCTTGGGCCTTGTCAAGTGAACCAAATTATTTTCCAGAGTCGAAATGAAATAACCATGAACTTGTTCATTTTGGAAAGATTATGTTTTTCTCTTTAAATCCTAAATTTTTTTCCATCTTCGATCTCTTTGATCGTCTTGACGAAACGACCTCTATTGCTAACGCTCAGGAGGTGGAGCCTTTCGAGAAGATGAAGGTTTTGAAGTAGAAGTAGGTATAGGTGCTTGTTTAAGAATAACTGTAGCAGTCTCTGCTTTACCCATTCTCCTTCCAGAAGCTTATGGAATTACATGAGCTTTATCCTTAGTTTTTATAAGAGAGTCTTCAATTTGTTGAGTGATTGAAGTATGGTCTCAAAACCGTCCTTTGTATTTCACAGGGATCAGCGGTGTGCACAACTCATCATGTAAATTCGCCACACAGATTGGAAACAATTCCACTTGAGGGAGTGCTAAGCTTAGGGAATATGTTAATAACTTCCAACGAGCAATGAAATCTAAGACCCTTTCATTCTCCCTTTTCTCATAGTTTGTAAGATAAAAAACTGTTGTCTTTGGCAACATTGAGTTGAATTGAAGAAGGAATTTTTGGCGAAGATCCTCCCATTCGGTAATTGACCGGGATTGCAAGCTTGTGTACCAGACAAAAGTAGGTCCTTGTAATGACTGTAAAAAACACCTGAGCTTAACATATTCCTATTGCTGAGGGGTTCCCATCATAGGATCACAACAAGAAACAAAATTTTTTAAGTGTTTCTCTAAGTCTCCCGAACCATTAAAGATTGGGAAAGTGGTACTTTCAAAATTTGATGGGTGAGGAATTTTATCAACCCATTTCGGGTAAGCTTTATTTTCTAGTTGAATTTGAGAAAGATTTCCCTTTATAGCTTTCAACCAAGTTGTTAATGACTCAATAGTACTTATTAACTTTTTAGAAACATCTGGTTGAGCTTGGACCTGAATAGGTGCAATGACTGGAGCTGGTACACATGTGGTGGCTGGTGCTGCAACTGGTGGTAACACCACCAATTGTCGTTGCACTTGACCCGTAGGATTAGACCTGTGAGGGTGTACTGATAGAGGAGGATATTCATGATCCATCTTAGTAGCTACAACAAATTCCCTTGGATGACTGACTCCAGCACGCTGAAGAGGAAGACTATTTTGATGTAGTTCTGCATCCAACCTCCTCAATTCCTTCATCTCTTCCTCTTGTTGTGCGAATATTTTATCTAATGAGAGAAATTTTCCTTCTATAGAGGAAGGGTATGTAACCTAAGTCTTTCCTTTCCCCTTGTTGGCTCCCTTTCAGAGAGGGGGAAGTGGGTTACTTGAAGGATTACCTAGATTCTGGGCAATCCTTTGATTTCGTGTACGCACACCTTATTCATTTGTGTCTGTGCGTACAACCTCTTGAGCAGGAGCTTCCTCATCTGATCCCTCTGAGCGAGCTTCATCTGGTGGATCAGAAACTATGACATTGATGACATTGATTGACGCATAACGCATTGCATCTCTTCTATCGTAATTTCTGCGATATTTCCTTCTTCCTTGTCCCTGATGAGACATTACCTTTTGTTGATTTGATCCCTCATGAACTTCTTAATGAACCATAATTTGGAGGGAATCTATTGATAATTTGGATCTTCGTTCCTCTTGAGGATTCTTCCCTAATCGAAAGAAGACTGAATTTATCTAAGGGAGAGATTGAGGATTTGAAAAAGTCCCCAGTCCTGTGAACTGGGGCTGTTCCTTCTCAACTCCTTGAATTTTATTTGTTGATTTCAAGGGTTGGGTTTAAAGAGTCCTTAGTCTGGAAAGCTGGGGTGGTTCTTGACCTGCTATATCTGAGACTTTCTTGAAATCTCTCCTGATCTTGTGAACTTTAGTCCAGAAATTTGCTCGATGCATCAACCTGCATCCACTCTTATCACTAGGTTCAAAAGACCGTTGGATGATTTCTGACACTTCTATCACTTGATGATGTGCTTGCTCCAAACGAGAGGCCTGTTCAATATTCTTGTTTGCTTGATGCAGAAGTAATTCAACAACTTCTTCTCTGAATGCTTGATTTTGAGAGGAACTAGTTGAGGCCTATTCTTGGGCAAGCTTTTGATTACAAACAAAACCCATTGACTATGGCCGGCCATGGTCAATAACATTGCATGAGACCATTTTTGGCGGGCTTTGCTGACTAGAGAGTACAGTGAAATGTAGCACTCCATGAACACCCCATCCCATGATATGAATACCAGATGGGGAATTGACAATTAACTGGCACAATCTTCTTAGTGCACCAAGGCATGAATGCTGAAGGGCTCTCTACTACTTTTCAGCCTTCGGATATCGAGAAACTGAGAGAGAGGCCAAATAAATTTGGCGTTGTAACCCTTCTATTATCTTAACATGATTTTCTTATTCATCATAAGAAAATATTTCATTTTTCAACTGATAAAGAGTTTTCCATATGTTGAGATGAATATAATGAATTCCATCTTCCATCAACATCTCTAGAATGTCGTACTGAGAATCAGCCAGAGGACAAAACATAACTGGCACTTCACCTTTCTCCAGTTGTTTTCTCATGTTCAGTACTTCCTCTTTATTATTTAATGAAGATTATTCTACCTGATTAGACCAGAGTTGGTGCTTCCTTGTTTCTTCATCAGATTCAACAATATTGGTAGATAAATCACTGATCAAACTAGAAGATGCATGACTTAGGGGTGGTTTGGAGAATGACCTAAACCCTGGGCTATCTTCTGGTTGAGAAAGTATTTTACCTGCTAATGGTAAATCATCAGACATGACTGGTTTCACATTTTCAAGTGCCTCAAGATAAGAGGGATTTCTCGTCACTACATTGTATGTTGAATAATTTTCCAAGCAATGTGAATCATTACTGTGGAGAGGACTTTTGTAGCTAAATTCATCATCATGGGGAGGACCACCATGGTGGGTTACAACAAAAGATGAAACATTTTGCTCTTTGGTATTTTGACCACACAGATAGTTCTCGTGGATCTCATCTAAAGATGAAACTTCGAGATTGACCAAATTGTCAGGAATCAAGCCTTCATGAGGAAGTGTCTGATGCAGACCTTCAGAATTAATGTCCTGACTATTGGGAACTGTGGGAGTAAAATCTTGAGTTGCAACAGATAATTGTCTAAGTGCATCAATAACTCCAACATCGAGTAAGGCCTTAATATAGATTAGTCCTTGATTTCTTGACTGTGATGGGCGAGTCTTCTTCTTAGACACCTTATTACTCAATTTAGGAACCACTTATTGACGAAAGTGGTTATTATGGGTAGGTGTATGTGCCTGCTTTGGAGAAATGATCAGGTTAGGCTGATTATCTCCACTCAAACCAGGTGTATGTGCCTGAATTGGCTGTCCGTATGATATGGGGGAGTACGCACCACAACCCTCTTGGACTGGAACAGATGTGTGTGTCTGTTCCGAAGTGAACTGTTGATGTGTCACTCCACTGGTAGGGATATATTTATGTGTCTTTTTCTGAGATGTTGCTGAAGCTATTATAATATCCTGGCAGGCATCCAGAATATGAGCAGAGATTTGTTTCTTCTCTTTCACCATTAACAGAATGTACTTGGTGACTTCAGCAGATGGAACAGGGATATACGTCCATTCCATTCTTGGATTAGGTATATGTGCCTACTCCTGTCCTCCTTTTTCTGTATGTGAATTCTGACAGTACTCATGTGTGGGGGTAGAGAGTTGAGTCTACCTCTTGTTTGTCGCCAGAGCTTTCTGACTGACTTCTCTGAATGCTACCAAACAAGACTGTTGGTAGGCTTGATCCATACTAGAAGGTGTATGTGCCTTCTTATTGCACTCTACCGAACGTGGTTGACGAGATCCCTTCAATACTGACAGATGAGGCTTCTGGCAAGATTGATGAGTGTAAGCAGGTGTATGTGCCTGTTTACCAGTTGTCAACACATTGGGTTAGTGGGCTCCATCATATGTAGTCAGACTAGCATGCTGACTAGATGATAATTTATAAATAGGTGTATGTTCCTTTCTATAGTACTCCACCAAAATTGTCTAGCGGGATTGGTGTGCTGCTTCCAGAAGAGTCTGCTAGACAGTGGGATTAAAAAAGATGAGTGTATGTGCCCTCTCGTTGCTTGCCACCAATTTAGGTTGGTGGATCTTTCCGAAAATGGAAGAGATGAGAACCTGCTCACTGTTAACCGGTCATCGCCTCTGGTGGTTCGTCTTGCCTACTCGGGTTCGAGGAACCTGAGCCAAATGCCTGGACATGACACCCTCATCATATTGAGGGCGCACTGCCGCCCGAGTCTGGCAGCGATTGTTGATAGGATCCCTTGGGAAGGACTCCTATCTCATTGAGTTAAGGCCCTAAGGGACCTTCTCATTCACCTCCCCAGAATATAGGAGATAATGGTGATTGTGTTCCAGGGATAACGACCCAAAACGGTTGGAGACGATAGTTAGCACCACTTGCTTCTTGATCACTGGTCGTCGTTGTCTGGACGACCAGGGTGAATTGTTCACTTGGAGGGCTTGTCAGGAAGCCTCTAGAGTTGGAATGGTACCTTGTTGACAGTACTACTTAACCAGTGCATTTGATACCCAGTGTTGAAGACGCTGAGTAGGTGATGTTGTCGTCAGAGTGGACGACGATCCAACAGGAGTAGCAGCAGATGCATTTACAGAAGAGGTTTTCATATCATAAGTATTCACAACAGTTAACTTAAGAAAATCTATTCTTGTAATACATTAGATCTTGGAAAAGAGTTCCTGTTTGATATAACACACATAATCAAGATAAATTTGGCTGCTACATCTTTTGGAAGTAGCACATATGTTATTGATTGCTTTGTTGACCCTCTCATTGAGTTTTAAATAGGGGCCTAACAAATAGGTAAAACATCACTTTAACATGGTTAAGGATTCACGTCGGGTTCACCATTTTTTGTTTCCTCTAGAATTGGTGATGACCTCATTGATTAAAGTTTGAAACATTCCAATCGGTTTCTAATGGGTTTATTCGTAGAACCGGAAACATCCAATGATTCCATATCCATTTGGACAAACTTTCCAAAGGTAGGCACTCACTAATTTTGGACTGATGAGGCTTAGGAATTTGCATTGGTTGAGAGGATGGGAGGTCAGACTCATCAAACCTTTTTGAGGGGAATTATTGTCTACTCTGGGACTCTCTTTATAGATTTAAGTTATGTTCATGAATCCTTATTACATTACCAAGTATAAAATGATCTTTCCTTCAGATATGACAATCAATGATTGATATGTAGGAAATTTAGAGAATCTTTTATATGTATTCGAGGTTCTTCATCGATAGAGAATCATCTGTATTTGTTAGATATTCTTAGTCAATGGTATCCTTCAATACATAAAAGTCTCTTGGTCATTACGATGACCATACTGGTTTTAAATCCACTCAGTGGGGCACTTGAATTTTATTGTCATTCAGAAGGACATGGATTATTTTAGAGTTGGGATCGTACCCGCAGATGGGCTACCTACGTATCCTTTATTTAGAAAAGGAATTATAACCCACGTAGTTCGAGTGGTGAGTATGATGTTTTCGCATGATTGATGGCTCAAAGAAAGATGTCATGATTACTTTTACACTCCAAGACCACGTGAGTCATGCTCAGTGTGAGAAACAAGAGGTATTGGTGACACCAGACAATTTGTGCCATGAAAGATGCAATGATGTGGGGCTTATGTATGTATGAATACCCAAAATAAATGAAGATTAATATTTACTTCAGGGAAGAAATCCAAGAACATGGTCCATAAAGGTATATGTACTTTATGGAGATTTTGATACTTTAATCTTGGGGCTTACTCCTAAAGAAGATTCCCAAATTAGGAGGGGACTTATGATTGGGTTTTAATCTTGAGAAGGAAGCCTAGATCAAATGTAAATTAAGACTAGTTAAGAGAAATTATGACTGGGGCTTACTCCTGAGAAGGAGGCCCAGGTTAAAGGGATTTGAAAAATAAGGGACTTGGGGCCTACTCCTAAAAAAGATGCCCATATTTGCAATCTTTGAGATTGGGGATTATTTTTGAAGAGGAAGCCCAGGTTAAGAGAACCATGGTTGGGGCTTACTCCTGAGGAGGATGCCCATATTTGGGAACATGGAGACTGGGGCTTACTCCTGAAAAGGAAGCCCAAGTTAAGGAAATTATGACTAGGGCTTACTCCTAAGGAGGATGCCCAGATTAGAGGACTTGGGGCTTACTCCTGAAAAGGAGGCCCAAATGAGGACTTGGGGATTACTCCTAAGAAGGATGCCTAAATTAATGAGAATTTGTAATGGGGATTACTCCGGAAAAGGAGTCCCAGGTTAAGGATTCTATCATCTTAAAGGATGGGGTTTAATGAATGAAATATCTGACCTTAGTGACATGAGGATATATAAATCACTAGGTTTTAAGAGATGATCCAAATAATTCCTTTCAAATAAGGAAGCCAACAAAGAAATCATTCCATAAATGGATTTGGAGAGAGTTTTTAAAGCTTAATTCTAAAGAGGAGAGGTGGATAGGTGTAGGAGGGGGTTAAATGGGTATGAAGGGCACCCAAAAAGAGAGGGGCGCGCAAGTACTGTGTGGGCGTGCAAGTACTGCATGGGCACGCAAGTCCTGGTCACCCAGGTGTACCTGTGAAACACATGGGTACTTGTGCGATAGCCAATACTTAGGGTAGAACTTGGGCGAGGCTTGGCTCAAGCCCTTAATAATACCCCTAGAGACTTACAGAAGAGAGGTGCGCATGTTATGTGGAAGGGGTAAGGCGGCGCGCAAGTGTGGCCATTTTCCTTAAGGGCTGGCCACCCATGCGCGCAAGTGTTGATGAGTTTCAACACTTAAGCCTTCCTCCCCCTCTTTAGATCTTCTGTTCTAGGTATGAAATTACCTTAGAAGTGTCCAGAAGCTTTAATAAGAGACTTGGGTGCCGGGAGCTCAAATATGAGGTTTTGTAATTTTTTCGTCCTCGAAATGGGGGGCCCACATGGGGTATTTATAAGCTGGAGGGGAACCTGGGAAAATTTCAAAGAGGGCATGCAAGTCACCTGTGTGATGCGCAAGTCACCTACGTGTCATGCAAGTCAGCTATGCGCCCTAGGTGGAACTTGCGCGACCCAAGCATAAATGACTCATTGTTCATGCCTTTGTCGATTTTTGATGTTTTCTTCAAAGGATGAATCACTTTATGCTAATGCATTTCCCTTTCCATTCGTTTAGACTCTGTAACGGAAAGGAGCGTCAACAGTAGGGGCTGCTGTCAAATTAGGGTTCTGCCTAAATGGGGGAGAGGAGAAGGGTCACTTTGTGTTATTCGGGAAAACCATTACCAATGGTTTTAAAGAATCATTGGTAAAGGGGGGGGGGGGGTGGAGAATTTATCCCCTTTACCAATGGTTCTAGTGAACCATTTCTAAAGGGGGTCCTGCACCTTATTTTACCAATGGTTTATGAAAAATGTTTATAAAACACTTTTTACCAATGGTTTAGGAAAAACATTTGTATATAAGGGTTGGAAAAAACCCCTATTATAGTAGTGATATCAAAGTAGAATGGGTTAACTCCCCAAACTATCATAGTTGGTTCAATTCCCATACTATGAAAGAGTATAAAGTAACATACTGAATTTGGTTCACCCCCCATTACAATTTCATTTATCTCATGATATATTCATATTTACGATATTAATTAGAGGGAGATATAATACCCACCCATCACATAATCCATATGTTTTGGTGCCACAAGATCATAAATATTCATCATATAATAAACCATGAAAATGAAAAAGGCTCATAAACATTTCATAATGGAATAACCTATGGAATAGAAATGGTCTTCATATTTTTAACATCAATTAATCATAACATAAACTATGGAAAAGGATTGGGTTTCATAAAAATTTCATCATGTCATAATCCAAGGAAAATAAATAGGTTTTATAATTATTACATCAATTCATCATAACATAACATATGGGAAAGAAATGGGTTTCATAGACATTTTTTATCATAATCATAAACCATTTGAATAAATATTATGGTTGTTATCATGGTATCGTATCCCTATTAAATGTTAAGAAATATCATAGTATTTTATCTTAGATGGAAAATGATTTTGAAATATCCCTTGGAACATTTATTGAGGAAAATATCATTTCCATTTTGAAATAACTTATCTAAAATGTAAAATGTCATAAATATTAATGAAAAAATTTTCTTTGAAAATAAACTTGATAAATTATAATATAATCATTAAATAATTGAGCGGTCATAATGGCTAGAAAACTATTCATGCTATACATGTTAAAATTAAGAGTCCATTCACATTTTTGGTAAAAAGTCAAAAGAACCTTGTTCAGAAAATGACACAAAGATTCATTTTAAATCGTTTTATAATAATGAAAATATGGGTAAAAAAGATTTTAAAAAATAATTTTAGAATAGTTAAATACTTTGTTTAAGACATTTTTAGAAAACAAGGACATGTAATAAAAAGGATTTTCGACCGATGAGAGAAATAAAGTTGTTTTTTATTTAAAATAATATTTTAGTATATTAAGTACTTAAAGATAGGAAAATTAAAGGAATACATATATTATCTGTAAATAAATATATAAGAAGAAAATTCAAGAATTTGTTAAGAGTTATATAATAGTATATCATTATCATGAACTTAATCATAAACAATCCTGATAAACAATGAGATTTTAACATAAAACTATTACCATTTTGGTATCTTTTAAATCATAAGCCTCATTAAATAAAGAAACTTATATGGATAAGAATAAACCCATAATTTTCGTTATCTAAATCATAAAATACATTTTTAGGAATAATATACACCACATAAAATAAACAAGTGTTGAGTATGACATGTGTCTCACATAAGTAAAAGTGAGATAAAAATACCTTACCTCAAGTCTCAACATACATCGTACACATTCAAGACTCATTTATAATAAATACATGATTATTATAAATATATTATATGACCATAATCATATATTTCATACCATATATTATTTAATTTTAACCATTTTCTCCCATTTATAAACAATTCTTTGTTAACATCACTGTTTTGGGTAACAACTGACTTATTTTTCACATTTGTTTTGATTCAGTATTTTTGGACCTTTACTTTGGTCATATTTACATCACTTAAAAATGTTAATCATGATATAAATATCATATATATTCATTATATACATATTTATATTTATCTACAATATTTAGAGATATAAAATGGATGGTAGGTCATACATACACATGAATGTTGTTTCCATTTTATCGATAGATGGAATGAAAGAAAAATAAATATTAATTAAAATGTATAGAATAATTTTTATATCATATATATAATATCTAATCATTAAATATATCCATATTACCATATATATATATAAATAAAGTTAAAAACATATCACATTGCTTTGTGGAGGCGGTAGTCCACACACACGTACAAGCGATGTTATCATTTTCCAATGGATTAAAAGGTAAGAAGGTAGATGTGATATTATAATTATAAAAGTATTATTATTTAAAAAATATGTTAGATCCATCATTATATCTATCCATGAGAGGTTGTTATGGAAAATGACCTACATTGGTTTTCCAGGAGATAGCCCACTGCACACACGATCGATAGTTCTGTTTCCCATTTGATGGAAGATTAGATGGATGTAGGTTATGAAAATAACTTAATAATATATAATTATATGGGATAAACAAATGTTATTATATTATCACATCTTAATAATATTTTAAAGAGTTGGAAGAATAAATAAAATGATAACGCATGGTTAAGAGCTATACCTCTTCTTTAGAGAGCCCCTTTAGGTTTATAAATAAAGCCTTATTAATGGGGTTTCATAATATAAATAAGGTTTCTAGAAAATGGAAAGGGAATGGAGGAATAGTTTTGGGTAGGTATTTTTTAACCTAAACCACAGTAATTAATTTTTATGACTTTTACCATTTGTTAAGACCAAATACTGTGTTAAACTTATTATATGATATCAATTATTCTGATTCTAAATATTGAATACATTTTTCTAAACTAAATTTACAAAATTGGTTGAATTTAATTTAAAATTAAACTTTCAAATGCTATGAAAGAACGATTTTCCAAAGAAAAGGTTTTCATAAGTGTAATTATTTATATAAGAGTTAAAAATGAAATTGATTCCAATGACCTAAATTAGATTAATAAAAATATAATTTTACTAATTTTACTTTTAAAACCAATATAAAATAATATTTATCTTTTTACTTTATTTAAATTAAAAGGTAGTTTTCAATAAAATAGTATTTTTCACTCTTCATTATTTTTTTTGACTTTTGTTGAATATTAATATAATTTTTTTTTCAAAAAAGTAAATTTTTTTTAAAGAAAAATTTATTTTTATATAATACAAAGACTTTATTAAAAAAATAAGTATTTATTTATCAATATATTTTATTTTTCTAAAAACGTCATACTTATTTTTTAAAATGTGGTTATATTCTTATTTGTACCATGATGTTTAATGCCTATGTTATAATGATCATGTTTAAATAACAATGTTAATATTATATTATGGTTTGTTAAAACTTGTTGTTTCAAGTAATGAAAGCCTTGTGAAAGTATTCTAAAATATTAGGGTGTCACAAATAAATATTTTTTTAGAAAAAAAACATTGTGAAAGTATTCTATGTCTAAAAATATATTCTAAATTCATCTTTAATTTCTTCTTTTTGATATTTAAGAGTTTTTTCATTATTTTTCTCACAAATATTTGTAAAGATAAAATTATTAGTGATATGAATATCTTTTAACTTCACTAGATTCTTTGGAGAGACAATATTTTTAAGGGAAACCATCAGTTTGTAAAAAACAATTTCATCAAGAATCCTTGAGATCATATGTGATAGTGCATCTTCATATATACTTTCAATATGAAATGATTTTGTAAATTCATTGAGAATTTTTTACCTAATAAATTCATTAAAAATAGAATCATCATATAAAAGAAATTAATCATGGAAATACATATTTTGAACTCATCAAAGTAAAAATATATTCTCCCAGAACTTATTTTTTTCAAGGAATAAATTAGCATATATACCTTTTATTAATGATTTATTATGGTATAAATACATAAATTCTTGTTCAAATATTAATCAATTATTTATTCATAATTTATTAGTTAGAGAGTTATGTAGAGTAATTAATTTATAAAGTAAATCTTTCTTTTGGAATTTTCCAAATTTTTTCTCAACCTACTCAAATAACCTTATCTCGAATAAATCTTTATAGATTCATGTAATTAAAATAACATCAACACCTACGATCGATTACTCAATAATAAATGATATGCACCGTAGGAATCAGACTTGGATAAAGGATAGTTATTCAGTAATTTTAGAATACCTAGTCACCTCATGGATGGATATACTGGCTTTAACCCCAGATTTATAACTAGGAAAAATTACTAACACATTCATAGATAAATCATATGTGAAACCAAAATAAAAAGTTTTCCAATCTCATGATTTATAATGAAGAGGGTTATTATATGGAGGAAAATTCTCAACATACTCTCCATTGACCAAGGGTTGAGATATTTATGGGATATAAGGTGGCCCTGACTTCCATAATAAGTAAATAGGTTTATGCTACAACTGTGGATCTGATACAGAGAATAAAACCATGAAATATTTACAATGATGAATAAGACTATTTTTATAAACAAAATATAGTGTAGAAATATAGTAATGATGAACACAAAGAATCAAGAGATATGAACAACAAGGCACCACTATAAAATATCTCACATTACAAACTTATAACTATTAAAAACTCATGAAGCTTAATATAAGGATACTTTTAAAAACATAAACACAACCCATATTTTGAAATAAAGATGATTCTAGTGGTCCAAATTCCAACATTGATGTGATTATCCACCACCTTCCTAGTGTACATGTTTTATTAAATCAAACTCTGATGTGATACTCCACTGGATATATGCCACATAGTTTACATCTCACTGGAATGATGCCATGTGTACTTAGTACATTTCTTCATTGATAAGAATCTAAATATATTTACATCTAATATATAATATTCCATAAGAAGAGTCACTCATTTGTTTATGGGATATGATTTTATTCTCGATAAAGTATCTCCTTTAGAACAGTTTCTATAGTTTTCTATTTTTTCATTTCAACATTACTTCATTGTTAAGAATTAACTATTCCCATTACTATTCATAACTTCCAGGATAAGCTTCAACATGACACATAGACTTTCTCCCTAGGTATGTTTCTTTCTTTATAGATTCTCTCAAGACTCTTTTATTTATTTTTCACCATTATTATTTTAATTCCAACCTAATAGGTCACAATTTTTATCTCAAAGGGTCCACACATAATGTGTACATAATCTACATAACTCATTTTATATTATCAGTTTTTTAAATAGAACTCATATTTCAAAAAATTCCCAGTTATCTCATTTATCTAGATATTAATTATCTATATCATATCCTCTATAGTGATATGTTTATATTCTCATTGCTTTAGATTAATTTCATTCACCTCATCAACCAATTTATTTTAGTTATGTATGTTTCTTTGAGAGTTCTCAACCCGTTTATAATTATAGAAGTATTTGATAGAATTTTTAAATTATTCTTCTCAATAGTAAGTCAATCATTTGATAATATTCTCATATTGAGTTTGGCACTTTGAGTACCTTCCACTGGATACCCCCACCACAACACCATATCAACCACAATTTGAATTCAAATACAGAAATATCTATTGGGAATATATATGTTGACCCTTTTTGTGAAATAATGGATAGTCTGTATATTTTTCCATATATATTGTGTTGTTTTTCTACATAATATTTGCTTACGTTTTTCTAGATTTATTACATAGAAATTTTTCTCATACAATATAATTGAAAGTAAAATATTACATTCATTTATTATTTAATTTTTCTTTATATTTTTCTAGAATTTTATTATGTTTTAAAATCATTACCTCTTAGCTCAAACCACTATTGATAAAGAATGTATATATCCAACCATTACAAAAGTCATGGTCAATAATATAAAAGAGTCAAAGAATTATCACAAATTTTAAACCTAACAAATTCTTAATCCTCAGTGATATTGATCAATATCATGTGGATCTTAGATAATTATGATCATCATGATCTAAGGTATTCAATTTTATATCATTTTCATTGCTGAATCTATATATATAGATTGATCATATTTATTTTTTTAGGTTTTAAATTGTCTTTCTCTATAACTAAGATGATTTTCAACCCTCTAAAACCTATCAGTGGTATCTGAGAAGACATATCAATGATTGGTTTGATCATTTAATAAACAATGAAATATGTAAAAGTATTTTTCCCAATACCATGACATATTCCACTTGAAAATAGAAATCTAAATTCTTATTTTTTATTAACCATAACACAGGGAACCTAGAATGAACATCATGTAGAGGTGTAAGAAAACAAGGAAAATAGAGTTTTATAGGATGATGGGCTATTCTATAGTAATCCAATCCTAGTGGTATGGTGACCTCCACCATGATGATTGTTATTTCTTATCCTCGCCTAAAATTTCTTGGAAAAATAGCTAGCCTGGAATAGATACCCTTGTTAATTATAATGGAAAAAATAGTTGGATTATGTAAAATGATCTACAAATTATCCATGGTATTCCCTCAACAAGATTAGTCACCATGGGGAAGGGAATACCATGAAAAAAACCTTTTTGAGTATAATTTTAATGAAAATTATATATTTTTCAATATTCTCATAAAACATAAGGGGCATAGGCACTACTGAACCTGTCACGACCCATCATTTGGGGACCGAACGTGACTACCCCAAGACAACCTTCCATAGGCCAGGGGTTGGTGACTAGTACTTGAAGACTTTTCCTAAAAAGGGAAGGCATTTACTTAGATATCTATACACACTCAAAATTGGAAACTGAAGTAAACAACCATAAAAAGTAATGTATAACCACGAGAGTAAAGTACAACCACAAGTAAAACTGAAAACTAAAAACAGTGGGCCAGAATACAAGCCCTAGAAACTGAAAAGAAATTAAAAAGCTGTTGCATCTGCCCTAGAGCTCTACCTGGAGGGTAATAGCTATAAGTCTGAATTCGAAGAAGAGGATCTTGACTACTCCTGTCGCACCAAGCTCCACCAAGGCTTAAACCTCCAAATTCTGCCTCGGAGCGTCAGTAGTCTACACCAAACACACACGTGCGGGCGGAGCCCATACAGGGGTGAGTATAACAACTCAGTAAAAGACCCTAAGACCCCCGAAGGTCTCTCAATAATCCACAAAGGAAAACATCAGAAGAAATTATACAAAGGTAATATCAAAAGGATGATCTAAATCATAAAGCACAAAGAAAATGAGACAACACACTCTAACGGTATAACTTCAAGGTTACTGGTATAGGGATGACTAGTCATAAATCCAAATCATCATATCCATAGTAACTCTAATACTGACGCCTGTAGGTCACTGTATGCTGACCCGTATTGGTTTCTGGATGCTGACACGTATTGGTTGCTGGTGGTGACCCGTATTGGTCGTTGGTGCTGACCCGTATTGGTCGCTGGTGCTAACTCGTATTGGTCATTGGTGGTGACCCGTATTGGTCGCTGGTGCTGACCCATATTGGTCCCTGGTGAGGACCCTTATTGGTCGCTGGTATAGAGGTAGGGACGATTAGTCATACAGTTAGATCATCCCACTCTGGAGTTTCTGATGTTGACCTTTATTGGTCGGTCTTCTTCTTTATGTGATTGCCAGCCACTAGATTCCCGCTTGAAGCACGCCTGATCTCTGGAAGATTTTTCTCATCAAGCCATTGGTCATATATCAAATAGTACGAGGTCCCACAAAAAGAATACCCAAGGGAACACCCCTTCATAGGGGTCCCAACATGATAGATGACGCGTTGATCAGATGACCGGTCTTTGAGATGTGGGCTCTTTTGTAAAAGGGCCCAGTTGGATTAAAGTCTGATGCAACCTAGTTTGCACATAAAACTCTATAAAAACTCACATATAGTATATCCAAAGGACCACCTTTTAACAAGGGTCCTTATGCCACAGACGATACGTCGATCATACCCCCTGTATGTTCGTTACACCCCTTTCCATGAAATGGGGGTGATCACACCATGGTCCAGCCCGGCTCAGTCGGGGCCGCTGAAATATTCCAAAGGGACTGGTTCCCAAATAGGGGTCCCAATTCCACCGAAAAAATGTCAAAAAGATACTCAGTTCGACAATTATGTGTGTTTCTTTATTCGGGGGCCAGTTGAGTCTGGGCCCGGTCCAACTCAGTCAGGCTGGCCTGACCCAACGGGTCCTAGGGTTTACCTGACCCCGACTAGGTTTCAGCTTGTTAAAGATGACCCAGTTCACTAGGTTCGACCCATCAAGGTTGGCTCGGCTGGTTCACGGGCTCGGGCCACAGTTGGCCCGACCCGTCGAGTGGGGCTCGACCCACCCGTGTTGGCCCACTAAGCCGCAGGTCCGTCCGTTGTATGCGATGGGGAAACTCGCCACCAGCCAGATGAAATGGCCCCACATCTTTAGGGCCAGATGGAGACACGATCTGACTTTGAGTGGACCAGGATGGATGCGAACCTGAACCATGGCCCAGCTGGCCAGTACGGGTGGGCCAAACCCCACCCTGTGGGCCGAGCCCCACCCATTGGGCTGGGTCAACCGTGGCCCAGGCCCGCAAACCAGCCGGGCCGACCCCAACGGGTTGGACCTAGTGAACCGTGCTGACCCCTAATGGGCCGGACCCGGGCAGGGTTAGGTAAACCCCATGACCTGTTGAGTCGGGCCAGCCTGACCGAGTCGGATCGCGCCTAGACCTAACTGGCCCCCGAATAAAGAAATGCCCATAACTGACTAACGAAGTTTCTTTTTGACACACCGTCAGTAGTGTTTAGACCCCTATTTGGGAATCGGTCTATTTGGCATATTCTGGTGGGCCTGACCGAGCTGGGCTGGAACGAGGTGTGATTACCCTTGTTTCACGGAAATATGTGTAACTAACAGACCGACCCTCTGATCGACGCGCCATCTATGGCATAAGGACCATTGTGACAAGGCAGTCCTTTTTAGATACTCTTATTGAGTTTTGATGGAATTTGATGTGTGGCCTGGGTTGGATCTGACTTGAATCCAACTGGGCCCCTTTCACAAAAGTCCCCATGTCTCACAAACTGGGCGTCCGATCGACGCGCCGTCTATCACGTTGGTACCCCTATGATGGGATGGTCCCTTGGGTATTATTTTTGTGGGACTTTGTACCTATTGAAATATGACTGATGGCTTGAGTATCATAATCTTTCGGGTATCAGGCGTGCTTCATGCGGGAATGTAGTGGCTGGGTGTGCCATGAAGAAGAAGAGTGACCAATATGGGTTAGCTTTAGAAACTCCAGAGTGGGATGATCTACCTATATGACTAATAATCCCTACCTCAGTACCAGCGACTAATTTGGGTCAGCACCAAGGACCAATACAGGTCATCACCAACGACCAATATGGGTCAGCACCAGCAACCAATACGGGTTAGCACGAGCGACCAATACGGGTCAGCACCATCGACCAATATGAGTCAGCATCCAGAAACCAATACAAGTCAACATACAATGAACTATACGGGTCAACATTAGAGTTACTATAGATAGGATGATCTAGATTTTCAACTAGTCATCCTTATCCTAGTAACTTTGATGTTATACCGTTAGAGTGCACTGTCACTTTTTCATTGTGCTTTATGATTTAGATCATGTTTGTGGTATTACCTTTGTAGTATTTCTAGTGATGTTTACTTTTTGGATTACCTAGAGACCTTTGAGGGTCTCAATTTTCCCTAATGAGTTGCTATACTCACCCCTGCATGGGCTCCGCCCGCACGTGTGTGTCTGGTGCAGACTACTGACACTCTGAGGCAGACTTTGGGGGTTCGGGACTTGGTGGATCTTGGTGTGAATGGATCAGTCAAGATCCTATTATTTGACTTCACACATACATCTAATACCCTCCAGGTAGAGATCTAGGGTAGATGAGACAACTGTTTACTTTATTTTCAATTTCTAGGGATTATATTCCGGCCTACTTTTTTCAGTTTATAGTTGAACTTGTGGTTGTACTTTACTCTTGTAGTTATAACATACTTTTGTTGGTTTTTTATTATGTTTCCCTTTTTGAGTGTGTAAATATCTCTAAGGCAATTCCTTACCTATTTAGAGAAAGCCTTAAGGTTCTAGTCACCAACCCCTGACCTATAGATGGCAGGCTTGGGGTAGTCACATCCAGGACCTGTTGGACGGGCCTTGAAAAAGTGGTATCAGAGGGTTGTCGATTCTACCAGAAGGATTAAGAGTCTACATTTAATGAGGAAATGGTGTTTAATGTATTTAGTTTCCTTTTTAGTACAAGGAGTCTAGTGTTGGTGCGGTGGACGACGCATCCACACACCGGGACCCTGAATTATATTTTCTGACTCGGTACATGAAAACAACAGTTGCTAGTGTTTTTAAAAGTTTTCTTGATATTTCTTGAGTCATCTCACCAGGTATAAATTATTGACCGAGACACATATATTTCTTACATGATGCCTCCACAAATATAGCCATCCAGGATTTCTGTTAGAGATCGTGACAGTGGCCCATCGAGCAACGAGGCATCGATACAGGGACCACTCACAGTGATTGAACCTTCAAGTGGGGTACCAGCCACACGACCACCTGTTGAGAAGCATATGCTACTTTTGGATCAGGAACGCTAGATGAGTGCATCGTATGAGTTCCAGAGACAGATGCCTCTAAGGTTTTGAGGCGATACAAAACCCCCAAGTAGTAGAGGACTGGTTTGAGGCAGTTTCATGGGTCTTTTGAATAGTAGACACCCGCTGAATAGATAGCGATCTTGGATGCTATACTTCTTCATGGATCTACATGACTATGGTGGATCTTGATGCTCTTGGTACATGAGGAGATGACCCTCACCTGGATGGACTTTTAGAGCCTTTTCATGGTGAAGTTATTTCCAGCGACACTACGCTCTGTGTGTATTTAGGAGCTATTGCATCTGCAGTAGGGCAGCCATATTGTGGCTTAGTACTCGACGATATTTACTGACCTCTCACGATACTCCAACGACATGGTATAAGATCCTTACATTAGGACCCAATCATTTGAGTAGGGGATCTGATGAGATATTAGAGATGTGATAGTTTCTCTCAGCATCCCGACACTGGCTGGGGTGCTAGAGCGAGCTTTTCTAATGGACAGCTTCCTTATCGTGTTGGCACCAACAGCGAGAGCCCCTACCTGACAACATGTAGCAGAGTCATACAGAGCTGGTAGTAGGAAAATGATGCAGAATCCTAAGTGAGATAGACCTTCCAGAGGGTGACTCCAGGATGCAAGGTTAGAGGTGCGTGGCTCGAGAGGCCGAGGGAGACACCAGCTAGGAATGATCTGTTTTTTATGTAGGGGAATGGGTTACATAGGTCGTGAATGTTCGAATCCCCATATAGATTATCGGTAGATGGGGGAGGGGCCACTGATGCTGCGATAGTGGAAGGAGCCTGAGCATCAACCAGGAGGCAGACAAGGTAGGGGAGTCGGAAGCACATTGGGAGGTGGTCTGTGTCACCAGACACTACCACCACCACCCCCAGGTGGTCCACCATTAGTTCAGGGAGCTGGTGGATAGGGACATGCCCAACTACAGGTAGTAGATTCTCATGATCCTGATGTCCCTAAGATTATATGAGGAACAATCTCTATCATATCTACTTTATCAACAGTGCTTATTGACACAAGTGCTAGCTATTCTTTCCTTGGCGTGGACTTAGTTCGGGACTTTGAGATTCCGACTAAGATTTTGGCTCAACCTTTTTATTTGGATACTCTTACGAGAGTAGATTCATTGTTCACACACTGGTACAGATAGTGTGATCATACTCTCAAAGGAGAGATTTTCAGATGAGATCTTCTAGTAGCGGTGTTGAAGACCTACAAATTCATTCTTGGCATGGATTGACTATCAGCAGTTCACACACATATTGACTTCTTGAGATGTATAAAGTGATGTACGCACAGATATGGAGTCCAGTTTTTACTTTGTTGGTGAGATGGAAAATAGTGCAGCACGAGATGGACTTGTGCTCAGGAGGGTGCATCCGATTGCATATCAGATGGCTTGCATGAACTTCGACACGGTGGACGAGGCGAGTCCATAGTTCCCAGCAGTGGTGGGTGAGTATGAGGACATCTTTCCAGAAGATGTTCTAGGACTACCTCCTCATAAAGAGGTAGACTTATGCATTGATTTTTACCCAGTAACAACACCGATATCTACACCAGTATATCATATGGCCCCTTTGGAGCTCTAGGTGTTGAAGGTATAGTTGGAGGACTTATAGAGGAAGGGATTCTTAAGGCCCAGTGTTTCTCTATGGTAATCCCTAGTGTTGTTTTCTAGGAAGGAAGAATAAAGTTTGAGGCTTTACATGGGATTCTGGTGCCTAAACTAGGTGACTGTGAAGAACAAGTATCCTCTTTTGAGGATCGATGATCTGTTTGACCAACTAAAGGGATCTCGTTGGTTTTCAAAGATAGACATCAGATCAGGATATCCCCAGATCAGGGTACAAGACGAGGATATTCTAAAGACATCCTTCTGATGTCGGTATGACCATTAAAATTTCTTGGTTATTCCTTTTGGAGTGACCAACACTCTAATAGTGTTCATGGGGCTCATGAACTGGATCTTCCAGCCGTACCTCAATCCCTTCATGGTGGTCTTTGTCAAGTACATCTTGGTGTACTCTGCGTCTGAGGAATATCACACTGTACACTTGGGGATAGTTCTGGACACACTCTGGGGGAACCAGTTTAATGTCTCATGTTTTTGAACCCAGTTAAAATATGAAGGTTTTTTAAATTGTTTTGGTTTATCAATGGGTCGGTTTTTAAAACGAGCTCCGAAATTTCATTCCAACTGTTGGAACACCTAAAGATGTCTTTTTTGGACTTGTGTAATTTCTCGATAATTTTAGCGGGTGTACCAAAGAGTCTTGATAGCAACGAATATAGAAAAGTCCACTTTAATGGATAAGCCTGGGCAGCGCACAGTTGCGGTCCAACCTGTGCAGTTTATCCTATTTAATAAATTATTTAATTTTATTAAATAAGTTTATATGAGAGAATGTGATTAATTAAAAGAAATTTTTAACAATAATAATAATGAAGTTATTATTTTTACTATTGTGATTTTTTAATTAAATTAATGATAAAGAATTACTTAAATGAAGGTTGAAGAAATTAATGTGTATTTAAGGTTTATTGAAGATTCGTTTTAATTAAATAAAGAGTTTCAAAATTATTAAAGGACCATTTATTATTAAATGGAGGAATGTTCTAATAACAATAATGTTATTATTATTATTATGGTGTCATAAATTATTTTAATGCTTTGTGATTTTAATTTTAGGGTAAAGGAGTGTATCATTTATGAGAATCTAATGTGGCTTTTGAGCTTCTCAAAGAAATGTTTAATAAAATGAGGACTTTCAAATTTAATAAAGCATTCTTATTAAATAGCAGTGTTGGGTTTATCAAAGGTTTCAAAAATAAAAATAATGAGATTACTATTATTTTAGTTTTTTGAATGTAATAATATTTATTATTATGAAAATTTAATTAAGGGTTACGGGTTGGAGTATTATCATATTAATGATATTTTAATAAATTGGGGGTTTGAGTTTTAAATAAATGAAAGTTGGAACAATAGTAATAATGAGGTTATTATTATTTTTGTGGCTATTTAGTTAAATTAATTTTAAGATAATTTAATGATCAATAGGGAGTTTCATATTTGATTATGAAATGTTTATTAAGAGAATAATAAATGAAGAAGCATTTTTAATTAAATGAGGAGTTTTTCACTTATTAGATAAGTGTTTAATGTGTATAAAAATAATAATAAAATGAGTATTACTATTTTAATTCTTTCAATCAAATAAATTGATTAATTTAAGGTAAAAAATAATCAAAATGGGAGGCGAGACCTGCTGGTGGTGCGACCCCCATGTTTCTCCTCCCCCATGCCTGTCACAAAAGCATCTCTGACCTCATCCTCTGTACAAAACTCATCATCTGGACCTCCAGAAGCGTGCAACCCCTAGGTAATCCTCCCTTCAGTAGATCGAAACCCGAGCAGAGATCCTCCAGTGTGTGACCCCCGTGGCGCAACCCCCCTCCATGCAGTACCAAGAGGTGCACAACCCCTCTCTCCCAGACTCCACTTTGTGAATGAAAATTCCTCTTGGACTATTCATGTATCTTGTGTACCTCATCAAGGTGATTCCTTCAACTTATAACTCGTGATGAAAATCTGCCATTTGACTCCTCTCCCTTGCCTTGTTTTCTTGGATGAAATCCTAAGGTTCAGGTTTAATCCGATCATTGTGTTCCTCTATTTTTAGGATATGTGAATGTTGACTTGGGACACATTGGTCCATAATCCGACATCCACCACCACAGGTGAGGCTGATAGTCTCAAATTGTTTTGCTGCCGTTGGTTTGGGTAAGCTTCCAAACCTGCTGTTTAGTTTTTCACCGGTTATATTAAGGCCTGTTATTTTTTACGAGTCCACAATACCATGATAGAGGTGAATTGGTCATTACTACTATGATTCTGGGTACTAGTTTAATATTTTTTTATCAACATAGATAATGCACACATATAAATATAAATATATTAATATTAATATATAGTTATGAAGGTGTGTGTGCATGCGACTGTGGACTAGTTGCGAACTAGTTTTTGCCAAGTACATTAAAGCGTTGCAGAATAAAAATGGTGCCACCCCGAGGTAGGGTCCTAAATCTTTAACACTTTATTTAGGAATTGTAGCTTCTTAAAATAAATTTATAATGTGAGTTTCCTTAATTATGATATGTCGATGCCTGACACTTTTGATGTTATTAACTGATGCCACCCACATGAGATAAAATGAGGACTTGAACATGTGTTGATTTTAAGCATGATTTTCTAATTTGGTTGAAGTGATATGATTAAAGAGTTAAATGATTTGTATGGGAAGAATGATTAATAGGGAAATTAGTGGTAGAATTAATTATCAAGTCATGAGTTCGACTAAAATTGTGGGTTTTTCTAATTATTGTGAATATTGAATATTTGACGTGTTCAGAATATAAATCGGAAACTAGTAATAATTAATGGATGGATTATTTATTACATGTTAAATGGTAAATGGTTAATTAATTGATGATTGGTTAAAGAGATAATATTTAATTAATTAGTTGTTGAATTAATTAATTTTCATACATTAAATTAAGATTGTTAACTGATTTTTTGTTATGAGTGTTGGCCAAGGGGTAACTTTTGATGCATGTTATTTTTACAGGCCTTAAGTTTTATTGGATAGAGTTGTTAAAAAATTTGATATAATATGTGAGATGGTTTCTAAATATCTGGTCATGTTTCATCATGTTTTGAGATGATTATAACAAGCATGTAAGTTGTTAAAGTCCTGGACGAATCACTTTTTGAGTGGATAAGTTCATACTTGTTACAGAATTTGGATAATTAATTATTGAATTAATTATTTAGTTGTCTTGCTAAAAATATTAAATTGTCAATTAATTATTTACTATTGAGATGTTGAATGGTTAAATAATTGTTGAATTATTTGATGGACGATTTATGTTGTTAATTAGTTGTTGAATTAATTAATGGATTGGATTAATTAATTTATGAATTAATTAATGGTTGGTTTTGGATTATTAGGAATGGTGTTATACACCAATGATAATTATATATGTATGATTGATAAATGGGTTGTGAGACAAGGACAGAATCTTCAAATACTCACAGGGTTCTAGACATGTCATTCTATACCAATTATAAATATATATGTATGATTGATAATTGCATTGTGAGAAAAGGACCAAAGCTCCAAATACTCACGGGGTTCTAGACATGGTGTTCTACACCCAGTTTGCAAGAAAATATTCTTTTATGGGTCAGAGACTGATGCTCCAAATACCCATGAGTTGTGAGACATGGAATGATTCTCCAAATACTCACGAGTATTCTAGAAATGATGTTCTACACCCATTAATTAACATTGGACTATGGGTCCAATTGGTTGTACATGAAATCAATTAATTGGTTAATAAAAACTACTATGAAATTATGATTTTTGAACTGAATATAAGAAAGGTTTCATACTTATCAATGAATTGGGTGAATCACTATTAGTGGATGAACCCTGGAGCAAATCAATATTTTTTAGTGGATGGGGTTAGATATAGTATATTAAAGATTAAATTGAATATCATATGACGCATTATCCA
The DNA here is from genome assembly GCA_963277665.1 of Viscum album. NCBI lineage: Eukaryota > Viridiplantae > Streptophyta > Magnoliopsida > Santalales > Viscaceae > Viscum > Viscum album. Next base: position 403,765,193 of record OY728137.1, on the reverse strand, counting down.
AGACAAAGCACAATCTTGGATTTGTTCTTTACTTTGATTACATAGATGGTTTTTAGAGACATCTGTGGTGAGTGACTTATATAGGGAATGTCGGGCTCAGTCTGGATTATGAGAATTATGTAGTTTAATGAGGTCTGAATTATTGAAAAATGTAAATGATTGTGTAATGACTATTGTTTATGCATGACTAATGTATAATACAGGTTCAGACACCAGCTAAAAGTTGAAGAAGGTACTTGGGTACATAGTTACATTGAACTTCTTACCTTAATTATGAATGCTTGCACTGTTTAAATTATTTATTGAGTGTTAGGGTTTGAGGTAGACACTGGTGGTCCCTGCCTATTAAGATTTATATCTCACATCCTACTTGGGCATCCATTACACTGGGGTACCTGAGTAGATTCTATTTGGTTACAGGATTGTGCTGTTTGCTTTTACTTGGAAGATAGGAGCAAAGGACTAAGTAGAAGCTTAGGATGCTCGAGGAGACTGCCCTCTGGGCTTGGATTCATTCTTTATTTTTTAAAAGGAATGTTCAAAATGCTGTTTTGTTTACTATTTTCCATTTTTGTATCATTAACATGTAATGCATGCATCTTCTATATAATTGATGTTGTCCATTTGTTTGTACAAGATTTATAAAATCTACCTTTTTATGCTTTATCATTTATTAGACTGCTTCTTCTATTTATTTCCATTGTTTGTTATTTACTTTGATATACCCCTGTGTAACTATGATAAGAGGGTATATAGTCTCCCCACTGACTATCCTTAGACCTTCGTTGCTAGTCAGTAGCCTCTAGTGTATGGGGAGACGCGATTGAGGTCATGTGGTGACTGGTCCAGCCACTGGTTTAATGGTGAGTTGGTTCGGGACATTACAAAGTGGTATCAAAGGGTTTCTTTTCCTCTTGTCTTTCTATTTTGGGTTGGTATATTAGAGAATAAGTAAGTGTTAGCGCTTGGGTTAATATTCATTCTTGGGACTGATCACCCCATGTATGGGAAATGACCAAGTGGCTTGGGATGGGAATTGATGTTTGTAGTATATGAGGTTATGCTTGATATGATTTCACCTTGAGTGACTGGTGTATTTTCTACCGCTTATTGATTTAGAGAATGTTGAGAAAAAAAATTCGTTGGCTTCATAGGGCAAGGATGTTTCATACATGCATCATCTTACACACATAGAGATTCACATGTCATGCATGTAACATTCCATGTTGTTGCATTAGTAGGTTTCCTACTAATGTGGATTGTGTGCCTTGGGTGCAATGCCATGTTTTTATCTACTTTAGAATGCCTCTATAAATAGCATGTTTTGGTGACAGATTTAATATTCTTGAGTGATTATATTCCATGCTTCTGTGTAATAGAATGATGTTGTGTTACTACTTATGATAACATGCTAGAGATGTTTTGATGTGCGAAAGAGATGCTAAAGTTAAAATGTTAAACGAATGTCGATTGTTATAGATGGGAGCCAAATTCCAATGATAATGTGTATGGGTTCCATATTGATTGGCAGATGACCACCCATGTGTTTGTACCTTATATAAGCATAGTATGTTTTAAAATTATTATAAATGTAAAACTATTGAGTTTTGATTGAAATAAACTATTGTTGGGTTGCTTTTTAAAGAACTCGAATTTAATAAATGCGAGCCTCAGTGGCTTCCTTTTTGGTAAAAATATCTTTAATGATAAATTACCATTTTATATTTGAATAACACTGAATGTTAAATTATTAAAGTGGTTGTTTGTGATAGCATGCCCATTTTTCCATAGGGTGTTGTTTTGAAAACCAAGTGACTTGTTGTGAAAAAGTGCTTGTGCGTTAAAAGGTTGAAATGAATTAATTAAAATTCAAAAAAATGAAAAAGGGACTTTTGAAACTCATGAATTCAGTTTTGTGTGACCAAGAGAGAGGGTCGACATTTATGGGTTGTAAGGGATTAACTGGTGGTAGGTAGTACACTTAGAATTTTCTAGGACATTAAAGAAAGTCTGTCCCACTGATCGGGAGGACTTCTTAGTACTTGGGTATTATGGAACACCGATAGGTTTATGCTAAGGATTTTATTATCAATGTTTTATGTGGTGATCATGGTTTGGGTAACATCACACACATGCATTAAGTGTTCTGAAATAGTGCTCCGATGAGCGACTAATCTTTTATTTCAATGTCATGGCCAATCCTAATATGGGTAGTGTCACATAATTTTTAGTAAATGTATTGGTGGAGTTTTTAGAATAGAGTTTTCTATTAGTATTTCAACTGATCTTCTTAATGACCTTGGTTTTCTCTTAGTGTGCTCTTCTGAAAATGACGATCATTTCCCCTATCTTTACCTCATCATGGAGACATCATGATAACATTGGTCTTACACCGCACTACAGTTTAAATGTTGTTGGGCTTGATGAGTAGTTGTTATCTAGGTAGTACATGAGATTCGTGGTTTCTTTTGGATACTCCTTTATTCGTGTTGGGGAAAGGTTGTTTTTAAAATTTCATTGTGATGGATTGACTTTGAAATTTTACTAGTGGTCAAGTAAGGACTTTATTATACATGCATATGGTTTTGGAATAGTTTTAAAGGCACATCGTCAAATAAAGAGAGAATGTGGGTTTTGGGTCCGTGATGTCTTTTGAGGGAAGCATGCGCAACCTGTTAGGTAGGTTGATCAATATTCAACCTTTTTTGTTGTTGAGGTCTATGTAATGGCCTCATATATAAGCTATGTTTTGATTTTTAAGATATAAATTTAGCTTTGGCACTAGTTTTAAAGGTTTAACCGTTAATCTTGTGAAGGGTTAAAAGTGCATTTGGGGTTGTGAATGCAACACATTAGTTCTAATAATATTAAATGACATTGGTAGGATAGTTGTTCTAGTAGTGGTTCCTGATGGATTCTCGGTGACAAGAATTTTTTAAGGAGGGTAAATTGTAAAGTTCCGTGTTTTTGAACATGGTTAAAATATTATGGTTTTTGAATTTTTGTTTTTGGTTTATCGATTGGTTGATTACCGAGCTCTGAAATTTTATTCTAAGTGTTGGAACACTTAAAGGTTCCTTTTTTGGACTTGTTTAATTAACCAATAATTTTAGCAGGTGTTCCGAAGAGTCTCGGGAGCACTGGATTCGGAAAATTCCACTTTAATGGATATGCACGGGCATCACACGGTTGCGGTCCAACCCGTGCAATTTATCCTATTTAATAAATTATTTAATTAAAATAAATAAATTTAGATGAGATATTGTGATTAATTAAAATAAAGTTTTAACAATAATAATAATGAAGTTATTATTATTAATATTTTGGGGTTTTAAAGAAATAAATGATAAAGAATTAATTAAATTATGGTTGAAGAAATTAATGTGGATTTGAGGTTTACTAAAGAACCGTTTTAATTAAATAAAGAGTTTCAGAATTATTAAAGGACCATTAATTATTAAATGGATGAATGTGCTAATAATAATAATGTTATTATTATTATTATGCTGTCATAAATTATTTTAATGATTTGAGATTTTAATTTCACATTAAATGAGTGTATCATTTATGAGAATTTAATGTGTCTTTTGATCTACTCAAAGAATCGTTTAATAAAAGAAGGAGTTTTATATTTAATGAAGCCTTGTTATTAAATAGCAATGTTGGGTTTATCAAAGGTTTCAAAAATAATAATAATGAGATTATTGTTATTTTAGTTTTTTGAATGTAATAATTTTTATTATTATGACAATTAAATTATGGGTTATGGGTTGGAGTTTTTATCATATTAATTATATTGTAATAAATTGGCGGTTTTGGTTTTAAATAAATGAAAGTTGGAATAACAATAATAATGATATCATTATTATTTTTGTGGTTTTTTAGTTAAATAAATGTTAAGAGAATTTAATGATCAATATGGTGTTTCATATTTGATTAAGAAACATTTATTAAGAGAATAATAAATGAAGATGCATTTTTAATTAAATGAGGAGCATTTCACTTATTAGATAAGTGTTTAATGTGTATAATAACAACAATAATAAAATGAGTATTATTATTTTAATTATTACATTCAATTAAATGGATTAATTTAATAGGAAAAATAATCAAAATGGGAGGTGTGACCCTTCATGTTTCTCCTCCTCCATGCATGACACAAAAGAATCTCTGGACTCATCCTCTACACGACCCTCCTCCTCACGACCTCCAGCAGTGCGTAACCCCTGAGCGACCCACCCTCCTGCAGCGCGACACCTGGGTAGAGATCCTGCATCATGTGACCCCCATGGCGTGACCCCCCTCTGGGCAGTACCAAGTGGCGCACCACCCCTCTCTCCCGGACTCCACTTTGTGCACGATGATTCCTCTCGGAGTCTTCATGAATCATGTATGCCTCGTCAAGGTGAGTCCGTCTGCATATAACTCATGACTCACATAAGCCATTTAACTCCTCTCCCTTGCCTTGTTTTCACGGCCAAAACCCTAAGGTTCGGTTTTAATCCGATCATTGCGTTCCTCTATTTTTAGGATATGAGAATGTTGACTCAGGACACATTGGTCCATAATCTGGAATCCGCTGCCAAGGGTGAGGTGGATACTCTTAAACTGTCTTGCCTCCATTGGTTCGGGTAAGCTTCCAAACCCACTGTTTAGTTTTTCACCTATTATATTAAGGCCTTCCATTTTTTTATGAGTCCATGATACCATGTTAGAGGTGCATTGTTCATTACTACTTTGATTTTGGGTACTAATTTAATATTTTGATTTTTTTATCAATGTAGACAATGATCACATATAAATATATAGATATAAATATAAACTTATATATATGAAGGTGTGCATGCGTGTGACTGTGGACCAATTGTGCACTGGTTTCCGCCAAGTACATTAAAACATTGCAGAATTAAAATGGTGCCACCCCGAGGTAGGGTCTCAAATACTTTACACTTTATTTAATAATTATAGCTTATTTAAATAAATTTATAATGTGAGTTTCCTTGATTATGATATGTCGATGCATGATAATTTTGATGTTATTAAATTATTTCACTCACATGAGATAAAATGAGGACTTGAACATGTGTTGATTTTAAGCATGTTTTACTAATTTGGACAAAGTGATATGATTAAAGAGTTAAATGATTTGGATGGGAAGAATGAGAAATGAGGTAATTAATTGTAGAATTAATTATCAAGTCATTAGTTGGAATAAAATTGTGGTTTTTTCTGATTATTGAGAATATTGAATATTTTATGTGTTCGGAATATAAATTGGAAACTGGTAATAATTAATAGATGGAAGAATTATTATATGTTAAATGGTAAATGGTTAATTAATTGATGATTGGTTGAAGAGATAATATTTAATTAATTAATTGTTTAATTAATTAATTTGCTTGAATTAAATTAATATTGTGAATTGATTGTTTGTCAGGACTGTTGGACAAGGGTACCTTTTGATGCATGTTATTTTTCCATGCCTTAAGTTTTCTTTGATGGAGTTATTTAAAAATATGATATGCTGTGCGAGATGGATGCTAAATATATGGTATTTGTTAAGCATCTTTTGATATGATTATAACATGCATGTAAATTGTTAAAGTCCTAGATGAATTACTATTTGAGTGGATGAGTTCATAGTTTTTAAATAATTTAGATAATTAAATTTTGAGTTAATTATTTAGTTGGATTGCTAAGAATAACTAATTGTTGATTAATTATTTACTATTGAGATGTTTAATGGTTAAATAATTTTTTACTTATTTGACGGGTGATTTATGTTTCTAATTAGTTGTTTAATTAATTTATGTATTAAATTAATTAATTTATGAATTAATTAATGGATGGTTTTGGATTGTCAGACATGGTGTTCTACACCAATGATAAATATATATGTATGACTGATAAATGGGTTGTGAGACAAAGACTGAAGCTCCAAATACTCACGGGGTTCTAGACATAACATTCTACACCAATGATAAATATATATGTATGATTGATAAAAAGGTTATGGGAAAAGGACTAAAGCTCCAAATACTCACGGGGTTCTAGACCTGGCATTCTATATCTAGCTTGTGAGAAAACATTCTTTTAAGGGTCTAAGACTATTGCTGAAAATACCCATGGGTTGTTAGACAATGACTAACGCTCCAAATACTCACGAGGGTTCTAGACATGATTCTCTACAACCATTAATTTACATTGGAATGTGGGTCCAATTGGTTGTACATGAAATGGATTAATTGGTTAATGAAAACTACTGTGACATTATGATTCGAGAATTGAAAATGAGAAAGGGTTCATACTTATCAATGAATTGGGTGAATCACTATTAGTGGATAGAGCTAGGAGTGAATCACTATTTTTTTAGTGGATGGGATTGGATATAGTATATAAAAGATTAAATTGAATATATTATGACGCATTATCCCAGACAAAGCACAGTCTTGGATTTGTTCTTAACTTGGATTACTTAGATGGTCTTTAGAGACATCTGTGGTGAGTGAATTTTATAAGGAATGTCTGGCTCAATCCAGATCATGAGAATTATGTAGTTTAATGAGGTTTTAATAATTGATAAATGAAAATGATTATGTAATGACTATTGTGTTTTCATGAAAATGTATAATACAGGATCAGACTTGAGTTGAGAGATGAAGCAGGAACTTGGGTAAATAGTTACATTGTACTGCTTACCTTAATTAAGCATGCTTTCACTATTTAAATTATTTATTGAATGTTAGGATTTGGGGTAGAAACTGGTTATATGTCACACCATACTGGCACATCCATTGCACTGGGGTACTCGAGTAGATTCTATTTGGTTGCAGGATTATGCGGTTTGCATTTACTTGGAAGATAGGAGAAAAGGACCGAGCGGAAGCTCTGGATGCTCGAGGAGACTGCCCTCAGGGCTCGAAGTCATTGTTTATATATTTTTGTAACAGAATGTTCAAAATTCTGTTTTGTTAATTGTTTTTATTTTTTTTATCATTAGAATGTCATGCATGAATCTACTATATAATTGATGTTGTCCATTTGTTTCTACAATATTTATAAAATCTACCTTCCGCTGCTTTATCATTTTTTAGACTGATTCCTCTATTTATTTCCATTGTTTTTTATTTATATTGATATACCACTGGGAAACTTTGATAAGAGGGTATAGACTCCCCCTGACTATCCTTAGACCCTCACTGCTAGTCGGCAGCCTCTGGCGTACGGGGAGACACTCTTGAGGTCATGTGGTGACCGGTCCGGCCACTGGTTTAGTGGTGAGATGGGTTAGGACATTACAACCAGTTATATGGGAAACTCTCGAAGCGTGAGTTCTGGATACTAAAGGTCCACTTATTGGGACACGCCATCTCAAAGGCTAGAGTTCCAGTGGATCCAGCAAAGATCAAGGTAGTACTTGCTTGGGGACACCTAAGAGTGTTACTACGGTGCATAGCTTCCTTAGATTAGCAGGCTACTATTGGAGGTTAGTACCCGATTTCTCCAGAGTAGCAGCACCTATCAATTCCTTGAAAAATAAGGGTAAAACCTTATTGTGGTCAAAGATAGGCCAACATAGCTTTCAATAGCTGAGGCAGATCTTGACCAGCGCTCCCATCCTGAGGTTGCCGGAGGAGGGCACTGACTACGTGGTTTAAGGTGATGTATCAGGGACCAAACTCAGTTGCGTCCTAATGCATGATGATAGAGTGATTTATTATAGATCACGAAATATGAGGCCTCATGAGAAGAATTATGAGACTCACGACATAGAGTTGGCAGCAGTAGTCTCTCCACTAAATATGTGGCAACACTACTTGATGGGAGAGAAGTTCATTGTTTAATCAGACCACAAGAGTCTTAAATATATCTTCACAAAGAAAGATCTAAATATGACCCACCAAAATTGGTTAGAGTTCCTACATAACTATGACTTTGAGATAGTCTATACTCCTAGGAAGGAGAACATAGTGGCAGATGCACTTTGCTGGAGATCGAGTTTGCAACTACTGAATGAGGATTCAGAGAATTTAGCATCGCTCATGATATCCTATGTGGATAGAGATGAGACAGTATACCACTAGTCAATGATAGTTTCCCCTCCATTCCTTTAGTGAGTTAGGGAGGTGAAACATGGAGACATCAGCTACGAGATTACACTAGCTCCGATATCCTTTTTCCATGCACCTGACTGATATTCTGATGGTGGGGAACACACTATCCTTTTCAGAGGACATACAATTGTACCATTGGCACTATGAGATTAGTTGTTGAGGAAGTTCCATAAACCCCCCTTGGAAGTACATCTAGGAATGATAAAGATATATCAGGACCTCTGACTTAAGTATTAGTGTTCGGGGATGAGGAAATTTGTGGCAGAGATTGTTTCTAGATGCCTCACTTTCTCGTAAGTGAAGGCCAAGCACCAGGTACCAGCATGCTTGAACCAACCCCTCAAGATACCAAAGTGGAAGTGGGAAGGGATATCTATGGACTTTTTAATGGGTCCACCATGTAATTCTAGAGGGAATCATACCATCTGGGTGATCGTTGACCAACTCACCAAGTCGGCCCACTTCCTTTCTATTCGAGAGAAGGGTTAGGTAGAGAGATTGGGACATATCTATGTTCAAGAGATCATATAACTTCCCGGGGTGCCTTCGACGATTGTATCAAACTATTACACACGCTTCACATCTCAATTATGGAAAGGATTTTAGGTGGATTTTGAGACTTAGATTCTCTTGAGCAAAGCTTTTCACTCGCAGACAGATGGTTAGACTGAGCAGACCTTCCAGATCATGGAGGACATGCTTCGTGCATGTGGCCTTGATTTTGGTCATAGTTGGGAGGACCACCTACCCTTAGTGGAGTTCACGTACAACAACATATATCTATCCACCATTAGTATGGCCCCTTTTTTGGTGTTGTACGAATGACCATGTAGATTACCCTTGTGTTGGACGGATCCAGGAGAGCCAACACTCGTGGGCCTAGAGATGGTATGGGATACCACTGAAAAGTTGAAGGTCATTTGAGAGTGGATGAAGACTAGATAGAGCCAATACAATTCCTATGAGGATAGGCGATGGAGACCATTAGAGTTCCAAGAGGGGTCCATGTATTCTTGATAGTCTCCCCTCGATGGGGACTACAACGATTTGTCCATGGCGACAAACTCTCACTGGGGTTTATCAGACCGTTCTTGATACTTCAAAAGATTAGAAAGGTGGCATATCGCTTGGAATTGCCACCGCAGTTGGGGAAGGTGCATGACTTCTTCCACGTATCTTAGTTGGGGAGACACATGAATGACCCATCTCACGTCATCGACCATGGCGAGCTGGAGATGGATGAGGAGGTGACTTTTGTTGAGTACCTGGTGGAGATAGAGGATCGAAAAAAGCAGATCCTTTGTGGGTAGTCGATACCTCTGGTGCACGTTCTATGGAAACATGAGAATATCTAGGAGAGAACATGGGAGCGTGAGGCTCATATACATGCCCAGTACCCCTCTTTGTTTTTGTAGCCTTGTTTGGATTTCAAGGACGTAAAGCCCCAAGGTGGGGAGAATGTAATAACCCAGAATTTTCAATAATTTATTTTCATGGATTTTTGAAGTGAATATGAGGCCTGAATCTAAGACGACATGTGATTCCGAGGCCTGGGGAACCCGAAATAATTTTATGAACATTCTTTGAGTATGTTCAGTGGACATGTGAGAGGGATTTGTTAACTTTTGAACCGGTTCCCAGATTAAAAATCTGAGGGCATCGTTGAATCCGAAATATTGGGTTTCACCTAAGAGGGACCTAAATTTGGTGGGAGAAGGTCAAATGGGAATGATATTTTTCAGACCCTTTGTTATAAATAGTAAAATAAACTTATTTTATTTTCTATAATCATTGAGCGGCAATGATGCATAATGGAAGTCTAGTGATTGAATGGTTACAGGTGAATAAATGACCCATTACCCTTTGACTGCGTAACCACACCACTCATGTGGTTATGGAACCCTATTAATTGTAGTTCATTAATGCACCACATTAATGAACGCAGTGTCAGGAGGGTTCTATTTAATTATAACCGTTCTTTAGAGAATGAATGGAATAAACATGAGAGGACCTCCGAAAAAACACCGATGGATTTCTTTCTCAACGAAGAATGATGGACGCCAGGGAAGATCCACTTGGAGGAAGAGACCAAGTTCAGCGAGCGGTGATGAGCGCCACTAAATCACGAACCGAAAACAACGACGAAGGAAGTTCTATCGATCGTCATCAGCAGACGTCTCATCAAGGTATGAGTTTTTGTTTTTGATATTGTGATATTCCTTCCTCCACCATTCTTGATTTATATGAAGAATGTGGATCAACCGACCAACGGGTTGATCTGTAGATCGTTCTTTAAACACAGGAGGTTTATGCGAGGTTACAAGTTGTGAGTTATTTCTAAATTCTCAGATTGCTGCTAACACCTCATGTTAAAAAATTAACACGGAGGGCGTGATCCAATTTGAACAAGGCCCAAACCCATTACCATTTTTTGTTCTTGTGTTTCCCATGCACGGCTAGGAATTGTGGTGGCAATGCAGTGATAGGGGTCACGTAGTGGTAGTGGCGACACGAGAGGCTCTTAGGCTCATACGACACCAAGAACGTACTACCATAGCATGTCCGGTGGCCCGCAGAAAGAACCGCCAGTGTGCCTTGACAGTGGTGGCCGATGGTGGCCGGGGGAGGACCACAGGTGGTTCGAAGACAGCACACCATTGTTCCCCATAGTGGCCAGAGCTGGACAGCCCGAGATGGCTGTGCGGGAGAAGTGCGGCGCCCGCAGGCCCTGCCGGCGATAAAAGCTATGGAAGGATGGGTCGGCGTGGCCCCACGTCGTGCTACATCGGCTAGAGACCGTTCAAGCACCTGACCGACCATTGCATGTGGTGGGGAAGTGCCCCACGTGCTAGGTGAAGTGGATCCGCATCCTCAGGGCCATATAGAGACAAGGTCCACCTTCAGGGGGACTGGGCAGGATGCGGGCCGGTCAAACAGGCCAGACCCGCGGCCCAACAGGCTAGCGCGGGTGGGCTATGACCCACCCAATGGGATGGGGAAAACCGGGCCAAACCTGATGAGTTGGAACCAGTGAACCAGGCTGACCCTTAATAGGTCATACCCGGGTGATGTAAGGTAGACCCCAGGACCCGTTGCGTCATGCCGACCTGATAGAGTTGGACTGGGCCTAGACCTAGCCAACTCCTGAATAAAGAAACACCTATAACTGACAAACCAAGTGTCTGTTTGACATGCCTTCAGTGGATTTGTGATCCCTATTTGGGAATTGATACCTTTGGAATATTCCAGCTGGCTCAACCAAGCTGGGCCGGGCCGAGGTGCGATCACCCCCGTTTCACAGAAAGGGGTGTAACTATCAGACCAGACGTTCGATCGATGCACCATCTATGGAATAAGGACCCTTATGAAAAGAAGATCCTTTCGAGATACTACAAGTGAGTTTTTATGGAGTTTGACATACAACCTTGGTTGGATTAGACTTGAATCCAACCAAGCCCATTATACAAAAGTGCCCTTGTCTCACAGACCGAGCATCTGATCGACACATGATCTATCACATTGGGACCCCTATGTCAAGGAGGTCCCTTGGGCATGCTTTTTTGCATGACTTCATACTAGTTGAAATATGACCGATGGCTTGAGGAGCAGAATCTTCCAAATATCAAGCATGATTCGTGTGAGAATCCAGTGGCTGGTTGTGACATGAAGAAGAAGATCAACCAATATGGGTTAACATAAAAAACTCCAGAATGGGATGATCTAACTGTACAACTAATCATCCCTAAATTTGTACCAGTGACCAATATGGGTCAGCACCAGTGCCCAATATGGGTCAGCACCAGTGACCAATAGGGGTCAGCACCAGCGACCAATACATGTCAACACCAGTTACCAATACGGGTCAAAACCAACGTCCAATACGACTCAAAACCAGCAACCAATACGGGTCAGCATCTAGAGACCAATACGGGTCAGCATATAGTGACCTATATGGGTCAGTAGTAGAGTTACTACAGATAGAATTATCTGGCTTTATGACTAGTCATCCCTCTCCAAATAACCTTGAAGTTATACCGTTAGAGTGATCTGTCTTTTTTTCTTTGTGCTTCATGATTTAGAACATGATTGTGATATTAACTTTGTGGTATTTCTTGTTTTGTTTCCCTTTGTGGATTATTGAGAGACATTCAGGGGTCTTGGGGTCCCCTAATGAGTTTTTATACTTACCCTTGCACGGGCTTTTCCCACACGTGTGTGTCTGGTGCAGACTACTAATGCTCCGAGGCAGACTTTGGAGGTTCAGGACTTGGTGAAGCTTGGTGCGATGAGAGAAGTCAATATCATCTTCTTCAACTTCAGACTTACAGCTACTACCCTTTAGGTAGAGCTCTAAAGAATATGTGACATCTATTTACTTAATTTTCAATTTCTAAGGCCTGTATTCTGGCCCACTATTTTCAGTTTACAGTTGTACTTGTGGTTGTACTTTACTCTCGTATTTATAACTTACTTTTGGTAGTTTTTAACTTAAGTTTCCCTTTTTGAGTGTGTACAGATCTCTAAGGCAATGCCTTCCCTATTTGAGAACGGACTTTAGGTTCTAGTCACCAACCCCTGGCCTTTAGTAGGCTGGCATGGGGTAGCCACGTTAGGGCCCCATAAGATGGGTAGTGACAGACCCACGCTGAATCATATGGTGAGATATAAACTAAACCAAAAGTTTTAGTATATGTGATCTATATTATAATAGCATTTTTAATATGAATAATTAATAAAGTATTTATAAATTTCAAATATAAATGTTTTTACATTAATATTTTTTTTCTATAAATAACATTATTAAATGTTAATATTGAGTGAAATTTGTTTGAAAAATTTGTTAAACCATTATAAATGTTTTCTTGGTTGATATTATCAGTGTTTTAAATAACATCATATATGTGATATTTAAATTATGTAAATTATTGATCAAAAATATGAAATATTTATTATTAAATAATAAAAGAATTTATAAAATATATCACATTGTTTGGAATATAAAGGAGTTGATATTAAATCCTTGTAAATTGAAATATAAAATGTTCATGTTGGATAAAAGTAAATTTTTCTTGTTTATTTACGCCTAAATTATGCGGTGTTTATATTTAAATAATTAATTTTTCATAAATGTTTATATCACCTACTAATTTGTAACTTTTTAAATTATTTAGTTTATTATGAGATATATTATTCTTGAAAATAAACATTATATCATAAATTATGGTGTATATTTTATTTAAATCATTAAAACATGTCTATTTTTTTATAAATTCATTTATGTATTTTCATGTCTGGTATGATAATTGATTTATTTTTATTCTTCCTTGAATTTGGCTTTTATAAGGTTATGGTATTGAATTAATAAGTTAATTAAACTATATAAATGTTTGGTGTTATAATTGTGAAAGAATTTTGGTCTCCCTTGAGCAATAAACCATGTGTAGAGGGAATTTGGGTTAGATTGATCACTGGACTGGGGGATTATACCTTGTATAGAAAATTGAGGGTTGTCTATATGTTTCTACATGCTTACTCATTTTGGTATTAATAATTTCATATTATTATAATCCTTTCAATTAAAGGTTCCAATATACTATATACATGAAATTCATTTGGATGTGTATAAATATAATTGGATTTTAATTTTGGTAAATAAGACATTCCATGAGTTGTGTAAAGAGTTAGACATAAACATGGTTTGAATATATTTTTTAGTAGAAAAGAATATGTATTCAAAAGTAAATCATTAAAATCATTAATAAATGAAAAGGTATTACATTATATATGATAGTGATATTAAATCCCATTTCAAATAGTGTCATATTCCTTCCAAAGAAAACACTTCTCAATACCTTAATCATCCAATTATGTAGTTGCATACCAACCTGGGTTGACCTTGAATTATCTTGTTTAAGGGAAAAAAGAAATTAGGAGACCCTACGAGTTAAATTCTTTATTATTTTAATTTCCATAGAGTAACACTTAGTTGGGAAACCCCTAGGGAAGTAAAAAAGTGGAATAGTGTTGAGTTTATCCATATGATGGATTTAGAAAATTGTTATTTAATCATAAATCTTGGAGTCATATGTGACATTATTGACATGATTTTATATTAGATGTATTCATAAATCATATTCTTTCTTAACTGATATAATATATAATTTAATATGGATCTTATCGTACAAATGAATATGAAGGGATTAATATGGGTAATCACTATATTGGGAACAAATTTTATAAAGGATTATTAAATGAATGTAAAATAAGATACTAATCAGATAAAATAATATGTTGTAGCTATATGGAATCATACTAAAATGTGGCTGTGAGGTCAATCCATGGGAATGAAAAGAATAATAGAAATATATTTTTAGATTGGTATAGAAACCTAAGAATTGTTCTTAAGTAAATTGATAAATTTTATGTGTTTGAGTAATACCTTACTAAGTAACCAACTATTTAAATTGTTCAAAAAATCAATTTAGATACTTATAATAAGTAAAAAATGATTATATTGAGGCTTAGAAGGTATTATATTCAAAATAACCTAATAAAAATTAGCCTATATCATGTACTTGATATGATTGTGTACGTTTAATGGATTAAATATAACTAGAGGTTTCCATAAATATTGTTATGAAAATAGAAACCATTATGTAATCATTATTGGTGATGTTTTCATATTTTTAATGAGTTTTATAAATATTTACAAAATTTTATCAAAGTGTAGAAGATAAATGAATAAAGAATGAGTTTTCTAGGTTTTAATGTTTATTAAAAATTTATGCTGGTAAAAGTTTAAACCATAAGGAACATATTGGATGGTATAATTTTTAGTCTTTGTCATTAAAACCAAAAGGATGTGTCAGGAAGGAGGGGTGATATTTCCATTGGATATAATTTTCTTGAATACCTAAAGGAGTTTTAGATACATTGGGGAAGCTCTATGTAAGGTATTAATGTTATTTAAATCAATTCTTATATTTTTAAATGTTGATAATATCAAATTTGTATTTTTTAATTGTTGTAATTAAAAGGAGTTCAAAATAAAGGTAGTAGTTGATGCATATTTTATTTTTCATTGAAGTCATGAATAAAAGGATTGTTAATCATATATTTAGATGCAAAATAATTTAAAAATATTAGATGGATCTAAATAAATGATTTTTAATTTCATTTTATTTCACTTATATGATAATATAATATTCATAATAAAATTGAGTTGTTATGAACAATATGAGATGATAGTTTTAATACACATGGTTTTTCGACATAATATTTTTTAACCAGATTGAAAATGAGATAAGTATAAAACAAGGTTTTTCCGTGATAAAAGAGTTTATCATAGTTATTTGTTGAAATATTATGGAAATAGTCACAACCACCTTACAATGAAAAATTTCAAATAATAATATTATTTTTATAATTTTATTCCAAACACATAGAATACCATATATGATGTAGATATATTATTTTATTTATTAAATTTTTAAACTAATGGGAATAAGTGTTAAATCCTATACACCCAATAGTTTTTGTATCATAGAATGATATTCTGGAGGGAATTTAGTTTCCAAGTGGCTAGTGAGAGTATATTTATACTTAGAGAAGTTGAATTATAACAAGTAAAGTATTAAGCTAGTAAAATTGAGTGTGAATGTCATTTAATAACCTAAAAGGGTTTATGTCATGTTAATAAATTAAAATGTAAAGAGTTGTATATAATTATGACAATGAAGTGAAATTTACATTTTATTTTAAAAGGAGATCATGGTTTTTTGGAAAATAATAATATAATAAATGTTAATGTAAGTAGTTATAAAATTGATCTCAAATGAAATGTTTGAGTAGTAAGGTTATAAAATAATGATTAAGAGATTAAAAGTATTTCTATACAGGCAATAGAAGTTGTTAACATCATAACATTAGATGTTGTGAAGTAAAGGGGTTTATGTGTATTGTTCATAGAGTTTAACATTAGGAATATGATTCCTATGTATCAACATTACTCGAACTGGCTTTCTTCATAGAAGTTAATACTTAAATAAGTTTATTAGGTGGGTTTTATGATATGGTCAAATAGAGATATTCCAGGAAATAAAAATAAATGTGGTGGGTTTAATAATACATGAATAATGAAGTGAACATTTGGCTTCTCTGGGGGTCTATCATATTAGATGTGATTATATAAGTCCTTATGTATAGATTTTTTTTGTATTATTAAATAATTTAATAATATAAAAATGTATCGTGTTAAATAAAAGGTTTTATTCACTTTATCATTCTTTCAAACTAGATACATATATATTGGATGATGTGTATTGACAATTCACCACTCAAAGTATGAATTTGAGTTATCCCTCACTAATGTCCATCTTAGAGTATTATAGGTTATAGTAAAATTATAAGGTTATGGTGGGCATGATTTCATATATAGATTCAAAATATTCTCACGAAGCAAAAAAAAAAGATTTTTACTTGATGAACTACCATGTATACCACATATAGTGTTATACACAAATTAATTTGTTTTCTTAGGGTGAATGTTTCATTTTGAATCCCTATACCCGAGTTTTCCAATATACATAACATGAGAAACTTAATACATTGGTACCTTTATTATGTAATACTTGCGATCTAGTTAATTAGGGGATGGTTGGGATTGTTTTTGTTCATTTCATCTATTCAGGATTAACTAAGATGAGATTCTCCTCTTGTATAATGAGTATAACACATAGTCCATCGATTGAGCTAAACATTGGAAGTGTATGTCCATATAGAGATATAGTTCATGTGATGTGATTAAATATCTTGATGAGGAGAATTTGATGTACTCATCCACTTAGATGAATGACATATGATTTATTCATTGACCTGGTTAGTCTAAACTTGAAGAACCAAGATCATATGTATAGGCTATATTAGATTGACATACTACATGTATCATGGTCACTCGATGTATTAGAAAAAATAAATAAATGATTTTTCATACTTGTTTAAGATACATTTGGTGGTCATAGGAATGGATATACATGTATTTGATAGAGATCATAGTAGATCCATTTATAGTTTCAGTAGAATTAATGATTTTATAGAGTCCACTCTTTTATTAAAATAATAGATTTAAGAATTTATAACTATAGTCATTTCTATAAGGGCCTATGGTGTTGGACTTTTTTGGATGCAACAATAAGGATCCTGATTTATGGAACTTTTATAGCTACCCTAAAATCGTTTTAGAGGATATCTAGAAGAAGTTATGGATATTTTTTCATGTTGTTATATATGATATAGATGAGAGGGAAAATGTATGATAGATTTTTAAAAAGAAATTTTGGAAGATATCCAGTAGAATTTTGGGTATCATTTCATAATTTATATCATATGATGTGATATAAAGTTAATTTTTTCTAAGCACGTGAGGATTTTATGATAAGTAATAGATATATAGATATGTGTAATTAAACATCATCCCACTCATGGTAGTTTAAACCATGTTGTGGTTATCTAGATATAAATTCTGGTATAGTGTAAGAAATTATGCCGACATGGTTGTGCATTAGATTATCATATTGTATTATAATTCTTTTTTTATTCACAATATTATATAATTTATGTCATTACCAATTACAACTATAATATGATAATGACTATGGGGAGTTTGAATATCTAACATGATGGTTTAAATAGTAAAAAATCCTTATAAATAATGGATAGATTTTTTCATAGATTTGAAATGTTTGGATAATTTTTAAAAATTATCAACTAATATGTATCCAAATGTTTGGTTATTAGACTCCAATAAAAATTAGTTCAATCATTATACAGTGAATGGGAATTTTTATGTGTTGATACTCCTATTATAAATCCTCAAAAGAAGATGATTTTTTTCACTCATTACCTTTATCCCTTAACCAAAGGTCCTAGAAAACCATATATAAGCTAGAGATCTTACCCAAGAATTTGGGGAATTATTTGATATTTGGATATCCTAGAATGAGGAATCTGTTAGATTCTCCTTAGTTATATCAATCAAGCTCTTTAAAATACTGGATATGTTAGATCATCAAGTTATAGATTATTCCATTTTATATTTATTTTATTATTCAATAAAAACATATAGATAGATCATGGTTATTTTTTTGGGTTTTGGTGTTGTCTTATACTACATTTAGGATTAGTTTTATCCCTATGAAACCCATCTTTTATACCCAAATATTTATTTGTTTACCACTATAGAATTATAAAAAAACTTCTTTATTTTTTTTATTATGAATAACAATTTAAAATATGAGTATTAAATTTTCTATTGGACAAACATAGACAATGAAAATTTTAGATAAAATTTTCAAAATTTTTAGTGAACAATTCATTACATTTCACTTATTTTGATCCAACTTCAGTAGAAAAATAAGAATATGTTAATTTATAGATTCACTATTTTCATTCCAAAGAGATGAATTTTTGATAACCTTGAAATGATAAGAATAATATCATATTTTTTATTTATAAGAGTGAACAAAAATTTTATATTAAAAGTATCTAAAATATAAAAATTTAAGATATTCAAATATAAAATTTCAAATTTGAATTTTATGAACATTTGTATAAGAAATTATTATATTTTTCATTGTATAAGTAAAAAATTTATGTAAACTTAAATAAACCATTAGTACTAAATCAATGAGTTCTGTGATTATTAAAAAAATATTTGGAATATATCATTAAATAAAAGAATAAAAAAAATTTTATTCAAAGGAATGATGTTTTTTAATCCTTGAAAATAAAATAAAAACTATTCAAAAATCTTACTTGAATTTGTTATCATGGATTTTTGTGGGTAAAAGAGTTAAAAATGGACTAAATTTGAGAGACAATGCATTATATTCATAATTAATATAGTTATATGGAATGTTTCATGGTCATAAATTAAATAAAAGAGTTAATGGTTTGCATCATGATATATCAATGATTTGCTAATTGTGATGACCTGACTCACCAGGGCCTGCTTATTCTATGATAAGATAAGTTTGACACCCCAAGCCTACCTCTAATAGGTCAGAGGCTATAAAAAATCATCGAATTGGTATAATAATGAAATAAGAGTCCTTTTCCTAAGTAGATGTATGAAAAAACACAACTAGATCCATGGAACAGTGCATAGATATAATAAAAGACTAAAACATATAGAGTTTAAACACTGCATACATCCATCTCTAGGAAATATATCAAAGTACAACAATAGAATACAAATGATATGAAAATGGAAAAAATAAACCCCCAACTAAAAATGGGGTCTCAACCTAAAAACAACGAGAAAAAGGAGAAACTAAAGACTGAGCTACTCACAATCTCTAAGGACAACCACCAAATACAGTCAACAACAAGAACAACTATAATCCAATGAAACTAGGTCTACTAAGGTTACTATGAATATGAATATCATTTTCTAAAGATGAAAAACATGTCAGAGAATATCATGTAAGGGTGAGTATATATATACTTAGTATGAAACCTCAAAAACCAAAAAGGTACAATATAAATAGAAATAGTCAGCTCAACCCATACAAAAAATAGGCAATGAAACCCAACATTAAATATACTTAAAAGAAACCCAAGTAAAGAGAAAAAATTGGATCTCAATATCCATAGCCATATAAGAATTATGAGTGAACATGAAACTACAAAAGGTCTATATTTGATGCACATCACCATGAAAAACCTCACAAAAAATAGAGTGGAGGGGGACACTCCTTGCTATTGTTCTCCATCACTGAGGGAGAAATCACTCCCATTGAGGATATTCTCCCCATTGGAGCTAGATGGTAGGGGAGTAATACTACATAGATAGAGGAACATATCCATATGATGTATAGGGGATTACCAACTTAACCTATGTAATGAGTATAGGGGACTCACACCTTGGTGTGATGGGGTAGTACTGACCCTGAAATCTCTATCATGATCAAACCAAATAACTACCATCTGACAAGAATTGTTGAAGGATGTTTCTAGATTGTAACACCTCATGTCAAATCTTTGATACCAAAATAAGAACTACAATATCATACTATGTTGAAAACCAATCAGGATTGGCCACTCATTGGATAAAATACTAGTCATGATGAAGTAGATACACAAGGTAGAAGTCCCTGGGAAAAAGTAGTCAACATGTATAGGGTGTGCACGGTGTGTCTTGGAAACCTCAGGCATTCTTATTTACTAAGGCCCCTGTCCATGTACTATGGACCATGCCTATAAAATATGGAAACACCCATGTACTCTAGACATTTCAGTTTACTCTGGCCATGACCATGTACTTTGGTTATGCCTGAGTGCTCTGACCATCTCTATGCCCATTCACCCTTGTTGTGCCAATGTACCTATCCTTGTCCATTCCTGTGCGACCCTAAGGTATATGAAGAGCCAGTAGTATCGAATGACATTCTATATAGTTGAGCTATATTATTTTTGATATTTTATTTGATAGGAAATCCTATCGACAACAACAAGGTTCCACATGACATGTGTTCTTCTGAACTACATGCTTTGTATGTTAGAAATTTATATAAACCAAATTCTATTCACATGGGTGAAAAATAAACCTTATTAGACACCTTAATTTCCATTGAAATACCCTAAATTTACCAAAATTAAATGGGCATTCCTCTAATCATAGATTCATTGATTTTAATGCACAAGAATTAGAACTTTGATTGCTTGTAGATGAGCCGTCGCACCTCCCATCACTCTATAGGGCTCACGATCCCTGATTTCATCACTCACATGCCACAAAATGCCTCAATCCATTTGAAAAACATGGATATTAAGTTTTTAATGCATGGGTGATGAATCCATAGTTTTGATCATGCTCAAATCTATCATGGTAATGTCGAATCACCGACCCCATGGGAAAAAAATGAAGAATGCATAGAATGGTGGGGGAAGGGAAAAATAATTCAGTGAAAAACATCGTTGGTTAATGTGATCTCATCCATTGATTATATAATATAGAACATGGCTAAAATAAAGGAAGAAAAAATATTAACATTTAGGGTTGGAGAACTGAATTTAAGTATAGGATCATATGAAAGATGAGAATCACACTGCGGGAAAAATGGGTATTTGCGACGGGGATAAATCCCGTCGCAAACAGTCCCGTTAGAAACTTATTTGCGACGGGGAAAGCTAACCCGTTGCAAAAGGACTAGCGCGCTTTGCGCGCCAAATCGAAGGAAAGTTATTTGCGACGGGCGGTTACCGCCCATCGCAAATAACCGACGGCGGTAAAAGATATTTGCGATGGGAATATACCCCCGTCGCAAATAGTTGTCGGCATGTTATTATTTGCGACGGGTCCCGTCGCAAATAACTATTTAACCGTTGACCGTAATAAATGCGGGCTAAGTTATTTGCGACGGGTACCGTCGCAAATAATACTATTTGCGACGGGTATCCCGTTGCAAATATTCCCGTCGCAAATAAGCTAACCTATAAATACCCCCCATCCGTTTTTTTATTCATTCTCAAACTCTATCTTCTACTTCTCTCAAAACTCTATTTTTAGAGTTCAGCATTTATTAAGTTTAATTTTTTTTTCCGGAGTTGATATTGAAGTTTTCAACAACGATCAGAGATCAACCTCAGATCAATTTTAAAGGTATTTATGTACATTTTAATTTAATATTTATTTTAATTTTTTTATTAGTTTCAATTATTCTTAATTAGTTGTAATTTAATTATGTTTACATTGTTTTGTTATTTAATAAATTTAAATTATTAGTATTCATTGTTTATAGTTAATGGTAATTAGGAATAATTAGTAATAATTACCAATAATTAAGAATAAATACTAATAATTAGTAATAAATACCAATAATTAGGAATAATTAGTAATAACTACCAATAATTACCAATAATTAGTAATAATTAGTAATAATTACTAATAATTAGTAATAATTACCAATAATTAGTAATAATTTCCAATAATTACCAATAATTAGTAATAATTTCCAATAATTAGTAATAATTACCAATATTTAGTACTAAATAGTAATAATTAGTAATAATTCCCAAAAATTAGGAATAATTAGTAATAATTACCAATAATTAGTAATAATTAATAATAATTACCAATAATTAGCAATAATTAGTAATAATTACCAATAATTAGCAATAATTAGTAATAATTACCAATAATTAGGAATAATTGGTAATAATTTCCAATAATTAGTAATAATTACCAATAATTATCCATAATTAGTAATAATTACCAATAATTATCAAGAATTACCAATAATTAGTAATAATTTACTAATTACCAATAATTATCCATAATTAGTAATAATTTACTAATTTCCAATAATTATCCATAATTAGTAATAATTACCCATAATTAGTAATAATTACCAATAATTAGTAATAATTAGAAATAATTACCAATAATTACCATTAGTTAGAAATAATTACCAATAATTACCAATAATTAGTAATAATTACCAATAATTATCCATAATTAGTAATAATTACCAATAATTACCAATAATTACCAATAATTAGTAATAATTGGTAATAATTAGTAATAATTACAAATAATTAGTAATAATTAGAAATAATTACCAATAATTACCACTAATTAGTAATAATTAATAATAATTACCAATAGTTAGTAATAATTAGTAATAATTACCAATACTTTGTAATAATTAGTAATAATTAGTAATAATTACCAATAATTAGTAATAATTACCAATAATTAGTAATAATTAGTAATAATTAGTAATAATTAGTAATAATTAGTAATAATTAGTAATAATTAGTAATAATTAGTAATAATTAGTAACAATTAGTAATAATTACCAATAATTAGTAATAATTACCAATAATTAGTAATAATTACCAATAATTAGAAATAATTACCAATAATTAGTAATAATTACCAATAATTAGTAATAATTACCAATAATTCGTAATAATTTCCAATAATTAGTAATAATTACCAATAATTAGTAATAATTAGTAATAATTACCAATAATTACCAATAATTAGTAATAATTAGCAATAATTCGTAATAATTACCAATAATTAGTAATAATTACCAATAATTAGTAATAATTAGTAATAATTAGTAATAATTAGTAATAATTAGTAATAATTACCAATAATTAGTTATAATTACCAAAAATTAGTAATAATTACCAATAATTAGTAATAATTACCAATAATTAGTAATAATTACCAATAATTAGTAATAATTACCAAAAATTAGTAATAATTACCAATAATTACCAATAATTAGTAATAATTACCAATAATTTGTAATAATTACCAATAATTTGTAATAATTACCAATAATTAGTAATAATTACCAATAATTAGTAATAATTACCAATAATTAGTAATAATTACCATTAATTAGTAATAATTAGTAATAATTAATAATAATTAGGAACAATTAGTAATAATTACCAACAATTAGTAATAATTACCAACAATTAGTAATAATTACAAAAATTAGTAATAATTACCAATAATTAGTAATAATTAGTAATAATTAGTAATAATTAGCAATAATTACCAATAATTAGTAATAATTACCAATAATTAGTAATAATTACCAATAATTAGTAATAATTACCAATAATTAGTAATAACTACCAATAATTAGTAATAACTACCAATAATTAGTAATAATTAGCAATAATTAGTAATAATTACCAATAATTAGTAATAATTACCAATAATTAGTAATAATTACCAATAATTAGTAATAATTACCAATAATTAGTAATAATTACCAATAATTAGTAATAATTACCAAAAATTAGTAATAATTACCAATAATTAGTAATAATTAGTAATAATTACCAATGATTAGTAATAATTACCAATAATTAGTAATAATTACCAATAATTAGTAATAATTACCAATAATTCGTAATAATTACCAATAATTAGTAATAATTAGTAATAATTAGTAATAATTACCAATAATTAGTAATAATTACCAATAATTAGTAATAATTACCAATAATCAGTATTAATTACCAATAATTATTAACAATTACCAATAATTACAAAAAATTACCAATAATTACCAAAAATCAGTAATAATTAGTAATAATGAGTAATAATTACCAATAATGAGTAATAATTACCAATAATTAGTAATAATTACCAATAATTAGTAATAATTACCAATAATTAGTAGTAATTACCAATAATTAGTAATAATTAGTAATAATTAGTAATAATTAGTAATAATTAACAATAATTAGTAATAATTACCAATAATTAGTAATAATTACCAATAATTAGTAATAATTACCAATAATTAGTAATAATTACCAATAATTAGTAATAATTAGTAATAATTAGTAATAATTAGCAATAATTAGCAATAATTAGCAATAATTAGCAATAATTAGCAATAATTAGTAATAATTAGCAATAATTAGAAATAATTAGCAATAATTAGCAATAATTAGCAATAATTAGTAATAATTAGCAATAATTAGTAATAATTAGGAATAATTAGCAATAATTACCAATAATTACCAATAATTACCAATAATTACCAATAATTAGTAATAATTACCAATAATTACCAATAATTAGTAATAATTACCAATAATTAGTAATAATTACCAATAATTTGCAATAATTAGTAATAATTAGTAATAATTAGTAATAATTAGTAATAATTAGTAATAATTAGGAATAATTATCAATAATTACCAATATTTTCCAATATTTACCAATATTTTCCAATATTTACCAATATTTACCAATATTTAGCAATATCTAAATACCAATAATTACCAATAATTAGTAATTATTACCAACAATTAGTAATAATTACCAATAATTAGTAATAATTAGTAATAATTAGTAATAATTAGTAATAATTAGTAATAATTAGTAATAATTATCAATAATTACCAATATTTTCCAATATTTACCAATAGTTTCCAATATTTACCAATATTTACCAATATTTGACCATATTTACCAATATTTACTAATATTTACCAATATTTACCAATATTTTCCAATATTTACCAATATTTACCAATATTTACCAATAATTTGGAATAATTACCAATAATTTGGAATAATTACCAATAATTTGGAATAATAACATTATTACATTATTTGTATATTTTATTATTAATATTAAAATAATATAATTTTCTATATTATATACAACTCTCTTTTCATCTGTATGTTTTCTGTCTCCACATGTAATATTTGCATTCTTTTTCAAAATTATCAACCTACTCGCCAATGGAGAGGTGAAAGTGAATGCAAATATTACATGTGGAGACAGAATGTTAAACACACAGATGAAAGGAGAATTGTATATAATATAGAAAATTATATTATTTTAATATTAATAATAAAATATACTAATAATTTAATAATGTTATTATTATATAATTAATATTTATGAAAAAATTATATTAGTATTATTAAAATAATAAAAAATCAATATAATATTAAAATTATCAATATTTGTAACAGGTTTTGCTTTATTTTCAACATATTCAATCCTTGCTTGAGTGTTTTTTCTAACAAATTATTCAAAACCAGTAATGCTTTTATATTTTATAGAAAAATATGGAACAACGAGGTCGTCAACAGTCATTATTATATGACCGCATATGGATAAATCAACATAGAAATCCAAACGGTTCTGGTTTAAATCCAGTATATATAGAGGGTGTGAAGACTTTTTTATCATTTGTGGCATCAAATCCAGAATTTGATTTAGAAGGAAAAATAAAATTCCCTTGTAGAAAATGTGCATTGAGAACGTTTGACACATTTGACAAAGTGGGGGGACATCTCTTGCATTATGGTTTTCAACTAGATTATGTTTTTTGGTATCAACACGGTGAATGAAGTTCTAGAGTAGGTGATACCAACTTGATTCCGGATCCATCCCGGTTTCAAGATTTAGTACATGATGTTGCAGGTTCATCTGTTCAACATACAGAAACTCTGGCTGATATAGATTCAAATCCCGAGTTGGCACCATCTGAATTTTATGAGTTGTTGAGGTCTGCTGAGGATGCATTATATCCTGGCTGCAAGATTAGCAAATTAGAAGCAGTTGCAAAATTTATGGCTATCAAATCAGATAAGGGAATGTAAAACACCTGTTTTGACCAGATATTTTCTTTGCTTAAAACACTGTTACCCGAAGGAAATGTTTTGACTATAAATTACTATGAGAGTAAGAGGCTGGTTCGAAATTTGGAACTTACTTGTCATAAGATTCATGCATGTTCAAATGACTGTATTTTATATTTTGGTGAAAATGAGTCGTTGGATAATTGTCCCACATGTGGGCAACTGAGATATAAAGAAGGGAAAATGGGAAGTCTGGTTTGATTCCTGTAAAATAGTTGAGATATTTTCCGCTTACATCTAGACTTCAGTATTTATTCTTGTCTAAGAATACAACGACAATGATGTCATGGCATAAAGCGAATATTTCAACCGATAAAAGCTTGAATCATCCATCCGATGGTGATTCATGGAAACATTTTGATAGAGTGAATCGATCCTTTACTTTATAAGCTAGAAATGTTCGACTGGGACTTTCCACTGATGGTTTCTGTCCATTCGGATCTTATGGTAGTCAATATTCATGTTGGCCTATTTTTTTAACTCCGTACAATTTACCTCCATGGATGTTGATGAAGGAGCCATATATCTTTTTGACTTTACTAATTCCAGGACATCCAAAGAAAAATATTGATGTTTATTTGAAACCATTGATTGATGAATTAAGTTTATTGTGGAGTACTGGTGTCAGTACATATGATGTTGCTCTGAAACAGATTTTCATACTGAGAGCAGCATTGATGTGGACAATTAGTGACTTCCCAGCTTATGGGATGTTATCTGGCTGGAGTACACATGGTCAGAAATCATATCCTTACTGTATGGGAGAGAAAAAATCATTTATGCTCATTCATGGAAAGAAACCTTGTTATTTTGACTGTCATTGCAGATTTCTTCCAGCTGATCATCCTTTTCGCAGAAACAGATCTCATTTCAGAAAAGGAACAATTGAAAGAGATGGACCTCCAAAAATGCTATCAGGTTCGGAGTTAAAATCAGTTGTATTTTCATTACCTCCCATCACTTTTGGTCCCACAATAAACCAACAGAAAATTTCTGGTTTTGGGAAAGAACACAATTAGATTAAACTTAGCATATTTTGGGATTTTCCATATTGGTCTGATTTGTTGGTCTGCCACATGTTGGATGTCATGAATATTGGGAAGAACTGTTTTGATAATTTGTTTCATACAGTTTTGGATATGCCAGGAAAGAGCAAAGACAATGTAAATGCACGTTTAGATCTTGCCCAAATTTTTAGGCGTCCAGAACTGGAACTGTTTGAGAATGTCATAACAGAAAGGTTACTGAAACCAAAAACAGCTTATACACTGTCTACAGAAAACCGTTTATTATTTTGTCAGTGGATTGCAGATTTGAGACTTCCAGATGTTTGTGCTTCCAATTTGGGTAGATGTGTAAAGAATGGTCATATTACTGGATTAAAATGTCATGATTGTCATGTTATAATGGAAAGAATTCTACCCATTGGATTAAGAGGTCTGTTGAATTCTGTGATTTGGGATTCCATAACAGACATGTCTCATTTTTTTCGGGAAATTTGTGCGGCTACAGAAGATTATGATGCTCTATGAAAACTTGAAGAAGATATTGTTGTAATTATATGTAAACTGGAAAAAATATTTCCGCCGTCTTTCTTCGACTCAATGGAACATTTGATGGTACATTTTCCATATGAAGCCAAATGTGTAGGTCCATTACAGTTTCGATGGATGTACCCATTTGAAAGATGCATGCAAAAATTGAAAAGAAAAGTACGTAACAAAGCATCTGTTGAAGGATCTATTGCAGAAGGTTATTTTCAAGAAGAAATATCTTTTTTCTGATCCCATTATTTTGAATCTGAGTATCCTTTAAAACACAACCGAATGGGATGGAACGAGAGGAATATTGATGAAATCGACAATCAATTATCTGTTTTCAACCAGTCAGAGCTTGGTTTTGGTGGAGTTTATGAACGCTGGATTTCGGATGATGAACATCGCAGAGCTCATACGTATATTCTGCTCAACTGTGAAAAGATGACATCAGTTGTACTGTAAGTGTTTATATCACTTATTCTATAATTTATTTTACAGTAAATAAATTTGTTTTTATAGGTTGTATGATAATCATATCAAGAAACAAATTCCACAAATTACAGCAGCTGCTCTCAAAGAACACCGGCAGAAAAATTTCTCTCAGTGGTTTAATCAACTGGTAACATAAATTCTTTATCGTTTAGCAACTCATTCAATGTATAGTTTACTATATTGATAATCATTTCACAAATTTTGAGGTGTCTCGACATGCTGATAAAATTGACAAATGACTGTGTATATTGTGTAACCCACCTTCCAAACTTGTTAAAACTTATAATGCATATGTGGTGAATGGATTTAGATTTCACACACATGCATATGGGGAATCAAAAAAAACAGTGAAAAGTGGAGTTTGCTTGAGAGGATCTCATCATTGAGAAAATGAATTTGACTTTTATGGCATACTTGATGAAATCATTGAACTCTGTTATCTTGGACAACATTACATAACCATGTTCAAATGTCGGTGGTTGGATACATAGAGAGGCGTGCATGTTCATCTGACTCATGGAATCATTGATATTAAATGTAAAAGTGTTCTCACAGTAAATGAACCATTCTTATTGTCTCAACAGGCACATAAAGTTTATTACGCAAAGTACTGTGCTACATCAAGAGACATGACTGATTGGTGGAGTGTAATAAAAATCAAAATTCGAGATAATCAGTTTAGTCAAAGTGAATGTGCTTTCACTGATGTGAAAAGAATTGAAGTTTTTCAAGAGAGTACTCAAAATCAATCTTTTTTACAAAGAGACATGAGTATCGATGATGACACCCCAAATTTAAGAGTCGGTTATGACGATGATGTTAATGATGTCACATATGAATTTGAAATGGTAAGAGATGAAGCAACAGGAACTCGAATGGATATCGATGATGTTGAGGAGGAATATGAAGATGACATTGACATATATGAAGATGATGATGAAGATGAACACTGATAGAATTACATGGTAGTTATATATAATCATAAAATATATATATGTATATATAATAGTAATTATCAATTATTTGATAACAACATTAACATTTTCTGTTTCAGATGGACGATGACACATTTCGTGAGTTGGCGGATGTTGACCTGCCTTTCGATGCGGATGAGTTGCTGGGAGATGGCCCTCAGCCTACAGGTTCTCCAGGGAGTACGCGGAGGGGGCGCCGTCTTACACGATTGATGATTCCTGACCCCATCCCCGAGTGAAGTCCACGTCTTGGGTTTGATCCACGCACACAGAGGTTTGATAACCTGTGTGATAACCTGTGGATTTGACTAAGATTTCATTAATATATTCACATAATAAATGTTAATTATTTTTACAGTTTTCCGCATATAGCAGTCGGACAGGGCAGCGCTATTTTGCGCAATTATTTTTCTCAGCTGTGGACCACATGGGAGAAGATTCCCATTGATGTGCAGCAGGCCATGTTCGGCTATTGGTTGGTACATAAGTAAATAAATAATTTTTATTTTGAAAATTATTTCATTTCTAACTTGATATTTTGATTTATTTGTAGGGTTTATGGTATCTGATCGAGGATACCATGCATGAAGCCATCCACGAGGCATGGGAGGTGGCCATGCATGATCGCTTTCGTCAGTTTTTGCACAATTTAAGAAAATCTGCCACGAAGAAAGCAGGAGTGTCAGATTTTGACGAGTCATCTAGAGCACACCGACCAGAGTAAATTTCATCCCATGTATGGGATGGATTATGTGCGCACTGGTTGAGTGGTGCCTTTCAGAGGAGATCATCGGTGGGGAGGCAGAATCAGGGGAGACAGGAGGTGACTCATCGAGCTGGGAGTCGTTCTTTCAGTACTCATAGACAGCATCTAGTATGTACATTATTTATAAATAGTTTATTTAACTATAAATATTAACAGTTTATTTTTTATTCTTATAGGCTGTCGAGCACCCCGATATTTCGGAGTAAGACATATATCAGAGGATGTATAGTGATCCTGCTACTGGGGAGCTCAGAGGTGATTGTCAGCATCACATCGTGGTCAGTATTATTTGTTTTCAAGTTTAAAAATTAACTGCATATAATATATTCACAATTTTAATTTTAAATTGCAACTACAGGAGTCATATGAGGCCGCAGTGTCACAGACCCGGCCTGAGAGTCAGGACAAGTCATCAGATCAGACCACTGGCCGTCAGTTTGATGAGGAGGCATGGATGCAGACCACCCATTATGCCTTCGAGAAGGGCCGGGTAGTTGGTATCAGCTCTCGACTGACTCCTGGAGATTATTATGGCAGTGCTGCGATGTCGGCGTCCAACTCGAGAGGAGCTCGTGCATCTTATTCTGCTACACAGTATGAGGATCAGTTGCGATCTCAGACTGCACTGATAGGGAGTCTCTGACAGGAGCAGGAGCAGATGCGTCAGCAGCAGCAGCAGCATGAGGAGGAGCGTCGACGCCAGCAGCAGCTGTACGAGGAGCAGATGAGTCGGTGGCAGCAGTAGTAGCAAGAGCAGATGGAGTACATGCACCGACTCACTCATGCTTTAGGGATGAAGTTTCCTCCACTAGCATCTGCAGATCCCCCCCTCCCCCCTCCTTCAGATTAGAGTTTGTTTTTATTTTATAAAGTTTGTTAAATCAAAATATGATTTTTTTTCTATTCGTAGTTTCTGTCTCATTATAAAATATTAATAATATTATATTTTGAAATAATAATATTAATATTATATTTTGGAATAAAAATATTAATATGAATAATAATATTATTTTTATTTTATAATATTAAATTATATATATATATTAAAATTGTATAATATTATGATTTCGTTATATTTTTTTGTAATATTTGAATTATTTTAATATTGGATGTAAAATAATTCTATTAGTTTTATATTAATTAAAATAACTTATTAATATTTTTTTATTTATGAATTATAATTCCAATATTATTATATTAATTAAATCATTTATTAATATTCTATTATTTTTTATTTTTAAATTATAATTCTATTATTATTATATTAATTAAAATAATTTATTAATAATTTATTATTTTTATTTGTGAATTATAATTCTATTATTATATTAATTAAAATAATTTATTAATAATTTATTATTTTTTATTTTTGAATTATAATTGGATTATTATTATATTAATTAAAATAATTTATTAATAATTTTTTTTTATTTTTTTTATAGTATTTGCGATGGGATACTATGCCCGTCACAAATAGTATTATTATTATATTCATTAAAATAAATTATTAATAGTTGTTTTTTTTAAAACGTATTTGCGACGGGCCCCATCGCAAAACTATTTTTAAAAGTTTTTACAAATATACGGAGTAATATTTGTGACGGGAAGGATCCCCATTGCAAATAACGTGTTTAGCGATGGGCCCATCGCAAATAATTGTTGTTGCGACGCCGTTTTCCGCGACGGATCATTTGCGACAGGCCCCCGTCACAAATGACCCGTCGCAAATACCTGTTTTTCTAGTAGTGTCATTTGAAAAAAAAATCATATACAAAATCTTTTCTTGGAAAATTATTCAACATGATGAAATCCATGAAATAACAAGACATACCTCAGGAATTGATTTATCATTAGTTAAGGATGTATCTTCTAGTGATGAAGGTGATAATCCCACTGCATTCATCATTCATCTCATAGTTTTCTATGATCAACTATTCCCAATCCACATTCTCGAGTCTCCAATTACAACACTCTCCTTCTACTATGTAATATCATTTGGTTATGTAGCTAACCAGGGGTATTTTCCATAAAAGAACTTATATATGGGGAGGGAATTATGTTTATCCATTAAATAAATAAAATAAATTAACAAATTAATTCAATTAATGAACCTACCAATGGTTTATTTCCACTGAATTCTTAACACTAACCAACTTTATGTCACACCTAGGGTAATACCTATATTCTAGAAAAAACCATGTTCTTAGATTTACAATTTGAGGTCCTGATGAATGGGGAGAAATTTATTCCAAAAGATATGCACATTCATTCTTTAATATAATTAATATATATAATATATTAATTTTAGGGTCCTGTGACACACAAAAAGCAATGCCAACTATGAGGAAAAATATAGAGAGATAAATATAAATATTCAAGGGATCAAAGTACAAAAACAATAATAGATACATTCTATCCACTTTAAAGGATTTTCAATTTGAAAATCACAAGCTACAAAAAAAATGTGGGGGCACTGAGTCTACATATGGCTCTCACGCTCCTAGGATCTCTCCCACACTCTCTTATGTTTCCAAATAACTTGAACTAGAGGAATGAACCATCCATTTAAGACCCTCTCATGGATTTCCTCAATCTCCACTAGGTAATCTAAGAAGGTGGCACCTTCCTTGTTTTCCAACTCACCCAAGTCAATTATGTGTGATAGGTCATGCACGAATCTCTTCAAATATGACACATGGAAGACATAATAGACTCGACCTAACTTAGGGTAAAATTTCAAGTGGTAAGTAACCTTTCCAACTCTTATTAAGATCTAGAATGTCCCAATGAACCTGAGGGTTAGCTTTATTCCATAGCCAAATATTTATAATCTTTACTGTGGGGAGACTCTTAGGAAAACATGGTATCCCTGCTCAAACTCCAAATTCCTATGATTTCCATTTTTTTATGATTTATGTTGGATTTAGGATATCTGTATATACATGAATATCACTTGAACCTTATCTATCATTGCATACACTAGCTATGGTTCAATAAGATATGTCTTTCTAATCTCTATCAATCACAATTATGACTTGTAGGGTCTCTTGTATAGGGAATTTATTGATTACCTGGTGATAGTAGAGTGTTTGATTTTGTTATTAGAAATCTCCAAAAATGGAAAGTGATCCTACCAAATTCAACTAAAGTCTTATATATATTTGATTTCAACATATCTTCCAACACTTGTATAGCCTTCTCAGTCTTCATATCCATCCAAGAATGAAACATTGTGATCATTCATAAATGGGTCCCAAAATCCACCTATAGACCCCTCCACAACCATCATGTGAACCAAGAATCGTGGTGGATGACAATGAACATGGGTACCACATGAAGCTGGATGATATCAAACATGTATAACTTCCAAAAACAATCCACCAAACTCTACTCCTTGAAGGAAAGAAAGTGTTCTGGCCTGGTGAGTCATCCAATAATAATCTAGATAGCAACATGGAATCTCAATATCCATGGAAGGCTCATCATAAAACCTATCAATATTTAATTCAAATTCTATTTTTGAATATAAAGGGTTTGGGTCAAACCTACTAGAACCTAATTTTCATCTTTTACTTACTATAATGTGATACACTGAGGTAAAATTTTAGAAATTCTTTGCCTTTTTCCATCCCACCAAAAATACGGTTGAAATTCCTTATACGTTTTCCAAATTTGGATTATTTTCCAAAAGAGAAGTATGAAACTCTATCAAAAACTCCTCATGAAATGTGACCATAATGACTATCCATCTCTGGAAAAGGATGATTCACTCTCTTCTTTCAAAAATTCCATCTGATGCATCTCATAATGATATCTATTCACATAGAACCTCACAGTCAATGTCGCCCAACTGGGCCTCTCACACATGCTCAAGAATTATTGGAGTTACTAAAATTGATGAAAGAGAAGATGAAAACCTATCCCCATTAGGGTCATCTTTAATGAGGCCAACTACTCATACATATCCTCCACCAAGTGAGAATGATATTTATTTCTTAAGGTATCTACCACAATATTTCTATTCCCTATAATATAGAATATATTTAAGTCATAGTATTATAGGAACTCTAACCAATATCTCTATCATAGATTGAGATCTCTCAAAGTGAAGATGTACCTGCAAATATTGTTGTATTAGTAAACTATGAAACACTCAACTAGAAGAAAATTCATTCACATATTAATGGTTAAGAATACCACTACCAACAATAAGTCATGGGTCAAATAATTTTTATAATGGCATGTTAATTTACTCAACCTATAAGTGATCACTACCTTCCTTTTAATCAACATGAAACAGATCCCTATTCTAGAGGATTCAAAAAATTACTTCACTAGTCAACCTCTACCTAAGAACCTCAAAGGCTCTATGAAGTTGATCTATCCCATAAAACAACTACCATTTTTAATGAAAGGTAGTCAAGTTGAAGATATTTTGAAATGTATTCCATGAGCCTCATATAGTGCCCCAAAAGACCAAGAAAACTCTATACCATAAAAACACTCTTAGGTGGTTCGCAAGATAGCACTACATCAATTTGTTTTTCAAAATCCACAATTACACAATGATCTAAGATGACTAGACCTAGGAGGTGAACCTCATAGATCCATAACTGACACATTAAGAGCTTACCATAAAGCTGGTTCTACCAATGTAAGTATAAGACCATCTTCAAATGTTCTTCCTACCCCTCCTTGGATGAAAAGTATATAAGAATGTCATCGATGAAGAAATTTAAAAATAAATCCAAGAATGTATGGAAGATTTGGTTTAAAATATCCATGTATATAATAAGGTAATTAGTCACACCAAAATAATCACTTGGAACTAATACTATTCCTAGAGACATCAAAATGGTTTCTTCATAATATCATCCTGATGGACCCTTTACTGATGGAAGCCAGAATGGGGATCAATCATTGAGAACCTAATCACACCTTTCAAATCATCAAAATATTCATCAATACTCAGAAAGGGGTACTTTTTATTGATTATTACCTAATTCAGGAGATACTTGTCAACCCAAAGCCTTAACCTTAAATCCACCTTTTTCGTAAATAGATGTAGAGAATTCTATGGGTACACAGTGGGTCTAATAAAAAATTTATCTCAAAGGTCTTCAATCTTCTTATATATACCATGAATCTTGGTTGGGGCCATTCAATATACTATAGAATATATCAATGTAGTATCATGGTGCAAGTTGAAATAGAAGTAAATCTCACACCTAATAGGTTGTCCTAAGATATAATAAAGAAAGAAATATATATAATCATCCACTACCATGGAATACTAGATTTTTGAGGATCCCACTTCACCAAGGGATGTAATCATAAACTTATTGATGATAGGTTGTAGCTGCATACTCTCAAGATATATCTGCTCATCCATAATATCTCTCTCACCCATGAAGGAAAATCTCATCTCATATTTTTGGATTCATATAACTCTCCTACGATGATAATTTATCTGGAAATACAATATAGACCAAAATTCCATGCCCATGGTGACATCATAATGCTTCGTCATGATGATCAAGAGGTATCATGAAAAACTCTCTCAACTCAGCGCTAACTCGCACCACAAGAAGTTGTGTGATATAGAATAGTCTCTCCATATATGAGACTATATACATATCTGTTGTGATGAAGAATCAACTAGAAGTTATAGATATTTAACAAGGGATATATATATATAAAGTAATGACTCATTCTCGTGTCTTCAATTATTAGAGAAAGAGTAGATAAGACATTGATCTTTCCTTGAACCATATCATGAGTAGCCTGATCATATCCTTCTATTTCCAAAATCTACCCATGCCCTGATCTATCATCCATATGAACTTGGAATGTCCCTACTAGTGGTTTTGGTGGTATTATGTTATAACACTTTCCTCCACCTATAGCTCCTCCCTCTAGAGTTCCACCCCTCCTTTATCAGAACTGCATCCCTCGGCATCTCCTAGAACACACCTGGGAGAACCATGATCATGGTGATACCTCTACCATGAATGTAAATAACCGAAATTTACAAAATCTAGATCATGTTTAGTCAGGAAATCATGATTCATGTGTATCCCATCATAGGTATAACATTTTCCCTCTCATGTCTGACTGAATCGTCTACATGAACCCTACACTATTAATCCATGTGTCGAAGTATGGGCATGAGTACGCTTCCTTCATTAGGACCTTAATATATGATGTCTTATAGCCATTATAAAAAACTCAGACCCATGCCATCCACTTCTATTTCTATCCAATAAATGTCCTTATACAAGGAAGTTCTCTATAACAAAGTCCTACCCCAACACTCCAACATAAGTAGGAGTGTATAAGGAGACCATGACAACACATATGTCTCTACAAAGTCCCTACTAAAACTTCCTTTACTGGAAGTATCCATATATCACTATATCAATAGAGTAATGCATGAGGTTGTTTAACCTCTTGGCATACTCATTAACTAACATATCACTCTACTACGGCTCTAAAAGCTCTTAAATATACATAGAGCATAATCTTGAAGGGTAATACTCATCAGTGGACCACTGTTGAAATTGTTACTATGATAGAATCATCTCACCATGAATCTAGAAAATAAAACTACTTTATTGAACTATTTATCCGTGAAGAAAAGTGTTCTAAAGAAAAACTATTTGATCTGATGGGGTCCAAATAATATTGAATAATCAAATCAATTACTTGAGAAAATCCTTTGTTTCTTGAGGGTTTGAATCACCATGAAACCTATACCATATCTATTGATGGAAACAAAGGCTATATGTATCATCATCCTAACATGATTAAACTATCCACTGATCGATAGGTTAAAGAACTTCTCTAAGCCTGTCTAGGGGAAACACCTCATGAGTGGGTCCCTGAATTGATACCTCATAATTAAATTGATCATTATCAAGATCCTATATTAGTACCCTAGTTGGATATCACCACATTTTTATCCAAAAAGTTACAAGATTTACCACAGTTAGATGAATATATATGTTTATATCACATAATATGGCCATGAAATTAAAAAATATAGAATCCTATATTATACATGTACCAGTGGTTCCCCTATAACTAATGCCTTGGAAAAAAATTCAATAATTAGTTAGTCTGGGTCTTAGTGTGTGGATATGCTAAACTATGCACAATCCATGGGTTCCCTGGTCTAAGATCCAAGCTTGAGACACTTTAATATAATTGAAATAAGTTCCCAAAAAAATTATCATGACTAGTCTAACACTAAAGTCCAACTTGAGGTCAAACCACCTTTGATACCACTATACTATGACATGACCCACCTGGTCTTTCCTTTCTAGTGGTAAGTTGAGTTTAACACCCCAATACCACCTCCAATAGGCCAAGGGTTAGATATAAGTTCCAAGTAGGAATAAAAAAATGGAAGGCCTTATCCTATGTACTTTTACAAACACAAATTGATCTATGGAATAGTATATATATATATAATAAAATACTGATACATATAGTGTATAAACAATATATGAAATAACTTCTAGGAAATACATAAAAGTAAAAAATTATAATGAAAATAATATATAAAAGAGAAAAATAAATTCCAACTATATTAGAGGTCCCAACATGATAAAAATTGAAAAAAGAGGGAAACTAAAGAGAGTCTGACTCGTAATCTCTATGGATGGCCATAAAAAATAGTCAATACTAAGAACTACTATGATGCACCATAACCAGGTTTGCCAAGGTGACCAAAAAAATTTCTATTGTCTTTATAATACACATCACATGCTAGTGAATCCCATTCATGGGTGAGTATATATATATATATAGTAGGACTCTAAAAAAACAAAAAATCGAGAAAAAAATAAACAATTAGGTTAACCCATACTGTAAAAGGGTAAAGAAACCCAACATCGAATGTGCTCAAAAGAAATATATGTGAATAGAGAATGGGTATATCCATATCTATAGATAGCTAATAACAACGAGTCAACCAAAAGCTCCCAAATGTCCATATTTGATACCTATCACCATGCCCAACCACATAAGAACCAGAGTGGAGGGGCCTAATTCTCACTACTGTGCTTCACAATTGAGGGAACCCAAAATCTTGTCGGTGACTCTCTACCCTAAAAGTCTCAATAAATAGGGATTAAAAGTATTTATATAGAGTTCTGACACCCTCTAAAGTATGGGGAGTACCAAATCTATCTGTGTAATGAGTATAGGGGACCCAGGACTAGGTAGAATAGGGGAGTTGGCACCCCAACATCAATCTAGTGATCAAAAAATATAATTACCATCAACCATAAATCAATGTTGTATTAATAACATTCCTAACACATCATGACATATAATTGATCCAAAAATTATTTCTACCATCACTTCCTATGTATAAAACCACTCAAGATTGGATACTTGCAGGCCTAAATCCAAGTCTTGAACAAGGATATACACAATGTCGAATTCTCTAGGGAAAAGTTAGCAATGTGTATAGGGTGTAAATGACTTGTATTGGATGCCTTGAGTATGAATATGTACTAAATCATATTCTCATTTACTCTGAACTATGCCCATGTTCTCTGGTCACACCCATGTACCTTGATCTTTCCCATATACTCTGGCTGTTCCCATGTACTTTGACTATGATCGAGTGATCTGGCTATGTTAGTGCCAATGTACCTTGACCGTGATCATGTACCTAGATAAGTACATGACAATGTACTATTGGGCTACACATCGGGCCATCAATATCAAGAAACATGTCATATGGTCTGGCCACATGGCATGTGATGTTTTATTTTCTGTAAAACCATAGTTGCTATAGTAGGGTCCACGCAACATTTGTTCATCTGAACTGCAATCCATGTACTTTGAAAAATAAAATAAGACAAATCTTCATCATGAGGATGGAGGATCCACCTTTTCTTCCACCTTCTTTTATGGTTGACTACCCAAAAATCTTATGAAAAATTGGGGAATCATAAGATCATTGATTCCTATCATTTGATGGTTGGAAATCAGAACTCTCACAGCTTGTAGGGAATCCTTTGTGCTTGTTGTCACTATACAAGTGTACCCATCATGAATTCCATCAGTCACATCCTGAAACAGAATCAATACATCTAAAAAACACCTATCTTAATTCATTCATGTATTTAACCTGAATCTAGGGGGTTCGATCACACTTGAATCTATCCTGACATTTTAAAATCATGTAATCCATGGGACAATGATGAATAATGAAAATAAAAATTGGGGAAAATCACAAGAACATAGTAAAAAACAAATTTCGTAGGTGAAATCCCATCCCATTATTTTATAATGAAAAACTTGGTTGAAATCAAGGCACAAAAAATATAAACTGGGTTTAAAAACTCAATTTAAATATATAATCATGCGAAGAAGGGTAATCATTGAAAAAAACAAGTAGATATAAAATTCATGCTTGGAAATTTATTAAAATTTAATAATGAAATAACATTCCCTACATCAAGGAAAAATCAATCGTCAGTGAAGAACACATACACCAGTGATTAAGGTGATGTTCCAACTGTGTTTGTGATTCATCTTATGATTCTATATAATTGCCTATAGTAGATCCATATTCCCATGTAACCAATTCCAATTCTCTCTTCCTCATCTATAAATCCTAGGGTTTTGTGGCTAACACTATGTATTTTCTATAAAAATTCTTTATTATTGGGTTGGAATTAGGTTTAACCATTAAATAAGTTTTTTAAATAAATTAATGGATTCACTTAATGCACCCACCAATGGTCTCCTTCAACCAAACACCTGACACCGACCAACTATATGATGAACCTAGGGTAAAACCCACATTATAGAGAAAACAATGGTATTAGAAATACCATATGAGGTCCGAAAGAATAATAAAATAATTTATTTTAAAAAGATGTGTGCTTGATTTAATGTATTCAATATTTTTAATTTATGAATTTTAGGATCCAGCTCCACTTAAAACAGAATTCCAACTTCAAAGAAAGAGATATATATATATATATATATATATATATATATATATATATATATATATATTCTAGGGGCCAAACTTCATAAATTGCAGACATCACACTAAATTGTAATATATATTAATGAATAAAACTCTATTATCAAAAAATTTCATTGAGTAAACATCAATTAAAGTAATATTTTTTAGGGAAAAAAATGAATAATCTTTAGGAATAATCTTAGATAAAACCATAGAAAAATGGGTTTTATGATATAAGAAATTAGATAGTGAAAATATAGGATAAACAATTTTTATTGAAATATGATTAACAAGGAACTAATTTAAACAAATGGTGTAAGAAATTATTAATTTTTAAAATTCATCCCAACTATTTTGGAGACAAAATGTTAAAATATTTGATATATGTTATAGAAGAGTGTACATCACAGAGTGTTTTGAAGTAAATATTTTTTTAATAAATATGGAAATAAGGGTAAGTAAAGAGATTTAGTGGACATGGTTATATTTATTTATTATTTTACCAAGAGTAAGAATTATAAGTATTTTTAAAAAAAAATAAAAAATATTTTTAGATAGTGATGATTTAGAAATGATTAGATACAAATTCTAAATGAATATAATTGATAATCCTCTGAAATAAATTCTTGAAGATGAAAAATAACAAGAATATAAATTTTAGAACTAAATTCTCATAAGTTTAATGATTAGATGGATGGGAAGTTGGTGTGATTCATGCCCAATTTATAATGGAAGACAATGATGAAGAATTTTAGTGTATGAATAAAAAATTTGGATTTATCAAATAACATATAAAAAAATAGTGGATGAAGAATGTTAAGAGAATGATGTTATTATCCCATGTGGATCATGGACTATTTGTAGAGGATTGAAAATATAAATCATGGCTCAAGACCTTCAATAAAGACTTATTTTAACCTAAAATGAACAGTAATTGGGATCCAACAACCATATGTTATTTTCAGGTGAAGAATTTATTATTTGTTGATTTTTATTCCAACCTATTAGTTTCTTTCTCCTCATAGTTATTTTGGATATTTTTATAGTATTGTATATTTTGACCTATTGAAGGCCACATCACATCCTATGGACTATGGTGTGTTATGTCATTATTTTTTACTGATGAGTTTTCTATTGTATTAATTAATTTTTGTGTGTAGTTGAGGGTGCTCTGTGGTGGGGGATCCTACATTGTAGTGTGGTGTTATCAGAAAGGTTGCACCATTGTGGGCCTTATTTCCTTACGAAATGTTGGGGTCATGGGAACCCCAACTATTTTTTTGGGTTAGTTTAATGTCATATCCTAGAGGGTCACACTATATGTGTTCTTATATATAGTAACTATATAATTGATATCAAGGCTACACCATGATAAGACCCATCCAATTTTTTTAAAATGTGAAATGCTATAATTACCCCTTCCAATTTTTAACTTCTTTCTCCATATTTTCCAACCCATTTCATGACCTTGGTTCTCCAAACATGATAATATTATCATATATGTATCCTTGTGAGTTTCTTTTTGGATTTTGAGTGGAAATCTTGAGGTAAGTAATGATTTATTGGGTATATCTCCTTATATACTAATGTATTCTAATCATTTTTCATTTTTTTACTTTGAAGATGTGATCCCCTAAAATCCCATGGGGTCATAAACTAGGGTTTTTTATGTGTGTTTAATGAAATTTATTTTCTTTATAGGTTCACGTGGATACATATCTTCTAGTTATTTTTATCTTTAATGAAGGTTACAAGTAGATTTTAAATTTTAGGTAGGTTTATATTTTCAATCTATCTTACCTTTATAATACCTAAGGTTATTGAATTTTCCGTTTTTATTGATAAATAAATATTATGATTTTTTATTAAGGGATGTGTTGTGTTTGTTCTATGTGTTTATTTCCATGTGTTGGATCAAATTGTAACTATAAAAGATTATATTTATAAACCAGTTTTATGCCAAAAATGTGTTTCAAAAAATATTTTAGAGAATTGTTTTCCTCAATATTGATGGTTTCTTGATTGTAAATGGTTTTTATAGATTAGTTATGTGATGGTTTCATGGTATCCAATGGGATGCCTTATATGTGTCGGTGAACCAGACTAGCATTACCCTAATGTAAATTGTGCACTGGCCAAGGTTTATTTTTCTAGTTAGATAAATGTTCTAAAATGATAGGTTTTTAACTCATTTAGAACAATTTGGAACTCATAATTTTTTTCATGTTTCTTTCAGATAATTTTCCTCGATTGAGTCCTTGTTATCTTATATCCATTGTTTATATCCCCATGTTGTGTGTGTTTTACTTGATTGAGGTGTTTTATTTTTTATTTTAAATATTATTAACTTGGACATTATAAAATTGTATTCTATGTAAGCTTTATTTATAAATTATGGAAACCTTATTCATAACATTCACATAACATGAATTATTTCATAAAAACCAAAATATTTTCCAAATTTTTTTTCATAAAAACTTATTTCAAAATGATGTTTCAAACTAAAACTAATAATGTGAATTGAGAAATATATTATATAGATTCATTTTAGTATCCTACGATTATATTTTTACACCATGTACATTTAATTAGGCATATAAAACTTAGTTTTGTTGTATAATGTTAAAGGGAAAGAGACCATGTCATTTGGTGGTGCTCCTTGATGCTCTTCGTCCTTTCATAGAATGGGATTGGTGGTGACCATGGGTCACATAGAGGTGTATCTTATAGAGGATTTTGGGGATCCTATGATGATTAATTCTATTTTGGTCTTGTATCAACCTCACTGACCTGATCTATATTTTGGGATTTATGTATTCATATTGTGTTGATTCATTATTTCATTTTTTATTAAAAAGTGATAGTTTATTTATTTAGTTATTGTTCTAATTATTTATACTATATTTGGTTGTTGATATTATTTAAAAAATGTTTATTTTATGCATGGAATTACAACATATATATTATTCAAATTGTATTTATGATTAGAGTTTGTGATGTGGTTATCTGGATTTTGAGGGTGAAATAATTCCCACAATGTTATTTTTTATTCCCAAGAATTATTTTCCTACCTGGGTAGATTGGGAAAATGAAACTGTCCTTTTGAATAGATGGATCATGTTAAAGGTATGATTGAACCATTCTTTTTTATCAAAAAAATGTTATTATAATTCCCTATTGTTATTGAG
Organism: Viscum album; assembly: GCA_963277665.1. Classification (NCBI taxonomy): domain Eukaryota; kingdom Viridiplantae; phylum Streptophyta; class Magnoliopsida; order Santalales; family Viscaceae; genus Viscum; species Viscum album. The sequence continues at coordinate 403,721,931 of OY728137.1, read as the reverse complement.
TGACTGTAGTAGAATAATGGTAGGATTGTCAGGGCTTGAGTAAAGTGTGTGGAGGAGTGTCTGGCCATCATAGCTTCACATTGAACACCGAGTTACCATGGGTGGTCAAGAGTTAATTTTTGAATTTATATTTTCTATAAGGTATTTTAACATTGTTTTATGTGATTCATAGTTGTATGATTCATTTGTTAAACTTTAATATGATATACATGTTGAATTTTGTAATGATTTATCCATTTGTTCTATTTCACTTAAAATGGTTCCTATGAATCATAGGGAGGTAGAAGTGGAGTATACATTATAAAATAACCCTTTAGTAGAACCAAACATCATCAAGTCATTAATCAGGGCTATCTATTCATTCGGTTAAGGAGGTGACCTTGTTCAATCCTAATTGTGGGACAACTATAGAATTTACCAAGTAGAATTCACTTGTCTTTTTCTATGATTGAGGTCCCTAAGTGCCAAAAAAATTGATTAAGAATATTGATTAACTTTTTACTTCTTAGGTCCCCTAATACATAAAATTTTGACTTTTCTAGATACATTCTGGAAGGAAAAATCCATAAATGGTGGGTGTCTATCTTACTAGACAAGATGCATAAGGATATTACATTGGATAATTATAAATATATTTTTAATTGGAAAATTTACCTAGAGATATTGTGGGTGAAAAATGCTTGGGAATTTATTATCCCGGATAAAGGAAACTAATTTATGATGAAGTATACTACTTGATTTTCTATGTTATTTCACCAATCCCCATAGCTTATCTTGAATGATTACCTAAAGGATTATCACTTTGAAATGGGGATGAAGCCAGATATTTGATCCAGGAATATCCTTCTCTACTTGAAGACCTATATGGAGGTGGTTCATATGGTGAATATGGAAGAGATATATATGGATAAAAAATTGGTTTTATTGGTTATTTTCTATATTTGGTTTTCATATATCTTTTTCTAGATATAAGAGGAAGTGATAAGAGTCTCATTGAGGTAGTGGTGAGAATACGAATCATTCATCATATTCTATGTATGTGGAATTATAAGGATATAATTTAGTGGTATAATTAAATTGTGGGAAAGAAGGTCACACCTAGAAAGACTATGAGGAAACTCCAAGGGCATTCCACTAGTGTTGGCATATGATCCGCATTCAACGCTTCTGTAAGAATCATGTACATGGTATTAGAGTTTGATCTTTGTTCAGTAGAGACTCTTGATGTTGTCAGATGGATGTAAGGGATCATGGTTATAATCATAGACTAAATTGGACTCTCAAGTAACCCATAATACTTAGGGTGGGGCCAAGCCTAGGTGTATGTATGAATATGTGCATGTACTATGTGATTCTAATGTGAATCCAAATAATATGAAAGGTACAATGCTAGTTTAGTATTCTATGTATTTAAAATAATTTGATACTAGTGCATCAAATTATTTAATTTAATTAATATTGATTGATTAATTGGGTTTAAAATATGAGATGAGTCCATATATTATGTACCTTTATTCACATTTGCTGGAGAGGAGAGAGTAGGGTTTTAATTTACCATATTTCTAGGTGATAGTTTCTAATGTCAAGATTGTTTGAGATTTATTACTTCTCAACTTAGATATCATCAATAATATTTTGGGTATATAATGGATCTTTTATACATTGGCTCAGATCGATTACTATTGTCAGAGGGTTTTGTTGTTTTATCTTAGTAGGAATACTCAAGTATTTATGGTAATTTGTACCAAATTCCTAAATGGGACATAAATTTTTTTCTAGATATGGGATCAATCTCTTAATATATGTCTAATTTGTGTTTTGATACTGTTGAACATAACTCACATAGTCAATTTCCTCTGGTAGTTTGGAGGTATATTGAGGTTTTTCCTGATAATTTTTTAGGTTTCCACCCCAACATGATGTAGAGTTATATATTGATATACTTCTATAGATGATCCCCATCACTTTTTCATCCCATCAAATTCTCCTTATCAAGATTAAATAATTACAATTTTAACTAGTTAATTATGAGAGAAAGTGTTTTATTCACCCAAGCATGTCCCTATGGGAATCACTAGTCCTTTTTTCCAAGAAGTTGGATGGTAGGATTTATGTTTTAATTGATTATTAAATCTTAATTCCATGACATATAATAATAAATAACCATTTATTCATATTTATTATTTATTAGATCATGTCAAGGGAGTAAGTTAGTTTTTCCAATATTGACTGCAGGTCGGGATAAAATTATCTGATGGTGAGTGAAGAAAATATTCCGAAGGCATAATTCAAGATAATTTATGGGAACTTTGAGAATTCGGTCATTACATTTAATCTTAATAATTCTCTAATAGTTTTATGTCCTTGATAAACCATAAATTACATTGGTATCTCAACACCTTTGTTGTGGTATTCTTTGATGAGAGATTAGTTTATTCCTAGATAAAGGAGAAGAATAAGGTCCACCTAGAAATTGGTTTGGGATCCTTTGGATATCACTTCTTGTATGATAAATTTAAAAAAATATAGTTTTAGATATTTGATGCTAATTTGTTGATCCATTTTGTTTTTAAAATCATAAATTCTATAGACCTAGAGAAGATTTGGGCTATAATATCCAAGGAGAGATCTAGGAATGTATTTGAGATGAGGATTTTTTTTGACATAGAATGATATTATAGGTGTTTTATTTATAATTTCACCATATTGTATTTTCCATTTATATATTTTACCCTTAAGGGTGTGAAATTTTATTGGGTGTAGAAATTCTAGAGATACTTCAAAGAGTTGATGTTCAAATTGAAATCATCCCATATCTTGATTCTTCCAAATCTGAGTGAAGGTTATTTTGTGTATTGAAAATTATTAAGTAAAGGTATGGGGTGTGTTATGATATAGATTGATTATTTTTTATGTTATGTCTCATTCCAGTTGATCCATCATGAGAAAAAACCACCCCACTCAAAAACTAGAATTAGTATAGTTATGCATCCTTTGAAAACATGGTGCAATTGTCTCATTAGAGAGAAGTTTGCTATCTTAAATGGATATAAAATATTGATTTATATCTTCTCTTATATGGTCTTGAATTAAATAAAAAGTTATTTGGTTGAATATGTATAGATTTTTGATTTTAACTTTTCCCACACCCCTAACAATGGGATTGTGGTGGCCAATTCCTTGAGTTGGAAGCTACTAACTCAAGCAGTAATGAAATCTAGAGATGATTGCATATTGATGATATTATTTTATAAGATATATCTAGAGGTTTAACATAGGATGATTAGGAATTATTGACTAGTGTTCAAGTAACAACCTCCTTGGATGAGTGAATTTTTCTTCAAAATGTACAGGATCCCGACTGTCAATGGATTAGAAAAATATTTAGTAATAGAGATAACTTTAGTGGCTTGTCTCACTCTCATTATGTCTCCCATTGGTTTTGGTAGCTATGAGTGGTTAATGTTTATTCAAGTTATGAGGTTATGAGTGTATGAAACTAATCTAGTTGGGTTTTTTCCCTCGAGGCTTATGTTCTTTGATGTTCGTACTGGTGTCCTAGGATGAAACATGTGATTTTTGACTTTATATACCAAAGGATTAAATACAAAACTAGATGACACCAGATCTATTATATCCTCTTACATTTCTAGTATATAAATGAGATCATATCTATATGAACTTTATTATCATTTCATATCATTCTCCTAGTGGGAAGGATGTGATATGTGTGATCATTTAATTATTGATGAAATCATCACTTTCCCCTATTAAAGAGTCGATGAAGTTGGAAGAGATTGGATTCTTATATTTCTGATAGATTTGAAGGATTTATCATGTTCCTTAATTGGTTATTTATTATTATAAATCCATAAGGATTATGTTTGATTTTATTAATATAATAATTTTGACAATATTTTAGTTGTAATCTCAATGAATCAATTTGGATTTGTTAGAAACACATATTAAAGATGAAGAAACTGATGAAGTGGTTCTTTGGAGATCAATTGATCCTAATAGTTTTGGACAAGGTGAGTTGTTTACAATAAGATTAATTGATATTCATGTTCTATTTTTAAGAAAAATATGTGTTTTTTCAAGTGGAAGAATTATGGAGGCAAACCAAAAGTGAAGTACTATGAGTGGTATTTCACAAGGGTGCAATATGTCCAAGATAGAAGGGACACAAACATGGTGGAGGGTGTGTTGATGATAATTAGGAACAAAATTGGAAAGGTAATTTCCTATTTAGTGGTTGTGGTGAATGTGGAAAATATTTTTGGTATGGATATTCCCATAACATAGGTATTATTGAGAAGATAAATTCCAAAAATGTGAAATTAGAAAGGGACTACATCAGAGTGGTCTCCATAGTCGAGATCGAATGATCCTATCTAGAAAACCACATAAAGATTTACATGAACATGGTAATATAGGCCCTGATTAATAGGTGAATCCATAAGACAAAATTACCATAGTATAGAAGACCATGGACACAATTATTGGTGTGATGGGAAAAAATGACCCCACATTTTGCAGCACACCATTTTGAAGAAGTCATGGTCTAGAATGTGTTCTACATAAAAAAAATGTTGTAAAAAAAATGAAAAAATAGGATTGAAATGATCATGGTGATATCTATGGTTCTTATGATGTCTCCTTATGTGAAAGGAGGAATCCGAAAATATGTTTGGTGGTGTAGGAAGGAATCCATGTTTGATTATGTTTTCATAATTATGAAGAAGACAAAAGAGGTGGGTTAATTGCATCCTTTTAAAAACACTTGATAAATTTAAAACTGATCCCACTTTTCAACTTTTAAAGTGATACAATTCCCTTTTATTTAAATATATTGTGAAGAAGAAAATAAAATAAATTAAAAGAATAATTTTTATTGTATTTTAGGGCATAATAATCCCCTAGTCCACTCTACTATCACTCCGTCTGTGTACTTAGTGATTTTCACTAGTAGATCCTTCTATAGGGTAACTTGATAGTTAAATTAAAGATAATGAAACTTATTACAAAATATTTTAAAAGGTTTAAGATAGGACATATGATAGTTCTCCCAACACTCCACACTCTAGTTTTTATAAATAATATGTAAATTATTTAGTTGGATAGATTCTCATTGAAAGAATACATATATAGATGATGAAACTAAAAAAGGAAGAGATCTTTAGAAGAATATATGAATACCTTCAAATAACTATCCTACTAAAGAATCTATGAATTCCTATGAATAATTTTTAGATGATAAAAAAAAGTAAAACAACTTCTTTGTATTAGGATGAATACACAATAATAGATTATAACATGTATACCTCTAAAGTGTTGTCTTGAAAATGCTTTAATGTACTATAATAGATGAATAATAGGTAGAAAAAGAAGCATAAAAAAGAATATTGTTAGTAAGTAATAATATAATTTTAAAGAGATTCATCCTTTTGAACTTTAGATATTTAGAGAAAATTTTAAAATATTTGACTCAAAGATATATATCAACTAGATAAAATCATTGAGAATAAATAAGAATATCAATTTAATAATTATAAAAGAGATCCAGAAAAATAATCAGATAAAATGATATCTTTAAAGTACTTTGAGAATTTGAAATTTAAAATTAATCAACCATAAAAAGTCTTAACTTCCCTTGGAAATAGGAATAAATTAATCAGTTTTTGAAGAGCCTATGAAATGATCTTGGAATCTCTATAATGGTGTATTTAATCCTAAAAAACCATAACAGAAATCTTAGAAAAATATAAAAAATTAAAATCCCATAGACGAATAATACAATGTGTGATTTCTTTTCTTGAGGATAACTCTAAAAGTCTAGTTCACATTTTATGGTTGATTACAAACATAGAAAACCATATAATGAGTGTAAAACAACTTTTTTCTTAACATACCAAATGTTAGACACTCAAATATGGGGTTTTTCACGAAATCTAGATTCTAAAACCTAATGTTCAATTCAATAATGAGGATCCAAAAGTGATTTTTCGCAGAAAAATATAGGTTCCTAAACATAAATTTTAGCTTAAATGTGGGGTTGGATAACAATATTAGGTTATATCACCACTTTTTAAATAATTATTCTAAACTACATTGAATTTCCAAAATACTATGTAGAAATTGTTTTAAACCAAATTATAAGTAAATAAATTCTATAATCTTAGGAAAATTAAATGAATATTCAAGTAAATATAAACCTAAAATCCACTTAAAGCATCTTCATTAGAAAAATAAATGGGGGTATTTTTAGCATCATAATCAATGAGAAATTATTGGGAAGTTGTTGGATCAAAATAGTTAGACTCAACAATCACCCACTTTTTAATGATAAAAACCCCATATAAAACATAAATACAAATAATTATTTTAGGTTTTAATTGTTTAAACAAAATATTTCAAATCTTATATTTTTGATATTGTGTTTATAAAAGATTGAAAATCATTTGTTGTGTTAAAAAATAACAATAATGAAGGATAAAAACACAATTATTTTAGAATAGAATTATAGGTTAATGTTATGTAATCCACAAATAAATGAATTTGGAAAATGGATATACTTATAAATATAAAAATAAAATAAAATAGTCTAATAGAACATAAATTATTGGTTTAAGGATAAACATGTTAAGATGCTGAGTGAGAGGAATGATCCGTTTCAGGTTTATCAGATGAAGAGGATTTAGTGTTTAAAGAATCTCTAAAAGTATTATGTACGTCCTTTTACTCCACTATCAAATAATTGAAATTATAATTCATTGGTCCCACCCATTTCCATTAGATACATTTATTTTTAACATATTTTTAACACTTCAAATAGATTAAAATTTAGAAAATTATTAATAGTCTCAGAATTATAAACATATCTTCCCATCATTTCTACCAATTGGTTGAAAAAATAACTCCTAGATCTATAGAAGTCAACCTTTATACTAAATCATTCCAATTTTTGAATGGAGAATGTGTGTGACACTATCACACTATAATATTTATATATTTTCATTATGTCTGGTAATATTAGTAGATAAATTCTATACCGTTATCAAAATATATGTATATCCCACTCTACCTAAAGTAGTTTCCCTTCTTTTAGTTCAATTTGAAACATTGAAACTTTTAAACTGGACTTATAATAACTTCTTTAAGTCACTAAAATCAAATTTTAAAAACAAATTTCCTTTAATTTTTTCAAAATAATTATCTACGTCCCTTCTAAAAACATAATAACTTTTCTTAGAAACTGAACTTTCTTGAAAAATTTGATATTGAGTCCAAATAGATTGAAATTATATCATGAACAATAAACGATATTATAAAATCATGAAAATAATTTCAATAACTCTCAATCCTTCCTTTAAACTTCATGACTTCATCCATTAACTAATTAAACTTATAAAACATACCCAAGGAAAAAGAATAATTAAAATCCTAATAATATGAATACTCAAAAACTAATAAATCTTTCTCAGGTATCCTAGATAGTTCCATCAACCAAATGAAGGAATTTGTCTTCCAACTCTTTAATTTAATGAGAAGAAAAATCTACAAGAATTTATGTGACCAAAAGATTCTCTTATCTAGTCTTTTATAAAGATATTTAAATAAAATTGATTGATCCCTAATCAATTCAATTATAGTAGAAAATGGAAGACTCACATTCTTATTAGAATGAGATTCCCTTGTCCTTTTCATCACTAGGGAAATAAAAACTTCTTCAGAAAAGTATTCATCATATCGAATAATTTTTTCCATAACTTAAGATCCTTGATAATGAGAATATTCTTTTACTAGTTACTATAGAGCTTGGAAAACTTTATCATCTCTTTATTTATCAATATGATCACACTTCTCAGATTTTTAAATAACAAACCCAATGTACTCTTCAACTTGTTCAATAGATACTTGCAGTTCTCTACTCCAAGGCCATGGAACCAAAATAGCATATACATTTTCCTTAGTACAGTGTTCTTTAAAAACTCTTGGAAGATGAAGTATTACTCCATATCTGGTAGGAATATTCTTCCAATACTTTCCTTATTCTAGTACTAAAAAGGAATGTTTTAGCACCAATAGAATAATCTTACAAACCAAAATACACTCATTATAAACCAGATACTCCTTCTACTTAATTTTTCATAATATCATTTATAGCTATCCATGAAGAAATTTTTTATTTCAGAATTTTTTTCTCCCATAAAATAAAGGAACCAAATTTATCTTTTTCTTTATCACCAACTAGATCTAACTTACATATTTTCAAACTCGAAAAGAATCCAAATTTTCGTATATTAGTAGCATACAAAACAATACTATGGAGACTTCATAAACTTATCCTAATGTCATCTATCTTTTATCTCTTATAAAGAAAAAGAGAAAAAAGTATTCCATATGGGGAAAATGAAATCTTATTATCTTTTTTAAAATATAATTCTTGTACCTTAAAATGAATCAACTAATATTTTAATTGATGTCTCTTAGAATCAAAATAAGGATATTCATGCTAGGAATTTTGTTTCTCAAATTCCACAATCTTTATAATTACTACGGTCTATATAAATTTGACCAACATCTTTCTGTAAGCTACTTGATTCTTCAACTATATATTCTTAATTTGAGAGGTTATAAAGAGAAAGGATACAATTTCATAAAACTTGTTAACACTATATTTGATAAACCTTAAACTTATGCTGAAATTACCTTCATGAGGAAACTCAAATTACTAAGCCATATCCACTGACAAGATTGAAAAATATTTTTTATTAACTTTTGAAGAGATGATGTATTTAATTTCACTAAATATATATTTGGAATTTTCATAAAATACCTCCACCTATATTCCTTATATGTACTCAAATTAGTACTATCAAACATGCATTTCAACCCTTGAAAACCTATATTCTTTATTAACATCAAATTTTTCTAAAACAACCATTTTAAGTGCATTAAAAATCCATGATGCACTTTCCACTTTGAACTTGAAGGCCTCTTCCTATTAAACCACCAGGAACAACCTATCCTTTTCTATTAGTCTTTCACATCACAAGAAGTAAAAGGTTTAGAGTTAATAGAATCTCAGGTTTGAGAGATGAAGAGCTTAGGGATTGAAAGGGTGTAGGTTTGATTGAAGAATATAGATAAGGATTAAATTTTATACTTTTAGGTTATAGTTGGGTTTAGGAATTCAATTGTTTAGTGTAATCATTAAGGTTTATTAAAATGAAAATAAAATTTAAAAAAATACACAAATGAAATTTTTAGTGAAACAAATTAAAAAAATGAATAAATAATAAAATTAAATAAATATTTAAGCAAAAATAAATTTAATAAGAAAATAAAAATTTTAAATAGAGATTAATAATAATGTTAAAACATTTAACTAAAATTAAATATACCTAAATAATTCTTAATAAAATTAAAACTTACAGTGGGAAGTTTTTTTTTGAAAATATGAGCAAGTTGATACTCAATATGAACAAATTCTATAGATATATCCCTTTTTTAGACATGATTCCTTAGAAAATGACTCATAATTTCAATATTCTTCAACCAAGAATGATTCATACAATTTTTCAAATATTATCATCACTAGTATTAGTATATAAAATGGGAACATGATCAAAATTAATTCCAAAGTCTAGAAGTGTGTGTTTCCTCCACAACAGTTTTGCACAAAAACTACCAACAGATTTGTGTTCTTCGTTAGTGATTGAGAATGTAACTTAATATTTATTCTGACTAGAATATGAAATATAGGACTTTACTAAAAACTAACATGTTCCTGAGGTGATTTTTTATCTAATCGACCCCATCCAAAATTAGCATCTGAATATGAAATTGAATGAAAACTATATTTTTTTTGTATAAGGAAATGATAATGAAATAAATAATTTAAAATATCTCAAAATACTTTTAAGAAAAATTAAATGAGACTATTTTTTATTATTTTAAATCTTTCATAGAGGAAAACCAAAAAATGATTTTTTGTCTACTAGTAGTAAGATATAAAAAATGACCTATCACACCCTTATATAACTTGTTGTAAAATAGTTTTACAACTTTATCCAAATCTATTTTTGTATTAGAAAATGAGGGATTAATTTAAGGTTTAATATTCTAAATACAATTTTCTTTTTAAAAATCAACAATAAATTTACTTTTTTTTAAAAAAAATTCAAAATTTCTTTTAATACATTTGAAATCCCAAGAAGAAATTTAATTCTCACGTCATATTAATTTTAAATTATTTATGTATATGTTTTGAAAAATAATTACAAATATTTTTATTATTTGAACCAAAAAAACATCATTTATATAAATTTGATCTAGTAAAATATAAGAATAAATTTTTTGACAAAGAGTAGGATCATCTAAATCTATATAAAAAATACTTTCTAAAATAAAAGAACTCTATATTTCAGAATAATCCCTTGTTATTATAAAAAACCATAAATATATTTTGTATGTTGTAAAATATAATTTGGTAGATTAGTATTTTCAAAACCCAAGGGTTGTTTGATATAAAATTCCTCTTAATTATAATAATTTTAAAAAATAGACTTGGCATCCATCTGGTATGATATAATGTTCATATAATATTGATAGATCAAAATAATCATATTGGATTCATGTATAAAAATAGGGGAAAACATTTCCACATAGTCTATTCCTTTATCCTATTTATAACCCTTAGAAACTTTCCTATCTTTATTCATAGAATTTATACCTTAACCATATTTCTTATTCATAAAGACCCATTGAGTTCTTATCACTGGATGTATTGAGGGCCTATCAACTAATTCAAAAACTTTCTTCCTATTAATATATTCATGCTCATATTAGGCTGAAAACATCCAAATCTCATCATATAAGGATTATTCTATAGAAATAGGTTCAAACTAAGATAGAAAGTCAGAGAACTCAACTAGTTTTCTAGCATTCATCCTATTCTTAACTACTTCATTGAGGTCTCTTGTAATTATTTCTTAATATTGGTCCTTTAATATCCTAAACTATCTAGGTAAAAATATTTTAGGTTCCTAAATTTCAGTTTCTTTAGAACTAGATCGATTATGATCATGTTTGAATTTACTTTTAAATTAATAATTATCCAAATTAAGCCTCAAGTTATTAAAATAATTAATAGTTTCACTATTTTTCATTTTACTATGATCATATGGATCAATTTCATCAAAATTAATATGAAATTATTCTTTAACTATCCTTGAGATTTTATTAAAAACCATATAAGATTTAGAAGTAGAATAATACCAAATAAATATTCTTTCATTAGCCTTTGGATCAAAGTTTTGAATGTTTTTATTTTTATTCAAGATATACACCTTACTTCAAAAAAATTTAAAGTATCTAACTGTAGTTTTTCTATTATTATATAAATAATATGGTGTCTTTTTAAGATAAAGTCTTATTAAATCTCTATAAATAATATAGAATGTTTTATTAAAATATTTTTTCCCAAAATATTTATGTAGGAGATATTTATTTAATGTAGTTTTATACATTTCTTGAATAGTTTTATTTTTATTTCAACAACTCCATTCTCTTGATGTGTTATTATAGAATAAAAGGTATGTTTAATACCCAGGTTTGAGAAAAACTAATTAAATTATTGATTCTAAAATACTTTCTAATGATCAATTCCTAATGAAATTATTTTTGAATCCTTTTTATCTTGAAAAAACATAGAAGAACTCATAAAGTATGAAAAGATTTAATTTTATACCTCAAAAATAAATACTATGTAAATATGAAAAAGTTTCAACTAAAACAAAGAAAAAGAATTTTCCATCAAAGTTTTCTACTATTGAGGATTTAAAAAAATCTCTATGGATAAGTTATAAGTGTTTATATATATAATCCTTTTTATCTAATTTAAAATATGACTTATGATTCTTGTTTATTTGGCATGAATCATAAAGTATTTTCTCATCAAACATAAGACTGGGTAGAATAGAAACAAATTTATTCATAGATAATTTTGATAAATAAAATATATTATAATAAACAAGTATTCTATTCCATATCTGGGATTCACTTATGTTATTACTTAAATAGTTCCCTTTCTACTCATATAAGGTAGTAATGTACAATGTATAAACATTTTTAGTTATAGGTTCTCTAAACTTAAATAGTTTATCATTAAATATAGAAAACCCATTTTTAGAAAAATAAATATATAAACCATACACTTAAAGTTGATTGATAATTATTAGATTATGTTTCAACCCTTGAACATATAGAACCTTGTTGATCAAGATTGATTTTGGATCTCCAACTGATCCAACTCTAATGATCCTGTCTTTAGAATTCTGAACAAAGGTAACTAATCCTCCATCAAATTTTGAGAGTGAATTGAAATTGGAGAATAATCCACTCATGTTACTTGAAATTCCAATGTCTATATACCATATTTCACATCCATCCTTATGGATTTTCACTGACAAAAATATCAAATATAAACTTGTTTTAGTACCCAAATTCTCCTAGGTTCTATAGTGGTAATGGGAAAAGATCTAGGAAACAATATTTGTTTAACCTTGTGAGTTATAAAGTTAGATAAATACTTGAAAACAAATAATATCTTAAAAATAATAATAAAACGATTCTTTTAGAAAAAATTATTAGCATAATGTTTTCTAATTCCACAATAAAAGTAGGAAACTCTTAACATTCTTGGATTACTTGAACTAGGAACACAATATTTCTATATATATTTAGGTATTCACTATAAATACCAATACCATACCTTTATTTTCTATTAAAATTATTTTATTTTTTATTTAAAGTATATTATCTTATATTAAACACATTATAATAAATATTAAAAGATTTTACATCAGCCTGTGACTCTTAATTTTTTTTCATGGAGTGTGAAACTTAACGAAGCTTTGGTTAATTTATCTTTTTAATTATAGGTACTATTTTAACATGGTATATTTATTAATTATGATATAATTCTGAATAATATTTAAATTTTTATAAATTTTCTTCATAGATTCTTATTTTTCATTTATCATTGAATAATATTCAACTAGTTTTCAATTGAACAACTCTCAAAATCAGAAGTAGATGAATAATAATATTTCAATTCATCTTCTTTAGCCAAAAAGAAAATATTTAATTTTTAATTTGATATATATTTTCAATATTATTAACTTTAAGATATTATTGAGTCTTCATATACACTCTATGTTGACCTCATAACATTCTTACCTTTATGTTCATAATCATCTTTAATTTGGTTCTTCATTTCTTTCTTATCATTTTCTATTTTATCCTTCTATTATGGGAAATTGAGTTTGATATTCCCCAAATACTTTCATTAATAACGTCTAAATTATATTAGGATGTGACTATTATTCTTGTAATTATTGAATGATTTTAAAGCCTTAATTCCTATTATAAAACCTTTTAAATATTATAGATAGGTGAGAAAGTTCCAATATAGAGTTAAAAAACATGATTCATCATATAATGTAACATATTATTTCTAATTATTTTTAATTTTTGGGATAAAAACTTTAAGATATTTATTTTTATTTTTGATACTTCTATGATATTCAACATAGTCATGCAGTTAAACTTAATATATCATAAGAGTGCTTATAAATTCCTTCATTTTAACTCTTTGAAAGGATTTCAATGTCTAATTCTATTAGACATTCCATTTCATTTAAAGTATAGAACTCAAAAAACTCTTCATTCTTGATATGGCTCTATAATTGGAGTTCCCAAGGTAGCAACACTATTTTAGATATTTATCATCCTTTTAATAATTTGGGTGATACTTTCACATTCAAACATTCTAAAAGTTCCAAAATTTAATTTTTCAGCACTGTACCTGAACTGACTGACTTTAAAAATCCCTTCACAAGAAACAAGTATTGTCTACCACATTTCATCGATAGTAGCACATTGAGAAAAACAATTGAATTCACTTAGTCTAAGTCCCCAAATGATTTCATTCATGGCTCTTGAATTTATATTATATTCATCTTTTCTTGAATCATACCATCTTTTTAGATCATCTTTGGTAATTTTATAAAACTTATCAACCTTATTATAAAATTTTAAATTGAGAATCTACAAATAAATAACCATTAATGATTTTCACCATCCATAATTTTCACTATTGAAATACTGATCTCTGATATTTTACATACATTCTTTGATTTCATCCTTATTATTAATTCTTCATATAGATATTTAACTAAAACTTTCTTGAGATTAAAAGGATTATTAAAATGATAAATCATTTAATAATAATTTTTGTTGGAATTATGAAGAAGGAACAATATTGGGGTGGGTGGGTGGGTGAATTGTGTATTTTTAAAAACAATTAAGAAATTTAATACCAAACCCTTACAACATGGAAATAGGAACTACTAAATTTTCTTTAAATAGAATTTTCAATCAGAAATAATAGAAATAGAAACAATAATTTTTATAGTGTTTTGGGGAAGAAAGGTCCCCTGACCCACACCATCAACACTATCTCTCTATGATCTTGATGGTTTTCAGTATAAGATCCTTTTTACAGGATTTTGAATGTTATATGTGAGAGACTACATATTTTTACCAAATATTTTACAACACTTTAAATAATAAAAACAATAATAATTATAAAAATATAGACCTATGTTTTTAAAAATAAAAGGAAAAGTATTTATTTGATAAATTATTAGTAAAAGTAATCATATGTAGATTAAAATTGTATATCTTTAAATTTTTTTCCTAAAAAAGTTTCAAAAAACTGCATTATTTTATTAATATGTAGATAAAATAGCAATAACAATAAGAATACTCTTAGAATGTCTAAACGTAATATCAAAGATCTTCAAAACTTGGAACATCATAAAATCAAAGAAATTTTTAAAAGATTCGTATAAAATATATATATCAACTTGATAATTATGTTTTTATTAAATATGAATATTGATTTAATGCTAGTAAAAAGTATCTGAAAAAATCACTAGACCAATTGTGATATTCAAAATGCTCAATGAATTTGAAATTCCAAATAAATCATCCCTGAAAAATCATAAATTTCCTTTGAAATAGAAAAGATTAATATATTATTTAATATTCTCTAAAATTGTATTTGAAGAAATTTAATGATACATTTACTTTAGATAATCCATAGAAGAAATATAAAAAAATATCCAAAATCCAAATCACATTGATACCCATTCAATATGGGTTTCTCTACGTGAGAAGAACTCTTAATGTTTGGTTCATGAAATATGGTTGATTCAAAACATATATTAGTAGAGTGTAATGTTAATAAACAACATTAGGTTAATATAATAAACATTAGATACAAAAATGTGGGATTCTTATTGAAATTTAGGTTCCCAAGCATAACATTGAATTTAAACATGAGGTTCACAAACATAATTTTCAATATAAATGCGGGGTTAGAAACCAATGTTAGGTTGCATCATCACTTTATGAATATTGGTTCCAGATTATATTAAACTTACATAATACTTCATAGAATAAAAAATTAATGAAAATATAAGTAATGTAATTCTATAATTCTAGGGAAAATGAATAAATATTTTAGGAAATATAATTCTGAAGTCCACTTAAAGAATATTCATTAGTAAAAATAATGGGGGGTACTTGTGAGAATCAAAATAAATGAGAGCTTAAAGAGAAATTTTTAGATCAGCATCTATATACCAAATATATATGAGACTATAAATTCGAAAATAAGCAATGGTAGGGGACCATGACCTCACTATTTGGAACTTTTGAGGAAAAATGGAGAAGTATTTTTCATTAAGATGGGTGTAAGGAATATTAGGTTGTTATTCATGAGACTCAAGATAAAATAGAGAGAATAAATCAGGAAAAAATGTGATGAATGTATAATCATTTATACATCATGTTTTTCAGTTTTTCATTATGATCCAATCCAATATCAAAGTTTATTTGAAGCATTGGTGATGTTGGATTAATTGGAGAATTAATTCACTATATATGAGGAAGATAATTCTATGATTTTGTTATTCTGATGACTAATAATAGATGATATTGTGGAGGTGTTATATAATATTTTTGGGATTTTTTCTTAACCTATAAAGGTATTTATAGGTGTCCATAATATTGGGTGCATGGAATCTATATTTTATGTTGGGAAAATTTAATGGAAGAATAAATGAGAGAGACCCTAGTTTATTTTTAACTTTTGAATCTATGTGTGGTAGTGAGATGTGTTCCAAGAGATATGATATATGGTTTAATAATTGGAAACTATTTAATATTATTCCAAGAATATATTTATTATTATTTCTATAGAAAAATGAAGGTTAATTCCATAATTTTTATCGAAATTGAAGAAAATTTTTATACTAAGGTGGAATTCAAAATATGTGAGGGAGAATCCCAACATGAAAATAAATATGCTTTTATCCTTTTTTAAAGATGAATTTTATAATTTTGTGAAGAGTCCTACATGTATATAAACTATTTTTAGATCCGTCATAGAGTAATGTGAAAAGTAAGAGGACTAAAAGTTAGTGATCCAAGTGTGGGTCTTGGAACATTGTGATCTGACCCTATAATAATAGACTTAGTGTGCATAGAGAAGTAGTGACTTAGCCCGAACCCATTGTAAATGGGATTGAACCCCCATTTAATATAACTATTTTTATAGATATTTGGTGAATGAAACATCACTAATTCATGATGTATAGATGTAACATAGTGAGGTTTAACCAACTAAATTCTTTTGTCCCTATTTACTTTATGTATGCATACAAAAAAAGAGTCAATAAATCTAAAGAATATCTGGTAAAAAAATGATAAGTGAACCTTAAGGTTTATAGTTCAAGATAATTTAGGTAAAGTGGGAAATTACTGTTTAAAGTGTTTAAATTATATAGGTCTTTCACACTTTGATTCACCCCCCCTCTCAGGGTGATGGCACTCCAATCCCCTATTGAGAGATTAAAAAGTGGTATCAGAGAGAGTTAAATTTTTTATTAGATTTTTATTGATCTAACATTATCTTATTTTTTTGATGAAAAATGGAATCTAAATTGAATAATCTTGTGTTTTATGGAAATAATTTCAAATAATGTAAAAATGACTTCATCCGTTTCATAGAAGACTCTCTTGGAGTTCCTTGGGAAGTGGATGAATCTGGAATTTTTCTATTAACTCAACACACGATTATCTTTGATAGAAATCCAATAAACATTGAAATTGATGATTTGATCAAGGATTAAGTAAATTATAATCTTAAGTAATATGTGATAAAAATTTAAAAAGTTAGAATTTCTCCCAATACATGTGGTGGTTGTTGGATGAATTGTTTAGAAAAGAAGAAAGGCCAAGTGAAAATTTACTCATGTCAAAAGGGAAAAGAAGAAAAACAATAGGAATTCATCTTAGAATATGTGTTCTCTAAACCAGGTAAAATTTTATACTAATATAATTTTTTATTATAACCATCATGTGAAGAATAGATGCAAAATTTCAAACTCTCTCTTGGAGTTGAAAAACATATATGATTCTGGTGGGGAAGATACAAAAACATCAAGTTTCTGTTACAAGGAATGATCATTAAATGAAAATAATTATAGATAGAGTTTCATTAAAGGAGTGTGCTATCCAATGAATGAATATTTTTCATTAGAAAATAAAGAGTTAAAGAATAAATAAGTGGCCATGAATTTTAGCATCAAAATAATATGAATTATGATGAAATAATAATGTTAAATGATTGAAGTGATTTCCCAAGAGGTTATAAAACAAATAGCCATAAATAAGGATTTAAAGGAAAATTTTCTTTAACTAGTAACAAAATATGAAGAAAAAATAGGATATTTGAGATATTTCATCTCCTAATTGAAAAAGTTGGGTGAAAAATCAGAAGAAAATATTAAGAGATTATAGACCATGAGGAGAGTGTGAACATATCAAAAGAGAAGATGAATATCCCTTAAAAAGCTACCTAAAATTATGTTGCAATGGATAGAAAAAAAATATAAATTCTATAAAGAATTTTATTTTCCAATAATAATATAGAATTATAGTTCTATAAAAGAAGGAAACACCAAAGGTTTTCTATTGTGGTGGATTTTGGAACATCATAAGTAGATGTTTTGATAATAAAAAGCCAAAATACACGAGAAAAACTCCAAAAATACAGACAACTCAATCAAGGAGATAACCAATTATTTATGAATATTATTGTCACCACCCGTCCTCGGGGCCTGTTTCGTGACTAACCCATGCCCGCCTTCCATAGGCCAGAGGCTGGCGACTAACACCAAGGTGTAATTCTCGGTAAAAAAGGAAGGAATTGGCATTGTAAAGTAAACAAACACCTTAGAGCAAACAAGCATAAGTAAACACTAAGTAAATAATGGGTACAATAGTAAGTGTGGAAAAGTAAGTGGGCCAGAATACAAACCCAAACTAAAAGTAAAGTACAACTGAAAGATAAAACAACAACTGAAAAGTAAAGCCGCAGCCTCGAGCCGTCCCCTAGAAGTCCCACCTGAAGGGTGGGTACATATAGCCTCCACAGCTACTCGGGTCCATCCGTCCGGTCCGAGTACGTCCCGCCCAGTGGTCCACCTCCAGGTACCGTGCTGCTCCGCAAGCTTCAACCATGATCAGTGCTGTCCGTCGTCTGCAACCAACATAATATAGTGAGAGCATAGCCCATGCAAGGGTGAGTATAAGCTACTCAGCAGGGACCCCAAGACTCCCTTAGGTCTCCCAGAATCCACAAAGTATAATCCAAAAAGAAAATATACAATCACAAAGTAACATCCGACTCTACTTAGGTATATTCCCATACATATACCTAAGTCATCAATTCTCGTTTGGATCCAACATCCGAGCTCAAATACAACCCATTCCACACAGGAAAACAAAACGCAATCGACATAGGATAGCACAACACAATCCACATAGGAAAGCTAAACATTATCCACACAGGATAGCACAACACAATCCACTTAGGAAAGAAAAACAAGATTCAGCTCACACAAGTATACTACTTCGCAAGACTATAGAGATGATAAAATGTAGCCACTGATTCATCTAATCCATCGGACCCACACATGATCGATAGGTACTAACCCCCGAAATGACCCACATAGGATTGATAGGTAACTATCCTCCACAATGACCCACAAAGGATCGATAGGTAACTAACCACTGCAATGACCCACACAGGATCTGACCCACACAGAATCGGTAGCACTGATCCACGTAGGATCGTTGAGTGCTGTAGTCGTCGCTGTCGAATCCACAGAGGATTTCTGTACAGTCGTCATCATCGTCGCAGTCACAACCAGGTCTAGGGTTCCCGCACACAACAAGCTCGTTTCGGGAGGATCCTCTCCTCGAGTCAAAGGGATGGACACATCAACCGTCACGAAGACCAGGGATGATGCAACCCACCATTTCGTCCCACGTCTTAGGGGAAAACCAAGAAAAATGTGCCCCAGTCACTGAGAACAAGACGACCAAACCATTTTCAAAAAGTACACGGCGTGTAGATATACAATACATGTCATGTCATCTGACACCGGGTACTGCCCGTGTGTTACGGCCTGTGTCGCAGGGCTGGTTGTGTAAAAAAGGAAGTACATGGAGTGTGGTATGGTTACATGCCGTGTCTTCTATCCACGGGTACTGTTCGTGTACCATAGCCCATGTCGATGGGATGTTCATGTAAAAAGTATGTACACAGCGTGTGGTATGGTTACACGCCGTGGCCAAACATATGGGGTCGGCTCTGTGTATGCTGGCCAGGCCTGGTCCTGTGGTGGAGTACATGACCGTGTACACAATTCCATGTCCGTGTATCCCCGGATTACATGCCGAGTCCCATGAAGCTATTTCTGCTATTCTGCGTAGAGATTACATGCCGTGTGGCTGGGTTCACACGCCGTGTGTTAATTCTATAAACCCGAAACTCAAGCCGCAATACACCCACAATACACGGAGTGTTTGTTAGTGGAACACACCGTGTATTCTGGAATTTTCCAGAATCGACGCCTCCGGCCAGCGCACCTCCCGTGTTGTCCGTTCTTTATTCTGACGGTCCGTTCTTCAGGAAACATCGAACACTAAGTCTCCTCGATGTCCCGTAATCGTCTCCGGTGTTTTTGGGCCTCCGATCAGCTCTGAAATCACGATTTGATTCACCCGCTCGAGGAACGGTCAAGGGATGGTCACTCCTATTCCGGTTTGATCCATCGCCCACTATCGTCGTCGCACCTTCTCTAGGACGTCATGATGTTGGATCTTCAATTGGGATCGTTGCGTCGCACAACTAACTCGCAACATTCCGGTGTTCTTCACCCATGAAGAACACAAAGATCCCACCAAACATTCACAAAAACGGCGGAGGGATCAAACCATATTCATTTGGCCCGGTCCTTCCACGTTAGTTTGGTAGAAAGTGGGTCAAGATAAAAAAAGGAAGGAAGCATCAGCGTTGCTCAAATAAAAACACACCCCTACCTTGATAACGAGATGAACGAAGGTTCATCATGGAAAAGATCTTCACGGAAGAAGACTCCGTAAGCGTCATCGGCGTCACAGAGAAGAGAGTCGTCGGTGTCGAGGTACACGGCGTCGCTTCATCGATCTCTGAGGATGGAATCTCTCACCGGCTACGGAGAGGGAAGAAGATGGTACGACAAACTCCCCTTTGTGGTGACAGAGTTCTTCGTCGAAGGTTCGGCGTTCTTCGCGTTCTTCGACGAGGAAGAAGATGAACTTCAAGACTTAGAGTTTTCTTCTCCCCAATCCCCTTACACCACAAGCCAACCTAATAAAATAAGATCCCTCTAATTTTATTATCTTAAGTCATGCCTTTCAAAATTACAAATTTCAAATACATAACTCACTTAATTAAATTAATGAGTTGGCATTGAATAAATTTGGGGAGAGGGAATGTCACAAATTAAATGGGAAGTTTTAAGGGTTACACACTAAAGAAGGAGATTAGAGGAGTTGGGGAATATGAGATGATGGGGGCTCATGTGGGACCCACATCCCTTATAACCTCACATGGGAAGTTGGGTGGTTGTGGTCCCCACCAACAACTTTCCATGAGATAATTAAACTACCATGGATATAATAAATTTGCACACAATTTATTCTACCTAACATTTAATTCCCTAATTTTTAACAATTCCTCCCGAGCAAACGCAACTCCAGTAAAGGTCTTCCTAAGCAATTACTGACACTATGAATCCATCGGTGCCCTCAGAATTCAATTCCGAGCACTTGTTCAAAAATTAGGATAACTCATTCGTTCACTGAACCTACCCGAGCTAAACATCAGATAGAAATTCTGGGCACACCGGGCCTCGTAATCAAGAGCCGTCAGAAACTGCGTTTTTGTAAAATCCCAATGAAAATTAAGAAAAAATATCCCGTGAATTTTACAGGTCTTTACATTACTCCCACCTCAGGGTTTTACATCCCTGTAAAGATACATCAAAAACTAGGGGAACAAATGTGGGTACTGTGCACACATCTGAGCCTCCTGCTCCCAAGTGCTCTCCTGGAGGTTCCCGTGCTGCCATCTGATACGGACTAGAGGATTCGACCATCCACATAGGACCCACTCCTGTCGATCCTCGATCTCCAATGGGACCTCCGCAAAAGTTTCTCCATCATCAATGTCCATCTCCCCATGGTCAATGATATGCGTCGGGTCATGCACATATCTCCTGAGCTGGGATACGTGGAAAACATCGTGCACTCAGTGCAACTGAGGTGGTAGAGCCAGGCGATAAGACACATCACCAATCCTACTGAGGACTTGGAAGGGTCCGATGAAGCACAAAGATAACTTTCCGCCTCGTCCAAATCTCTGTAATCCACGTCGAGGTGAGACCCGCAGGAAGACATGATCTCCATCCTCGAACTCCAGTGGCCGCCGCCTCCTATCAGCATAACACTTCTGCCGACTCGGAGCTATCCTCATCCGATCCTGGATAACCTAGACCTTCTCCGTCATGGCCTAGACTATCTCCAGTCCCACAAGTGCTGACTCCCCAGGGTCTTTCCATCACAGAGGGGATCAGCAATGTCAGCTGTACAACACCTCGTATTGTGCCATCCTGATGGTGGAGTGGTAGCTGTTGTCGTACACAAATTCCACCAAGGGTAGGTGGTCCTCCCAGATCTGAAAAAAGTTGAGGATACAAGCGCGGAGCATGTTCTCGAGAGTCTGAATAGTCCTCTCCGTCTGACCATCTGTCTGAGGGTGAAAGGCGGTGCTAAGACATAACTGCATCCCAAACGCCACCTGCAACCCCTTCCAAATCCGGGAAGTAAAGCGAGAATCTTGATCGGAGAAAATAGATGATGGCAAACCATGAAGCCGTAAAATCTCCTGAATGTAGAGACATCCCAAGCTCTCCACTGAGCCCTGATCTATGATGGGTAAGAAGCGAGCCGACTTGGTGAGTCGGTCGACAATCACCCAAATGGAGTCGTGACCTCTGGAAGTGCGTGGAAGTCCAGTCACGAAGTCCATAGATATCCCGTCCCACTTCCACTCTGGGACCTCCAAGGGTTGTACCAAGCCTGCTGGTACCTAGTGCTTTGGCTTCACCTACTGGCAGGTGAGGCATCGAGAAACAAACTCTGTCACAACCTTCTTCATGCCCGGCCACCAGTGCTGTCGTCTGAGATCCTGGTACATCTTCGCCACTCCTGGATGTACCGCCAAAGGGGAAGTGTGAAACTCTCTCAGCACCTCCTCCCAGAAAGAAACTAGTACCAAGGTATGTCCTCTGAAAAAGACCTCGTGCTATCCTCCTACAGAGAAACCATCAGGTGCCTGTCCTGAGGATATCTGCGCACGCCGCATCTCACAGTCAGCGTCCCCACGCTGTGCCTCTCTGACCCACTGTAGTAGTGGAGGAGTGACTGTGAGTGACTGAAGAAAGGCTGCTCCATCACTATCCACGAAGGATATCTGCAAAGTAGATAACTGATATGTCACCTCCCCAAGTAGCTGAATTCCCATCTTCCTGCTGAGAGCATCGACTACCACGTTCCCCTTTCCAGGAGCATAGACTATCTCAAAGTCATAGTCCTGGAGGAACTCGAGCCATCACCACTGTCTCAGGTTCAGGTCCTTCTATGAGGATATGTACCTGAGACTCTGGTGATCAGAATAGACTGTAAAGTACTCTCCTATCAGATAGTGTCACCGCATCTTCAGAGGGAAGACCACTACTGCTAACTCCAGGTCATTGGTAGCGTAGTTCTGCTCATTCTGACTCAACTAACGTGATCCATAGGCGATCATGGCCCGCTCCGGCATCAGGACACATCTGAGTCCGGTCCCTGATGCATCGCGGTAGACTACGAACCCAACTCCCTCCTCCGGTAGCCTCAAGATATGCGCGCTGATCAATCTATATCTCAGCTCCTAGAAGCTCTGCTGACATCTTTCTGACCACACAAAGGGTTTACCCTTCTTCGTCAAGTCTAATAGTGGTGACACAACTCTAGAGAAGTCTGGCACAAATCTGCGGTAGTACCCAGCTAGTCTAAGAAAACTCTGCACCTCCGTCACGCTCCTAGGTGGCTCCCAAGCTAGCCCTACCATGATTTTTGCAGGATCCACCGCAACACCCGCCTCAGAGATGACGTGTCCCAAGAAGTGGACCTCCTGTATCTAGAACTGACACTTCGAGAGCTTTCCATAAAGATGGTGCTCTCGGAGTGTGTCTTGTACAACCCGCAAGTGGTTGGCGTGCTCCTCCTCAGTCATCGAGTATATCAAAATATCGTCGATGAAGACCACAACAAATCGATCGAGGTATGGCTGAAATATCCTGTTCATGAGGGCCATGAACACTGCTAGATAATTGGTTATGCCGAATGGCATAACCAAGAACTCATAGTGGCCATACCAGCACCTGAAGGCCGTCTTCTGCACGTCCTCGTCCCGAACTCTGAGCTTGTGATAGCCTGACCTGAGGTCTATCTTCGAAAACCATCGTGCTCCCTTGAGCTGATCGAGGAGGTCATCAATCCTTGGTAGCGGATACTTGTTCCTCAAGGTCACCGGGTTCAGGTGACGATAGTCAACACAAAGTCGCAATCTCTCGTCCTCTTTCTTGGGGAACAATATCGGAGAAGCCCAGGGTGAAACACTGGGTCGGATGAATCCCTTTCCCTGCAAGTCCTCCAACTGTACCCGTAGCTCTTGAAGCTCAGAGGGGGCCATCCGATATGCTGTGGTGGATATCGGGGTTTTACCGGGGTACAAGTCAATATAAAAGTATACCTCTCTGCGAGGAGGTAGTTTAGGAACGTCGTTAGGGAAAACGTCCGCATACTGATCCAAAACTACAGGAAAACCAGGACTCTGCACGTCAACTGCTCCTAGGATGAGGCTAGCCAATTGATGAGTGATGGTCTATCCTCTCCTTTGGGAGAGTACATCCTGTGCTGCGAAGGCTCCCTTCTCATCGGTGAAGGTGAACCTGCTCCCGTCGGTGCATACACATCGCACCATGAACCTAATACAGTCGATATGAGCATGGATTGTAGATAAGAAATCCATACCCAAGATGACATCGTAAGGCCTCGACGCCACTACAAGAAGATCCCAGCCGAAGCTCTCACCTCCTAGAGTAAGCTCACACTGCCAGTACCAGTGCGTAATCGTCGAGTCTGCTATCGTAGGAGTCTCTAGCCATAAGGATTGAGCCAACAGATCTGTCGGAATCTCAGAGCTTCGAACAAGGGAAATGGATATGAAAGAATGACTCGTTATTGTGTCTATAAGAACTGCAGCAAGGGTGGAATAAACACAGATAGTACCTCGAATCATCTCGGGTGCGCTGCGGTCGTAGGCCTCCGCTGCCTGGAGCTGTTCCTGTCTCTGCCCGCCATCTCCCTGTGGTCAGGGTGGACCTCCTGAAGGTGGTGGTGGTAGAGCCTCAAAGCATCGCCCACCACCTGCTGCTTGTCCAGCTCCTTTTCCTCGTCCACCTTCTCCCTGTGGACCACCACAGTCGACCCCCTACCTCTGCGTGGGTGGTCCCTCAACTTTCTTCTGCTCCTCGGCATGGCAGGTCGGGCAGTGACGAGCCATGTGGACCTGCCCACCGGATGCATAAAACTGTCTGCCTCTCGAAAGACTAGATCCTCACTGTGTGCCCCGCACCCCTGAACCAGTGTCCTGAGGTCGTCTGCCTGAGGGTCTGGTCTGCATGGACGCATGAGTCATCCGTCGACGGCCAGCTGCAGAAGACACTGCTATGTACCGCCCTACGGTAGGTCTCGCTGCTGATGTAGGCTCAGCAAGGAAGCTCTCGATGAGAAGGGATATCTCCAGTACCCCTGCCTGTGTCGGAATGTTGAGGGAGATCAGTGATGCCCTGATCTTCTACCTCAATCCCTGCTCGAAGGTTCAGGCTCAGAAGAATGGGTCCCACACCATGTCTGTCGAGTAGCGCGAGAGATCGGTAAATCTCGCCGAGTACTGGGCGACCGTCAAGATGCCCTGCCGCAATTGTAGAAGCTCCTGGATGCGCATCGCACAGAGGGTGGCTGGGACGAACTCTGAGGAAAAGAGGCTCTCAAATTTCATCTAGAGAAGAGATGCTTCGTCATGCACCTGGAGCATCAAGATCCACCATCTGCCTGCTTCCGCATGCAGTAGGCTTGCTACGAGGATCACCATGAGGTCCGCTGGTGTCCTCACTAACCTAAAAACTCACACAAAAGCCTCCAGCCAATCCTTGTCTGCCTGAGGGTCCGTCTCCCCATGGAACCTAGGCGGTCGCTGACACTGAAACTCATGCAGTGCACTAAGGCGATGTGCATCGTCAGCGGCTGGGGCTGATATCATCGGTGGCTCGACACGAGAGGTACTGCCGGTGCCTCTACTGTCAAATGGCCCTGTACCGAGGCCTCATTGCTCGGTGCGCTATCGCCACACACAACTCTTGGAACCCTAGCTAGATGCTGTCGTGGGGCCATCCAGAAAAGAAACAGGTGCACTACGGTCAAACAGTATACCTGGTGAGCTGACATAAAGTAATCACAATGAAAACTTGAATCACACATGCAATCAATGTTTTCGTGCATTAAGTCAGAAATCATAAGTCAGGGTCCTGGTGTACAGATACGTCGGCCACCACACCAACACTGGACTCCCTGAACTGATAACCACACTCAATACGCTTAACACTATTACTTCACATAGAAAAAAGATCAGAGTCCAAAGTTCTGTGGTAGAACCAAACTCCTCTAATACCAATTTGTCATGACCCGTCCTCGGGGCCCATGTCGTGACTACCCCAAGCCTGCCTTCCATAGGCCAGGGGCTGGAGACTAGCACCAAGGCGTAATTCCCGGTAAAAAAGGAAGGAATTGCCTTTGTAAAGTAAACAAAAACCACAGAGAAAACAAGAAGAAGTTAACACTAAGTAAATACTGGGTACAATAGTAATTGCGGAAAAGTAAGTGGGTCAGAATACAAACCTAAACTGAAAGTAAAGTACAACTAAAAGGGAAAACAACAACTGAAAAGTAAAGCCGCAGCCTCGATCCGTCCATTGGAAGTACCACCTAAAGGATGGGTACAGATAGCCTCCACACCTACTCGGGTCCAGCCGTCCGCTCCGAGTACGTCCCGCCCAGTGGTCCACCTCCAGGTACCGTCCTGCTCTGCAAGCTTCAACCACGATCAGCGCTGTCCGTCATCTGCAACCAACACAACGCAGTGTGGTCATAGCCCGTGTAGGGGTGAGTATAAGATACTCAGTAGGGACCCCGAGACTCCCGTAGGTCTCCCATAATCCACAAAGGTTATTCCACAAAGGAAAGATACGATCACGAAGTAACATCCGACTCTTCTTAGGTATATGCCCATACATATACCTAAGTCATCAATTCTCTTTCGGCTCCAACATCCAAGCTCAAATACAACCCAGTCCACATAGGAAAACAAAACGTAATCCACAAAGGATAGAAAAACACAATCCACATAGGAATGAAAAACGTAATCCAAACAGGATAGCACAACACAATCCACTTAGGAAA
This sequence comes from Viscum album, assembly GCA_963277665.1. Taxonomy (NCBI): domain Eukaryota; kingdom Viridiplantae; phylum Streptophyta; class Magnoliopsida; order Santalales; family Viscaceae; genus Viscum; species Viscum album. Next base: position 403,694,838 of record OY728137.1, on the reverse strand, counting down.
GCAAAACAAGATTCAGCTTACACAGGTATACTACTTCGTAAGACTATAGAGATGATTAGATGTAGCCACCAATTCATCTAAGCCGTTGTAACAACACCGGATCAATAGGTACTAACCCCCGCAATGACCCACACTAGATCAAACCCACAACGGATTTGTAGGCGCTGGCCCACACAGGACTGCTGAGCGCTGACCCACACAGGATCTGACCCAAACAGGATCGGTAGCACTGATCCACGTAGGATCACTGAGTGCTATAGTCGTCGCCGTCGAATCCACAGAGGATTTCTGTACAGTCGTCATCGTCGTTGCAGTCACATCCAGCTCTAGGGTTCCCGCACACAACAAGCTCGTTTCGGGAGGATCCTCTCCTTGAGTCAAAGTGATGGACACATCAACCATCACGAAGACCAAGGATGATGCAACCCAATGTTTTGTCCCACGTCTTAGGGGATAACCAAGAAAAACGTGCCCAAGTCACCGTGAACAAGACGACCAAACCATTTTCCAAAAGTACACGATGTGTAGATATACAATACACGCCATGTCATCTGACACCGGGTACTGCCCATGTGTTACGGACCATGTCGCAGGGCTGGTCATGTAAAAAAGGAAGTACACGGCGTGTGGTACGGTTACACGCCGTGTCTTCTGTCCACAGGTACTGTTCGTGTACCATAGCCTATGTCGATGGGCTGTTCATGTCAAAAGTATGTACACGGCTTGTGGTATGGTTACACGCAGTGGAAAAACATCTGGGGTCGGCTCCGTCTATGCTGGCCAGGCCTGGTCGTGTGGTGGAGTACATGCCCGTGTACTCAATTCCATGTCTGTGTATCCCCGGATTACACGCCGAGTCTCGCGAAGCTACCTCTGCTATTCTGCATAGAGATTACACACTGTGTGGCTGGGGTCACATTCCGTGAATTAATTGTCTAAACCCGAAACTCAAGCCATAGTACACCCACACTACACGACATGTTCATTAGTGGAACACGCCGTGTATTCTGGAATTTTCCATAATCGACACCTCCAACCAGCGCGCCTCCCGTGTTGTCTGTTCTTCATTATGATGGTCCATTCATCACGAAACATCAGACACTATGTCGCCCCGATGTCCCGTAATCGTCTCCGGTGTTTTCGGGCCTCTAATCGGCTCCGAAATCATGATTTGATTCACCCACTCGAGGAACGGTCAAGGGACGGTCCCTCCCATTCTGGTTTGATCTGTCGCCCGCTATCAACATCGCATCTTTGATAGGACGTCGTGATGTTGGATCTTCAATTGGGATTTTTGCGTCGCACAACAAACTCGCAACGTTCTGGTGTTTGTCACCCATGAAGAACACGAAGATCCCACCAAACATTCACAAAAACGGTGGAGGGATCGGGCCGTGTTCATTTGGCCCGGTCCTTCCACGTTAGTTTGGTAGAAAGTGGGTCAGGATAAACAAAGGAAGGAAAAATTAGCGTTTCTCAAATAAAAACACACCCTTACCTTGATAACGATATGAATGAAGGTTCGTTGCGGAAAAGATCGTCGCGGAAGAAGACTCTGTAAGCGTCGTCAGCGTCATGGAGAAGAGAGTCATCGGCATCGCGGTACATAGCATCGCGTCGTTGATCTCTGAGGATGGTGTCTCTCACCGGTTGTGGAGAGGGAAGAAGACATTACGACAAACTCCCCTTTGTGGGGACGGAGTTCTTCGTCGAAGGTATGGCATTCTTCGCATTCTTCGACGAGGAAAAAGATGAACTTCAAGACTTACAATTTTCTTCTCCCCAATCCCCTTACACCATAAGCCAACCTAATAAAATAACATCCCTCTCATTTTATTATCTTAATTCATTCCTTTCAAAATTAAAAATTTCAAATACATAACTCACTAAATTAAATTTAAGAGTTGGCATTGAATAAATTTGGGGAGAGGGAAGGTCACAAATTAAATGGGAAGTTTAAAGGGTTACACACTTAAGAGGGAGATTAGAGGAGTTAGGGAATATGAGAAGATGGGGGATCATGTGGGCCCCACCGCCCTCATAACCTCACATGGAAAGTTGGGTGGTTGTGGGACCCACCAAAAACTTCCCTTGTGATAATTTAACTACCATGGATAAAATAAATTTTCACACAATTTTTTTTACCTAACATTTAATTTCCTAATTTTTAACAATTCATCCCGAGAAAACGCAACTCCAGTAAAGGTCTTCCTAAGCAATTACCGGCGCTGTGAATCCATCAGTGCCCTCGGAATTCGATTCCGAGCACCGGTTCAAAAGTTAGGAAAACCCATTTGTTTGTTCACTGAACGTACCCGAGCTAAACTTCCGATAGAAATTCCGAGAACACCGGGCCTCGAAATCAAGCACCGTCAGAAACCGCGTTCTTGTAAAATACCAAAGAAAATTAATAAAAAATTTCCTGTGAATTTTACGGGTCTTTAAAATTATGGTAATTTTTTATTTTTTCTAACCTCATTTATATTGCAAGGTTTTAAAATTGGAGTAATGAATGAATAAATGAAGAATCCATTCAAAGACACTCCACTACTATGACTTATATAGATAATGATTACCCTAGATAAGGCTGATTAAGCTAGAAAATATGTTCAATATTTTAGTGGATGAAACTGAGCCTTAATTAAGGGTTTATCAAGAACCAAAATCTATATTGTCATAATAACACTCCTACAAGTATAAAAGGAAAATATGGCATGAAAGGGAAAGGTTGTTACAACTATGAAGAATGTGGAAGAGAATGTAAAGTTGACTCCACCAAGGAATAAGTATTCCAAGAGAGAACTCATATCCATTAGGGAGGATTTTCTCCAAATTGGTTCCACAAAAAGCACAAAAAGTAAAATTAGGAAAATTCAATGGAGTAAAAATCCATAGGTGAGCTCTATTTATGATGATATACACGAATTTACCTTTCCAACTTTGATTGATTCCAAAATTGTGGAAAATACCATGAACAATATGGATAATAATGATCATATATATAAAGAGGACTATGGATGTGATAAAATATAAGAAAAATACTTTAGAAAAGGGTAAATTTGTCTATATACATGTGATGATGATGATCCTAAGGATATGACTACATTCCTTTCCCATAATATTTAAAAGGTAAAATGAAAGATGAAATGTGATTTGTTAGTTTATCTCGATCAAACCTGTTCCTAAACTTGATAATAATTAAGTTACCACTCATCAAATATGATTTATTATCTCTATTTGTTTGTGAGATTATGTGAAATTAAGAGGGACATGTGATCCATGGGGTGATTTTTCTAGAAAGGAACATGTAATTAGTATTGAAAATAAGATTTTTTATAGTCACAAATTTGAGAGGTTTTTGGTAAATTTAAGATGATTAGTTGGGAAATAGCAGTATCGACTAAAATGAAACTCACATATTTATTTTGAATTAATAAGTTGTTTGGTGTTTGTTATTATCTGACATATTGTATGACATCCAAAAGATAATAGGTTGGTTGATTTTTTCCCAAAAGTGGTATCCCCAAATTGGGCTACAATATTTGTTTTAATTAACTAAAGACTTAGGGAGAGTAGTGATAATCATTAAAAGGATATTAAGACTTATCAGAGTTTTTTGAACCATAAAAAAAACTGAATGTCATGGATTTAAAGTGGTTTCATTTGGTCAAATTCTTAACAGGTGGTATCAATTTTTTCATAATATGGTATGATCCTCACATAAATAAATTTAATGTTATCTATTAATGTTTTGGTGAGAAATATGTTCAAGATCATTGGTTATGTCACGAAGTAAAAGAGTGTATGTTTCTTGAGGTTTCATTAGTACTCATGTGGGACATGAAGAAAGATGTTGTTTTCTATAAAAAATCTTGTTTCCTACACCAAGATCAAGATTAATAGGCTTAAAGGATTTATTGAAATCTCATGTTCCAAGTGGTAAATTCACTTTATGAATCTATAGAGAAAATATAACAGTAATGGGGACTGGATTGTGGGGTAAGACATGTGATGTGGAAGTACTTTCTATCCTCATAAGGGGAGTATAATCCAATGAGAAATATATATTAGAGTATGAATTATATGGAGGAGTTGAGCATACATGGATTTTATTACCACATATCAATGTATAGAATGGTTTTAAAAATAAGAAGTGATGATTCCATCCAAAAGAGATATTTATCTTCAATGGAAGATGCGCAAATTTGAGGAAAAAATAAGTTCCCCTTATATTACATTTCTAATAATACGGAGTAAGATTTTATGGGATTTAAATCATTAGATATTTTAATAAATTACAGAGGGAGAGATTGTTGTAAATCCTAGAGCATTATGTTGTATATTTTTAAAATAAGTAGTATAACAAGATGTTTGTTGGAATATAAATGAATAAAGTGTGATTTATTGACAGTAACATTGTTAACAACAAATATAGAACATGAAAGAAGTGATGAAATTATTACTGGGGTATTGGTTTCTCCCTATAGTGATGGCTTGGGTGATTTGTTGATAATAGGGTCAATTAATATTGATGTCATATTTGTTGATAAATAGGTGATTGTTTATGGGGAATAATTATAAAGAAAAAAATAAGTGAATCACCACAAGTGGAATTTCACAATAGTGAAGCATGATAAAGAAAAAAAATCCATGACCATAGTGGAGGGTGCGTTAATGTGAATTAAGAAAAACATGGTCAAGACCATTCATAGGTTAGTCTAATTGGTGAATATAGATAAGAGTCCTGTATGTCTATAACCATATCATAGGATGTGTTGAGAATAAAATTATAAAAATGGGAAACTAGAAAGGGACTGCATCATAGTGGCCCCCTTAGTGGTGTTTCAGTGAACTTCTCCAAAAAAACTATAATAGGATGACCATGTCCATGGTAAGAAACGTATTGGTCAATAGGGGAAGATACAAACCAAAATAGATAAAGTTTAGGATACCGCATCCATGGTTCTTAATGTGTTGGAGGAAAATGAATTTTTTTTAAAGACACCATAGTGAATATTTGTTTCTTGGAATGTGTTTTGTCTTAAAGACATTTAGTGTAATAAAGATAAAATGAGATTGAGTAAAATACATGGTGCTATTTATGTCTTTTTATATGAAATGGGGAATAACAAAATTGGTGTAGTGGTGAAAAAATGAACCTTGGTTGGAAAGATAAGTGACATGATAAAATGGGGAATGGTAGGAGACCATGCCAATGGTTTTTGTTGTTTTGGAAGAAATCTGGCCATGTATTCTATACAAGTATATGGTTTAAGGTGTGTTAGGCTGTGATTATTGAAGAATTATAGAAAAATTATAGAATTAATCAAGATTTACAATATACAAATTTTTAATTCTTCATATATCATGTTTTTTAGTTTAATACTACGATCCAATCCAATATCTAAGGTATTGTTTAGCATTGATGATGGTGGATTAATTGGAGAATTAATTCTCATATAAAGGGTAGAGAGAATGAAAAAATTTAGTTATTTTGTTTAATGATAATATACGATAGCACAGAGGAGTTAAGGTTAGTTTTATTACCCCACAATAGCGTAGATATGTGTCCAAGAGATGGTGTGTATGACCTCCCTATTTGAAGAAGGGGATACCAAATAGAATGAAAGGAGAGAGAGACCCAAACTTATTTTTAATATCCAAAATTAAATGTGTAAGTGAGAAGAGTTACATGGAAGTGTTTAAAAGATAGAATAATTAGAAAATGTTGAATATTATCCCCACAGGATATTTATTGGTATTCCCACAACAAAGTGAATGTTAATTATGGACTTTTTCTAGAAAGTGATGAAGAAGGCGCTGCCAAGGTGGAATTCATATGAAGTGATAGAGAAGACTATAAAGAATACAACAGATCATCTAACATTTTTTAATATGTTATATATAATACTATGAAGAGAAATACATGTTTATAAAGTATATTTGGATCCTTTCTAGATATTTGATCAAAGGTGGGGGAAGAAGTGATAGTGAAATGGTAGTGAACCTTGGGAGACTATGAGTCGACCCTAAATTTTTTAGGGTAGTGATCCTAGGAAATGTGTTACCTAATCCAAAACCATTTTTTAGTAGAGTGACCCATTTTTAAAATAAGTGAACTTATAGTGATTTGGTTCACAACACATCACCGATGCATGCTCTTTAGATATAGCCCAGTGAGGGTGTAGCAAGTACATTCTCATGTGCCTTATTACATTACAATTATACAATAAAATTGGTTTACCAATATAAATAATACATTGTAAAATAGCATAAAAATTATCACTCAATGTTTAGTGGTCAATACCCTTTAGGGAAAGCGAGACATTAAAGGTTAATGTGTTTAAATTCGATAAATATTGAACACCATGATTCACCCCCCTCTTAGGGTGATGTATCTCATATCCTCTATTGATGTATTGATTTTTTGGTTGAGTCCCACACTTTACTTACCAGTTATGTATGGGAATTTTGGAGGTGAAAAGTTATTTGATAAATTTGAACATGACTTACTATACTCTTCTAGATGGTTAGATAGAGTAAGCTATTTAGATTCTCAAGGGTATACACTACAAATGCGTGCTTAATCTCAATCGTTCATGGGGGAAGAATTTTAAATTTAATGATTTTTTATATAATATCATTTATAAAAAAAAAAATCAAAATTTATCACTTTGAATCCTTGTATGGAGGACTATTTTGATCTCCTCTTTGCAGGTTAGAGTTGGGTGGGCACTCTTTGTTGGGATCAAGCATCATCCTGGAGATGACATGTATGATTTATTTAATCTGGAAAATATTAGAGAGAACTTAAAGTCTATAGAATTATTATTGTGACCATTATAATCATTATTTTGAGTTTATTATTGGTGATCAGGTTTTCAAAGAATTTCTCTTTAGTTGGGAAATCATCAGCTAGGAGAGTAGGGTAAGTTGGTTTTGTGGTTTGTTGGACCATTTGAGATTTTGAATCATCTTTGGGAAATGTCATACCTACTTAACATATAAGATGACATTCATTCATGATGTATTTATCATTTACTAGTTGAATAAGTATCATCATGACCTATCCCATGTTTTTCAGTGGGATGATTTGGAATTTAATCCCAACACCACCATCATTGAGAAGTCCATTCACATCATGGATCATTAGTTCAGAGTGGTACATGGTAAATTCATCCATTAATTCTATTTATATAGTTATGAAGTTGGTATATCTCTGAGGCTGGGGAGAATTAGGACTTGATGAAGGATAAATGACTACACATTTTCTTAGATTATGAGTTTTAGGGAATTTCTAGAGGTAGAAAGTGGTATGGTTGGGAGAAATAAAACACCCACATGTCATTTTCTAGTTTTTAATTTTCCATTTACTATTTTTAATTAAAAAATTTTAAAATATTTATCGTCATGGTGTTTTTGGAATTTATTAGGGGTCTATATTAATGAACTAATGAAATCCACACCACAACCTGTGGTATATATTGTGACATGCCATTTTTTCTAGTAATGGGTATCTCCCTTCCTTTATAAATTTTTGGGCAGGAGTTAAGGCTATGCCATATTAGGGGATCCTACATCGTGGTGAGGTGTTGTAGTAGAGGCTTTGTAATAGTGGGGAATGTTGTGTCATTTTGGTCATGGGGATCATAAACATAGGAACTACAATTTGGGGTACCTCTATGTTTTAACCCAAAGGGCTATCCCATAGGGGATACTAGAAAGGGGAACTATGTTGTTCGCATAAGGGACATACAATGGAAAGGAAATGATTAGTTTTTTAATGTGTGAAATAGTGGACTTATCGATGTCAATTTTTATCCTCTATCTCACTTTCTATCAATAAATTTTCATTACCTAGGTGATATGATCCTAATAATCTTCTCCTCTATGTTTCCCTGGGAATTTATTATTGGATATTCGATGGTAATTATTAGGTAGATCATGATTTATTTGGGATCTATCCTCCTATCCTTATGTATAATTTTTTTTACTTTGTTTGTATTAACCCTTTCATCCCATAGAAGTCAAACCTGGGGATACATATGGGTATTTAATGAAATTTATTGGGATTAAATGTTCACGAGGATCCCTATTTTATGGTTCTTTTGATCATAAGCAATGATGATGAGTCTATTTTGTATTTTTTGTAGGTGTCTCTAGATAACCCATATTACCTTTGGAATACATATGGTTCTTGATTTTATCTTTGGATTTATTGATAAATTATTCTTATGATGTTTTATTTAGAACTACATTATTTTTTCTCAATGTTTTTATTGGAATGTGTTGAATTAAATGGAAAATTTGAAGGGTTATCTATATATAAAAAATTTATACTCAAAATATGTTTTATAAAATGTATTAATAATGTTTTAACTTATAATTTGTGTTTTCTTAAGCGTTAATAATAGTAATGAATCATGAATGTGATTGGTTAATAATTTTATATGGGAGGTCTTGGGTGTGTTGGTTATATGAATGAGAATTACCATAGTATAGATTGTGCACTGGATATACATTTAGACATAGTTAGATAATGTGAGATGACATGATAGATTTTTAACCCCAGTGATACCAAGAGTGATACCTGAATTTTTAGGTTCACTTATGCTAACTAGTTTTCTTCAAGTGAGTCCTATTTAACTTATAACGACAGGTTAGAGCCCCATGTTGTGTGTGCTATACTTTAGGCATGTTATTTTTTCCTTCATATTATTTACATAGACATTATGATATTGTTATGATATGATTACCTCAGTTATATTTTATAGATGTCTCTTTTACATTGTTTGTGTAACATGGATTATTTAATAAAAAAAGGATTTATATGATTTATTTCAATAACATAGTGTTTCAAAAGGACATTTAAAGCTAGAAATAATGGTGTGCAATGAGAAATATGTTATCTTGATTCTTGGGGGTATCCCAAAGGGGTTTTACTCACATATTTCTTATGTTTTTTGGCATATAAATATATGGTTTTAATCGATATAGGTTAATAGAGAGGGATTAGATTATATTGTGGTGCTCCCTGATGCTAATTGTATTTAAGTGGCATGAGATTGATGGTGAATTCTGGACACATAAAGGTGGTCATTATAGAGAATTTTGGGAATCCAATGATTTTTTTTCTTGGGTTGTGGTTATGACTCATCCTCATCATCATTATATTTATTTTATGATTTATTTATTTTTATTTTTGTAGTTTATATCACATAATTTATTGGATTATAAAGTGATGTTTTATTTATTTTGGTATTATTTTTATACTTTATAATCTAATTGGTTATTGGAATTTTTTTTGAAATAATTTATTTCGGGCATTAATGTCCAACCTATGGACGAATTATGTTAAATTTTTATCAGAATCTAAGATATAGTGATTTAGATATTGGGGGTGAATCCTTTCCCACTTGGTTAGTTTTAATTTCCTAAAACTAGTTTCCAACCCAGAGTGATTGATAACATTCCTTAGGCCATGTGGAAAGCTTCCATGGGTGATGGATTTGGTTAACCTGAGTTGTTTTGTTATATCGTAGCTTATAAAGAGAACAAAGAAAAATAATATTAATTAAGATAAATTGTATTTTAAGAAATAATATGATAAACCTAGATAGGTGATTAGAAATAACTATTTGCATATATATAAAGGTTAATCTCAAATTTTATGCATAAATGATGAACCATTCACAACAATATTAATACTTTAAGTGATATTATTATTTTTAGCAACAATAATCCAAATAAGAATCTAAATCTATCAAATTCTAGATATAAAAAAATATTTTTCTTATATGCTGTGACATAATCAACTATATATTATCTATTCAGAATATAAAGTGTAAAATTTTACTTCTGATTATCACAGTATAAAATCACGAGAAGGTCATTGATTTTGGAATATGAACATTACAATAGGGTGTGAATTTTGAGGAAATAAAGGATGGTTTAATTTTTTTGAATGTATTTGAAATTTATAGAAACTAATTACTTATAGTTTATGTATTTATCCATATTTTTTTATTGATATTTTAAAGATATTTTCAACAATATTATTGGTATTATTTTGATGGAATATATATTTTATGAAGAGAAATTTTTTATTAGGTGGATTAATATATATTTAATGGGTGTTAAATGAATATAGAATAAATAAGGAAGGACGATATTGAAATATCATTAAGGTAGTCTATTTACTATTTTTGGAATAGTGGAAATAGAAAAATAGGTGGAAACATCCTTCATTTACAGTATTAATACACCCATTTTGAATATTTATATGTATTAAATTTTATTAATTAACAAGTTTTCTTATATAATAAGAGGTGTAGCTAAAATATTTATATATTAATAGATATATGGGAAACCATTTTCTCTTTAAAAATAAAACCATTTCTTCTCCACACTTATTTTATTCACTTTTTATCTTTGAGCTATTACTAAAGAGACCATCAAGAAATGGTGGAAAAATAATGACATGTTAATGATAACGATTCATCTTAGAAGTTATATTAAGTTCCTCCCTAAATTTATTTCATTTAAATTATATTATATAAAACATTTTTTTTTAATTTTCTAATAGGTATATAATTTATAATACTATTGAAATTTACTTAACATCAGATGTAAAAGATCAAATTTTGGTTTGTTATGTTGTATAAAATGTACATCATTATTTATTGTTATTAAAAAGATTTATAATTATATTTTTTTAAGATAAAATAAGAAATTTGATGTATATAAATGATGGTAGAGAAATATTTAATTATAATAATTAAAATTAATTTGATAGAGAAATAAAGTTAAGATTTAATATATATATATATATAATGGAAAATTGGACTACGATTGATTCTCTGTGTGAGTGTTGAGTTTTTAATTATTGGCATATGAATTTTTGAAGATAGAGTTCATGGAATAATTTATATTAATAAGGTTTTATTATATTATATCATATGAAAATCTTGATGAATTTCACAAGGTTTTGGTAACCTACGCATAAAGGATTTATATCTACATAAAAAATTGATTAAGTGTGCCTTTTTTGTGTGTTGGAAATCATTTTCTTTTAAAATTTGGAATAGGGAAATTATAAGTGATAAACGTGTCATTCCACTTTATAGAAGTCCCATTCCATTATTTTATAGCCAAAAGAGATGATATTATGACAAGATTGATTTCTATTTTATATGGCATGGTTATCATTCCACTTAATGATGTTGGTGGGATATATTTTTAATATTTAACTTAGTGAAAATAAAAATTGGAATGATTTCATCACAAAGTATCATGGGATTCATGCCACTAAATTTTCTTATTTATCTTTCATTTACTATTCATATTAGCTTTTAATAAAATTTATTGGAATTTCCACTTATTTTATATAATTATAAATCTCACTAAAACAATTTTAAAACTCATTTAATGAATGGTGTTGAATATTATATGGATGTAAGAATGTTCATGGATAAGGTTGGGTTATGAATATTTATTGTAAGATGATTATGACTATTATGTGATATGTCCAATAATTTATGTGTTGGATATGTAGTAGTTAATAATATATGAAAATTATTTATGTGATTGTTGTTACCATATTTATAAGAGGATGGCCTAGGTTGGAAGGTGGTTTCATTTTTATATTGGGATAGATATATTATATCCATATAGATTTTATGATATGGGAATGGTGATAAAATTGTTGTCAATAACATGTGATCTATATACATTTAGACTAATTGTTATAGATTGTTGATATTACAGACCTTATGTTTTGATAATGTATACTAAATTAGTCTATGTAATTGGTTGATGATATATATGATATGTGTTTTTTTGAGTGGAATACTCAACAAGGAGGTGAATTGAGGTTCTAATAAAAAATTTATGTTTCTAAAATTAGAAATTTTATGTCCCATCAAACTAAAAAAATCCCAATTTACAAATATAATGGGTATAAAAAAAATTTTACATTGAAAAAGTTTGTCAAAGGAATGATCGATATGTGGGTATAAAAATTGGAATAAGTTTAAATTTTGAAACAATATTACTCCAACTAAACATACTATATATATAACTAATAAATGCAAACTATAAAATTAATTTTTCATAAGAAAAATTTATAAAGAACGCTTTAAAATTTTTGAATTTAAAACACATAATGTATTTTAAAAATATTATTATATCTAATACAGGGATTAGTCCTATCTACTTAACAATAATCCATTTCCAAACATGTTTATTAAATATAATAAAAATATCCAAAACCCAACTCGAGTTTGATACAAACAATTTCTCATAGGGTAGTCTAGGATTATCACCAAGCCTTTTACAACTATCTTAACAGGCGAATGAAAGTATAATTATATAAAGATAATATTATCAACATACTCTTAAATATAATACATGAGCTGTAAAAAATATATTTACAAGTATATATAAGCACAACTCAAATGTAAAATAACCATAGATTGAGAAAAGTGGTTTGAAATGTAGTGTAACTATTCTCTATTAGTTTTTAGATGATCAATAATATTATCTTATTCCGTAAGTGATATTCCAAAATTTATGACAGAAAAATTAAATCATATTGATTCATTTAGGGTTTTTAGTAAAGTTCATGAAAATAGAGTATCATGGAGTTTTTGAGTTTGTGAGACTACCAGAAAAAGGGGTGTCTCACTGCATATGCGATGCTTTCCTGTATTTATAGAATAATATTATCAAGTTATCCCTTGATAAATAATAATAAATAAATACTTTTCCTATGTAACATTATTATAAAAAATTAAATTTTATGACTTTAATTAACTATTCTAAAAACTATCCTTTGAGATGAAAATAATAAATTAATCCTTGAGATATCCATGGTTAATCCATCATCAACATGTGGTTGATCCACCACTTATTTTAACATTTTTAGGTCTAGAGTTGATTATTTATCCCTTAAATAAGATTTTAATTATATAGATATACCATTAAACGAGTCTTGTTAATTTGGATAACCTTTACACTTATAACCTTCAAGGGGAATGACCCTTATGTAGAACTCTTACAAGGTGGTTTGTTGAGATAATACGGTCTATCCAATGCACATGCAATAGGGTTACCCTTATAAAATACGACATGGATCTTATATAAACAATATTTACACTTATAAAGATTAGAACATGTTTGTTTGAAATTATCACTTGTTTGATTGGATAAGAATTTTTGATTAATGGTCTTAGTGTGGTCGATCTAACAGTTAAGAAAAATCTGACCATGTCCTTCATGATTAGTTGAAATACTTATTGTGATCAGTCATTTATGGTTTCTTTTATATATGGTTAGTATAAATTATTCTTATAGTCAATTGAATATATAATGTGGTGAATCTGACACCTATACAAATTTATAAATAGTTTATCCATTCTTTCACATGGTCACTTTAGTTCTTCATTTAATTGATTCCTTTGAACAAAAATTCAGTTGATATATTCTACCATAGTTGATAGATTGTCCTCACAGTTGATGTAATACACTTATAGATTCTTCCATACTTCTTTTTTTTATCAAATTCTAGTATACTAACCCAAAAAAATTATTCATTAGAATCCTAATAAAAATTAGTTTGTATTATTAAAGAATTTAATTTCTAAACTTATCCCAATCTCCCAATTTTTGAGGATAAAAAATCTTGACAGGAAAAATCATTAAAAATAAGAATAATTTTTTAACGTAAAATAGAAAACACATTATACTTTTAACTAAAACTAACATCCATTATACACTCCCCCTTTAGGGGTTATAAAAAATAACATGAAAGACACAATAGATGGAATAATGAATATTAGGAAGAACGTAGAATGAATAGAATAGAATTCATTGAAGACATAATGTAAGAAAATAATTTAATAACACTTGTAATATTCATTAAAATAATTTAGAAAAATGTTAAAAATATAAATTACCCAATTTGATATCTGAATTTAAATATGAATTATCTTCTATCATGAATTTTTGATCGATATTTTTTTTTTCTTTTATAGTAGAAGGCTCGTGAGTTGGTTTGGGAGCATGAACAGAAGGTTCACTAATTGTAATACTCATAGAGATTGTCCCAAGTATTTGAATATTCTGAGAAGGAAAAAAAATGGTGTAGAGGTATTTGTTGTAGGGGTAGGTACTGGAGTAGTTGAAGAAGATGAATGAGTAAGAAATCTGAAAAGAATTATAGAAGGAATCACCATAGCTATAATTTCAACATACATATATTATTCCATTAGCATCGTGAACTCAATGATAACATGGGAGACATGATCTGTAGTCTCAATGATGTGTCTCTTTTCTTCCAAAAAAAATATTCAATATTGGTGTAAGGGATTAGAGATGATCCACCTGATTTTGGAAGTCATGAGTCATATGAGGCATATTTTTATCAGCAATTAAGAAATCATATAATAACTATAACAATTTTTTGGAAAGATATTTTTAATTTTTTATTTGATAGATTTCTTGATTATCTATCTTTCCATTCCAGCTCATATAGTATCATTTCAGACTAAATAATTAGTTATTTTAACATGAGTCTTAAAATATAAGAAAGTCAACTGATTGGTTTCTGAAGAACCGTCCAAAACATCATTCATCTTTTATCTGTAAATTTATCTTATTATATTTTCATCAATCAATGTAGGAGTATAATTTCTCAAAGTATAAGCCTATGTAAAAAGGTTTATATCTATTTAATCTAATTATTGTTTAATATCCTCAAGTTTTTTATGAAGAACACCAACATGTTCTTATGGAATACAGATATATTTTTTCATCTGATAAATCATTCTAAATAGCCTTAGTTGAATGTTATTAACAATATTTTATGTGTCCATATTTATGACTTCTTCCTTAGAAGCTTCAAAATTTGAGCCAATTTCTAGAAACCAATGTTTCATCATGTTGAGAAAATTTATCTTAAACTCATTTGATGAATAAAGAAACAATAAAAAGAGTAATATGATACGTAGGAGGTAGAAAAAGAACAATTTTGATATTACTAATAGGGTTTGCATCATCTTTTTTACTATCTTATTCTAAAACATCCGGATTTATAGGTGTTGGAACAAACATTCCATCAAGCACTTTTCCAATGTTTGGTTTATCCTATATTAATTTTGTAAGAATGATCCTAGAGAGGGTTTATTAATACTCAGTTCAAGATCAATTATTTCAACCAAATAATCTTCAAATATTTTAGGAGTAATGGGGGTGGAGGGTCCATAGTGCTATGGTGGAATTCTTCTAACTTTATGATAACCATCACATTCATAAAAAATTAGTGCAATCTGCACCCAATGTGGAAGATCCCAAGGACTTATCAACCTTACTAGGTGGAGGATATGAATAAGTAGATCCTCTATTTAATTCATAGCAGATCAAATCCTTTTATTTATTTCCTTTTCCTGTACTTAATTAATGAACACTTCAATAGATTCATCCTTTTCATCATCATTGACATCACTAAAACTAATAGGACCAACATCACCAGACTTATATACTATATTTATAAATGGTTTTGGTATATTTATAAGAATAATCATATAATTATTTTTCCTCAAAAGGTAAACACATAGGTGTATCATGAGGTCTATATGATATATTTTGAGGTCCAACTAACTCTATAGGAGCATGAATCATTTATTCCTCAAATGCCATCATAGATTCTTCATTCAAATTTTCTATTTACACTTTACTTTCTTATAGATTTTATTATATAACTTTATATAGTTTTAAAATAAGGTGTGAGATATCAGGTGATATTAGATAATTTTTAACTGGATTTAAGTCCTGGAAGATTTTGTCATTGTGAATTACCAATACATTCTTTTATTGGTTCCAGTTAACTTTCATTATCTTTCAAATAGTTTGATATAAAAAATTTTCACCAAATAAAACTACCTTTTACTATCCTTGATGATCAATTATTTTGAATAACAGAGGACATAGATAAATTTGGGATATAAAATAGAAATTAATATAGAATAAATCTTATTAAACTCTTCTATATGCCACATAAAATTTCTGACCAAATTTACCTTCACACTATTCTTCAAAAGATACAAGAGAAATAAAACATGGGTTCATAAAATAATGAATTCCACATTCCCTGTAAATATTAGGTTCTGAATAAATTTAGGAAACAATCAGAACTCACCTAGAAGATCCATAAAACAAGGCCTTTTAGGGATTCTCTCCCTAGTCAGTTCCTCTCGAGAACTTCTAAATTCAAAATTTTCATTGCCAGTCAGTTATTTTCTTTGAAAATACTATAACTCACCATCTTTAGAAACTATGGAATAACTTCTCTACAACTTAGAAGAGAAATTTTTTTTTTACATCAATTAGTGTTTGTATGTAGTTATTTTATTCACTGACTTTGAACTTGGAATTGAAATAAAAGGTCTGCACTAACCATAGATAGAATGACCTACAATATCATAGAACCATTATTCCCAAAAAATTTATTTCATTACTCTCTAGAATAACTTTTTCTCATATTCATCCATTAAAAATATAATTCATTTTATGGCATAATCAAATGATTTTATAGCCATTAGTTCAGTGGTTAGACTAAGAAACTGAAACTATATTTTTATTTTATTGCATACTTCCACTAATAAAGTTGAGATAAATTCAAATCTCACTTGATTATTTCAATTTTCATAGTGGTTTGAGAGTTTTGGATTTCAATATGTAGAATAGGATTCAATTTCAAGTGGTATTTGATAAAGGAAAATGTTTAAACTTTAAGAGAAGCTAAATAAAATTCTAGAGAAATAAAAATTAAACCATGTAGGGATAAAAATGAATAAAAAGATAAATAAATTTAGTAAAATTTTAATAAAGTTCATAAATAAATTATTTATTCATGGTAGGTCTACTAACTTAATAATATATTTCATAGGTACTTCTTGGTGTTCACTATAGGTTTACTTACTATTTCACTTGATGTAAATTTCATGATAAGTCCACTAAATATTTGATTTACTATATAAATGACTTCAAAGAAGGTTAACTATTTATAGTTAATACCTTATGAAAACTTGATCTTTACGAAGACTTGAGAGAGTTGTAGTAATTTGAAAAAATGCACAACTAACTTCATGGTATCTTAGGTTTTATGGTCACTTGTGACCTTTGTGATCCATATATCACTTGTATAAAATTTTAATTTAGTTAAATCAATCATAATAATAAATACTATCCAATAAAATAATATAGGAACAGAAATAATCTAGTAATAATAAAATAAAATAAATACCTTGTACAAATGTTAATACTATTTAGAATGTTGATTTAATTCAATCAATTTTTAAAAAATTTAAGAATAATTAATGATTCCTAATTCATGTATGATATATTTGAGTCTTTTTTACATTAAAATTCTTTGTGAAAATATCAATGAATTATAATGTAGTGCCAATGAAATCAATAGCGATCTCACCTTTTTGAAAATGATCTCCAAAATGTGATGTCATATATAAATATGATATAATATAGAGTTAGATACAGGATACCATGAAATGTTAACAGAATTTGTATTATAATAATTTATAGGGACACATTGAAATTGAAATTCTTAGTCTAGTAATGTGTATTTCATTAATATATTTTTTTCACAACAACTACCTACAATTATATATTCATCCATACTAGTAGATAATGCAATAATATTTTATTTAAAACTACACCAAGATACTAATGACTTACACAAAAAGTGACATGTTCTGTCGGTGACTTTTCAATCTAACTTATAATCACAAAATCAATATCTTAATATATAACTAATTCAAATGATTTTTCTTTTTAAAAAAAATACCAAAATTGGTTTTAATTTTGTGGTATTTAAAAATTAATTTAACAAAATTTAAGTGAGATTCCATGGGATTAGCTTGAAAACATTCACACATTTATACAATAAAAAATAAACATGTCCTACTCGTATTTAATTATAGTTAGCTCATAATTGTACCTCTATAAATATTTTTGTCGACTAGTTTTTAAATTTCCCATAATTTGATTTTACATGTTGTACTCATTGGAGTATCACATACTTTAGTGTTATCCAAATCAAAATGTTTTAAAATATATGTTTTATACTTTCATTGATTTAAAACAATTAAATATTTTTTCAGAAAATATGAAATCTTATTATTTTTTTAACCCACCTACTAATGTTATTTTAAATACATTTTCACCAATTTAGAAAATTAAATATACAGGGAATGTTTTTATGAAAAGAAAATAATGTCATTAGCATAAATTTAGAAACCACAAAACCTTTTAAAGTCACTTTAATAAATAAGGTAGGATTAGATATACATTTTGAAAATCCATTTAAAACTAAGAATGTGATAAGCATATCATTACTAGTTCTAGAAGCACATTTTAAACCATAAAGTGCTTTTGGATGTTTAAAAAAATGATTTGGTAAATGAGAGTTTGAAAAATTGGGTTTAAAAAAAAACATAATAATATAACCATAAGATCACTATTTACATCTATTTGATATAATCATAAATTTATATTCTATAGATATACTAGAAGTATTATAATTAATTCCATTCTAGATAAAGGTACTAAGGCCTCTTCATAATCAGTGTTTTTATCTTTAATATATCCTTCTATAACCAGTCCTTCCTTATTTCTACCTACTATGCTAGATTCATTAACCTTGTTCCTATACACACATTTAGTTCCACTATTTAGGTAGTACTTGTGTTTTTTTAGTGATTTACCACAATTTGTTTCTTTTAAATTTATTTAATTCTTCTTGGATTACCATTACCTAGTGTTGATAATTGATTGATTTAATGATTATTTTAGCTTATTACTGAGACAAGTAAATTTTATGTTCAACCCTATTTCTAAGATAAGATCATTTTTGAGTTCCTTTATCTAGTATAATTATAACAACATCTAAGGGATGGTACTTATGAGTCCTAATAGTTTTAATAATTGTAGTTCTTAGTTCTTACCAGTCCTCTTCAAGGATAGGATGGTCTAAATGGTCATTGATTGGAGATTTATCAGTTAAATTGACAACATTTATTGGTTTTAAGTTATTATTTCTATTTATATTTCACATATCATCTTCAAGGTCTTATATTGTTATTTTAGGTTTATGTGGTTTATGTCATCAATAATGGCATAAAAAGATTCTTCGAAATGTTGGTTCTTTTATTAAAGAATATATGATTACGCAATGGTTGAATGACATTGAAAAGTTAACTTATCACTATTTTTGTTTTATCTTATCAAGATTATCATCAGTATTAAGAATAAATAATTTATATCTAAAAATTATAATGTAAGTTTCTTTCAATATATTACAATTTAATAATTTATATAACTTATTTTTTAAAATTAATCTTATCAGAACTCTATTTTTTATATAAAAAGTTGTATTTATAGATTCCTCTGAAAAAACATATAGAGAATTCATATTCACTAAGCATGGTTTGGGAAATTTCTCAGAGTGTTTTTTTCTTATTTAAACTACCCCATTTTTGTTAATATGTTTGGAGGGTGGGGTGGAATAAAAATTACAGATATTAATATGTTGTGAACAAAGAGTCTCCGTGTATTGATTCTAAAATTCATGGTCATGTTCAATTCTCATGTTATTAATTTTATTTTCACTCTAGTTTTCTATAGATTTTTCATATTTATAAAATCAAGATAAAACTTCACTTTTGTAAGCTAAGAAAAATACCGATGTGAATATAAAATAATAATCCACAATTATATAAAAATAATGTTTTCCAGCAATAATAGAAACTCAAGAAATTAAAAAACAAATACATTAATCTAGTTCTAGGGGATGGGAGGAAGACACCTCTTTCTTTGGGATGAAATAGATATTATGATGCTTTCCCTTTTTAAAAGGATTGAACACTTTATCTTTTTGGAATTATTGTTTAGGAGGATCATTGAATAACCCTTTACTAGTTAGATTTCTATTTTAGTGTACGTTATAGTGGTGTTGTATTCTATTACACTATTAAAATTATTTATAAAATTAAATTAACAAATATTTTGTGAAACCAAAAAATATAAATAAAAAACATAAAAATTATCATTTATTAATCACGTAAAAAATAAATTATATATGGAATAATAAATCTTAATAGAATTATTCTAAAATGTAACAAAAAAATAAAATCACATGATTAATAATTACTCACTGGGTTATATTTCAAACTGTAAAAAAAATAAAACATTAGAAATGAGAATAATTTTAGAGTTACTTATTTTTCCAAGAATAATTATCTTTCGTTTTTCATCATTACTAAATATGATATGCACACCATCAAATTTTACTAAAATATTGAAGCTTTATTTGTGCCCAATCATGTTTCTATAACTTACACTATCTAGATACTAGCATATTTCACTCTATCTATTCAATAATTTCACCTATACACAGTTAACTTAGAAATGACTTTGGCACCCATATTTCTTTGGGTTATGAGAAGTTAACAAACAATGATTCTGGAATCCATAATTTTTTATAGGTTTTTTTTATAATACAAATAAAATAATTAAACTGGTTTGAATATAAAGTATTATTAGGTTTAAAATTAGTTTTCCCATATTCACAATTACATGTGGTAATCCTATTAACATATTTAAAAAATTGAAAAAATTATTTTTTATCAAAATTAATTTACTGTCCAATAGTATATCCTATACCAATTCCAAATTCATGTGGTTTATAACTTCCCAATATGATATTGAAAGTATATTTTCAATTAGTAAACATGTCTAAATATTTTTTTGAGATTTTCATTTTTCAATTTTACCTCATTTTTTTTAATAAGTTGGAAATTTTATTTTTTTTCAATATTAATATCACTTTAAACATTAAATGATAAATCATGAAACTTTTTTATATTCTCATATTTATATTTATTTAATTCATTTTATCCTCAATAATAGAGATGTATTCAAATAATTATTTATTATAAATCTTATAATCATCTTTAAATTTATTTTTGGAGTGAGTATAATAAGGATTTGTTACCTTTGATGTAGTGGACATAAAATAAATATTAGTTTTCTAAATTGCACTATCATTTTATGAATCAAAATTATTAGATTTGTCCTTATATTCACTACAGTTTTCCTTTATTTATTATTTAGTTTTCATTTCTCAATTATTATAATTATTTTTTTATATTTAACTTCAGATAATCCGCCTTTTTATTTACTTTACTTTTTCACTCAAAGAAAGTGATCTCACTAGATGTGTTTTCACTCTTCAAGTTTCACTTTTTGTCATGTTTTCCTTTGTAAATTGACTTATCATATCTTTTTATATAATTTATTGAATATTCAATCTTGATAATCCATCTCTTCATCACTTTCAGAGTCCGATTCACTTCAACCAGAATCATCCTTGATTACAAACTTTTATCTAGAATCATTTGACATGAATGTAATATTTTCTTGTTTAGTTAAACATCTTCATTAGCCACTTTATGTTTTTCCCTGTAAATCATTATTATTCCAATAAATTCTTAGAATTATAACATTCTAATGTCATATGATTCTCTGATGAATACTGTTATACATATCTATTAGTCTAGTAGATATATCATAATTATTATCACCTTCTTCTTATTATCCATTTAATATCCATGCAAAATCACTATATTAAATATCTCACTGAATCTATAATACATTTCAAAAACTGTTTCAACAGGTTTCATCTTAAAAAAAATCATATTTCAAAGTATAACTATAAAACATCAATATTTTGAAAGAATATAATTTTTTGATAAAATGCATGTCACAAAAAACCACAAATATAACGGAATATAACATCTTAATACATTATGATATATTTATTTTTAAATAAATTTAATCTATTCGACAGCTTATGGAAGAAGAAACCTGGAATCTAAATGAACCATATCATAATATATGGTAATAACCTAGAAATTAAATTTTGTGGAATGAATATTACTAACTACGTTTTGAGAAGTATGCGTATTTATTAATTAAAAATAAAATAATAATCATTTAAAAGAAAAATAAATCATTTAGAAAAGTTGTATTTTTTCTAAAAGATGGTTTAATAACGCTTCATGCAAATTATTTAAAATTAATTTTTAACATTTTTAGATATTAATTTAATTAAATGAGCTTAATTTTTTAAATAATAGTATCAAAAATATCCTTGGGTGAATTTTTGGTATTTTTATAAAATGTTTCATTTTTTGAGGAATAATGAAAAATACAGAATTTCAATTGAAAACTTTCTTTTCATTTTAATAATTTATAATGTTAACTTATATTTCTAATTTTTTTTAATTAAAAATTATTTAAATTTTATATCAATTAATAAAATTTAGGGAATTAGAATAACTTTCACATTGAATTTTTATAAAAACGTTGTAAACTATGGAATATTTTCTCTTTAAAAACTTGCCTTATCATCATGTCTACATGATTAATTTGAAATTAAAATTTGAAACTTAAGTAAATATAAATTTACAAAATGGATTCCATATTTGGAATAATAATAATTTATATTATATAATAAGGTTAAATTTACTTATATTCAAAATGAATAGTGAAAATATTTAAAATTAATTACTGTAGTTAAGGTAAAAATATATTTACCGTAGGGTTAAAATATAAAGATAAAGATTAAATTGACTAAAAAACTGATCTAAAATCTTTTTATGGATGTATTTATACCCTTATACCCTTATTATATTTTTATGAGTTTTGGGACACTTTTACATGAAAGTAACCTATATAATATGTTAATCAAAGAAAATGATAAAAGGGGAACCTTCCTTGCATTTAATATCTATAAAGCTCTAGGATAAGAACAAAAATAACATATTTTAGGTTATAAGTATTATTTTTAAAGATAAATGAGTTTTTTTATCATGAAAATTGATTTTTAATTTTATAGGTGAAATAATTACCATAAATTCTTAAGAAACATGTACTTATTAATTATTCATTTAATAGAAAAATAAAATAAATGATTCTAAAAATTATAATAGTAAATGAAATTGAATTAAATATTGTTTTAAATTAATTTTATAGATAAATATATAATATTATACATGTTTTCGAATAATATATTCTAATTTCATCATTATCTTGATATTTTTAAATACAAATTAAATGAATAATTTCAAAATTGACATTAATGTGATTTTATAATAAATGGTATTTTATTAAATGATTCAAATTGAATAAAAATACAATATTTTTCCAATTTATTTATACATTTTAATAAATATAAATTATGTTATATTAATGGAACAATATTTCTTTAATAGTGGTTATATTGACTCATAAATAGTTAAAATGCTATCAGCACTAATAAGGCTAAAACAATGTTATTTCACGTTACATGAGTTTATGTTAAAATAAATTTTCAACACACATAGGATTTTTATTTGATAAATTTAATTTAATATTTATAATAAGTGGTTAAAAATTATATAAAAATTATATATTATATTTTAATATTAATGTATAAATCACTGAGGTGAAAATAACTGGTTACCACAACGAAAAACCAAAATAGTAAAAGCAAGGAAACATAGAAGTTAAGGAAAAAATATTTAAAAAATGAGTATTTTAGTGTTGGTGGTTCATATAGACCATATAATACATAATAAAATTTAATTATAAATTCTAGATCCACTTTGGATGATATTATCTTCACATTATTTAATAGTTATGGGAATTTACAAAAATTCCACTCCTCCAAAATTATAAAAGGGAAGTCAATCCCCTTACTTAGTCACAACTCTAAAGTCATTTTGATAAAATAACCCATGAAAAAATAACTTACCAACATCCATAAAACCATTTTAGAAGCCTTATTTTTGGCTGGAAATCCAACTTATTCTGGATTTAGTGAAAAATTAAGTAAGATACCCGAAGAAGAGGTAATGTTTTTAAATGAGAATCTTTATTTTATTTCTTCACCCACCTCCTTTAGTTATTATTAAATCATGAAGATGAAATATAATCATTATATTATATATAATTATATATTTTTATGTTAATATCATGATCTAAAACAATCTCCACTTCGATCAAATGTGTTATGAAATCCTTATTTGTGTGTACGACGAACTACCGCCTCGTGAACCAATGTTATTCTTTTTTCTGTTACCACCTCTCACGGTTGGGTATTATGATGGATGAAAAGTATATATATAATATTTATAACATAATTATACATATTGAGTCATTATATTACATAATTGTATTTACCTTCCTTTGGAGATACAATAAGGTCTCTCATTTGTACGACGGACTACTGGCTCACAAAGCAATGTGATTCGTCTTTCACTAATGCTTTACATTTAAGGTGATAAGGATTAATTAAATGATTATATGATATATTAATGGAATAATTATAATATTAATGGCATATTTTTTATTAGTTAATGATAATATATCATTTTTTCTTACCATTTCACTCATTGAAATATGACTACATTGTTCGTGTACGTGTGGACTACCATTATCACAAAGAGATGTGACTCTCTTTTCATCACCACACGACATGAATGATATATATAAGTATATAACATGATATATGTGATATTATTATAATTATTTAAATATAAAATATTAGTTACCACATTTTCATAATGTTCATTGATAAATAGTAATGTTACTCTTGCGTACATACGGTCTACCATCTCCACGATCGTAACATACTTCATTTTTCATAATCACATTTAATGATAGGTTTTAAAAGTATAATTGATGTATAAATTTAATAATTATTTTATTATTATTATTATTATAGAGATTATAAAACTATATAACATGAACAAGAACTGAATATTTCTTGAGGAAACACACACGAGAAAACAAGATAATGAACTCCAAAAAATGATAATAATGAAAGATTATTAATGGAAGGGTAATAGTATGTTATAAATGGATCATATATGATATTATAAATATTTTTATTTTTATTTTATTAGTTAATAACATGTTTAAGACCACTATACATGAGGTTAAATCATGTTCAACTAAAAGGAAGTGTGAGTTAAGGGATTTTATCTCAATTGACATTACATTGAGATTTATTTGTTATTATGCCCCAATTAAATTTTATGTGGTTCATATAATTTCCTATTTTACATTTAATATCATTATTAATTAAAAATTGATGATATTTTAATTTTCAATTTTAACCATTTAATCAAATTAGATTTTAATTTAAATATATGAAGTGGTAAATGTTGTTGTACAATATAACTTTATTTGCGATTGCTAACTTTTTCCAGAAACAATCACTTACTTATAATCATTTTTTATTGGAAATTAAATTTCACTAAAATATACATATTATTTAATGATTTATATGATTTTTTATTAATTTTTATCTATGGAATTGTTTCTTTTTATTTCATAACTTTTCATTTTTATTGTACAAATAGAGGATCTTTTAATGTTTAGTTTCTTGGAAAAGCCACATAATATCTAAAAACATAAAACATTATTTTAAACCACTTTAAAGAATTTATAAAAGGTTAATACTAATTAAATTTCCCAAATATCATAATTTTGGAAAATACATCAAAGTAAAGGGTGATCATAAGTCTATATAAGGAAAAGAATGACAAATACTTTACATGTGACCATGAGAAATATTAATACAAACTTGAAGAATATCATAACGACAAGAGAAAAGGAAAATAAAGAATATAATAATAAAAAAAATAAATAATAACATGTAAAATTGGATACAATATTTAAATGGGTCATTAATAAGAAATTCATTAAGGTTTGTCAGTGAGGTTTTATAGAAATTACCAAGGATATTCACTAAGGTATCATAAAACATCTCATCTCTAAAGATTGAATTATTTACCCAATGCATTTGAGTGATATCAGGTTGCACCAATACTATGTATTAATTAATTTTACCCACATATATCATAATCATCCATTTATTAAATAACCCATAAAGAATACAATAAATTGGTTTCATATCAAAATCAATGAATTTTAAAAAGTGTTTAAAGAACTTGATCATAATGTCCCTTTTAACCTAAAGAGAGGGATTTAGGGTTTTTTTGTATGTCAATAAAATAATAAAATAAATCATTTTTACATATTTTGGAATAAACCTATAAAATAAAAAGGTTTTAGTATTCAAAAAATAAAAAAAAATAATTTCTTGAGGAGAAGAGATAAAATTTGAGAAGTAAATTCGACAGCATAACGGGTATAAAACGCGGATTTAAAAAAGGATAAAAAGAGATTTGAAATGGTTGTACAATTTATAAAACATAATTTGGAAGTAATTTTATTACTAAAATGTAAATAATATATAGTAACCCTAACATTTATAAGTCATATATAGAAATAGGTTCTTGAAACGAAGGGAAAAGAAGTAAATTTTCCTTACCTTAATGAGTAACTCCTAAAATATGTGGATTTGGACCTTAGAGGATTGAGGACAACTTGGGAGCCCTAATTGGGAGTTAAAACTATCAGATATTTATAGAAGATTAATTTTGTGTGAAATAATGTGGAGAAATGGGTTGGAAGTTTTATAAAAATTATACGATTTGTTTATTAATTTCCAAATATAGGCATTGGAAACCTAGAATGTGGGAAATTAAAAAAAATATGCTTTACCATTTTATTTTTCCTTATTTTTTTAATCTTGAGTCACATTTTATGTTATTTTAATTTCCAAGAGTCTTCCAGAATTTTTATCACTTATTTTGGCATAGAAAACTAATGTTTCCATAAAAAATAATGTTATTAATGATAACGTTTCCATTTTAGACTTTGGAAAGTAAATTTTTTGTTTCAAAATTGATTAAAATATATTAAAATACTTTATATTAATGAAATAACATATTTTAGTCTGATTATAATGGTTAATTATTTATTAAATCATTATCAAAAAATTATGAATTCATTAAATATATTAAAAAACTGAAACTATTTTTTTACATTTCATGAAAAAAATGTATTTTAGAAAATTCTCAAAAAATCACCCTAACATAAATTTGACATTTTTAATTTGAAAAAAAAATATATTTTATCATAAAAATTCTCTAAATTTGATAATTATTACTTTGAAATATAAAAACATTATTTATTAAAAATAATAGTAGAATTAAAATGCATAGTAAAATTTTTGACACTTGAAAAAATATATTTCATCAATTATATTTAAATGAGAATGTTTTTATCGTAATATTTAATTAAAATAATTTTTATTCATAATATTTTAGTTTATTATAAATATATATAAATTTTTGGAAAGTCCTATTTCTGTCTGAAAAATCAATTTATTAAATTCCATCTACTTTTTATTAATAAAAAATATTCTTAAAAACAAATTGATGGAATAATAATTTTATTTATACCAAAGAATTAAATTTTAACTAACTAAGACTGAGACACA
Organism: Viscum album; assembly: GCA_963277665.1. Taxonomy (NCBI): domain Eukaryota; kingdom Viridiplantae; phylum Streptophyta; class Magnoliopsida; order Santalales; family Viscaceae; genus Viscum; species Viscum album. The sequence goes on along the minus strand of OY728137.1, from coordinate 403,667,369 downwards.
TAACCGCTTATAACACCAAAATATGACCTTAGGGTAAGGTGTGTGATGGTGATATATTCATTGGGCAGCCCAACTAACATCATCGGAGTGGTAATTTCCACTAACTTGAACTTCTCACATATGCAATTTTTTCCAAGAATAACATGCTGAAGCTTAGCTTGGGATTGGTCAAGAGAAAACTCCATTGATTCTACATCTCTTTCAAGCTCTAAAAAATGGGATTCATATGGCACGAACCTACTAGTTGAGGCCATCATTTCTCTCTACATTAATTATCCTTTATTAATTTCTACTTATAAACATTAATTATAACATTACAATTGATATTAGGAGTATAGTTTCCCATGGTCATATTGACCAATGGTCTTAATTGATCAATGGTCATATAATGGTCAAAACATGATCACCATATTTCAATTTTTACTCAATTCACTATTAAAGAGATATAGTTTTGTTAAGTGATATAACACACATTTTCTTAGGAAATAAATATCATTTAGAAAGTATGGGTTGTTACATTCTTCCCCACTTAAGAAATTTCGTCACCAAAATTTCATATTGTTCTCTCAGATGAGAAACGTGTGGGTGGTTTTTCCTCATTGCCTCCTCTAGTTACCACATTGCATCTTTGTATTTATGGTTCCTCTATGACACTTTTATGAGGTAGGTGATCTTGTTGTGTAGAACATTGTCTCTATGGTCCATAATCTACACCTCATAATACTCATAAGAGATGTCAAGTTATAGTTATACAAATTAATAATTCCGTACATGTGAGGGATCTTTTATTTACTTCTTCAAGAGATATACATGGAATACATCATTAAGTTGAACTAGATTTGGGGTAAGCACAATCCTATAGTCCACTACTCTTAAGCGATGAAAGATTTCATTGGGGCCAATATACCTTGGGTGAAGCTTCCCTTTATTCCCAATCTGTATGACTCTCTTCCAAGGTGATATTTGAAGTATAAGTTTCCACTAAATTCAAATGCTAATTCCTATCAATGATTTTCAGCATAGCTCTTCTACTGACTCTGATAAGTATTAATGTGTTGTGTGATGGCATGAACCTTTTTTGTCTTCTCTTGCACAAGATTAGGCCCAATAATATTTCTCACACAAACATCATCCCAAAAAATTAAGATTTAAATATGATTTTCTATATAGTGCTTCATAGGGTTCCATTTGAATACTCTAATGGAAGCTATTATAGTATATGTACTCAAAAAATTTGATATGTTGACCCCATACACCTTTAAATTAAATTGATCATGTTATCTTTATGTCCTCATGTGTATAAATAGTCCTTTTATATTTTCAACCTATTTGGGGGTGATATGCCATACTAAAATTGAATTCAGTATTCAAAAATGTTCAATAATTCTCTATAATTATGATGTGAACCTTGGATCTTGATCTGAAATGATAAAAAGTCACACCCCATGAAACCTCACCACTTCCTTTATGTAAATCTTGGAAATTTGGTTAGGAGATAAATCTTCCATAATTGCAATAAAATGGGAATTCTTGATGAGATTATCCACTATAACCCATATCAAATTGATTCATTTGGATATTCTCTAGAGACCAGTGGAAATATACGTAGTGATATTGTCCCACTTCCATGTTGGTATGAGTATTGGTTTTAATACCCCTTTAGGAAGTTGTCTCTATGACTTCATGTGTTGACACACCAAGAACCTTGTATTATATTCTACAATATACCTTTTCCTGTTATCCAACAAATAATGATCATGAAGGTCCCTATACCTTTTAGTGATTCCATGATTTATAGAGAATCTAGAGCTATGAGATTCATCCATCAACTCCTTATTTATTTTCAATATAGATGGAACACAAAGCCTTGTATGAAATTTCATTACACTTTCTTGATCCATATTGAACTCCTGAAACTTTCCATTTTTCACAGCCTCTATCTTATTTTGAAACAAAGGATCTTCTCTTTGATATTTCTTGATCTTATCTAGTAACGATGGGGGAGAAATAATTTGGGATAGGGTTGATTATTTACTTTACCTTATGACTAAAATGTCTCATCTTACTATTTCTTTGATGGAATGATATCATTGAATCCTCATCATTTCAAGAACAACATGGCCTTTCTACTTAATATATCAACAACTTTTTTATCTTCTGGGGTGATAATGAATTGAAAAATAAAAGTGTTTAAGAAATTCAAACTATCTCTTATGTATTATTTTAGATTACTTTTTTATGGAAATAAACTTCAAACATTTATGTTTTGTGTATATATAACATTTCTCTCCATAAATATAGTTCCTAAACATTTTAGAAGAAAAAATAACAACAGTTAGCTCCAGGTCATGTGTCAGATAATTCTAATCATGAGGATTCAACTATCGAGATTCATAAGCAATCACCTTTTAATTTTACATGAGGAAAAACCCAAGCCCTTTCAGATATGCATCAATAATAATAACAAATCTTTTGATACCAATTATAAAATCCCACATTTTTATTACAAAACATTTCATTTATATGGTATAATCAGAGGATATTTTGAAGTTTAGTTTGTTGGAAAAAGGTTCATAATGCCTGAAAACATAAAAAATTCTTATCAACCACTTGAAAGGATTCATTAAATGTACATCCTCAGTATATTTACCGCATCTCATATCCTTGGGATGTACATCAAAGGAGAGGGTGAGAATAATTCCTAGTAATTAAATGTAAGAGAAACAATTCACATGTGACCATGAGAAATATCAATAAGACCTTGAAGAATATCATTAAGGTATGAGAAAAGGAAAAAGAGGAATATCATAATAAAAATAAAATGAATCCTAAAATTGGAATGTGTCTACAAAATTTAAATGATTCATTCATTAGAATATCGAAAATATCTTTCTTCAAGGTGTTGTAAAAATTACCATGTTTATTCACCAAGGTATCGTAAAACATGCCATATCTAGAGATTAGATTCTTTACCAAATGCATTGGATTACTATCAGGGGGACCCACTCATATTTATTAACAATTTTTAGACACATATATCATAATCAAATATTTTATAAATAATATATGGAGAATAAAATAAATGGTTTTCATATCAAAATCATTTAGTTTTAAAACGTGCTTAAAGAACATGAAAAATATGTATTTTTTAACCAACAAGAAGAGATTTTGGGTTTCTTGTGTGTAAATGAAAATTCAAATAAATAATTTTTAGATATTTGTGAAGACCCATATAATATAATGTAGTTTTGGAATTCAAAAAATTAAAATAGAAGATAATTTCTTTAGGGGAAGATAGAAATTTTGAGACCTAAATTCAGGAACGTAACATGTACAAAACGTGGTTTTAGAAAAGGGTAAAAAGATATGAGATAGGGGTATCTGATTAATAAAACATAAATTTTAATTAATTGAATGAATATAAAGGATAGAATATAGATTAAACATAACATTAAAAAGATATATACAAAAAGAGGTTCTTAAAATGAAGAGAAAAGAAAGATATTTCCCTTACCTTAAAAGTGATGCCTAAAACATAAGGATTGGGACCTTAAGGGATTGAGTAAACCTTGGGAGGACTAATTGAGAGGTAAAAATATCATATATTAATTTTGGATGAATTATGAGTGAAATTAAATGGATAAATGAGTGGGTATTTATAGAAAAAGTGGTGGATTTTTTAATTAATTTCTAAATATAGGCCTTAGAAAGCTTGGTAGTGGAAAATGAGAAACCATGGGATTTTTCAGGGTAATTTCAATAGTTTTGGACACTTAGGTCATATGTTATCTTATTTTAATCCAAAAAATAGACTATAATTTTATATTACTTATTTTTTCTTGGTAAAGTAAAGTTTTCACATAAAATAATATTTTAAATGTAAAAGTTTCCATTTTAGACTTTGGAAAGTAAATTATAGGTTTGAAAATTGATTAAAATATATTAAAATACATGATATTAAAAAAATAAATTATTTTATAAATAGTACTGTGGTTAATTAGTTATTAAAATATTATTATATAATTATTAAGTCATTAAACATAATGAAAAACTCAAACTATATTTTTTCTATTCATGAAAAATAAAATATTTTAGAAAATTCTCATAAATTCACCATAACATAAATTTTATGTGATGATTTAAAAAATGATATTTATTTTATTTGAAAAATTATCCAAATATTATAACTATATATTTTAAATGTAAAAATAATTATTTATTATAAAATTGCAAATTGACAATGAATAGTAAATTTTATGACACTTAAAAAAATTATTTTATCATTTATATTTAAATAAGAGTGTTTGTCATACTATTTTATTAAAATAAGTATTATTCATAATAAATTAGTTTATTATAAAAATTGACATCTTTTTTGGAAAGTAAAATTTCTCTCTGAAAAATCAGTTTATCAAATTCCATCTAAATCTTATTAAGAAAAGATATTCTTAAAACAAAATTGGTGAAATATAAATTTTATATATACAAACAAATTATAGTTTAAGTATATAAGACTGAGACATATAACCCCTTATGACACTTGTGTATGACCTAAGGGTAGGGTGTGTGATGGTGATGGATTCCTAGGGTGGCTCAGCTAAAATCATCTGAGTGGTAATTTCTACTAATGTGATATTTTTCCACATACTATTTTATTCAAGATTAACTTGTTGAAGATCATATTGGTCTTATTCAAGAGAGAACCCTAATGAGGCAACCTCCCTCCCAAGATGTGAAAAATAGGATTCATATGGAAGGACCCTACTAGTTGAGGCCATCAATTCTTTTTTATGCATTAATTAAACTTCTTTATTTCTCTTTATAATTACAAAATATAACATTAAAATTAATATAAAGAGTATATTTTCCAACTTTCATATTGAACAATGGTAATAATTAATCAACATTCATATAATGGTTGAAATCTGATGGTGAAATTTCAATTAACAATCAATTCAGTGTTAAATAAATATAGCTTTGTTGAGTAATATAACACATGTTTTCTCATGAAACTAATATCATTTAAAATGTTTGGGTCAATACAGTATCTCATTTATATATACAATATTTTACTTTTGAAGTCAATTTTTTATCTTAGAAAAATTGATAAGCCCATATTCTTTACTCAATATATATATTTGACGATTATACACATTGTTTATGAATTAAATTGACCATTAGATATCTGAGGAATTCTTTTTACATGCAATACATGGGTGGGTCCCAGGTAATGATTTTCCATCGATGCATTGGTAGTCTCATGAGATGAATTGGTATGTTAGTACAAAATTAATTGGTATAACCCAATGGGATTATACATAGTAGTTTGAACTATCATATAAAAGGTCTTAAAAGTAGTTGTATCATGATGCATGAGATCATGGCATCCAATAATTAAGTATTTCCTTCATTAAGAATTTACTTATTATTTTCCATGATATTTTCATAATGATATTATATCTTGATGAATTTCATTCTTTGACTATTTTTTAAATGGAATGTGTGTTAATTTATTTAAATTTTCATATTCATTATGCCTTATCTTATTATGGTAGTCATGTTATTGATTTAATGGAATGTGATTTTAGTTATTTTAATTTCTATATTGATTATTATTCATGATATTTTTATATTGATATTATCTATGGATGCACTTTCTTCTCAGCATATTGATTACATGACATGTGTGTTGAGTTTTTTTCGATTCAATATTTTTTATTTTTATTGATTCATGTTGGATTAATCTATACTAAACCCTTAATAATCATTTTATATCACCCTTATTTTGTTTCCTTTCCCAAGAATCCATAAATTATTCTATGAAATATTTGAAAGAATATGATAGAAGGAATATTTATATTCTAAAAAATATATGTTGTAATTTGTGTTTTTAAATATAATATAAAAATCATATATATATATATATATATATTTGTTTTACCAGGAGTAATAAAATATATATTCCTTCGGGATGTGATTCCTTGTATATTATGCCAATGTATTAAAGTAGGTATTGGGTCTAGGCTACTAGGGTCACAGTCACTATAGTTGGCTCTAGAAGAAGTTTAGTAGAAAACCTGGGGACTATATTAAGGAAAACAAAGATTTAGGAAATTAACCCTATGATAAAAATTGAAATTAACTATAGAAGAACATCCTAATGTTTTGTAAAGAAAGTAATTTTATAGTTTTTCTTATAAATGAATTAATGTATAAATACTACATGTGGATGTGGTTTTGGAATAGAGGTACCTATGGGTAATAAATCTTGAAATTGTGCATTTTCCTGGACCTGATCATGACCTGGTGCACCAAAATGGGCCTTAATTTACACCAAGATTGGCACTCTCAGGGGATTTTCTTAGGATAATTTTCATTTTCTTTACAAACTATTATGAATGATTTAAAAATAAATATATCCCCAAAAGAACCATTTTTATGAATATATGATTAGATATGAATAATGTTTTCAATTTATGAGAAGTGTTTCACTAGTTTTAGGATTATGAATTATGTTTTAAAATGATATTATCTAATATAGTGTATTACATCATTTAAAAATGAATCATAGTAGAAGGAATGAGAACCACATTAATGAATGTAATCTATAGAGTAAGAATTTTTGTTTTTGTGATGGGATTAAGAGTATCTTTTGAAGGGAACTAATATCCTAGAAATTCTCATAATATGGGGAAATAATATCATGTTTAAAAAACATAGAGAAATAATTATCTCTATATTATGTCTTTTATGGGAAGAAAGAAAAGGGTAGCTTAATAGATAAAAAGTTAAAATGATAAAAGAAGGGAGATAAGGATTTTCCAACATGTGATACTTATAAAAGGAAACACCTTGTTACATACTTAAAAGGAAAATTAGTTTTCTATATGTGTGGATAAAAGGTCCACCATTCTCATTATTTCTAGGGAAAGATATAATTTTTCATGACCTATCCCGCAGGGCTCGTGCCGCGACTACCCCAAGCTCGCCTTCCATAGGCCAGGGGCAGATGACTAGAACCAGAAAGGCGTATCCCTAAAATGGAAAGGCATTTACTTTTAACCTATATAGACATATAGTCCATGAACAAAACAAGAAGCAACCACCAAGTAAACTGCTGTAGTAAAAGTGTGTTGAATGTAAAGGGACAGAATACAAGCCCAACTAAAAAGTAAATGTACAACTAGTAAGTAAAAATACAACTGGAATGTGAGAAATAAATCATGGATCTCCCACCGAGGATCCTACCTAAATGGTATTGTACAACTCATGATCAGTAGTCCCTATGTCAGGTCACACCAATTGGTCCACCTTTAAGCATGGTTTAGTCCTGGATCCCCCATCCTCGATCAATATTGTCCATCGTCTGCACAAGACACAACATGGTGTGGGAATAGACGGTGTAGGGGTGAGTATAATGATACTTAGTAGGGACCCCGAGACCCCCGTAGGTCTCCCAGAGTTACACAAAAAAACCACTAATCTATACATCCATCTCAAGCACAAAGTGATAGGCATCATCTCTACTTAGGTATATTCCCATACATAAACCTTTTTTATCAAGATATTGTCATCTCACACATGAGGGAAGAATACCACAAAGGTAACACCATGAAGTTAGAAGTACCACATAGGTAAAACAACAAATATAGAAGTACCACAAAGGTAGCACCACGACGACAACACCATGAAGGTATAAGTACCACATACGTAACACCATAAAGACAACACCACAAAGGTAGAAGCACCACACAAGTAACACCATGAAGATAGAATTACCACATAGGTATCACCACAAAGGTAAAATAATCATCTCATAATCATGTATAACTTAAGTACATAAGTACATATGATTAGTCATAAGTTAGATCATCTTATTCTGTTAAGAGGTACTGCTTCTAACCCACACAAGATCGATAGGTAATAACCCACATAGACCCACACAAGATCTGACCTACACAAAATCAGTGCGAGATGTCCCACAACGGATATCTGAGTGTTGACCCACATAAGATCTGATAGATCTTGACCCACACAAGATCGATAGATGATGACCACGTTGGATCAATGTTCTTTCTTCACGTTATATCCATCCATAGGATTACTCGCACCCGGTGCGCCTGAGTTCCGTAGAATCTTCCCCTAGAGACATCGATCATATCTCAACCACCAATAAGGTCCACAAAGGAGTGACCCAAAGTACCACAATGTTGTATGGGTTCCAACATGACAGACGACGTGTCAATCAGATTCACGATCTGTGACTCATAATCATTTTAGTTCCGAGGGCCCAGTTGGTTTTAGTTTCTATCCAACCCGGATGTAACACCCTGGGATTTTAAGAGAAATATTTTTTAAATTAATTTGATGTATTTTTTTGTACGCTACACTAAGATTAGATTGAACTATACGCAACATTTTATTAGCTTGCAGTATACACAACACTATTCTTGGCTCGTGTTACACACAATTTCAAGTTCGTTTTGTGGAAATTATTCTACGCAACATTAAGTATAGATTTTGTTTAATGTATATAAATGAAATAAGTTTTGATTATATTATACGCATCACCAAATAGATATTTCACTACACACAGCCCTGACATGGCTTGCATTACCCGCAATCAAGACTTTCTTCGATAGCGTGTGTAGTACGCAATACCTAGTTTCACTAAACGTGATATTATTATAATATTATTATGAACTAGACATTATGAATAGTAATACCCAAATTTTGAAATCTTATAAACTTTATCTTTCAAAATGTAATTCATTTTTGGATTCGGAATATCAAAATTATCCTAGGGTGAATTTTTGATATTTTTCTGAAAACTTTCATTTTTTTATGAATAGTGAAAACACTAGTTACAATTTAAAAACCACCTTTTTATTTAAATAATTATTTATTTTATTTAAATTTATTTAGGTCATAATTGATACATAATACCTATATATGTTCAATGTAATTCATTGGAGTCATTTTATAATAATTTTAGATATATAAATTTTTTATTGAACTTGTCATCGTCTTTTACCCACCTCCTAGGAAAATTTTCAAATTTACATAAAACTTAATTTTAGCGCTTCTGTGAGTGGAATTTAAAAATTCCGAGAGACACGGTTAATATCAAGGAGTAAAATTTGGTTCAATAAGATAAAAATAATTTTTGGTGAATAATAACTTTTTACTTTTATTTACCACGGTTAAAAGTAAATAGGGTAATTAAGGGTAAAAATGATATTATTATTACCTTAAAAATGTCCTAATTCTATTGGATAAGTATAATTCGACCAAAAACAACCTTATGAATATAATAATATCATTTAGGTCCACTTGAATTAGATTAGGACATTTATTATTATTTAATTCAAAGAAGAGTTAAAAGAGTTAAAATCAATGTTTAATAACTAAACAAATTTCAATACGGGGTTATAAATAAGATAAACCAGACTATAAATATTAATTAGAAATATAAATAGATTTCTTAACTAATGTAATTTTATTTATAATTTTTAGAAATTAAATAATTTAAGTTTTTTATGACAGAATGATGATGCAGTAATTACCTTATTAATGAAATATTAATATAATTGATGTTATAAATGCACAAAGAAAATGTAATTTGAGACTTTTTATAAATTACACTAATTTTTAGGTTAATATGAAACTTTATTATTGATTAAATTAACTTTTTTACAACTAATAATGCTGTTATAAGTTTCACAAAAATCAATTACCAAATAATATCAAAATTGACATAAAATAGTTTTTAAAACAAATATTATATTATTAATTGTTATTCTATTCCTAAAAATCTAATGTTCGGAAAAATGACTTAGATAAGGTTATATATATTAATAATGAACCAATTTGGGTTTTTTGGCTTGTTATAGTAAGTTTATTAACCATATAGTGTAAGAAAACAAGAAGACACGGTAAAAGTTAAATTATTTAACTTAGAGGTAAATCTAAATGATAAGGTTAAAATAGTAACCTAAACTTTTCTAAAACCTATTTGTTGAGAGTATTTCGACCCATAACGGATTTATCTTCGAAATAAGTCGCTTTGGAGCCATTATAAACCGAATATGACTTTATTATAAAATAATATTTTAAGTTTTTTCTAAAGTGCCCCTCTCCTCCCTTATAAAAGGGAACCTACTCGTTCTTCACTTTACACATTTTTGAGCCTTCAAGCTCAGCCAAACCATAACCATTTAACTTATAAACTTTCATAGAAATATTATATAGGTTCTGGTCTCCTCAAAAGAACATATCTAGTGCCTTAAGAGGAAGCTTAAAAGAGGTGTGTCAAAGAAGAGGTAATATCTTCTACCGATTCTTTCAAGTTTTTTTCTTCTTCAACTTCTTTTTCTTTAGTTGTTTCATTATAAAGTAATAACATAAGTATCACTAATATACTGATATGTTATTATAAATATGAAACAACCCAATTTCACCTTCTATCTATCCTACGAAAAATGAAATCACCGCGCGTGCGTACGTACGGAATACCGTCTCCACGCCGTGGTGTAATCTGTTTTTCCACCACCTCCATACTTGGATGTGTATAATGGTGTAAAGAATAAATATATATGGTTATTATAACATCATACTAATTCTGATATATTATATCATCCACTCCAATTCCATTAAATAATTATGGGAACGACATCATCGCTCGTGCGTACGTACAGATTACCGTCTCCATGATGCGATGAGATTCATTCTCTATATTAACCATTCAAGAATGATTATAAAGTATATATAATGAATAATAATGATATATATGACATAATAATTCTACTGTATTTATGTATATATATATATATGTCATCTACTTACTTCAATTCAAGTCAATAAGGAAAGGAAAACAACGTTCATGCGTACGTACGGCCTACCGTCTCCATGAACGGTGTATTTCTTTCCATTTATCGATCTATTATATATTTTTATATTCTGAATATATATTATATATAAATCATGTTTTATATTCTGTAATTAACTAACCATGATCTAATTAATCATATTAATAATTACAAGTCCAAACATGGATGATAAATGAAACGATTTTACCAAAACACTGTTTTGACATGGAATTGACAAATGAATGGATAATATAAAATCATAAGTGAATCATATATGATATAATAAATATTATTATGGTCCTGTTACAAGTTAATAATATGTTTATACCCACTTTATGGTAGTCTCAGACACATACATAAAAATTGGACATAAGGTAAGTCATAAATTTTCCAGTCTCATTTTTATCCGAGATTGTTTATTCGTAAGTATTTTCTGGGGTTATATTTATCATCCATGCCCCTATTTTATAAAATTGGTTTCATGTATGTTTGAAGTCCTTTTTACCCATTTTTTATTTTTACTACAAGGTATGAAAGGAATATTTCTTTTTTTCACCATACGAGGTACTTTTTGACTTTTTCGGAAAAAGTACGAGAAGAATGTTTTTTAACATATAATGCATGAATGGATTTTTATAGATTTATAAAGCCTTATTTTCATGAAGCTTAGTCTAAAATATTTCATGTTTATTTTCAATAAAATCCTTATCTTTTAAAATCTCATGGCATTTTGTGAAAAGAAAATGATTTTTAAGAAGAAATGATATTTTCCTTAAGAATTATTTTCAAGTGAATTATCAAACCAATTTTCCATATAAGATGAAATTATTTCATATGTGTATCTTTCAAGTGTAATATATCTATGATTTACATGGTTTCACTTTTCTTATGATGAAATGATATCCATTTTTTATATGGATTATGTTATGATGGGATGATGTTTATGAAACCCATTTTTATTCTTTGGGTTATGATGAATGATTTATGTTTATGTTGTGGAACAAGTAAGAATGATCTCATTATGAGATGGGTGAGACCTATATCTCCCTCCAATGCATTGGGTAAAGATTTATATCTCATGAGATAGACATGTCTGGAACAACAAGTTAATCCGGTTCAGTGATACAGGACTAGAACGAGGAGTGAACTCGATTCAGAAAGGGACTTTGTCCACTAAGATGGACTTTGTAGCAATGCCTTGGATACTAAAGAAATAATAACATATGCTTAATGTTTGCCACAATTACATGTTTTATTCCCATGCTTGTTTATCATGATTATTGTTCCTTTATGATCTATGCCTTACGTACTGCCATGTTTTATGTCATTGCTCAATATATTTATGTTTAAACATTATGTTCATGTTTTTCTAAGTTCCAATGTATATGATTTGTTTTATTTTCTCCATAATTACCCTTACTGATCATTGGAGCTCACCCTCTATATGTTTTCTTTTCCCTAGGATTTAAAGAAAGGTTTTAGGTATGAAGAAAAGGGGAAGATCTTTATGGGAGATGTTGAAGTTTTTTCACCATGATTAGAAGATTATATTCCGAGTTTCCAAAGACACTAAACTATTACAGTCCTTATATTTCTATTTTTGTTATGTATTACGTATTCCGAAAAATGTAATGTAATGTATATGTATTTCAAGCTTGGGTCTCTACATTTGGTATCAAAGGAAACGTTTAGTTAACCTTTGGAAACTAGGATGCGAAAACTTTAGTGAAATCCCTAGAGATATTTCTAAGGCATGTCTAGCGTTGTCCATAAGATTAAGTATACGTATGGGTTATAGTCCTAGAATTACGGTAACGATATTAGAATTAAACTTAATATGTTATATATTGAAGGTACTCCCCATTTATTATGTGGTTTTCCTAGCATTATTTTTGCCTCTCATACTATTATTTTTGGGTTTTAGAAAATGGATGGAAACAATAAGATTCATGATAATGGAGGATATGATGGATAGTGGAATGATATTATTCATGAGAAACCAAATGAAATTGGATCTGGAAGTCCACATATCATTATTATTCCTAATTAGTAATCTCATAATATGATCCATAATCTCAGCTTTGGCAAGTTTCCCGACTCAGCTAATAAGAGAAAGATGGAGTTTCATGATGATCTTAGAGGAAAAAAAGTTCAATTTCCCTCATGTAAATCATGTGGGAAGAGGCATTAGGGAAAATGTTTCAAAGGAAATGGAAGATGCTTTGGGTGTGGAAATGAAGGACACAAATCCAGTAAGTGCAAAGGAAAAGGTTCAGTTAACACCATGGAGAAGGATAATGGTATTTCTATGACAAAAAAAATGGTTAAATGTTTTAAATGTGGAATGTATGGGCATTATTCAAACCAATTCCCTAAGGGAAAATCTCATGAAGAGAATCAGAAGGGTCATATGGGTAGTATTTATGTGGATGATGATGAGGAGACTATAAATGATATATGAGATGAAAGAAATGATGAATCTTAGTCAGTTATTTATGAAGGTAGTGGAATGATTGTATGTTTATTAAGAGTTATGTTGTACAGGTAATTTAATGGTACTATGGAATAAATAATCATCTAAGGATTGTTACACTATTTTCTTTCCTTGAGTTTTTGAAAGTATATGATGAATGGTACCGGTAACCATGAAAGGTTATTCAAATTTTTTTGGAAGGTAGATGATATGTGCATAATGAAAGGATAAGGAGATAATGAGATGTTTTATAGTATTAATGAGCTCATGACTGGTATAAGGACAAAGTGATATCATGGTTTGAGTATATAGAAATTTTCAGATTTTGGTATGTGGAAAGAGTTAACATTAGACAGTATTCATGTTTTCACTAATGTTCAATGGGTATTCATTTTTGAAGAGAATACATGATTAAGGTATTTAGATATTTGGAATGTGACCAACAAGATATATCTTATGATATATGGGAGATAAATGATGGTATTCACATGCTTTTTATGTGACCTTTCACGCAATCATTTTCTTTATACTATGAGATTGGACATAAGTATTTTTAATAAGCTTGAAGATTGGAATGGATTAAGTTAGACATTAGATAGTATTGTTTAATGCTAGAAATTTTTGATATTATTCCTGGAATGATATAATAGTAAAATTTTAGAAAAAGGAAAACCTATAAGATGGTCGAAAACCCATCATGTCGGACAAGGTTGCGGGAATCGAACCCAAAACCAAAGTGTGACATGCCTTTATCGCCCACCACTGGCCTACAAGAAGTCCCTGGTTAGTAGAAACTAGTTTTATTATATTAAGCGGTATGATAGATGAAGTATAAGTCCATTTTTGGAATCATATACGATTAACCTCACCATATATAGACTTATGTATATTTGATAACTTTTTCTAACCTTTTGTTTGAGACAAATGGAATGACCCATTATTCTATCGCATGATCTGCTAACACTTCATGGAAGACAAATTCAACTTAATTTCTTTAAGAGATGAAGTGGAAATTGTTCAAGGCACGGACAACGACGAGATTATGCCAAAATAAAGTAAGTATTTATTCTAATTCAAATTCTTCAGCATTAGGGAAATGATCTTGAAAACAAAAAATGTTGTCCTAGTGACCTTATATCTGATGAATAAGATGGTACCTTAGATCATCACAAATTTATGGATTTGTGATTGTTGTCTTTTTCATAGCCATGTTCTCTACTACTCTCCATCAGAACTTGGTGCTTATGTTTCTCTTCTATATCTATATTTTCACCTATTTTCTCTTATGTGGAAACACAGTGATGAGTTAATTTGGGTAACCGATATGTTTCATACTTCACTTTTTAAAATTATGTTTTAGTATTCATTTTTCCGATTTGGGTTTCTATGAAAGAAAAATTCAAGTTGTAAACCATTTATAACCCTGATGAATTTCGAGGGCAAAATTCATTTTAAGGGGGGTAGAATGGAACACCCTGAGATTTTAGGAGAAATATATTTTTTTAATTATTTTTATGTTTTGTGTTGTACGCTACACTAAGACTAGCTTGTACTATACGCAACACTGTATTAGATTTCAGTATACACAACACTATTATTGGCTCATGTTACACACAATTTCAAGTTCGTTTTGTGGAAATTATTCTACGAAACATTAAGTATAGATTTCGTTTAATGTATAAATGATATAAGTTTTGATTATGTTATACACAACACCAAATGGATCTTTCACTACACGCAGCCCTGACTTGGATTACATTATACGCAATCAAGACTTTCTTCGATAGCGTGCGTAGTACGCAATACTGAGTTTCACTAAATGAGATATTATTATAATGTTATTATGAAATAGCCATTATGAATAGTAATACCCACTTTTTGAAATATTATAAATTTTATCATTCAAAATGGACTTTATTTTTTGATTCGGAATATAGAAATTATCCTAGGGTGAATTGTTGGTATTTTTCTAAACTTTCAATTTTTGATGAATAGTGAAAACACTGGGTTACTATTTAAAAACCGACTTTTTATTTAAATAATTATTTATTTTATTTAAATTTATTTTAGGTAAAAATTGATACATAATACCTATATTAGTTCAATCTAATTCATTGGATTCATTTTATAATAAATTTAGATATATAAAATGTTTTATTGAACTTTTCACCATCTTTTACCCACCTCCTAGGAGAATTTGAAAATTTACATGAAACTTAATTTTACCACTTCTGTGAGTGGAATTTTGAAAATCTGATAGACATGGTTAATATCAAGGAGTAAAATGTGGTTCAATAAGAAAAAAATAAATTTTGGTGAATAATAACTTTTTACTTTTATTTACCACAGTTAAAAGTAAATTGGGTAATTAAGGGTAAAAATGATATTATTATTACCATAACACATGTCCTAATTTTATTAGATAAGTATAATTCGACCAAAAACAACCTTAGGAATATAATATTATCATTTAGGTCCACTTGGATTAGATTAGGACATATATTATTATTTAATTCAAAGAAGAGTTAAAAGAGTTAAAATCAATGTTTAATAATTAAACATTTTTAATATAGGGTTATACATAAGATAAATTAGACTATAAATATTAATTATAAATATAAAAATATTTCCTACATAATGGTATTTTATTTATAATTTTTAGACATTAAATAATATAATTTATTTATGACACAATGATGATGCAGTAATTACATTATTAATGAAATATTAATATAATTGATGTTATAAATGCCCAAATAAATGTAATTTGAGAATTTTTATAAATTAAAATAATTTTTTTGGTTAATATAACATGTCAATATTGACTTAATTACCTTTTTTCGAACTAATCATTTTATTATGATTTTTACAAAAAATAAATTACCAAATAGTGTAAAAATTGACATAAAATAGTTTTTTAAACAAATATTATATTATTAATTTGTTATTATATTATTGAAAATATAAGGTTCAGAAAAATGACTTAGATAAGGTTATATATATTAATAATGAACCACTTGGGGTTCGTTTGGCTTGTTTTAGTAAGTTTATTAACCATATAATGTAATAAAACAAGAAGACACAGTAAAAGTTAAATTATTTAACTTAGAGCTAAATAAAAATGATAAGGTTAAAATAGTAACCTAAACTTATCTAAAAACTATTGGTTGAGATAATTTGGACTCATCCCCACTCTAACTTCAAAATAAGACACTTTGGAGCCATTATAAACCGAATATGACTTTATTATAAAATAATATTTTAAGTTTTTTCTAAAGTTCCCCTCTCCTCCCTTATAAATGGGCACATCCTCCCAATTCTCTTTACAAAATTTTGTGTCTTCAAGCTTGGCCAGACCCTGACCATTTACCTTATGAACTTACCTAGAAAAATTTTATAGGTTCTGGTCTCCTCAAAAGACCAACTCTAGTGACTTAAGAGGAAGCTTAAAAGAGGTGTGTCAAAGAAGAGGTAATCTCTTCTACCGATTCTTTCATGTTTCTTTCTTCTTAAAATTATTCTTATTTAGTTGTTACATTATAAATTAACAACATCAATATCACTAATATAATGATATGTTATTATAAATATGAAACAACCCCATTTCACCTTCTATCCATCCTATGAAAAACAAAATCACCGCGCATGCGTATATACGGAATATCGTCTCCACACCGTGGTGTAATCTGTTTTTCTACCACCACAACCATACTTGGATGGGTATAATGTTATCAAGAATAACTATATATGGTTATTATAGCATCATACTAATTCTGAGATATTATATCATCCACTGGAATTCCATTCAATAATTATGGGAAAGATATCATCGCTCGTGTGTACGTATGGATTACCGTCTCCATGATGTGATGAGATTCATTCTCCATATTAACCATTCAAGAATGATTATAAAGTATATATAATGAATAATAATGATATATATGACATAATAATGCTACTGGATTTATGTATATATATATATATGTCATCTACTTACTTCCATTCAAGTCAATAAGGAAAGGAAAACATCGTTCATGCATACGTACGACCTACCATCTCCATGAACGGTGTATTTCATTCCATTTATCGATCTATTATATATATGTATATTCTGAAAATATATTATATATAAATCATGTTTTTTATTCTGATATTAAGTAACCATTATCTATGTAATCATGTTAATAATTAAAAGTCAAAACATGGATGATAAATGAAACGATTTTATAAAAACGCTACTTTAACATGGAATTGACAAATGAACGGATAATATAAAGTCATAAGTGAATCATATATGATATCATAAATATTATTATGGTTCTATTACAAGTTAATAATATGTTTAAACCCACTATACAGGAGTCTCAGACACATACGGAAGAAATTGGACATAAGGTAAGGGATAACTTTTCCAATCTCGTTTTTATCCGAGATTGTTTATTCGTAAGTATTTACTGGGATTATATTTATCATACATGTACCTATTTTCTAAAAATGGTTTCATGTATGTTTAAATTTATTTTTACCCATTTTTGACTTTTACTAAAAGGTATGTAAGTAATCTTCCTTTTGTTTACCATATGAGGTGCTTTTTAACTTTTTCGACAAAAATACGAGAAGAATTTTTTTTTAACTTATACGACATGAATGGATTTTTACGGTTTTTTAACACCTTATTTTCATGAAGATTAATGTACAATATTTCATGGTTATTTTCAATAAAATCATTTTCTTTTAAAATTGCATGGCATTTTGTGAAAAGAAAATGATTTTTAAGTAGAAATGATAGTTTCCTCAAGAATTATTTTCTAGTGTTTTATCAAAACCATTTTCCATCTAAGATGACATTATTTTATATGTGTATGTTTGAAGTGTAATATCTCTATGATTTACTTGGTTTCACATTTCTTATGATGAAATGATATCCATTTGTTTTATATGGATTATGTTATGATGGGATGATGTTTATGAAACCCATTTTTATTCTTTGTGTTAGGATGAATGATTTATGTTTATGTTGTGGCACAAGTAAGAATGATTTAATTATGAGATCGGTGGGACCTATATCTACCTCAAATGAATTGGGTAAAGATTTATATCTCATGAGATAGACATGGTTGGAATGGAAACTTAATCTGGTTCAGTGATAAAGGACTAGAACGAGGAGTGAACTCGATTCAGAAAGGGACTTTGTCCACTAAGATGGTCTTGGCAGCAATGCCTTGGCTACTATGGAAATCATAACATGTGCTTAATGGTTGCCACAATTAAATGTTTTATTCTCATTCTAGTTTATCATGATTATTTTTCCTTTATGATCTATGCCTGACGTACTGCCATGTTTTATGTCATTGATCAAGATTTTTATGTTTAAACATTATGTTCATGTTTGTTTGAGGTTCAAATGTATATGATTTGTTTTATTTTCACCATGCTTACCCTTACTGAGCATTTGAGCTCACCCTTTATATGTTTTCTTTTCCCCAGGATTTAAAGAAAGGATTTAGGTAAGAAAACAAAAGGGGAAGATCTTTATGGGATATGTTGAAGATCAATAACCACGATTAAAAGATTATATTCCGAGTTTCCAAAGACACTAAACTATTACGGTCCTTATGTGTCTGTTTTTGTTATGTATTAAGTATTCCTCAAAAATTAATGTAATGTCTATGTACGTCAAGCTTGGGTCTCTACACCGGCCATATTAAAACTATCACTAAAACCCAAGTGGAGTATACCAAAAGAACCATCTTTCTCCAAGGGTCCCAACACCGCAGACGGGTTCTCAAACGGACACCTGGATTTTAAGTTATGACCCATTAAGCGAAACTGGGCCTGGTTGGGTCTGGGTCTGGTCCGACCCGGGCAGACTGACCTTGTCTAGGCTGACCTGACCCGGTCTGGATCCAACTCAGCTGGGTAGGGCTGCAGCGGGCTCGGCCCATTGGGCCAGGGCTCGGATGATGGAGGCGTGGCCCGCTGGGTTCGGGCGGTCTCACCCATGATGGGCGCTGCTCACTAGAATGTGAGGCCAGCCTATGATGAGCCACGACCTGCTAGCTCGCATGATTCATTCAAGTTGTCATGGAAGGGAAGCGACCCCCTCCCCATTTGGAAGGCGAAGCGGCATCACCTAAGGGGTGCTTCTAGTTCACCCGCGTGACCCGCTGTGGGTCCTGCTGCTGTGGCATTGGAGCTGTGACTTCGTCCACCAGCGACATGCGATGGCGCACCACATCCTACTGAGGCTGGCCGGTTCTGTTTGTCTTGCTCAACAGCCATAATAGAAAAGTCACGACCCCTCTCCGCCAGCAGCGTGCGACGGCGCGCCGCCTCACCTCTGCAGCTGGCCGATGTCGGCCACTCTACTGACCCCTGAGACATAGTTCCATGACCTCCTCCTACAGCGCGTGACCATGCGCTGCCTCCATCGTTGCTGGATGGTGCCGGCCACCGCCATCAACTTTTGACCTGGGTCTTGTCCATCCCGAAGGTAATGTTTGCGGAGAACACACCAAAATTCCAACAAGGTAAGAGGGTTAGAGCCTTGTTTCTTTGGACCGCAACCTCCACGTTAGCTTGATAGAAAGATGGTAGGATTCACCAATCAATTGGAACTATAACAAAAATAAATTCTTAACTCAAGAACGAAGGATAACACCAGCGATAGAGGAAGTGTTGGCATTAGTTGTCCCCACAACAAGCCACCAATGTTGCTGCTCAAATGTCGTCCTTCAGTTCATGATTCTGCGCCACCCATCACCTCCCACTAGAACCGGATCCCTCCTCCAAGGTTGGGAACATGAAACTTTATCTACACATCATTTCTTGTGAAGTTCTGCCATTAATTCTCCTCAGGATCCATATAAATCAGAGAGGGGGAGGACATGCAATGCTCGTAGAATTTTTTAGGGTTTATTTAATAGGAACTTTCTTAAATTCTAATGACACTGTTACATTGGATTTGTAGGTTCAATCCAGTTAATGGCTCAACACACCATTAGTCCCACACTACCTCTTTTCTGTTGGAAGAAAATAATGAAATAAATAAAATAACAAAGTTATTTTAATATTCTTTTAAAAAGTCCAAAATCTATCTTTTTATATAGACCAACTGCGGCCAAAGTGAAGTCTCCCTTAAGAGAATCCAAGTGTTGTGGATTCAACGGTGCCGTCATATTTTTAATCCAAGCACCTGTTTAAAAGATAGAATATTCCACTCATGCGTTTACTAAACGTACCTTAAAAAAAGTTCAGAAATTCAATCTGGGCACACCGGGCCTCAGAATCATGTATCGTCATTTTTTATAGACTTTTAATAATTCTATATAATTAAAAAAAATTACATGGAAAATATGAGTCTTTACATTCTTCCCACCTTATGGATTTTTTTCCATGAAGGACACAACATAGACTAAGAAAATAAAAGGAGCACGATTCTAAACTTCCCACTCCCATGTGCTATTCTAAAGTATATCGTGATGCCAACAAATACACACCTGAGGTATCAACCACCCATAAAGGTCTCACTTCTATCGATCCTCATACTCTATTGGAACCCCCCTAAATGTAACCTTATCATCTAAGTATATGTCATCATGGTCGATGATGTGATATGGGTCATGCACCTATCTCCTCAGATGTAATATTTGGAAGACGTCGTGCACCCTCTACAACTACAGTAGAAGTGGCAAGCAGTATACCACCTCACCTATCCTCCAAAGTATCAGAAAAGGTCTGATGAACCTTGGAGATTAATGACCGCCTTAGCCAAATCTATGTAAACCTCATTGAGGTGATTCCCATAGGAAGACATGGTCTCCATCTCAAACTCCAAAGGTCTCTGACTCTTGTTATCATAAGACTTATGCCTGCTCTGTGTAGTCTTCATCCTTTCTTGGATGATCTGCACCTTCTCAGTGGTATCTCGTACCAACTCTGGACCCATAACTGCTGACTCCATTGGGTCTATCCAGCATTGTAGTTATCTGCATGGTCGACCGTATATGCCCTCAAATGTTTCTATACCGATGGTGGTGTGATAGATGTTATTGTATGAAAAATACACCAAGGGAATGTGATCCCCCCAACTGTACCCAAAATCTAGGACACATGAATGAAGCATATCCTATAGTGTCTGAATGGTTTGCCCTGTCTAACCATCCATCTAAGGATGAAAGGTGGTGCTCAAATGTAGCTGAGTCCCGAATGCCTTCTGTAATACCTTCCACATCCAGGAGGTAAAACCTGTATCACAGTCAAAGACGATCATCGATGGAACCACTTGGATTTGCACAATCTTCTGAACATAGAGGCGTCCCAATCCCTCTACTGATCCCTACTCTCAGATAGGTAGAAAGTGGGATGATATGGTGAGTCGGTCAATGATCAACCAAATAGAATCATGTCCCTTGGATGTGCATGGAAACCCTTTCACGAAGTCCATGTAGATACCATCCCACTTACACTCTGGTACCTCTAGTTGCTATGCTATTACCACTGGAACCTGATGTTCGGCTTTCACTTGCTAACAAGTGATGCATTGTGAAACAAACTCTGCCACCGCCATATTCATCTCTGTTCACTAGTGATGACACCAGATGTCTTAGTACATCTTCACCACACTAGTATTTACTACTAGAGGGGGTGTATGGAACTCATTTAACACCTACTCTGATAGCACCACCGATACCATGGTACGCCCTCTGAAGAAGATAACATGTGCCACACCTTCAGAAAATACTTCAGGTGCCTGTCCTCAGGATATCTGAGCACGTCAAGACTCGCAGTCAATATCCCTAAGCTGTGCCTCTCAAACTCACTAAAGGAGTGTGAGATTGACAGTCATAGATTGGAGGTAATATACTCCATATCTATCCATGATGGATATCAGCTTCGCGCCTAGTTGTTATGTCGCCTCACTCATCCAATGTCGACCGGACCTCCTACTAAGTGCATCGGCTACCATGTTATCCTTCCCAGGAGTATATAATATCTCAAAGTCATAGCTATGGAGGAACTCTAGCCATCACCACTATCTCATGTTCATGTCCTTTTGAAAGAGTATATACCTGAGACTCTTGTGATCAGAGTATACTGTAAAACGTTCGCCCATCAGGTAATGTCGCCACATCTTCAAGGCGAATATCATTGCTGCTAACTCCATGTCATGGGTAGAATAGTTATACTCATACTGTCTCAGCTATCATGAACTATAAGTGATCACTGCTCTCTTTTACACCATGACACATCCATGTCTGGTCCCTGATACGTCGCAGTATAATACATACCCAACACCCTCTTCTAGGAGCCTCAAGATGGGGGCACTCGTCACTCTCTACCTCATCTCTTGAAAAATATGCTGGCATCACTCTATCCAAACAAATGTATATCCCTTCTTAGTTAATGATGAAAAGGCTGCCACAACTCTGGAAAAGTCGGGCATTCATCTCCGGTAGTAACCAATGAACCTCAAGAAACTCTGCATCTCGATCAAAATTCTGGGTGGATCCCAAGCAAGCACAGCCTTTATCTTCACCAGATCCATTTCAAATCCGGCCTTTGAGATAACATGTCCCAAAAAGTGGACATCTCATATTTAGAACTTGTACTTAGAGAGATTACCATAAAGATGGTGCTCCCAGAGTGTATCCAGAACTATCTGTAGATGATAGGCCTGCTCCTCTTCTGATGCCGAGTATTTCAAGATATCATCGAGGGAGACCACCACAATGTGATCAAGGTATGGATGAAAGATCTTTTTCATGAGTCCCATGACCACTGTTGGGGCATTCATCATGCCGAATGGAATAACAAGAACTCATAGTGGCCATACCGATATCTAAGGGCCATCTTCTGCACATCTTCATCTCATACCCTGAGCTGATGATAGCCTAATATGAGGTATATCTTCGAAAACCAATGAGATCCCAAAGATGATTGAATAGATCATCAATCCACGGAAGTGGATACTTATTCTTCATGGTTAGTTGGTTTAGGCACCAATAGTGCACAGAGAGACTCAGAATTCCATCTGCCTTCCTGAAAAAAAAATCAGGGCTGCCCGTGTAAAAACACTGGACGTTATGAACCCCTTCCTATGAAAGTCCTCCAACTGCACCCAGGACTCTCGAAGATCTACAGGATCCATCCGATATGATGATGTATATATCAGTGATGTCATGGGGCACAGGTTGGTGTAAAAGTCTACCTCTCTGCATGAAGGTAGTCCCAGAACATCATTAAGAAAGACAATGACATACTGTTCCACCACTATAGGATTGGTCAAACTCTCAAAATCTATTACTCTGAGGTTAGGGGTAGCCAACTGATGTGTGATCGACTACACCCTCCTCTTGGTAAGTCTGTCCTATGCTGCAAAGGTTCCCTTCTCATCGGTAAAGGAAAACCTAGTCCTGTCCTCACAAAAACACTGCACTTTGTGCCTAATACAATCAATCTAAGCATGGATTGTGGATAACCAGTCCATACCCAAGATGACATTGTAATATCTCGATTCCACAACTAGAATATCTCAGTCAAAACTTTCAGCTCTTATAGTAAGATAAAATTACCGACACTAGTGTTTAATCATCTAATCCCCTCCCGTAGGATTCTCTAGCCGTAAGGATTGAGCCAATGGGTTCACTGGAATATCTGAGATCTGAACGAGGGCAGTGGCAATAAAAGAGTGGCTGGAACCTGTGTTTATAAGTACTATAGCTAAGGTGGAGTAGACATAGATCATACCTCTAATCATCTCTGGAGTGCCATGGTTTTAGGCCTCAGCTGCCTCGATATGATCTCGTCCCTATCCACCTGCTTCCTATGGTCGGGGTGGACCACCTAGGGGTGGTGG
This sequence comes from Viscum album, assembly GCA_963277665.1. Classification (NCBI taxonomy): domain Eukaryota; kingdom Viridiplantae; phylum Streptophyta; class Magnoliopsida; order Santalales; family Viscaceae; genus Viscum; species Viscum album. Next base: position 403,643,170 of record OY728137.1, on the reverse strand, counting down.
CGGTAGAACCTCAAATCATCGCCCACCACCTACCGCACGACCAACTTCTATTCCAAATCTGCCTGCTACCTGCAAGCCTCCCTGATTGAATCTCTACCTTTTCCTCTGCCTCAGCCGTCCCTCGATCATCTGCTGGTCGTCCATACAACGGGTCAGGTAGTCACATGCCATGTGTACCTACCCACTACATGAGTAGCACTGCCTACTCCTAATTTTCCCTCATCTATCCTTTGAGTCCCACACCACTGACCCTGTATCCTAAGGTCGTCGACCAAAAGGACTGGCTCTCTTGGGTCCCTGCGTCATCTGCCTATTGCTTGCTGCATATGACTCTACTACTGATGTCCGGTGGTGTCTCTCAATGTCCGTGCCTTATAAAATAGGAATCTCTCCACCAAAAGTGATCACTCTTGTACCAAAACATGGGTTGGTATGCTAAGCGATATCATCGATGCTCTGATCTCCCATCAGATACCCTATTCAACGGTCCGAGCTCGGAAGAAAGGGTTTCATACCATGTCGATGTATGATCAAAATATGAATGTAGATTCTCAATTACAATAGGGGGGGGGGGTGAATTATAAATTTAAAAACATTCATTTATAACCTTAAGGAAAAATATTTTTAACATGGTTGAACAAGGTAAATTCTTAGGATCTCATTTAGTTCTAAAAACTTTCTAGGTTTTGGAAATGTGGTTCTGGAAATGAATCTTAAAAAAAATTACAAGGAAAAGATACGACAAAAAAGTGCATAGAATCTTACTTATCAAAGATATATAAGAACAAGAAAGTATAAGATGGTTTTACTTTCTTCCTTTACCAAAATACAGTGGAAATAATATTGAAACAAAACAAGTATTAAGTATAAAATCTTTTAACACAAAGAGTAGGGTTCCCAACAACCTTGGATAAAGGTCCCTTGATTTATACTTTTAATAAAGTCTATCTTACCCACACTAGGGTAAGCCCTCGATAGAAATATGGTAATATGTCTTTCTATCCCCACAATCCCTCGAACATTAAGGTAGTTGGTACCTCAGTCTTCCTATCCATGGAAGTCCTCACACTTTAAGGTAGTCAGCACCTCTATCTTCCTATCCACACATTCCCTTTTTTATACTCAGTAAAAACTGAAGTCTCATGAAGAAATATGAACAAGATGTTGTATACGCACATGGAATGAGAGTATATCTCTCTAGAAATCACTTCAGCAGCATGAAATCTCTTAAGTGATCAACATATATTGAGCTATTTTAAATGATCTCTTATTTATAATCACTTCTCCAATGGTCGACTCCCCCCTCCGATTGTCATATTTTTCCTTGAATTTTGGTCGGACCTGTATACGTGTCAATCAAAAAAGGGTTAGTTAGAAATTGAATATATGATATCAGTTCATAACTATAACAGGTGTATGAAAAATAAGGTTTCTTAACCAAATATAATTTTTCAGAGTCTAAGGAAAAATAATGTTTGGAGTCTATCCAAATAATAAATTAGTGACTATAAATCATGGATATTAAAATTTGGTTTTCGAAAAATTCAGAACCTAAATTCAATTGTTTTCAGAATCTGAATTCCAATAAATTCATAGTCTGAATTCTAATGAATTTTGAGTATGAATTATCAAGAATTCAGAGTCAGAATTATGAAGAATTCAGACTCCGAATTTTAAGGAATTTGTATTATAAATTATGAGGAATTTGGTGTTGGAATTATGATGAATTGGGAGTCCAAATTCTAAGGAATTTGGAGTTCAAATTTTGAAGAATTCAGAGTCTGAATTAAAAGGACTTAAGATTTGGAATTACGAGTAATTCAGAGTCAATATTATCAGGAATTTAGAGTCAGAATTATGAAGAATTCAGTGTTAGAATTCTTAATAATTAAAAGTATGAATTTCAAAAATTTCTAAGTCTAAATTTCAAACAATTTGGAGTCAAAATTTTAGAGAATTCAGAGTCTAAATTTCATAGAATTCAGAGTCTAAATTTCAGAGAATCCGGAGTCTGAATTTAAGAGAATTTGGAGTCTGAATTTCAAAACCTAAAAACAGAATAATCTATATCCAAGAATTTGTAGGATTTTTGAGTTTTTAAAAGTAAAACATAATTTTAGACTTATTAATAAAAATGAGTTAGATTTAGAGTAACTATAAAAAGAACAATGAAAACATAGGCAAGGATACATTTCCTTAGGGAAGGAAAATTTTCCTTATTAAGATAAATCTTAGGAAAATTATGATTTTCCTTAAGATAGAGTGTTGGTGATTTTCAAAACATAGAGGAATGGAAAATTCATAAGGGAAACTTATTGACTCAACAATATGTGGAGTAGTGGGAGAGATCAGTGAACCTCACCGAGTACTAGGCCACAGTCATGTTGCCCTTATGTAAGTGCAACAACTCCTGTATACACATTGAGCATAGAGTAGCTGAGATGAGATCTTCTATAAAAGGCCATCGAAGTCCACCCAGGTGAGGGTTGCCTTGTCCTGTATCTAGAGTGTCAGACCCCACCATCTTTTAGATGCTTCCTGGAAGAGACTCGCAGCTAGGATCACCATCAGATCAGCAGGTGTCCCAACTAAGAGAAAAACTATAGCCATAACCACCAACTAGTCCTCAGCCTCTTAAGGATCTATCTCACCTCAAAACCTCAAAGGCCTCTATCACTAGAACTCATGCAACATGATCAGTCGACATGCCTCCTCTACTGGTGGTACTGGTGGCCATTACTGCCCCTATGGGTAGGGGTGCTGCTAGAACACCACTCGAAGGTGCTAACACCATAAGAGGGCCCTGCACTGAGGCCTCATTGCTCGGTGGGCCGTCACCATGTACTCTCTTTAGAATCCTAGATGGCTTTCTATGTGGTGGAATCCTAAAAGAAAACAGGTGTTCCATGTTCAATAAGTTATACCTAGGTAGCCAAATTAGAGATATCATAAGAAAATTTTTTCAAAAACCCACACAATCAGTGTTTACTTATACAGAGTCGTAAATCAGAATTCAGGGTACCGGTGTATCGATACGTCAGCCAACGCACCAAAATTAGATTCCCCAGACAAGAAACCACACTCATAAAAATCAACAGTATTACGACATAGAAAAGATATGATTGCTAGTTCTTCGGTAGAACTGTCTCCTCTGATACCACTTTTTCATGACACACCCATGGGCCCCATGTCATGACTACCCCAATCCCACCTTCCTTAGTCCATGGGTTGGAAACAAGAACCAGAAAGTCATATCCCTCAAATGGGAAGGCATTTAATTTTATCCTGTATAGACACACAGTCTAAGAACACAAAAAGAATCAACCACGAAGTAAACTACTGTAGTAAACATGTGTTGAAAGTAAAGGGGCTGGAATACAAGCCCAACTGAAAAGTACAAGTACAAAAGAGAAGTATAAATACTACTGAAAAGTGAGAAAGTTATCCTGGATCATCCACCGAGGAATATACCTAAATGTTAGGTACAACTCACAATCAGTAGTCCCTGTGTCACGTCACGCCAAATGGTCCACCTCTGAGCACTATCTTGTCCTAACTCCCTTTTCCTCGATCAATACAGTCCATTGTTTGCAACAAACAATTCAAGGCGCAGGCATATCCCATGCATAAGTGAGTATAAGGATACTCAGTAGGGACCCATAGACCCCCATAGGTCTCCGATAGTTCCACAAAGGAAAAAACACAAAGAAAAACCTCAATCTCAAGCACGAATTGATAAACATCATCTCTACTTAAGTATATGCCCATAAATATACCTAAGTTATCAAGATATACTCATCTAATACATGAGGAAAGAATAAAAAAAGGTAACACCATGAAGGTAGAAGTACCACACATGTAACACCATGAATATATAAGTACCACACATGTAACACCACGAAGACAAATCCACAAAGGTAGAAGTACCACACATGTAACACCAAGAAGACAACACCACGAAGGTAGAAGTACCACATAGATAACACCACGAAGATAGAATTACCACATAGGTAACACCACAAAGGTAAAAGAATCATCCAACAATTAGGTATAACTTAAATCTATAAGTACAAATGATTAGTTGTAAGATATATCATCTTATTCTGTTAAGAGGCACTGCTTCTGACCCACACAAGATTGATAGGTAATAACCCCCAATGACCCACATAGGATCTGACCCACACAGAATTGGTGTTCTTTGAACCACACATGATTACTAGGCATGGAGCCACATAATATTTTATAGATTTTTACCCACACAGGATCGATAGATGTGGACCCACTTAGGATCAATGTTCTTTCTTCATGTTATATCCAACCACATGATTCCTCACACCCGATGCACTAGAGTTCCATAGAATATGCCCCTTGAGATATCGTTCGTACCTAGACAAACACTAATCTCCACAAAGGAGTAACCGAAAGGGTTGTCATGTCGTAAGGGTTGCAACATGAAAGATGGTGCGTCAATTGGACGCTCGATTTGTGACTTATAAGCGTTTTAGTTCCGAGGGCCTGATTGGATTCAAGTTCGATCCAACCTGGCCATACTACAACTATCACTAAAACCCATGTGGATTATACATAAATTAACATCTCACTCCAAGGGTCCCAGCGCCACAAACGTTTCGTCAAACGGACGCTCAGATTTCAAGTTATGGCACATCAAGCGAAACTGGGCCTGGTTGGGTCCGGGTCCGGTACGACCCAGCCGGCCCGACCCGGGCATGGCTGACCCAACTCGGTCTGGGTCCGACCCAGACGAGCCAGGGCATGTAAGGATCAAACTAATAGGACACGGACTGGCCTGCAAGGGGGGCGTGACCCGACTTGCAAGGGGGCTCGACCCAGCCTGCATGGGCGCGGCCCGATGGGGTCGCGCAACTTGGCCTGAAGGGATCGCGTGGCCCGGTCCGCAGAGGTGCAGCCCGATGGACTCACCTGGACTAACTTGTGGATGTGCGGCCCTACTAGGCTCATGTGTCCTTGCCCGAATCTGGTGTAGCCCATTGGAATGTGTGGGCCGATGGTCCGTGCGGTCTTCCCGAGATGGCATAGAAGGAGAGCGACCCCCTCCCTGTTTGGAAGGTCAAGCAGCAGCGCCTGAGGGGCACTTTCAGGTTACCCATAGAATATTCTATGGGTCCCGTATATGTGGTGTCAGAGCTGAAGCTTCCTCCTCCTACGGTGCGCGATGGCACGCCGCATCTTTCCACGGTCGACCGGTACAGGCCGCCCTACTCAAATGCTCCAGCTGAAAAGCTGTGGCCCCTCTCAGCTGGCGGCGCGTGATAGCGCACCCCATCACCTCCATGGACGGCCGGTGCCAGTCGCTCCACTGACCATCGCAACATTGTTTCGAATTTTCATCCTGTAGTGCCTAACGACATTCCACCTCCATCACAGCTGGCCGGTGCCAGCCACCACCATCAACTACCGTCCCGAGTCTTGTCCATTCCAAAGGTAATATTTGCGAAGAATGCACCAAAATTCCAACAAAGGAGGAGGGTCTGAGCCTTGTTCATTTGGTATATTCCCCCCAGGTTAGCTTTATAGAAAGAGGGTAGGATTAAACAATCAATTGGAATTCTAAAAAAAATAAATCCCTACCTTAAGAATGAAAGAGAAATCCTGTGATTGAGGAAGTGTCGACATTCGTTGTCCCCGCAACATGCCGCCAACGTTACTGCTCAAACATCTTCCTTTAGTTTGTGATTCGACGTCACCCTTCACTACCCATAGGAACCAACTCCATCCTCCATGGTTGGAATCGTGACACTTTATCAGCACTTTGTTTCTTGGTGAAGCTGTGTCGCTGCCTCTCCCCAGGCTCCATATAAATAGAAGAGGGGGAGGATGTGCAATGCTCGTAGAATTTATGAGGGTTCATTTAATAGGAACCTTCCTAAATTTTAATGGCATTGTTACATATGATTTGAAGGGTCAATCCATTTAATGTATTGACACACAGTTGGTCCCACGCTACTACTTGTTGTTTAGTGGAAAAGAATGAAAGAAATAAAATAAAAAAGTTATTTTATTAATCTTTTAAAAAGTCAAAAATTTATCATTTTCTCCAGACCTACTACTGTCGCAGTGAAGTGTCCCTTAATAGAATCCCAGCATTGTGGATTCAACGACACCCTTAGATTTTTAATCCGATCACAGGTTCAAAAGTTAGAAAAAACCGCTTGTGCCTTTTCTGAACACACCTTAAAAAAGATCTGAAATTCATTCCAGGCACACCAAGCTTCAGAATCACGTGCCGTCAATTTTCTTAGACTGGTAATAATTCCATATAATTAAAAAAAATACATGGAAAATCTGGTTTTTTACATAATATTACATTGTGAAATTATTACATTGTAAGGAGGTGGGGTACCATGAAAATGAATTCCCCAATCGTTAAGTGAATATACCTTAAAGGAAGCTGATAGATCATCATCATGATTATTCTATTAATAAAAACTAAGATGAATGATTAATGTTCTTGTGTTCTGAATCAAGAATTATGTCATTTTAGTATTTTATCAATGATATCCCAATTATAAGAATTATTAAATGTCTAAGGATTGTACTGTAATACTTTTTCACTATGGATTTTAAAGTGTATGTTGAATGATAACGATGATGATGAAAAATGATTAAGTAGCAAGTTAAACTTATTTTAAAACAAATTATATATTTCTGATGTTGAGATAATGATGTTGGGATAAATATATGATTTATATGGATAAATTAAATTGGGTCTTACCAACTACCTTGGGACTAATTAATTATTTCATTGAAAAAGTGGGTTAGACTATAATTGATAGAGTTTACAATATCTTTGGATTTAAGGAATATATACAATAATTTGTGTTTTACTTAAGAAATAACTAGTTACAAATGTTTTATATAATGTTTTGGGTAATTAATGTTATTACAATTCTTTATTAAAATAAATGATGAAGGTATTATAATGTTTGAAATGTGATGATTAAGAGCCATTTGTTGTTCTTTAAGGAATTAATGATAAGTTCATTTTTGAAATTTAGTAACCTTTTTTTCTAAAGTAATTGATCCTATTATTTAAGAAGGGATATAAAGTTATCCATTTAGGACATGGTTTATGTTGAACTTTGGACAAGGTTTTTAGATACTAATGTATTAATTCACTATATGAAGATTTATGCATATTAGATAACCCATGCTAACCATTTGGTCATAATAATAATTTCATATCGAAGGAATGACTTATCACTATATAATGGATATTATTAACTATTAAATGTAAATTTTAGTACTTTAGGAATGAAAAAAATAAATTTTTTTATTCATTTCTTAGAATTAGCGATGAATTGGAAATTGACCGAATCAAAAACTAATGGATTAAATTGTTCTTATAAAATTGAAACATTTTAAGTATATTTCCTTATATTCTTAGAGAATAAAAGAATTAATCAACTTTATGAAAAAAATATTGAAACAAAAAAATTTATTGTATTAAATTCAAATCCAATGAATCAGATGATATTTAAAAAAAGCATAGATTTATGGTTTTGAGGTTCTTATCTTTCCATTGATCATTCACTTCTTTGTGATCAATGACCACAGTCACTCTCTATAATTATTTATTCTTTTCTTCCATGTCCTTATTTTTATTTTTCTTTGATATTATCTTACATCAAAAACAAGTTTTATGCCATTACATTTTATATGTTTTAATTTCCTTTATATTTAATTAATCATATTTTTTATTAACCATTTTACGATGTAGATTTTCAACAATGGTAATTTCAAATGTCAAACCCTTGATTACTGAGATCAAATTTAAATTATGGGGATGCAATTTATTTAAGGTGGAGGGAATGTAACACCCCATAATTTTGAAATAATAACACTATTTTTATATAATTTATCGAATGAAACACTAAGCATAGAAATAAATATTACAACCCCATACTTTACAATATATTTATTTTTTAAAAAATTTAATCTCTTCAATAGCTTGGGAAACACACAACCTCAAGTCTAAATGAACAATGACATACTATACTATTATAAAAATCCATTAAATTGGTGGATTTAAATAATAATAATTAAAATATGAAACTTATTATAATTTTTTGGTTAAAAATAAAAAAATAAGCATTTAAAAGAAAAATAAATGTTTTCTAAAAAACTATTTTTTTTTGAAAAGATGGTTTAGTTACTCTTCACACACATAGTTTAAAATTAATTTTTAAAACTTCCTGAAAACTTACTTGAAAAAAATAAATTCCTTTTTGAAATCATAATATTAAAATTTTATTAGGTTTATTTTTTGGTATTTTTATAAAATGTTTTATTTTTCAATGAATAGTGAAAAATACTAAATTATAATTGAAAACTATTTTTTCATTTAAATAATTTATAAAGATAAATTATATTTTGATACTTTTAAAGTAAAATTAATTTATTTTATAAAATCTAATCCAGTTTAGATCATTTTAGTAATTTTTATATTGAATTTTGATATAAAATATTTATAAACATTCAAACATTTTCTTTTTAAAAACTCGCTTTCTCATCGTGTCTACGAGATTAATTTTACATTAAAATTTTCCACTTCTATGAATGGAATTTTCTAAAAATAGGTTAAATATTTGGAATTAGAATAATTTATATTATTTAATAACTTCAACATAATTTTTGACCAAAATTAATAGTGAAATTAGTAAAAGTAATTACCATGGTTAAGGTAATGATGGATTTATCGGGGAGTTAAACTAAAATATAAGCATTAAATTGACCAAAATGTTTTTCTAAAATATATTAGTTGGAATTATTAATAATTTAACAACCTTATTATATATTTTATTTAACTTTTGGGATAATTTTCTGTGATATTGACATATATAATAAGTTAAGTATAGAAAATTACAAAAAAGGAACCTTTTTGCATTTAATATCTTTACAAATTTGGGATTTGGAAAAAACAAGTTAATTTAGGTCATAAATACTATTTTTAAATACAAATGCGTTTTTATCATCATTATAATTTAACTTTTATTTTTTAGGGGTGAAATAATTAATTTAAATTCTTAAGAAACACCAACTCAGTAATTATTTAGTTAATCAAAAAAATAAAATAAATGATACTAAAATTATTAAATGTAAATAAAATTGAATGAATTATTGTGTTCCATTTATTTTGTAGATAATATATCATGTTATATCGGTTTTATCATAATATATTTTAATTCCATCATTATCGTGATATATTTAAATGTAAATTAAATGAATAATGTCAAAATTGATATTAATGTTATTTTATAATAAATAATATTTTGTTAAATAATTTAAAATTACTAAAAATTATGTATTATTCAAATTAATTTTTAAATTTTAATAAATATAAACTATGATCCATTCTTGGACCAATTTATCTTTTATAGTGACTATATTGAACCCTATATAGTAAAAATTATTTTAATGCTATTAAGGTTAAAATAATGTTTTTGCAAGTTACATGCCGTTATGTTAATATTAGTTTTGTATATGAATAATATTTTTATTTCATAAATTTTATTTTATATTTAGAATAAGTTTGTAATTTTTTTAATAAGGTTCATTTTATTTTAATATTAATAGATAAATTACCCAGGTTAAAAAGGCTAGTTACGGTAGTGAAAAACTAAAATAGTAAAAGTAAGTAAGCCTAGAATTCCAGGAACAAAATATTTACAAAATGTGGTTTTGTGTGTTTTTGAGGTGTTTGTAGACCATATAATCCCAAAAAATATTTAATTATCAATTTTGGATCTACTTGGGGTGAGTGTCACTTCCCATTATTGAATAATTACTAGAATTTACAAAAAATCCAATACTCCTCAATTATAAAAGGGCACACACTCCCTTCACTTATTCACACATATAAATCAATTTGTATCAAAAAACACTGACCAAATAAATTCCCAAATTCCGTAACACCATCTTGTAAGCCATAATTTTGGCATAAATACTACATAGGAAGGATCAGGTGTGAATGAAAGGAAGATACCAGAAGAAGAGGTAACATTTTTCAATGAGTGTTTTTATTTTATTTCTTCATCCACATCCTTAAATTAAAATTAAAAAATTATGATGTATTAAAATTATTATATTACAAATATTTAGATTTTTTTATTTTAATTTCATGTCTTAGAACCATCTCCACTTTCATAAAATGGGTTACTAAATCATCATTCATGTCTATAGAAGACTAAAACCTCACAAATTGATGCCATTCCTTTTTTACATCACAACCTATCAAGGTTGGGTATGATGATGAATAAAAATATATATATGATATTTATGACATAAGTATATCTATTTAATAACTATATCATATATACCTTTTTTTACATTCCATATCATAGGGGATATAATAACTTTTTACTACTACCTCACGAAGTGATGTGATTCCTCTTTCACTAATGCTTTACATAGAAGGTGATAAGGATAAAGTTAATGATTAAATGTTATATGAATGAAATAATTATTGTATTAATAAAATATTAATCATTATATTATGATAATATATCCTTTTATTTCTTATTTTTTCACTCATTTGAAGATGATACCATCATTAATGTATGTGTGGACAACGACCTTCATAAATCGATGTGACTCACTTTTCATCACCAAACCAAATTGATGATACATTAAGTATATAATAATGTATTTATAATATTATCATAATACTTGAATGATAAAATTTTACTTACCTCCATTCCATAATGATCTCTGAAAAATAGAAATGTTACTCAAGAGTATATAAGACATACCCTCTCCATTTTTTTAAGGGGGAGGCGCAAGAAAGGGCCCCTTATTATTAAAAACACAAACAAAGTACAAAAGAGGATTTAACAACCATTCCAAAAGACCCCAAAAACACAAGGGCATAAAAGAGAGGGGTCATGCACCTTGAGAGCGAGTGCGCTTGATATGACAAGAGGAGATTCTAGCCCTACCATGAGGTTGACGACCCCTCTTTCCAGTGGTTACTAGCATCCATGTCTCATCTCCTTAATCTGGAGGCCCAATGTCAACATCTTCCTACATCTCAACAGATTCAGGCATGAAATCTCTAAGCTGTCTCTCATCATCACTACCTGCAGATGCAAGCAGTACAAACACATTTTTTGTATTTACTTTCAATTTAGTTCTCACCTTGAAAGCTTGACCAGGCACATGAGGCTTAGGAGAAAAAATTTTCACAATGTCATCCCCCTTTCCTATAGCTGTTGGGGTAAAATTAATTGTCAAACATTCCCTTGGTATGGAAATCTTAGCCCTCTTCTCAGAAGATTGAGAATACAGATCATCCGAGACCTAGATGAGAGAGTTCTGCCTCAAACTAGGCTTTGTAGCCCTACTCAACATTTAATTAGAACCCTTAATAGTGGTCTGGACAGTTTCCACCACATTAAGATTAGATCCACCACACTATTGGGATTGAATAACCTATTTACCAGTTATTAAAAAGGGATCAGAGTGCTTTTGTGAAGCATTAGAGATTAGCAAACCCGAATCCTGCAGTGGTTTTACAGGCAAGTTGTTCTCTAGTAAATTCACTGGCCTAGTGGGAGAAACAACAACATTTAAGTTATCCAGTTCATGCATACCTTTGGATTCACATCCTTGCTTTGTTGACATACTCTGTTCTTTTGTCAACAACAACTCCAAGGAGGGGCCACCAACATCCTTGTTACGACATACCGTCTCGATGATCGTAACATACTTCTTTTTTCAGAACCATATTTCATGATTGGTTTTAAAGGAATTATTGATGTTTAAATATTATAATTATTCCATGATTATTATCATGGATATTATATAACCATATAACATGCCCAAGAACCATATATTTCCTAACAAAACACACATAACAAAACAAGGCAATGAACTCCTAAAATAATGAAAATAATGAAGAATAATTGATGTAAGGGTGAAACAATGTTATAAAAGTATAATATATAATAGGATAAATGTTAATATGTTTATGTTATAAGTTAAATTTCTTTTAAACCCACCATACAATATGATAAAGCATGTTTATTTAGAAGGTAGTGTGAGGTAGGGTACTTCATCTCAATTTAATTTCCATTGAGACTTATTTGTTATTAGGCAATAATTAACTTTAATGAAGTGAATATAATACCACTTTGAAATTTAATATAATTATTCATTCATAATTAATGGTATTTTTTGTTTCAATTTTATTAATTTCATCTGAGGGTATTTGACTTGAAAATTTCCAATGGTAAATGTTATTGTACAATCACACTTTCTTTTTTAATTATTAAATTTCTCCTAGAATAATCACATACTTTTAATAAATTTTAATTTTAAATTAAATTTCAATTAAATATCCCTTTTATTTCATTATGTATATGATTATTTATTAAGACATATCTCATTTCTATATACAGTTTTTTACATTAAAAGTCATTTTTTTATCTGGGGAAATATTGTTAAATATGTATTCTTTATTCAATATAGATATTTTATGATAAGGAATATTATTTTTGAATTAAATATATTATTATATATATGATGAATTAATTTAACATGAAAGACATGGGTGGTTCCTGGTTAATTATAGACCCTCAATGCATCGATATTCTTATTAAGTGAATCTGTAAGCTAGCATGGAATTAGTTTCCCAAACCAAATGGGTTTATACATAGTAGTTTAAACTATCTTGTGAAAGGTATTTATAGTAGAGGTATCATGATTCCTTATATAAAGAAATAAAATAATATATAATTTCATTCATGAAAAATTTAGTAATTTTTATCCAGGAGATTTTCATAATGATATTATCTCTGGATGCATTTCATTCTCATTTTATTGATTAAATTCTAGGCGTGTTCAATTATTTAGATTTACATATTAATTATGAATTATATTTTTATGATATTTATGTTATTTATTAAATTTAATGTGTTTTTAATTATTTACCATTGTATATTTATTATTATCCATGATATTTTTTCATTGATATTATCTCTGGATGCACTTCCTTCATCATTTATTAATTACATGACATGTGTGTTCAGTTATATACCATGATATATTTATTATTATTATTGATTCATTATATATTACACTTTATTTAACCTAAATAGATCATTTTATATCACTTTTTTACCTTCCAAGGAATCAATGGAGTTTAATACAGAAGATATGTAAGAAAATGTTAGATGGAAGATTAAAATTTTCAAAAAAGATTATATTGTAATTTTTGGATTAAAATATTATATGGGAACCATGTATTTATCTTGTTTACCTATACTAATACACTATTCAGTAATTTGGGATATGGTTCCTTATATCTTATGCCAATTTATTAAATAAGGTGTTGCCTCTAGGATACTGGGGTTGGGGTTTCTATAATAAGTATTTAATAAAATATTTTTAAAATTTTATGTTCCTTCATGTGATATAACAATAGTATCCCAAATATGGTAGGTAGTATCATATAAATATATTTTATTAATTTAAACTTTATATAAAGTGAAAAATAAAGAATTCATAGATTTGAAATTATAATAATAAGAAACCTTAGTTGCATCATCCCTGTTGGTTCTAGTAGCCTTGGGTTTTTTATGTTTATCATCCATAACACCTAAAATATAAATACCCTTTATTTTTAGATATATTTTCATTTTTATTTTTCACTGATCATAGTTTTTACCATTAAAATTGGGAGTTCAATTAGCAGTATAAAATTCAGATCTTACAACCATTATAATAAATTAATAACTATAGAAATTAAGATCTCCCTCTTAAGACTTGATCAAAGAAAAAAGTAAATTAAGAGTATTAAAAATAGTAAAAATTGAGAGACCAAAAGAGATACTAGATCTAATATGAAATTTTGGTCTGAGTAGAATTCTAAAGTCATGGGTGAATTGATCTTCTAATAAAAAATTTCTATTTTGAAAATTATAAATATAAAATCCTATTAACTTAAAAACTACAATAGTTTACAAATATAGTAAGATATATAATTTTTAGTTTAAAATTATTTCTTAATGACATTATCAATACCTAGTTAATGAAATTGAATCCATTTTAAAATTTCAAATAATTTTACTCACACCAATCATAGTATATATATCATTTATTAATAAACACAAACAAAGTTAAGTTTTTTACAAACATAGTTTATAAAACACTCAATGAATGAAAAGAATTTAAAAAACATAGTGTAATTTAAAGAAGTGGTTATATCATAACTAGATATTTGTCCTACCTTATTGAAAAAAATCCACTTCTAAAAACATTTCATAAATATAATAAAGAGAACTATAAACTAGATGAGGTTTGATACAAAAAACGCACATAGGGAAGTCTAGACTCATTACTAAGCCTCTTCCATAGCTCTTCATAAGAAAATATAAAATTAATAAGTGAATTAAATCTATAACAATATACTGTTGAATATAGTATATGAGTAATTCTAAATTTATTTACACATGTATGAAATAAAAAAACAAATGTAAAAAAATAAATATAGAGAAAAGTGATTAGAAATATTGTATAACTATTATCTATTGATTTTTAATTGATTAACAAGGTTTTATTCTAACTTGAGTGATCTTCCAAAAAAAAATTTAAATAAAAAGAGAATCATGTTGTTTTATATCCTTGTTTTTTTAGTAAAGTGTAGGAAAACAAATTATCATGGTGTCCAGTAGAGTGTAAACCTATTAGTAGAAGGTGTTTATCACAACACATGTGTGGATTCCTTGTATTTATTGATGAATCTTCTCAAATTATCAATTGATAAGTAATCATAAATAAATTATCATACTATATATCCTTAATAGAAAAACTCTAATGTTATAACTTTAATTAAATTCTATAATAATGATCCATTTTTTAAATAATAAATTAAACCTAGAAATAACCACAACTGATCCACCAGAATCATGTGGTTGATATGATATGTATTTTACCTTTGAACAAGTCTAGTGTTCATGATATGATCCTTAAATATGCTTTGAATTCTTTAAAGATACTCTTAAATTAGTCATAAAACTTTTGATGATATTTACATAGATAACCATATATAGTAAAAAACCTTACGTAGATCATTCATATGGTTTATTATTTAGAGAATAGTGTCAATCCAATGTACATGAAGTTGAATTATCCACGTGAAGGTTGTTTAGACTCTTATATAGATCGACTTTAATGCTACACATATCATATTGGGTAATTTTGAAATGGACTTGGTATTGATTGGATAGAAAAGGTTAATTGAATGTCTGCATGTGTTTTATTCAATTATTAGAAATATTACGACTTAATCTATCATGATTAGTTGAAATCCTTATTTTGATCAATTGTAATTTTTATATGGTTAGTAGAAATCCCTCTTGCAGTCATTGGACTATAATGTATAGTTAATCCAATACTAAGAAAAATTTCTTCATGGTCTCTTCATTAGTTCACATGAACACTTTAGTTATTCATGTGATTGATTCATTTTACCATGAGATCATTCAAAAACTTCTTCCATTATTAATAGATCATCCTTATAGAAATTGTAATATACTATGGTTGGTTTTATATTTATTATTTATCAAAATATAGTTTAATAACATAAAACATAGAATCCATTAGAATCATAAGAAACATTAGTTAAGATTATTAAAATAAGGAATTTCTTGAATAATCGAACAATATGGTAAGGGATATAATTAAGTATGATTATTATCACATTCCCTTATTTTTAGTTGTGTAATAATAAGTTGTGTTCCATAAAATTTTATTTTGAGTTCAAATAAAATTGGGATATAAATGGATCACTAAATGGAATAAGAATTTTCCACTCCCTCTACCTTATGATGATGTTGTAGTATGTTTTTTATGATGATCATTTGAAAGGTATTTGGAAAGAAGGTTAAATGTATTATTCTTGAGAGAGCGAGTGTTTTTATTCATTAGGAATTGAAGTGATGAGTTGGTAGGGTAATGGGTTTTGAAGGAAGTATTACTATATTGTTCAATGATTTATACTATATATATATATCACATGATTAGGAGATCATGATTTTTATGATATATAGACTATATGTAGTTTTATGGATTTACTCTAGATGTTTATTTATCCTATCATATCTATTTGATACACAAATTCATTAGTATGGTTTATTCACATAGGCATACGGGGGTTTGAAGGATCTTTTTATTAAGTATATTTTTATGTTCACCTATGTTATATATACATTATTATAGATTTATTGAATTGATTAATCGGAATATTTAAGTGAAATTAGATCATGTAAATGGATTTTTTTTGGTGTTGGAGTCTTAAATCCAATTTTTTAATTGAAGGTATATTGGATGCTTTGGTTTCATGATTATTTAATTTTTATATAACTATAGACTTCATTGTTATTTATAACATTTAATGATTTGATTATAATTATTATCATTATAATTTATGATAATATATTTCTATATTTATTTTTAATATGTGGTTTTTACATATTGTTTTATAAAGTTCAATTTTAATATAAGTGTAAGAACCTATGTCTATATGGGTTGAAAATTTCAGAATGTATCTGAATTTTCATTATTGGACAAGTTAAATTTTTGAACAAGAATACAAATGAAATTTTGAATGTTGGATTGCTTTGGAATGGTGTTTTGATATGGGGAATGATTCTTAGGAGGTATCCTAGGTGTTCATATGAGCTTTGTAAGCTTCAAGTTAAGTTATAGGATATTTGGAGTTGTCTATCTTAGGTGCATGGTTTGGTGTGTATGGTTTAGAAGAAACCTTGCGACACCTTGGTTCTTAAAGGGTTTTAAATTAATTTACAAGTGAGAATATTTGAGTTAGTTTGGGGTAAACCATGTAAGTCAAAAGGAGAAACTTTGTGAGGTGGTGGAGAGTATGAGACATGGTACATGACCTTGCACATGGTTTCAGGAAAACCGTTCACCTTACTGCTTATGGGAGGCAATAAAGGAAACATGGTTGTCAAATGATTTGTCTAACCATGTGTCCTAACTATGTAGGGTATGGTGTGTGGGAAAGTAGGGGGATCATATTTGGTGCTTGATTTGAAAAATAATGTTTAAAAAACGTGCAGTTTCATAGAATTTCAATAAAGGGGGGATTTTACCCAAATACCCCTTGAATATTGTTAGCCACTCAGCCCTTCTTCTAACCCATTTGGTGTGATAGAACTAGGGGGTTATTAACCACACTTCATCTTTATCTCCCATTTGGTGTTCATGAACCAAGGGGTTCCCAACCCCCTTTATCATTCTCTAAACCCATTATTTAGAACGTGTTAATGGAATTTTAGTGTAATTTTAATTGAGTTATATTCATACAATGGCTTCATTTCTTCTTCTTTTTATTGCTTATCTCTAATTCTGGTTCTCTATAGTTTAGGTTTTGTCGATGATTCTATTGGATCATAGTGTAATCATCCATTTCTCATTGGGATTTTGGCCATCTTGTGGAGGGGGGATCCTGATACAAATTTAGCATGTCATTTCCGGGCATTTAGTTTGGGTATGTGTTTATTTTGAATTTTATTAGGTTTTAGAAATTTAAATAATTTAATTAATTTTGGTAATGGTATTGAATCTTAGTGATTTTCCTTAAAATGATGTTGGTAGTTTGTTTTTGACCTTCTATATAGGCTACATGGAGTTTCAACAAGAGTTTGATGCTTAGTGAGTTTCACATCATTATACCAAGTTAGGTTTTGGTTAACAAATTATTACTATTTGTTTTAATTAATTAATTGTTTCTACTCATACCGTGGTTAGAGATTGGGTTCTTTAGATGGACTCATTTTGATATTGAGGAGTATGTATGAGACACGGATTGGCCTTAGCATGGTCGTTGTACTTTGGAAATTTTATAGAATGATTCGTTAATGATGTAGGTTGTCTAAGATCCTAATCCATGGCATTGATTAGTTGATTTACATATGTATGTGTCTTGTTACTTAAATCCAATGTTTGGGGTTTTTGTTCCTTAGTTTTAGAAAATGTTTTCGGGATTTACATTGATACCTTAGACCTTCCATAGATCACATTTAATATAATGGTGTTTATAAGACCAAATCTATAGTTTCCCAGGGGGTTGTCCATTTCTTTTAAAATATAGAATGATGATGTAAAAGGAAAATTGATTGTGTTACGAGCATAGCCAAATTATTCTCATTGGTTGGATTATTTAATTATTCAAATAGATAATGGGTAGAACTTGGTAATAGATGTTTGTAACTTATAAGAAGATAAAATATGTTGTTTTCTTGTGTTGAGATTTTTTGAACTTTTTATGTGGCCCTTGATATGGATTTAACTATGTAAGTTTGGTTTTGACTTGATTTTGGTTGTAAAAGGGGAACAATATAGTCTGAAATGGATATTGTTTTAAAATTATGTGTTGAACTCCAACTGGTTTTCTTAAAAATAGGGTTTATAAATGTATTTCAATGTTGATTAGAAATGGGTGTGTGGTTTCTCCCTTTGGGGGGATGCCTTGATGTATCTTTCTAAATGCTTGAAAGAAATATGGGTTTTAAACTATATTTAGTGTTAAAGACCTAGAGGGATATTGGGAAATGATAATGGCTTGAAAATGGGGTTTTAAAACTTTTTGAATGTTGTAAGGTCAAGATGTTGAACCTTGGTATTTCAGAAGTTATGAAATAGTTTAGGTTTCAAACTGATGATCCAGGAACAAGTAGCATACTATATGGACTAGGTTTCATTTTGAGGATCTAGGAATTAATATTATACTCTATGGTTTTAGTGTGAGACTGATTCTCTGGGAACACTGGTATACCAGATGGAAATTGATTGTGGATTGATGCACTATATACATGGTTTAATGTGTTTGATGGATACTCCAGACACACTTTCATAAATTCATGAGTATGTAATGAATTGAAGATCAAGTAAATATGGCAATAATATAAAAAAATAATGTAATAAATAATTCTCTGTATTGATACTGATAGATTTGGGTATGGTTTGTGTGGAGGAATGAGGTTCTCGGCATGGTTGACATTGATGTTTATCCATCCCTGAGATAAATTTTAAATGAAAAGCCAATTTTATCTTTAAAATTATATATCAACCTATGTTTTTTGAATTATATGACCAACTTAGATCGATGTAGGTTTGTTTTTCCTAGTTGTCACCTTAGTACCCGAGGGCCAGTGCGTACTAGATGAGCTCTTTTTTTCTTGGAATGCATCTCTTTTTCTATAATATTTTTATTCCACTATTTACATGTATACACTGATTCATAGACTGGTATTTTCACATTAAACCATTAGTTATGGGATATTCAGTTTTTATCACACCCTTATTATGTAACCACTATAAAAGGGTATGCTAGAAGCTCTCAGATGTTTATTATAAGAACAAGTATGGTCCGAAGTTTGGGTTTATCTTTGCAAGATCGGACTGGATAGCTCAGATGTCATCAGGAGGTTTGATGATGTGCAACTATAGAGATGTTATGGATCCTTTTTATTATTTTATTTTATTTAGGTATGTTATAAAACCATCCCATTGATTGGGGAGTTAGATGTATGATAAAGATGTTTTAGCTTTAAATGCATTATATTTTATCATGGAATGTACAATTGATTTATTTTTCCTACTAACTATTATTTATATAATGATTGGTTACTATTATTATTATTATTATCATTATCATGAACATAGATATGTTGGTATAATCTTTTTATAGTTTCACTCTTGACCCCCATTTCATGTTGGTAGCCTATGACGTACAAGGAGGCTTGCCTAATGTCAAGTGGTGTACCAGATTAGGGCACCTGTTTTTGGATCCTAGGTTGGTATGTCAAAAAGTGGTATCAAAGTAGTTAATTTCCCATTACATTTTTATTTGTGGTTTGGTAGAATGGAGATATAGAAATTTATTGGAGCTTGTGATAGATATTAAACTATTGTGTCCTGGACAATTATTCTAGTAGCTTGTATAGTTTACTAGTCATTGGATTTCTATTTTCATTTGTGATGTTATGGTTGTATATGATTTTTTGTTGGATTACAAACATGTGGTTTGGAATGTTTGTTTATGATTGGTTTATGGATATTGTCCCATAGACAAGAGTCTTATGATTTGGTTTTAGATCTTTTCATATATAGGTAAGTGTCATCTCAGGTATCATGGTAGAAACATAAGATCCACATGTTATAGGACATTTAGTGCATGATTTTTCTGATGATGGAGGATCAATTGTTTATGCTGTTAAAAACTGCTAACACAAGTTTTTCCCAAATAATTACTTGGTGAAATTCTACTTAGGTGGTCTGAATTATATATGTGTCTCTTTATGATGGAAGGCTATGTGGATCTTTGGTGAGATGATTAATGATGAGGAAACTAATGTTTTACTTTGACATAATAGGTGTAGTGACTCTATTTGATTATTAAGGTATCAGTATATGATTGTTTGACCCTTGTGGGTGTGTTTTGTTTGTGGTTGACTATTTAGCCTAGACCTCTAAGGATCGGTCTGATGTTAAGATGCTTAAAGAGGGCTGGTTCCCTAGTCATGGGAAGTTGGTTGTGTTATGACAAATTTTATATATGAGACCTTAGTGTTGGGTTTTTTGATGTGATGATATCAGGTAATATTGGGATTGAATAATGTCTGTTTCCCTATGATTTATGGCCTTCTATGAGTGTCCTAGAAATAAGTGGTTGGGCTTAGTGACTTGACATGAGACTTGACTGGTGGGTATAGGTGAGAGATCCTAGTGACCTTTTTAATGAAACTCTGGTTTAGAGAATTAGTATAGTTTAACTTCATGCCTGACCTATGATAGGGTTCTACTGGGTTGTGTGTGACTTTGTCTGTATATGACATATATGGATGTTTTAGGACTTTTGAGAAAGGTGCATGAATGGTGAAGCCTAGTATGGGATTTTATAACAGGGGATGCATTTTGTTTTGGAGAAGTAGAAATTATGTTCTAGTACTTCATATGTATGGGTAGTTTCAAGATGGGAAAGATCATATCGGTGCCTAGCATGGGTGAAAGTTGTGTAGGTGGGATGCGATCAATGTTTATGCATTGAAATTGGGAGAAAAAGAGGTGTTTAAGTGTGTGAGTTTTTTTATCATGTAGGTTTACATTGTGTGGCGACTGTAGATTTTAGGTACACCTAGTATGTTCACAAGTAAAGGTATGGAGATGTATGGTTTCCTTGATATGAATATATCTTGGAGTGATGACGATTTAGAGGAACATCTGTTTTATGATAGTAGTAATGGTTAGGTGCATAGATAAATTATCTGTAGATGTATATTTATGAACATAGTGAGAGTGTAGATGATCATAGTTGAAATTTTGAACGATGGTTGAGTTTTGAGGGGTCGACCAAGTGGTTTTGGATCAGTGAGTTACCTTTGTTTTTGGAAAGCACCAAGGGTGATCTGTGATATTTGAAATAGAAATGTGAGAGATGCATGGATAATGGGTAGGAAATTTGAACCAAATTTTCTTGAGACACCACCTTCTAGGGTCAAATATGTTTTTTAGTTGGGTTAAATGACAACCTTTTATAGATAAGTGTTATTGGGATACTAGAGAATCACACATGGGGTAGTTCACTATGAGTTTTGGAATGTGGATAAAATATTATGGGAGTGTACACCCTAGATTTTTGGGTTATGTGGGTAGTAGAGAGTAGGTTGAGTCTTGATTCGAAAGGGAGAAGGTGATTGCAGGCGGGGAGGCCAAGGCCTTTGAATGGGTTTAATATATCCATGTTGTTAGAGGTTATGTTAAGAAAGGATGAGTTTTTAGTGATATTCAATGATGAAATTTTTGTTTACTCTTAGTATATAGATGATCATGACCAATTTATCAACATCATCCTATATTTTCTAAGAGATAATTGGTTGTATACCAATCTATCTAAATAAAATTTCTATTTTTTTATAAGGACATATTTGGAGGTTGAACTTATAGAGTGGTTGTAGTAAACTTTCATGAGGGGAGGTGAACTATCAGCTGTCTGTAGGTAAGTCCTTATTGTAGACTGAATGTTAATGAATGTTGGATGTTCCACTCTTGGAAGTTGGGAATGAGTGACAATTGGTGATTAATTTTTTCTCTCCAATGAGATCGATATGGTCATGTACAATTCATGGGTTAGAAGTGGTTGGAGATAGGTATCATGTGGTTTGGGTTGTTTAAATGAGGTGATGAAAATGACACTTCTATGGCGGGGAGGGATGTGTCAGTAAAAAAGGTGTGAACCCAATTATAGAAGGGTTATAGGTGTGCAGAACTGACCAGGGATTGATTTTTGTGGAATTATGATGCTAGATAGGAACCAATGAGTTTCACCCTTTTATTTCATAAGGAATTATAATGGGTAATTTTTATTGGTGTATGATCAATCTGAGAATTGTCTTTGGGATCGAGGTGGTTATAAAAAGTAATACGAGTTTCTAATATTAGGATGCATTAGTGGTATGATAAAGCATGATGACGGTGTTGGTTCAGTGGAGGATCTGATTGTTGAATCTCACTATGAGTTGTGTATGTACTCTATTAGATTTGTTTGGTTGGTCATAGGATGCCTTTGGGCATGAAAAAATCATGATTAGGTGAGGTGGAAATGTGTCAGCTATTGGATCCTAGTTTTTTTGTGATGTGTCGACCGAGGATAGTTTAACATGGGATAACATATGAAGTTGGTATATAAAGTTATAAATCACATCTAACATTTAATTTTGGAAAGGTAAGATGTGTTTCTAGTGTTGAATTGGGCCTGTGAGGATATGCCAGTTTGTTATTTGTACATGCATGGATGGTAGGTATGTGTCCACTCCAATTGGTATTTGATGATGGTAATGGGTAATGATGTTTAGTGGATTTCTCATGGATATTTGGGAATAGTGAGTTGGGAGCTGTGCTAGGTGTGTTGTGGGTGCATGAGTACAAGGTTCTTTTGAGATTTTCTAATGGATAAGCTGTCAACCATCAGAGTTGGTAGTTAAAAGTTGAATATTAGGAAGGGGAGAACCATAGCTTTGATGGTTAATTGGATGATGAATAAAATTTGTGTTTTAGTCAGTTGGGATTAATTAAGTTCCATCATGGTGTTCCAATTTTGAAAATGGGTGTCAGATCAGGTCATAGATAGTTGGGTACCTTGAAATGAAGGTTGTGATTTGGTAGGGTTTTATGTAATGACCAAAACATTCATTAATGAACACTACTCTTGATATAATTAAATGTCTTATTATGGTTATATAAATTGTGAACTTCATTAGTTTTATGTTTCTAGATTTTAAAATACCGCTATGAATCATGATTGTTACTAATATAGCTGTTGAACAATGATCACAAGATTAGTATAAATATTGGGCTTTATCAATTCCAATTTAATCAGACCAAGGAAGGGGTGGCCTCATCCAGAATACTTACCTCATATGAAGCCCATTTTTTGAAGCTTATAAAGGAGGTGGAGTCATTGGGATTCACTCTTGACCAATCCCAAACTGAGTTTGAACAAGTTAATCTTGATTAGAACCGACTGCAGGAGAAGTGGAAGTTAATACAGATTACCACACAAGCGATGTTATCTGATCCACCCCAAGAGTCTGTCACCATCACACACCTTACCCTTCAGTATTATGCAAGTTTTATAAGGGTTTATGTAACAAGACCCTAACACTATTACTATTTGCATTATTTTTGTATAAATAATGTGCATTCATTTTATTATTGTTACTTTGTAAATAGTTTTTAAAGCACAAATAGTATTTTTAGTTAATATTCAACTAAGAAGTCTATTTTGACGAATTAATGGATTTTTGAATTAAATAGTATTTTAATATGATATAATTAATAACATAATGTTTATTAAATATAAATTATCACATAATTTTATGAATTCAATTGTAATTTTTATTAAGGTTGGAAAACTGTTTTTTTCAGAACCGATGAATTTTCGGTAAATGTCAGTTTTTATTTTAAAAGTAAAAATTCACATATTTATAAAATTATTTAGATAAAATGAATATTTTTTTTGGAATCATGATGTCAAAATTATCTAATGGTGAATTTTTCATAATTTTTTGAGACAGTCAAATTTTTGGGTAAAAATTAAATACCGTTTAAATATTTAATGTGTTTTATGACATCATAATGACCCAATAGAGATGTAATAAAATAATTTAAACATTATTTTCAGACATCATATGTTTTACCATTAAAATAATGTTATTTCATATTTTTTTGATTAATTTTACAAGTCTTTGTGGACCCTCCAAGACTTATAAACATTTTTTCTTTTTAAATTGTTTTTCTTGAGAGTGTGACTCACCTCCACAAAAGAAAACCTATTATTTTAATAATTTAGTCCATTGGACTTATAAAATATTTTTTCCACTCCCCCTTGGAAAAACCCATGGGAAAAAACATGTTCTGGTTTGTGGTATTGATTATTTTAATTTGAGGTGTCCCAAACCTAAATAATAAAGAATTCCCTCTTCTTTCCTATATAAACCTACAAAAGCTCCCACTTCTTCTTCACTAAAAGAATTTTGAGTTCGACCAAACCCTTCCCTCCTTTCCCTAGAATCCTCCCAAGGTGCCCCAGGCTCTATAGAAGCCTCGATCAAGCCTCTCTCAAGCCTTTGGGATCACACTTCCAAGTAAAGTATTTTTTACTTTCTCATTTTTTTCTAATTTTATTAAAGTTGTCATGCCCTTTTGTTTTCAATTAAAAATGTTGGGGTATGATTTTTCTCCTCCTCTATACTGTCCTATTTATGTTTGGATGATGGTAGACCCCTTTATCTCTCATTAATTTCTCCCATGTACCCCCGTTACCATGCCAGAATTCCATGATGGATTTCTCTCTCCTCTTTTAAATCCAAGTAATTCTTTTTATTATAAATCTAAATTCCATTATTTTTTTGGGACATGTATTTATATGACCCCATTTCTTTAACATATGACGAGACACCCATTTCTCTCTCATCAACCATTTTCATGAATCCTTATGTCACGCCGTTATGCTGCCGAAATTGCACCGCATTTTTCGGAGCCAATATCATTGTGTAGTGAATACCATACCCATGTCTCTATCAATATTATTAACCTTTATGAACATATAAATATTGAATAGTACTTTCATTTATTTATTCCACAGTACTTAATGGTGGAATAACTTATTATTTTGAATTATTCCATGATCCATGTGGCACAATTATGCATGAAATGAAATGTTTAAGAAGGGTGCGCCCTGATAGCACTCCAATGCATTGGGTAAAGTGTAGTATCATGATACGACATGTGAAATGGGTGTTGACTCATGATAATTAATTTGAAATTAGGATTTACTTGTGATTAATTTGAAATGAGGGTTTACTCATGCTTCATGTGCAATGAGCCTTGGATATTTCTAATTCTATGTTAAGTGTTGTTGCCACATTTCCTTGTTATGATAATCATGGTTTATCATGACTTTATGTTAATGTTTCTATTGTGCTCTATTGATATGCCTATTTTTTGACATGTATTGTATTCCTCATGATATTCCATGTTTATTCCCTCTTTGGGATTTATATATCACCCTTTTCTTATGCATGTCCTCATGTTATCCCATGCAATGCAAAGTATGGGAGAATGTAGTGGTAATGTAAATGAGGTTTTCAATAAAGATGTTGTGTGTTTTATGTTCTAAGATATTATGTAATGTTCCTAATCCCCAAAGACACTAGACATTTGATCTTATATGTTGTATCAAGTGTCTATTTTATGAAATAAATCAGGTTTAAATGTGTAATAAAAAACAGGGTTGTTATATTTTAGGCATTCAAAATCTAAATAAGGTCATTGGATGTTACTATTGATTGTTGTCGGTTCGATGGTTGGGATATATTTCACCCAATACTTATTTAGGATGAGAATTATTATGGTGGGGAGGTTTTAAGATCCCACATATATACAGGTTGAAATTTTCAAAAGGAATTTTATATTTTCATTACTGGACAGGTCAAAATTTTGAATATAGATCAAAATGAAATTATCTGAGTTATAATACTTCAATTTTTATTTTGAGATTAGGAATGATCCTCAAAATGTTTCTTGGTGTGTTCAAAAGAGTTTTAGAGGGTTCCGTTTTTGTTTTATAAGATTTAGAATTTTTTAGGAAGGGTACATGGTTTGGTGTGCATAGTTTATGAGAAACCATATGACACCTCGATTCTTAGTGGGTTTTAGTTAATTTTTAACTTATCAAGATTTATTTGTATAGTTAGAGCATAGTTTGTATTAAACTATTCGATCTGAAAAAAAAACAATGTGAGGTGTTAGAGAGTAAGAGGTATGGTTCATGGCCTATAAATGGTTTTAGACAAACCATGAACCTTAATACAAAGGTGAAGGAGTGAAGAAAACACGGTTAGAACACAATTTGTCTAATAATTTGGGGAATTGGGTGTAGCATAGTAGGTGGAACACAATTGGCACATAGTTTGGAAAATAATGTGGCTAAACCGTGCAGCTACACAAAATTTCATTAAAATGGGTACTTTACCAAAACACCCTCTCATGATTTTAAACCACTCCTCCTTCATCCCATACTTGGTTTTTATGAACATGGGGGGTTGTAAAACCCCTTCAAACTTCTCCAACCCCTTGATTTAGGGTGTTTTCATGGTGGTTTATTGGATCCATAGGTGGGTTATCTTCCCCTCAGGTATTATATTCTTATTCTTATTCTTTATTATCTCTAATTTAAGTGTTCTCTAATTTAGTTTTTGTTGATGAATCCCCTATATCATGGTGGAATTTTCTATTTCTACTGGGGTGTTTGTTAGTGTTGTGTAATGGAGATCCCAAGAGAACCTCCTCATGTCATTGTGTAATGTTTCATTAAGGTACAAGTTCATAGTGAATTTTCTTAGGCTTTCTTAGTTGAATTAATTTAATTAATTATTGAAATTGTATCTCTTCTTAGGATTTTCTTGGGAATAGTGCCAGGAGTATATTGTGGATCTCTTATGGCAGTTACATGGAGTTTTGATAATAGGTGAATGCTCATTGAGTTTTCCAATAATATTACAAGTTGGGTTTTGGGTAATTAATTAATTTTAATTTTTATAATTATTTAACAGATTTTACCCATCATTAGGTTAGAGATTAGGTGGTTGAGATGAGCTTGTTTGGATTTCAAGGAATTTGGATCAAACTTGGACCAGCCTGGGTAAGGCTTCCATACTTTGGAAATGTTATGGAAAGCTTCATTAATGATGTATGTGGTCTAATATCATTACCCATAGCCTTGATTAATTTATTTTATTGTGTATATGTTTTTTTAATTCAAGCCCTTGTGTGGAGTGTTTGTTCCTTGGTTTAATTAAATGGGTTTGGTCTTTAAATTAATACCTCAAGCGTTCTATGTATCCCATTAGATCATATAGTGTTTATAAGATTGAATCTGATGCTGTCCATGGGGTGGACCATTTCATGGAACATGTAGAATGGGGTAGTAAAGGGTAAAGTGAATGGGTTAGGATATTAAACTAGTTATTCACATTGGTTTTATATGAAATAAATAATCAATGACCTAAATGTTAGAGCATGGTATTAAATGGTTGGATCTTGTAAGAGGATAAAATTTGATGTCTTCTTCTGTTAAGATTTTATGAAATGCCTGTGAGGGCCTTGAAATGGTTTCAAATGTCTGTGTCATGTTTTGAACTAGTTTTGGGTTTTAAAGTGAAAATATATGTTTTGAAATGGTTATTGTTTTAAAAATTAGGCGTTGAACTCCAAGTGCTTTCATTAAAAGGGTCTTATAAATGGATTTTAATATTTATTGGAAATGGGTGTGTGGTTCCTACCTTTAGGGAGACAAATTGATGGGCCTTTCTAATTGTTTGATGGAAAGAGGGGTTTTAAACTTGATTAGTGTTAATGGTCCAAAGTTATCTTTGTAAATTATAATGTTTTTAAATGGGTTTTTTGTGACTTTTTAAATATTGTCATGTCATGATGTTAAACCATGGTATTTAAGAAATGATGGAATGGTTTAGGTCCAAGAATGATGCTTGAAGAACTTGTATGTAAGAACCTGGGTTTTGAGCCTGTACGACTTTGAAAATTTTCTTAATGTTATTCCAGAGCAAGGTGTTCAGACGACATGCGATTCCAAGCCTCGGTGTGGCTAGAATTAAATTCTATGTGCGTTCACACTAGACATGCCAAATAAATAGAATAACTCCTAAATGGTTTCTTGGATGGGAAAACCAAGGGCACCATTGAGTCTAAAAGGTGTCGTTTACCCTAGGGGGGCTATAACTTTCACGAGGACGACCCTTCTGTGAAAAACGCCACCAGGGGAATTTTCGTAATTTAGCGGCCTTTGGCGTGGACTTTACAACTATTGAATGGAAGTTTAGATTAAAATTATAATACCTCCATCATGCTTAGAATGTGGTTTTTACCCTAGAGGCAGCTTAACCCCGACCCCGCTGAAAGTTCGAGTACGAGGTCTATGGGCAGGGGGTTTAAGTGTTTTTTATTTAAACACCACCCCACAATCTACTTCCCCTTTCCCATCTTCCCTGGAGGTTTCCTCTAGATGGGATCCTCCCCTCTCCTCCACCACTTCGGCAAGCCACGACGGCTCCGATGGACCAATCGTGAAGCTTCAGGCTATGCCCAATGAGGTAGGAGGTTTCGTTTTTAATTTTGGTTTCTGCTTTGTCTTTAAATATAATTTCCTATATTGAATTGCTGTCGAATCGTCAAGCGAAGACCCTAATTGCGTAGGGCTTAATTTTATCTTCCTAATGATCCTTAGGATTGATTTTGAAAGTCTCAGGGCGTCTAGGGCGGTCTCGGAATGTTTATCGGCTGTTTCTTCCTTTTTCGGGCGGTCGGCGCTGCGTTCCGATGACTTTCAGGCTGTGGTGGCGCGGTTCCTAGATGACGGCGCGGTGGCGGACCCAGGAAGTGTGACGGGGCTCTAGGAAGCAGCTCGAGGAGGTGGCTCCAGGCAGCTCCAGGCGGCGGCTCCAGGCAGCGGGCGAGGTCGACTGCGCCGGGGTGCGACGAGGCGACATCACGGCGCGCGACCCAGTGCGAGGACCGAGACCAACTGAAGGTGGGTCTCCGCGCAAGACCGTGACCCGCCATGAGGTCCGGTCATCACATGCGTGAACCCAAGGTCCATGGCTGGGCCACACGACTGAGTCGCGGCCCGGAGCTGCGAGCCAAACCGTCCGGCGCGGGCCGGCCCAGACCGACTGGACCAGGCCGGTCCAACCCAAGGGGTTCGTCCCCTCTAACTTCGGACACCCGTAATATTCTCTATGGGTGTCCATTTTACGTGCCATCTACAACAGTGCAATTCTGGCGTCGAGACGAAGCCTTTGAGATGGTGTCAGAAAATTTTAGTTCCCGAGACGGGGGCTCGGTGGCGCGTCATGCTCGTTAAGTACTATGCTTAGATTCTTCTTTCGGATGGCGTAGATGCATACAGAGTCCGTTTAAGGCATCTTCAGTGGAATTTGGACCCTAGGATCGAGAAGAAGTGGTCTAGAGTGGTTTCAGGCATTGAAGCTGGAGTTGAGGCATGGGGTCCACATGCTGTCTTTTAAGCTGTGAGCAGCGTTTTGCTCCTTTTTCATCAGACATCTATTCGGCGTAAATGAGTAGTCATTTTGGCATGTTTTTCAAAGGGCATCGAAATGGAGAGGTTCGCCCGACCTCTTTCGGGACCGAGGTGTGGACCCCACGAGACGCCGTATGGGCTTAAGTTGGCGTTGAGTAACTTTTTCATCGGGAGCCCATTTCCAGCGAGTAAGTATTCTATATCACTTGTTTTTTCAAAAGGATTACAATAGTATAATCTATTTGTGTGAGCAGAGTCTCTTACGCGATCTTATTAAATTTGGAAAGTTGAAAGGGTGTTGGTCGGAGTTCTATTTGATTCACTCCGACCCAATGCACGACTGTGATGTTTGCGAAACCCAGTGATGGCATGTGCAACACAGAGTTGTCAGACCAGTTCAAGGTTTACCCTTTAGCGAGGCTGGGTAGTGGGTTACCCACTAGCATATTAGGGTTTACCCTCTAGCGAGGTTGGGCAGTGGGTTACCTGTTGACTTTAGGGTTTAACCTCCAGTAAGGATGGGCAGTGGGTCACCCGATGAACTTTTTAGGGTTTAACCTCTAGCAGGGCTGGGCAGTGGGTCACCCGAAGATCTCTTATGGTTTACCCTCTAACAGGGCTTGGTAGTGGGTCACCCGAAAACCTTTTGGGTTTACCCACCAGTTTGGCTGGGCAGGGGGTTACCCGACGATTTCATTCAGACATCGCCCCTTTTGATGAGGCTAGTCAGTGGTTTTTCTCTATGGTTTCTAGAGTTGGAATTTTTGGTGGTATGGATCGAGGATATG
Source organism: Viscum album (assembly GCA_963277665.1). Lineage (NCBI taxonomy): Eukaryota > Viridiplantae > Streptophyta > Magnoliopsida > Santalales > Viscaceae > Viscum > Viscum album. Next base: position 403,612,702 of record OY728137.1, on the reverse strand, counting down.
ATAGCTTTGACATGACCTTAGGACATACGAGTACGAGGGGAGTTTTTCCCACTGATATGCGTCCTTGAGATGTGACCTAAAAGCCATGCGGGCGAGTCAGTGCAGCCCAAAGAGAATAGTATCGAGGTGCGGTGATTGAGCCCCTTTGACTTGTACCTCCTAGGTTGACGGGAGAGACATTTGGGATCAGTGTTGGATATCCCAAGAAATATTTTCAACTCTTCCCAGGATGATCTTGGAGATGGAGATCCCGTTACACACTCATTCACGTTCCTTGGTGATCATATATACATATACACCTGATGTATGTTCCCACTCCTTGAGTTCAGTTATTCTCTTTCTTGGAGGGGTGGAGACGTGCAGGGTATTGCACAGGCTTTCCGTGTTTAGTTCCTCTTGTTTGGATGAGTCCACTCTCCTATTATAGGTAGAAAATTCTTAGCAAGAAGTTAATCTACTCACCATTCCTGGGTCCTTGAATTTAGATGAGTTCACTTCCTTCCACTTGTTGGGTTTAGCTGCACTCTCTTTATTGTACTCTTTTATTATTTTGGTTCTCTCTACTGCTCACCTTTTCTATGCCACCATTTTTTCTCCCTAAATATTTCGGGGAATCCTACTGAGTATCTTGATACTCACCCCTTCTTGGGCTTTTCCCGCACCTGGTGTGCCCTTGCAGACGACGGACATGTCGATCTTGACTAAGGAGGAGCGTAGAGGTCATAGGAGCTCGGACAACGTGTCGTGGTCGTTCCAGAGTTTTTAGGTGGGGATATATCCAGTTTTTTCATTTTGTTTACCTCTTGCTGGGTTGTAGAAACTTTGTGGTTGGGTGCATGTTTTTCCCTTTTTACTATTTAGTTTACTTGTCACTACTTTCAGCACTTTACTTGCTCTATTTAGTGGTTGATGCATGACTGTGGTTGGGTTATATCTATTTGTCCTGTGGTTTTCTTTTTTACTCTACACTTCTGCATCAAGTGGGTTTTTTGTGCATGTGTACAGGAACTATGGGGAAGGCCTCCCCTAGAATTTTATGCCTTCGTCGTTGGTCTCCAGCCTCTGGCCTATGGAGGCGGGCTTGAGGTAGTTGCGGCTCAGGACTGGTAGGGCCAGGTTGTGACAAAGTGGTATCAGAGGTGGTTTGTTCCTTATGGATTTTTCTGACATCCCTAAAAACGAATTGGTTGGGGTTTAGGGAAATATTGTAGACGTGTCTCGAGAGAATCTCTCAGGCCAGGGAGTCTAGTGATTGTACGAGCGACTGATGTATCCATTCATGAGGACCCTGAAAACCTTCTTGTCGACTCAGCACGCTGAGACATTTGTTGCAGGGAACTTTGGAACATGCATCCCGTAGGATTTAATCTTTGACTATCCTTTTTGAGTCAACTCTGCTTTGTTATTACTGATATGTATATATATGCTCATCTGATTGCGGTAATCCTTGATATTTTTCAGGATGCCCCCACAACAGCAGCCAACTAGGTTACCCTCTCCAGTTCATGAAGACGACCTGGAGAGCAATGAGGCGTCAGTTTAGGGACCCTCCCATGATCCCCTTCCGCCCAGTGCTTCAGTAGTGGCCCCTCCAACTATGGAGTGGAAATTAGTACTAGCTGCAAAGGCTGAGGATGAGCACACTCTGAGTGCGCTCCGAGACTTTCAGCGTCAGCGGCCGCAGAAGTTCCACAGAGACCTGGATCCCCAGGCGGTGAAAGACTGGCTAGAGTCCATGGACTGACTTTTCAGACTGGTACAGACTCCATTAGACCAGATGATATCCCTAGATTCCAGCCTTTTCCTCGGGATGGTCGGGCGTTGGTGGGGGTTGGTGATGCAAACCCATGACGATTCGTCTCTCACACGGGATAGCTTCCACCAGCTCTTCCGGGAGGAGTACTCCCCCTATTTATTATTCTCTATTCAGATTCAAGTGATTCTAGAATTGAAGTATGGGGGATGCCCGTGGTGTAGTGCATGAACCAGTTTACTAATCTGACATGCTACTCGAAGGATATGATCTGTGATAGTTGCTTTCGAGCACGAAAGTTTGAGCATGGTCTTCTCTGGGAGATATGTGCTAGTGTAGTACCCCTGTGCATCTCTACATATGTCGAGGTACTAGAGCAGGTTCTCATGAAAAAGATATTCTTGGATGAGGGGTTCCAGATGATAGGGCCTAGCAGTGGCCACTTTAGAGGAGAGTCTTCAGTGACGGGAAAGCGGAAGAGAGAAGAGCCTCTGTCGAGGAGGCCCTTCCGTTAGAAGACTCAGGGGCAGGTTCGTACACTGCAGTGGCACAATGGGGCATCGAGGTAGGAAAGAGACAGACAGTGCTATGGCTGTGACAGATGAGGCCACCTAGCACGAGACTGCTCGACTAGGCATGTCGAGCAGCTGTGGTAGGCAGTGGGGGCACCACAGGGGCAGAGGATTCTCCGTGACTAGGGATCCCCCAGGCGAGGACAAGGTGGTCCTCAGGGAGGCGGCGTAGGCAGAGTGCCAGGACCTGGAGGTCTGGGATGGCGTTTTGAGGTCCTTCCACTGCCACCATCGGGTGGCCCATGCCAGGCTCAAGGATCTGGTGGTAGGAGCCACAGGCAATTTCAGGCTATGGGAATTCGTGACCCCCCAACACACGAGATGGTTCAAGGTACGCTTTGTGTTTAATCTACGTTCTCTTCATTATTAGTAGACACATGCACCATCCAATCTTTTATATCACTACTGTTGTTACAGGAGTTGGAGCTTCCAGTTGAGGCGCTGAAACCTACTCTTAGCCTTGAGGTTCCCATAGGAAGTGCCTTGTTAGTGAAATTTATCTGCAGATAGTGTGAACTATCGTTTGAAGGATGGAGTTTCACATGGTACCTGGTAATCATCATGATGGAATGTTATGATGTCATCCTTGGCATGGATTGGCTTTCTATGATTCACACCCAGATCGATTGTCGTCACAGATGAGCCAGAGGTGTGTTTTCTGATGGGACGAGGTTCAACATCCATGGTGAACGAGACCTCATGGTAGAGTAGATGGGTACTCTGAGCAGGTGGACCCGAACTTTTTCACACTAGCTGGCGAGCATGGCTCTTGGAGAAGAATACGCTATAGGAACTTGTATCCTTACCGTTGTAGAGGACTACATGGACATTTTTCCTGAGGATGTTCTAGGACTATCTCTGAGGTGAGTGATGGAGTTCTGTATCAACTTGTAGCCGGGGACTGCTCTGATATCTTGTGTAGCATATCGGATGGAACCCACAGAGCTTTGATAGCTACGACTTTAGTTGGATGACTTTCGTGAGAAGGGATTCATCCGACCCAGTGTGTCCCATTGGGAAGATACAGTCTTATTTGTGAAGAAGGCATATGGGAGCCTATGACTTTGCGTAGATTATCATCGCCTGAATCATGCCATGATAAAGAACAAGTACCCTTTTCCAAGGATTGATGACCTCTTTGACCAGTTGTGAGGTGATAAGTTGTTCTTGAAGATTGATCTTCGATCTGGCTACCACCAGTTGCGGGTTTGTGAGGTTGATATCCTAAAGTTGTCCTTCCTTTATCGATATGGTCACTATGAGTTTCTGGTGATGCTCTTTGGCATGACGAATGCCCCTGCCGTCTTAATGGCTTTTATGTACTAGATCTTCCACCTATACTTGGACAAGTTTTTGGTTGTCTTTATTGATGACATACTCATTTACTCTGCGACGGAAGAGGAGCATGCAGAGCATTTGATGATGGTGCTAGACTTACTCTGGGAGCACCAGCTGTATGGGAAGCTCTCGAAGTGTCAGTTCTAGATTCATGAGGTTCACTTTCTTGGGAATGTCATTACGAAGCAGGGATTGGTCGTAGATCTTGAAAAGATAGAGGCAGTGCTTGCATGGGAGCCACCCAAGAATGCGTCAGAGGTTTGGAGCTTCCTTGGTTTGGTAGGGTACTATAAGAGGTTTATGGAGGATTTCTCCAGGATTGCTGCCCCCTTGACCGCATCGATGTGGAAGGGATGACCATTCACCTGGACTGATCAGTTCTAGAAGGCCTTCGAGGAGTTGATACAGAGGTTAACTAGTGATCTATTGTTGAGGCTGCCAGAGGAGGGCGTTGAGTTCATCGTATATTGCGACGCTTCAGAAGCTCAGCTCAGGTGCATGCTGATGCAGCAATGCACAATGATTGCGTATGGGTCGAGGAAATTGAGGCCACATGAAAATAATTCTGTGACTCATGACATGGAGTTGGCAGCAGTCGTCTTCGCTTTGAGGTTATGGAGACACTACCTCCCAGGTGAGCGCTTCGTGGTCTACTCAGAACATCAGATCCTCAAGTATGTCTTTAATTAGAGGGATTTGAATCTGAGGTAGAGGCACTGGATGGAGTATCTACATGACAATGATTTCGAGATAGTCTACACTCCAGGAAAGGTCAACGTAGTAGCAGATGCTCTTAGCAGGAAGTCCCAGGCTCAGTTAGTTTAAGAACCTTCAGGGTATTTGGCTTCCCTGTGGATGACCTTAGTGGAGCAGGAGGGTAGGGATTTTATGCAGTTTATGGTGTTGACTCCTTCCCACCTTGAGCATGTGAGAGAGTCACAGCTGGGGGATGTCGACAGTGAGGTACTGTGTGATCAGATATCCATGGGCGACGCACCCGATGGGTATTCTGACGGAGGTAATCATGAGATCCTATTCCAGTGGTGAGCTGTAGTACCAGTGGAGATGTGAGAGGAGGTGATGCATAGTTCCACACTTCTCCCTTGACTATACATCCCGGTCTGGGGAAGATGTACTGAGAACTTCAGTGGCACTTTTGGTTGTCTGGTATGAAGTAGAGCATAGCTGAATTCGTTTCTCGGTGTCTTACTTGTTAGCGGGTGAAAGTAGAGCACCGGGTTCTGGCAGAGTTATTGTAGCCCCTTGATATCCTAGAGTGGAAGTGGGATGGAATATCTATGGACTTCTTTACAAGGCTCTCACACACAGCGAAGGGCCACAATTCTATTTGGGTGATAGTGGATCGACTCACAAAGTCGGTTCACTTCATTGCCATCAGGGAGCAGAGCTCAGTGAAGAGTTTGGGGGCGGCTGTATGTTTGGGATATCATCCTCATTAATGGAGTACCCTATATGATCATATTCGACCATGATGCGCAGTTTACATTGCGATTATGGAGAGGCCTGCAGGAGGAATTCAGGACTCAGATGCGGATTAGTACAACTTTTCACCCCCATACTAACGGGCAGACCGAGTGCACTATCCAGGTGTTGGAGGATATGCTCAGGGCATGTGTGTTAGACTTTGGACGGAGCTGGGAGGATCACCTACCCTTGGTAGAGATTGCGTATGACAACACTTAACACTCTACTATTGGCATGATACCTTTTTAGGCCCTCTACGGGAGACACTTCAGGTTATCATTGTGCTGGACAGAGGTTGGGGAGACCTCCCTCAGGGGCCCAGAGTTGGTGCAGGCGATGACAGAGAAGGTGCGGGTCATTCATGAGCTGATGAAGATGGATAAGAGTAGAAAAAAATCCTATACAGACCGACATAGTATGACTTTGGAGTTTGAGCAGGGAGACCATGTATTTTTTAGAGTCTCACCGCAATGTGGAATGCGGAGGTTCGGTCGGGGAGGCATGTTTTCCCCGCAGTTCATCGGGCCCTTTGAGATCATGCGTATGGTTGGTGAGGTCACCTACCATCTTGCTCTACCCCCACAGCTGGAGAGAGTGCATGATGTCTTCCATGTGTCACAGTTGAGGAAATATGTGCATGACCCCACACACATTATCGACTGGGGAGATATGTACATTGAGGATGGAGCCACCTTTGTGGAGCACCCTCTCGTGATTGAGGACCGACAGGAGCAGACTCTGTTCGGATGGGATATTCCTCTGGTTCATGTGTTGTGGCAGCACAGGATGGTGCATGAGAGAAACTGGGAGCGGGAGTGCCAGATGCAGCTCAGTATCCCGAGTTGTTTTTGTAGTTTTGTTTTTCAGGGATGAAAAACTTGAAGGATGGAATGATGTAAGAACTCAAGTTTTGAGCTGTAAACCCTCATAAATTTTGAAGGAAATTTTTTTCTTAATTTTCTTTGGGATTTTACGAGTACGTAGTTTCTGAAGAAACCAGATTCTGAGGCCCGGTGTGCCCGGAATCATTTTCCGAAGTTTAGCTCGGGTACGTTCAGTGAACGAACAATCCGGTTTTCCTAACTTTTGAACTGGTGCTCAGAATCGAAATCTGAGGGCACCGATGAAACCATAGCGCCGGTAATTGCTTAGGAACACCTAGTATGGAGTTTCATTTCCTTGGGTGAGGTTATTTAAAATAAATGTGTTAACTGAAAAGTGAAATAAAAATTTGTGCTACAATTTTTATTTTCTATTCTAAGTAGTATTAACCTATGCATGGAAGTTGGAGTGGGACCCACTACATCCTAACTCTACTTGGTAGTATATTAGTGAAGTGGGGCCCACACAATCCCCACCCATTCAATTCCATTAAAACTCCCTCTTGAAATTTATTGTGCAACACACCCGCTCCCCCAAATTAATGACATGTCAACTCTCGAAATTAATTGGATTGTTAAATGCTCTTCAATTAATTTAATTAATTGAATGGGATATTTTGAATTTAAAATTAAGGTTGCAATGTGTGTGTGTGAATAAAATAATACAAGGTCTTATTTTATGGGGGGTTGCTACGTTGTGTGGAGGAGAGGGGGAGAACTCTTACAGTCTTGAAGGACATCTCCTTCCTCATTGAAGAACGCGAAGAACACCGGAGCACCAAGGAGAGACGATGTGACGATCTCTCCCTTCTCTGCAACCAATGTGGGACGACATCCTCTTCTTGAACGCTCGCCAACGTCGTCTTCGAACCACCCTCGCGACACCGTTTTTCCGCGACGATCTTTGTACGATAACTTCTTGATGTAGGGGTGTGTTTTTACGACGTGATTATTCCTTGTGTTCTTCGTTAAATATTTGACCACCTATTATCAAATTAACAGGAGAAGGTCGGACCACACAAACATGGGCAACTCTCCTCTCCCTTTGTTGTTGTACTCGTTGCGGATCGAACAAAGGAGGCACGGAGCCACGACACCGCGCGAGAACGAGGAGGAACACAGAGAAGGAGCACGGCGCCGTCGCACCGCGCCGTTGAGGACGAAAGAATCCACGGCCAGAGTCGGGCCGTGGTGAAGGGGCACAACACCGTCACGCCATGCCGGAGAACCATGGAGGGCCGCGGCCGGGGCGGGACGCGGCAGAGGGGGTGCCGGTAGGACAAAGACCACGGCCTAAGGCCGCAGCGGTGCAGGGAAGGGTGGCCGGAAATTCGGCCGCTGAAACAAGGGTAGGCGGGACCCACAGAGGGTCCCGCGGAAGTACACAGGTTGGCCATCACGGCCGGCCGGAATCAGGAAGGGTCGGGGGTTTGTAACCCATGGCGGCTGGAAAAGGGGAGGGCCCCCATGTGGGGGCCGCCATTACAAAACGAGGGGGGCAGTGCACCACCCCTTTCCGCATCCGCTCGGCCAGCGCCAAGCCACCCCGCTCGGCTAGCGTCCAGCCGCCCTAGCCGGGTTGGCCACACCGGGCCGGGCCGCCCGCGCCGGGCCGGGCCGCCCGCGCTGTGCCGGGCCGCCCGCGCCGGGTCGGGCCGCCCGCGCCGTGCCGGGCCGCCCGCGTCGGGCCAGGCCGCACCAAGCCGGGCCGGGCCGCGCCCTAATGGGCTAGACCCAAACCTGGGTCGGGTCAACCCGGTTTGGGCTGACCTAGGGGGTTCTGGGCCAGGTCGGTCTGGGCCCAAACCCCCCCAAAATCGGTCAGATTCATTCAAACGCCCGTAACATGGGCTACATACTTTTGATCGACACACCATCAGTTGCGATGTGATCCTCGGATCGAGAAGTTCATTTAGGTATATTACACTCAAGGTTTCAAAGAACTTTGGGAATGGCCAGGTTTGTTCAGACACGAAACCAACCGGGCCTTCAGAGCGGAAATGCTTATAACTTGATCTCCAGACGTCCGAAATGATGTACTGCCGACATTGTTGGTTTCCTATTAGTGAGACGGTTCTTTTGGCTTAATCTGCTTGGGGTTTGGACACATTTGGAGTATGGTTGAGTTGGTTTTGACTTAAAAACCAACTGGGGCCGTGGGACGAAAAGGCCAATAACTCTCAGACCGGGCGTCGGATTGACGCGCCATCTGTCGCGTTGAGTTACTTTTGTCAAGATGGAACTTTGGGATACATCAAATCTGGACTACGTGTCAGTTGATGTATCGACCCCCTTGGATCGTGGAGTGGACCCTCCCTGAATCAAGTATTTTGTGTGTGAGAACCCTAGAGCTGGCTGTGACTACGACAATGATGACAACATTACTGGGATCCTTCGTGGGTTCGACAGCAATGACGACCATACTGGAATCCTCCATGGGTTCGACGACGATGACTGCTGTTCTCATATCCTATGTGGGTCTGGCAGTACGTGACTACTGTTCTTGTATCCTACGTGGGTCCGACAGTATTTGACACTGTACTTGTATCCTACGTGGGTCCAACAGAGTAGCTGGTCCTGTATCCTTTGTGGGTCCGATAGCTTAGCTGGTCTTGTATCCTATGTGGGTCCGACAGCTTAGATGAATCAGTGGCTACATCTGATCATCTCTATCATCTTACGAAGAAGTATACCTGTGTGAGCTGAGTCTTGACTTTCAATCAATATCTTCGATTTGATTGTTTTTCTATCCTGTGTGGATTGGGTTGTGTTATCCTATATGGATTGGATTGTGCTATCCTGTGTGGACTAGATCGAACTTGGGCTCGGATGTTGAAGCCGGACTGGAGTTGGTGACTTAGGTATATGTATGGGAATATCTCTAAGTAGAGTTGGTTGTTACTTCATGATTGTATGTTTCCTTTGGATTATCTTTTGTGGATTCTGGGAGACCTTTGGGGGTCTCGGGGTCCCTACTAAGTAGCGTATACTCACCCCTGCACGGGCTATGCCCGCACTACGTTATGTTGGATGTAGACGATGGACAACGCTGATCGTGGTTGAGGGTTGTAGAGAAATTCCGTACATGGAGGTTGACCACTGGGCGGGACGTACACGGAGCGGACAGCTGGACCCGAGGACCTGAAGAGGCTATATGTACCCACCCTTTAGGTCTTTGCTGCTTTACTTTTTAGTTGCTTCACTTTCTTTTCAGTTGTACTTCACTTTCAGTTGGGTCTGTATTCTGACCCATTTACATTCCAGCACTTACAGTTGTAACTAGTTTACTTAGTGTTTACTTCATCTTTCCTACTCTATGGTGTTTATTTACTTCATAAAGGAAATGCCTTCCCCTTTTATCAAGATTTAAGCCTTTGGTGCTAGTCGCCCACCCCTGGCCTATGGAAGGTGGGCTTGGGGTAGTCACGACCCGAGCCCCAAGGACAGGTCGTGACAAATTGGTATCGGAGGGAGGCTCGGTTATACCGCAGAACTCAGGACTCTGATCTTTCTTCTATGTGAAGCAATAGTGTTAAGGGTGTTGAGTGTGGTTATAAGTATATGGAGTCCAGTGTTGGTGCAACGACCGATGTATCCATAGACCAAGACACTGACTTCTGATTTCTGACTCAGTGAACGAAAAAATTGATTGCTTGTGTGTTTCAAAAGTTTTCTTTGTGATTACTTTGTGTCAGCTCACCAGGTATACTGTATTGACCGTGGCACACATGTCTCTTTTCAGTATGGCCCCACGACGACAACCAGCTAGGGTTCAGAGCTTTGTATGAGACGAAATCCCACCAAGCAATGAGGGCTTGGTGCATGGCCCTATTACAGTGGAGGCATCGAAGGTACCTCTACCCGTCGAGCCACCGATGCCACCAGCTCCAGCCGCTGAGAGTGCATGTCGCCTTAGTGTACTGCAGGACTTTCAACGTCAGAGACTGCCCGGGTTCTATGGGGAGACGGACCCTCAGGCAGTCGAGGATTGGATGGAGGCTATTGTATGAGTTTTCATGTTAGTAGGGACACCGACTGACCTCATGGTGATCCTTGTAGCGAGTCTCCTGTACGCGGCAGTAGGCAGATGGTGGATCCTGATGCTCTTTGTGCACAACAATGCATCTATTCTTTGGATGGACATTGAGAGCCTCTTTCACTCAGATTTCATCCCAGCCACCCTCCGTGCGGTGCGCATTCAGCAGCTACTATAGCTGCAGCAGGGCAACAAGACGGTAGCCCAGTACTCAGAAAGGTTTACGAATCTCTCGCGCTACTCTACAGACATGGTATGAGACCCATTCTTTTGGGCCTGGACCTTCGAGTAGGGACTGAGGCATGAGATCAGGGCATCGATGATCTCCCTCAGCATTCCAACGCAGGCATGAGTACTGGAGTGAGCCCTTCTTGTAGAGTGATTTCTCGCCGAGCCTACACCAGCAACGAGTCCTACCGCAGGGTGGCATGTAGCAGAGTCTTCTATAGCTAGCAATCGACGGATGTCACAGGTGTCCAGGGGGACCATACAATTAGGCGGATGACCTCAGGACGCTGGCTCAGAGGTGCTGGGGCACACGGCGCAGAGCTAGTTTTACGAGGAGTATATAGTGCTACGCATGCGTCGAGCAGGGCTACATGGATCGTGACTGCCCAACCCATCGTGTAAAGGAGAATTATAAGGTTGAGGGACCACCTAGAAAGAGGCAGAGGGTCGACTGTGGCAGTCTGCAGGGAGTAGGCAGATGAGGCAGAGGAGCTGTCCGAGCAGCAGGTGGTGGGCGGGGCTTTAAGGCTTTACCACCACCACCACCAGGAGGTGCACCCCGACCACTGGGAGTGGGCGGGCAGAGGCAGGCTCATCTTCAGGCAACAGAGGCCTATGACCACAGAGTACCAGAGATGATTCGAGGTACAATCTGTGTCCTCTCCACCCTTGTTGCAGTTCTTATAGACACATTTGCGAGTCATTATTTCATTATCACTGCCCTTATTCGGAGTTCAGAGATTCCGATGGAGCCGTTGGCTCGATCCTTATGGCTAGAGAATCCCACGGGAGTAGACTTGATGATTATGCACTCGTGCCAATAGTGTGAGCTTAATCTGGGATTCGAGAGCTTCGGCTGGGATCTTTTTGTAGTAGCGTCGAGGCCTTACGGCATCATCTTGGGCATGGATTGGTTATCTAAAGTCCATGTTTAGATCGAATGTATTTGGTGCAAGGTGCAGTGTGTTCACACCAATGGGAGCAGGTTCACCTTCACTAGTGAAAAGGGAGCCTTTGTAGTGCAGGATAGACTCATGTAGAGGAGAGGACATCCCATCACTCATTAGTTGGATAGCCTCATCCTAGGAGCAGTTGACATGCAGAGTCCGAGTTTTCCTGTAGTGGTGGATCAGTATGCGGACGTTTTTCCTGACTACGTTCTAGGACTACCTCCTCGCAGAGAGGTAGACTTCTATATTGACATGTACGCTGAGAAAGACCCGATATCCAATCCATCATATCAGATGGCTCCCACCGAGCATCGAGAGCTACAGGTACAACTGGAGGACTTGTAGGTCAAGGGATTCATCTGACCCAGTGTTTCACCCTGAGCTTCCCCGATTTTGTTCGCCAAGATGGAGGACGGGAGCTTGCGAATATGTGTCGACTATCGTCGCCTGAACCAGGTGACCGTGAGGAACAAGTATCTGATACTGAGGATTGATGACCTCTTCGATCAGCTCAAGGGAGCACAGTGGTTGTCGATGATGGACCTTAGGTTAGGCTATCATCAGCTCAGAGTTCGGGACAAGGATGTGCAGAAGACAACCTTCAGATATCGGTATGGCCACTATGAGTTCTTGGTTATTCCTTTTGGCATAACCAATGCTCCAGCAGTGTTCATGAGCCTCATGAACAGGATCTTCCAGCCTTACCTTGATCGATTTGTCATCTTTTTCATCGACGCAATTTTGATATACTCGACCACTGAGGAGGAGTACGCCTACCACTTGCGGGTTGTACTGGACACACTCCGAGAGCACCAGCTTTATGGTAAGCTGTCGAAGTGGTAGTTCTGGATACGTGAGGTCCACTTATTAGGACATGTCATCTATGAGGCGGGGTCTCGGTGGATCCTGCGAAGATCGAGGCAGTGCTAGCTTGGGAGCCCCCCAGGAGCATGACGGAGGTGAGGAGTTTCCTGGGTTTGGCTGGGTACTACTGGAGATTCGTGCCAAACTTCTATAGAGTTTCAGCACCACTTTCATCGTTGACAAAGAAGGGTAAACCCTTCATGTGGTCAGATAGATGTCAGCTGAGCTTCTAGGAGCTGAGACAGTGATTGACAAGTGCACCTATCTTGAGGCTATCGAAGGAGGGAGTAGGGTACGTAGTGTATTATGATGCATCAGGGACCGGACTCGGGTGTGTCCTGATGCAGGAGCGGTCAGTGATTGCCTATGGATCATGATAGTTGAGGTGGCATGAGCAGAACTATGCTACCCATGACCTAGAGTTAGCAGCAGTGGTCTTCGCTCTAAAGATGTGGCGACACTATCTGATGGGTGAGCACTTTACAGTCTATTCTGACCACCAGAGTCTCAGTTATATCTTATCGTAGAAGTACATGAACATGAGACAGTGGCGATGGCTCGATTTCCTCCAAGACTATGAATTTGAGATAGTCTATACTCCTGGAAAGGGGAACGTAGTAGCCGATGCTCTCAGCAGGAGGACGGGCATTCAGCTAGCTGGGTAGGTGATAGAGAAGCTAGCCGCTTTGCAGATATCCTTTGTGGATATTGATATAGAAGCCTTTTTGCAGTCACTCACAATCACTCCTCCACTACTATAGCGGGTCAGAGAGGCACAACATGGGGATGTTGACTGTGAGATGCAGCTTGCAAAAATTTCCTCAGGATAGGCACCTGATGAATTCTCTATAGGGGGGAGAACGACGTCCTTTTCAGGGGACGTACCATGATACCACCTTCTTTAAAGGAGGAGGTGTTGAGAGAGTTACACACTTCCCCTTTAGCGGTACATCTAGAGGTAGTGAAGATGTACCAGGATCTCAGACGACAGCACTGGTGGCCAGGTATGAAGAAGACTGTAGTTGAGTTCGTTTCTCGATTCCTCACTTGTCAGTAGGTGAAGGTGGAGCAACAGGTACCAGCAGGCTTGGTACAACCCTTAGAGGTCCCGGAGTGGAAGTGGTATGGCATATCTATAGATTTCATGAATGGGCTTCCACGTACTTCCAGAGGCCACAACTCCATTTGGGTGATTGTCGACCGAATCACCAAGTCGGCCCACTTTTTACCCATCAGAGAGTAGGGCTCAGTCGAGAGCTTGGGATGCCTCTACATTCATGAGATCGTACGGCTTCATGGTGTGCCATCATCTATAATCTTCGATCGAGATGCTCACTTTACTTCCCGGATTTGGAAGGGGTTACAGGATGCATTCGGGACGCAGCTATGACTAAGCACCGCCTTTCACCCTCAGTCGGATGGTCAGACAGAGAGGACCATTCAGAATCTCGAGGACATGCTCCGTGCATGTGTCCTCGACTTTGGTGACAGCTGGGAGGATCCCCTACCATTGTTGGAGTTTGCGTACTAAAACAACTACCACTCCACTATTGGGATGGCACTATATGAGGCATTGTACGGCCAACCTTGCAGGTCACCTCTGTGCTGGACAAACCCTGGGGAGTCAGCACTTGTAGGACCGGAGATGTTCCAGGCCATGACAGAGAAGGTCTAGGTCATCCAGGAGTAGATGAGGACAGCTCAGAGCTGACATAAGTCTTATGCTAATAGGAGGCAGGGACCACTGGAGTTTGAGGATAGCGACCACGTTTTCTTGCGAGTCTCACCTCGACCTGGATTATGGAGATTTGGCTGAGGTGGCAAGTTATCTCCGCGCTTCATCAAACCGTTCCAAGTTCTCAATAGGATAGGTGAGGTGGCTTATCGCCTGGCTCTACCACCTCAGTTGCACAGGGTGCACAACATCTTCCATGTATCTCAGCTGAGGAGATATGTGCACGAACCGACGCATATCATCGACCATGGGGAGCTGGACATTCCCAGTGGAGATCGAGGATCGACAGGATCAGGTCTTACGTGGGCAGTCTATTCCTCTAGTACGCATCAGGTGGCAGCACAGGAACCTCCAGGAGAGCACTTGGGAGCGGGAGGCTCAGATGCGTGCTCAGTACCCTCATTTGTTCCCCTAGTTTGTGATGTATCTTTACAGGGACGTAAATCCCTGAGGTGGGAGTAATTTAAAGAACCGTAAATTTTAAGGGAAATTTCTTTCTTAATTTTCTTTGGGATTTTACAAGTACGTAGTTTTTGACGGAGCCTGATTCTGAGGCCCGGTGTGCCCAAAATCATTTTCCAAAGATTAGCTTGGGTACGTTCAGTGAACGAACGAGCGGGTTTTCCTAACTTTTGAACCGGTTATCGGAATTGAATTCCGAGGGCACCGATGAAACCGCAGCGCCGGTAATTAATTAGGAACACCTTTACTGGAGTTCTGTTTGCTCGGGTGAGGTTATTAAAAAAATGTGTTAACTGAAGAGTGAAATAAAATTTGTGCTACAATTTTTATTTTCTATTCTATGTAGTTTTTACCTATGTATGGAAGTTGGAGTGGGACCCACTACATCCTAACTCCACTTGGTAGGATATTAGTGAAGTGGGGACCACACGATCCCCACCCCTTCTATTCCATTAACCCTCCCTCTTGCAATTTATTGTGTAACACACCCGCTCCCCCAAATTAATGACATGTCAACTCTCGCAATTAATTGGAATGTTAAATTCTCTTCAATTAATTTAATTAATTGAATGGGATATTTTGAATTTCAAATTAATGTTGGCATGTGTGTGTGTGAATAAAATAAGACAAGGTCTTATTTTATGGGGGGTTGATACATTGTGTGGAGGAGAGGGGGATAACTCTTGCGGCCTTGATGGACATCTCCCTCCTCGTTGAAGAACACGAAGAACACCAGAGCACCAAGGAGAGACAACGTGCCGATCTCTCCCTTCTCAGCAACTGGTGTGGGATGGTATCCTCTTCTTTAAATCTCACCAACACCGTCTTCGAACCACCCTTGCGACGCCGTTTTTCCACGACGATCTTTGTACGACAACTTCTTGAGGCAAGGGTGTGTTTTTATGACGTAAATATTCCTTGAGTTCTTCGTTAAATATTTGACCACCTGTTATCAAATTAACAGGAGGAGTTCAGACCACACGAACATGGCCTACCCTCCTCCCCCTTTGTTATTGTACTCGTTGCGGCTCGAACAAAGGTGGCGCGGTGCAATGGAACTGTGCGGGAACGAGGAGGAGCGCGACACCGTCACACCGCATCATTAAGGCCGAAAGAATCCACGACCAGAGTCGGGTTGCGGTGGAGGGCCGCGACGCTATCACGCCGTGCCGGTTGAAAAACGATTGCGGCCTATCGCCGCGTTGGTGCTGGGAAGGGTGGCCGGAAATCCGGTCGCTGGCGCAAGGGAAGGCGGGACCCGTGGGGGGTCTTGCGGTGGCACACCGGCCGGCCGTGATGCGAGGCACCGTCGCGCCGTGTCGTTCGGAAAATTATTATGGCCTAAGGCCGTGATAGTGCCGGGAAGGGCGGCCAGAAATCCGGCCGCCGGCGCAAGGGAAGGCGGGACCCGCGGGGGTCTTGCGGCGGCACACCGGCCGGCCATCACGGCCGGCCAGAATTCGGAAGGGCCAGGGGTGTGTAACCCCCAAAGGCTGACAAAGGGACAGGCCCCCATGTGGGGTCTGCCGTTACAAAACGAGGGGGCTGTGCTCCCCCCCTTTTTGTGTCTGCTCGGCTAGCACCGAGCCGCCCCGCTCGGCCAGCACCGAGCCACCCAGGCCGGGCCGCCCACGCCGGGTCGGGCCGTGCTGGTCCGGGCTGTACCCTAATGGGCCGGACCCAGACTCGGGTCAGTTCGACCCAGTTCGGGCCAACCGAGGGGGTTTTGGGTTGGGTCGGTCCGGGCCCAAACCCCCCCAAAATCGGTTAGATTCGTTCAAATGCCCGTAACGTGGTCTACCGACCTCCGATCGATGCACCGTCAGTTACGATGTGATCCTTGGATCGAGACGGTCGTTTAGGTATATTAAACTCAAGGTTTTGGAGAACTTTGGGTACGTATGGGTTGGTTCGGACACGGAACCAACCGGGCCTTCAGAGCAGAAACACATATAACTTGAGCTCCGAACGTCCGATTGACGCACCATCGACTTTGTTGGTTTCCTCTTAGTGAGAAGGTTCTTTTGGTTTATTCTGCTAGGAGTTTGGACATAGTTGGAGTACAGTTGGGTTGGGTTTGACTTAAAAACCAACCGGGCCCCTAGGAAGAGAATGCCAATAACTCTCAGACCGGGCGTCCGATGGACGCGTCATCTGTCATGTTGAGTTCCTTTGGTCGAGACAGAACTTTTTCATACAAAAACTCCATACTACTTGTCAGTTGACATATCGACCCCATTGGGTCGTGGATCAGACCATCCCGGAATCGAGAATGCTGTGTGCGGGAACCCTAGAGCTGGCTGCGACTGCGACAACAATGACGACTGTACTGGGATCCTTCATGGGTTCGGGTGCGACGACGACCGTACTGGAATCCTCCATGGGTTCGACGATGATTACTACTATTCTCGTATCCTATTTGGGTCCGGTAGTACGTGATTACTGTTCCTATATCCTATGTGGGTCCGATAGTATTTGATTCTTTACTTGTATCCTACGTGGGTCCGACAGAGTAGCTGGTCTTGTATCCTTCGTGGGTCCGACAGCTTTGCTGGTCTTTTATCCTACGTGGGTCCAACAGCTTAGATGAATTAGTGGCTACATCTGATCATCTCTATCATCTTATGAAGAAGTATACCTGTGTGATCTGAGTCATGACTTTCAATCAATATCCTTGATTTGATTGTTTTTCTATCCTGTGTGGATTGGGTTGTGTTATCCTATGTTGATTGGATTGTGCTATCCTATGTGGACTAGATCGAACATGGGCTCGGATGTTGAAGCCGAACTGGAATTGCTAACTTAGGTATATGTATGGGCATATACCTAAGTAGAGTTGGTTGTTACTTTGTGATTGTATCGTTCCTTTATGGATTATCCTTCATGGATTCTGGGAGACCTTCGGGGGTCTCGGGGTCCCTACTGAGTAACGTATACTCACCCCTGAATGGGATATACCTGCACTACGTTGTGTTGGATGCAGACAACAGACAACGCTGATCGTGGTTGAGGCTTGTGGAGTATGTCAGTACCTGGAGGTGGACCACTGGGTGGGACGTACATGGAGCAGACGGCTGGACCCGAGGAGCTGAGGAGGCTATCTGTACCCACCCTTCTGGTGGGATTTCCAGTGGAAGGCTTGGAATTTATGCTTTACTTTTTAGTTGCTGTAATTTCTTTTTAGTTGTACTTTACTTTCAGTTGGGTTTGTATTCTGACCAATTTACTTTACAACACTTACAGTTGTACCCAGTTTACTTAGTGTTTACTTCAGGTTGCTTACTCTGTGGTGTTTTTTAGTTCATAAAGTCAATGCATTTCCCTTTTATTGGGATTTACACCTTTGGTGCTAGTCTCCAGCCCCTGGCCTATGGAAGGCGGGCTTGGGGTAGTCACGACACGGGCCCCGAGGACGGGTCGTGACATGAGCCTGTAAGACTTTGAAATTTTTCATAATGTTATTCCAGATCAGGGCGTTCAGACAGTGTGCGATTCCAAGCCCCAGTGTGGCCGGAATTAAATTTTAAGTGTTTTCACACTATACATGCCAAATAAATAGAATAAATCCTAAACATTTGTTCGGATGGGAAAACCGAGGGCGTCTTTGTGTCCAAAACAAGCTATTTACCCTAGGAGGGGTGTAGCTTTCATGGGCACGACCCTTCAGTGAAAAATTACACCAGGGGCATTTCCATAATTAAGTGGCCTCAGGGGTGGACTTTACAACTTTTGAAAGAAGGCTCATATTAAAATTCCAATACAGCCGTCGCGCTCAGAAAGTGGTTTTTACCCTAGGGGCGGCTTAAACTCGACCCCACCGAAAGTTCGAGTACGGGGTCTATGGGCAGGGGGTTTAAGTGTTTTTCTATTTAAACACCACCCCCACCCTCTACTTCCCCCTTGCCCATCTTTCCCGGTGGTTTCCTCTCGATGAGCTCCTCCCCTCTTCTCCTCCATTCCTACAAGGTGCGGTGGCTCCGGTGGACCAATAGTGAAGCTTCGGGCTACACCCAACGAGGTAGGAGGTTTCGTTTTTCGTTTTGGTTTCCACTTTGTCTTTAAACATAATTTCTTATGTCTTATTGTTGTCCAATCATCGAGAAAAGACCCTGGTTGAATAAAGCTTGATTTTATATTCCCAAAGTTCATTTCGGATCGAATTATTGTGTCCTGGGGCGTCCGGGACAGGCCCGGGAAGTTTTCCAGTCTTTTCTTGCTTTTTCCGGTTGTCGGTGCGGCAGTCCGACGACTTTCAGGTGGCGGTGCCGTGGTTCCAGGATTGTGGCGCTGCGGCGGACCCAGGCAGCACGGCGGGGATCCAGGCGGCGACTTTAGGCGGCGGCTCTAGACGGCGACTCTAGGCGGCGGCTCCAGGCGGCGGGCCTGGTCGACGGTGCCGGGGCGCGATGAGGCGGGGTCACGGCGTGAGACCCTGTGCGGGGATCGAGACCCGTGAAAGGCGGGTCTCCGCGCAAGACAACGACCAGCCACGAGGGTCAGTCAGCATAGGCATGGACCCGACATCCATAGCCGGGCCACACGGGTGAGCTGCGAGCCGACACTGCTAGCCAAGATGGCCGGCGCGGGCCGGCCCAGACCGGGCGGACCGGGCGGACTGGGCCGGTCCAACCCAAGTCGTTCATCCCCTCTGACTTCAGACACCGGTAATATTCACTATGGGTGTCCATTTTGCGTACCATCTGTGGCAGTGCAATCCTGGCGTCGAGATGAAGATTTTTAGATGGTGTCAGAAAATTTTAGTTCCCGAGACGGGGGCACGGTGGCGCGTCACTCTCGTTAAGTATTATGTCGAGATTCTACTTTCGGATGGAGCAAATGCATCCAGAGTTTGATTAAAGAGTCTTCAGTGGTGTTGTGACCGTGGCATCCAAAAGATGTGGTCTAGGGTTGTTTCAGGCATTGAAGCTGGAGTTGAGGCGTGGTCCCCATGGGCCTCCTTTTAAGTTGTGAGTAGCGTTTTGGGCCTTTTTAATCAGACATCCATTCAAGTTGAATGAGTAGTCGTTTCAGCAGGTTTTTCTGAGGGCACTGTGATGGTACAGTTCAAACGACATCTTTTGTGACCGAGGTGTGGGCCCCATGAGACGTCGTATGAGCGTAAAGTGGCATTGTGTAACTTTTACAATGAGAGCATGTTTCCAACGTGTAATTTTTCTATCTCGCTTGTTTTTCCATGAGGATTACAATGGTCTAATATGTTCATGTGAGCCGAGCCTCTTATGTGATCTTATTAAATGTGGAAACATTAAAGGGCATTGGTCGGAGGTCTCTTGGATGCACTCTGACCCAATGCACGGTCGCGATGTTAGCGACACCTAGGGATGGCGCGGGCATCATAGAGTTATCAGACCATTTCATGGTTTACCCTCCAGCAGGGCTGGGAAGTGGGTTACCCATTAGCGTATCAGGGTTTACCCTCCAGTGAGGCTGGGCAGTGGGTTACCAGTTGACTTTAGGGATTACCCACCAGCAGGGCTAGGCAGTGGGTCACCCGATGACCTTTTTAGGGTTTACCCTCCATTAGGGCTGGGTAGTGGGTCACCCGATGATCTCTTAGAGTTTACCCTCCAGTAGGGCTGGGCAGTGGGTCACCTGATGACCTTTTAGGGTTTACCCTCTAGTTGGGCTGGGCACTAGGTTACCTGACGGCTTCTTTCAGACTTCACCCCTTTTGACGAGGCTAGTTAGTGGTTTTTCCTTTTGGTTACCAGAGTGGGAATTTTTGGTGGTACGGATTGGCAATGCGATAGCTTTGACGTGACCTTAGGACATACGAGGATGAGGGGAATTTTTCCCACCGAGATGCGTCCTTGCGGCGTGACCTAAATGCCATGCGTGCGAGTCAGTGCTGCCCAAAGAGAATAATATCGAGGTGTGATGATTGAGCCACTTTGACTTATACCTCCTTAGTTGATGTGCAAGACATTTGGGTTCAGTGTTGGATATACCTAGAACTATTGGAAAATATTCCTGGGATGAGCTTGGAGATGGAGATCCCCTTACACACTCGTTTGGGTTCCTTGTTGAGCATATATAGATATACACCTGACTTCGGTTCCCACTCCTTGGGTTCATTTACTCTCTTTATAGGAGGGGAGAAGATGCACAGGGTATTCCACGTGATTTCTGTGTTTAGCTCATCATGGTTGGATGAGTCCACTCTTCTACTATAGGTAGAGAAGACTCGGCCATATGTTCGTCTTCTCATCGTTCCCAGCTCCTTACATTTGGATGAGTTTACTTCCTTCCGCTTGTTGGGTTGAGCTACACTCTATTTACTATATTCTTTTACTGTTCTGGTTCTGTATACTACTCACCTTTTTAGTGCCTACTTTGTTTCTCCCTCGAGCTTTCGGGGCATATTACTGAGTATCTTTATAATCACCCATGTTTGGGCTTTTCCCGCACCTGGTGTTCCCTTACAGACGACAGACAGGTCGATCGTGACTACGGAGAAGTGTAGAGGTCACATGAGCTTGGACATCGTGTTGTGGTCATGCCAGAGTTTTTAGGTGGGGATTTATCCAGTTTTTTCCTTTTGTTTACCTGTTGCCGAGTTGTGGCACCTTTGTGGTTGGGCGCGTGTTTTTCCCTTTTTACTGTTCAGTTTACTTATCAGTACTTTCAGCACATTACTTTCTCTATTTAGTGGTTGATTCATGACTGTGGTTGGGTTATAGTTGTTTGTCCTGTGGTTTTTTTACTCTGCACTTCTGCATCTAGTGGGTTGTGTGTGCATGTGTACAGGCACTTAAGTGAAGTCCTCCCCGATATTGTTATGCCTTCAGCGCTGGTCACCAGCCTCTGGCCTATGGAGGTGGGCTTGAGGTAGTTGCGGCTTGATACTGGTAGGGTCGGGTCATGAAATTTTAGAATAATATATTGGTAGTTTTTATAATGAGGATCCCAAAACTTAGAGTATTATATGTGGTTTAAGTGTCAAGATGGTGTTCTGGGAACACTGGTATATTCGATAGAAATGGATTGTGGGTTGAAACTTTATATCCATGGTTTATGGTGCTAGAATGATACTCTAGGAACTATTTATTAAATGTTTGAGTTGGTTATAGATTTAGTATGGAGGCCATATTATTATTATTTATGTTTATAATGTAGGACCAAACACTTAGTATCAACATAGATATTTTGTTGGTATGGTTTGAGTGCTGGACTAAGGTTTCTAGAATAGTGGACATTGATTTTTATTCTTCCCAAATATAAATGATAAATTAAATTCCATTTTTATCATTTATAATATGTATCACCCTACTTAATTTCATAGATAACCAACTTAGGTTGATGTAGGTTTGGTTGGATTAGGTTTCACTTTATAACCTAATGGTAAAAGGGCAATAGATGATCCATTATTTTCTTTAGCATGCATCTGGTTTTCTGTACCATTTATTTATTCAACTATTTACTTGCATACAGTGATGCTCTAATCAGTATTTTCATTAGAGATAGTTTGTGGTGCACCACTGAGTTTCACTCAAAACCAACTTGGTCATCCACTGTACATGGGTACCTGATCTGTTCTCATTTATTTTTTGCAGGCACATGTTTGGTTTGTGGCTCTGTTTGACATGGTTTTTTTGGCCTTTACACTATTTGATTTTATCATGTTATGTTCAGTTTATTTATTCATTCTAATTCATCCGATGTATATGATGATTGGTTATTTTTATTATTATTTAACACTCTTATTTGGGGTTATAGTGTCTTCATAATACCTCTGTAGTACCCTGCTACTTATCAACTGCCTCTGGCATATGAGGAGGTGTGACTACTATCATTTGGTGAACGATCTTGGGGAACCAGTTAGTGGCTCATGGGTTAAGATGTTACAATAAATGTATTCTATATGACTAATAACCCTTTAAATTAGTTTTCAACCCATAGGAAATTAAATTATAGATATTTATTTCTCATAGATGGCGATAAAACCATTTTATATCTCATGAATAAATATTTTTATATATTGAGGTGAGAACCTCATCCTTGGTATGCTAAACAAGACAAAAATTTAGCGATAAATAAATTCAATTTTTTTAGAGTTGATCATAATTCATATGCTAAAAGAAAAAATGACTCATAATTAATGGTAATTATTTATGTTAATGAAATAATCTAAGGTGGAATTAAAATTGAGTCACATTAAATGTTTTAAATCTATATGAGATAATATTTTCTGATATTCATATCTAGAGAACATAGACACATACTCAAAATATTGTTAAATTATACTGATGAGTATGCATTTATCTATCAAATTAAATATGATAATAAATTCTATAGAGTATTTGTTATGTAATATTTGAAACTTATTTCAATCATTATCACTAATGGGTCAAATATTATAATTAATTAATATATAAATTAAGTTAATAAAATACATTTCCATAGAATAATTGGAGGATTTCCTTAAATTATATAGATGTGACAAAATATAGTATTTTAAAATTGTTTCATTTCATGTTTTTAGAGTTATTTGGAAGAAAAGAACCTCATAATAGTGAAAAGAATAATGAGGTATGTGAAATTACTAGTTAATTTTATCATATTATATACATTGGGAAATACGAATTAGAATTTATCAATTTGTATTTGGTTAGATATGAGCGGGTTAAAAATTTTAATTTTGGGAGAGAATTCTAAATTATAAATAAATAAGTTGGTTTGATCTCCTTTTTTGAAAAGTAAATATTTTTAGTGGTTTTTTGTAAAAGTAATAACATGATTGATCTTATAATTAAATATGTACATTATTATCCTTACAAACACATTTTAATTCATTTTAATTTTATTAAAGAGAGGTTGTAGAATAATTTCATCAAGGAGAATAATATTTGGAAAAAAATAAAAATGTTATAGATATACTAATAAATACACTAATCAAACCATTATTTGATAAGAATTGATTGAATCTTTTAGTTTGAACACCACCCTTGGAAACGAGATATTTTGAATACCCCTAATCCCTATCTAATTTTATCTCATTAACTGTATAGTATTGATTTTTAGATGCGATATGATATCCATAAGATTAATTTTCAATATATGTAAAAAAATATTATTTGGATAAATGAGGAAGAAAAGAGTATTTTTTTTTGAATGTGACTAATGATATACTGGTAGATAAAATGCCAAGTAATCTTCATTTCAAATTTAATCATATTTGAGTTGCTCAATGTATGGATGGAAATGATTAAAAATCATTCCAATCACTTTCATCTCTTTTAAAAATCATAAATTATTTAGAATTAGAGTTTATAAGTGGGATATACTCAAGTTATTTAGGTAATTTAATTATTTTGAGTGAAATAGTTGATTATAAAATAACTATGAAATTTTAAATAAAATTATTTTGTTTGAGGTTTTGGACTAGTATTAATCATATAAATGAAAATAGAATATCATAAATTTACAACATGATTCTTGAGGGCATTTATCTATAGTGATTTAGAGATTATTTTTATTTTGACTAAAATGAATAAACATGATAGGGTTACACTATTTTCTCATTGGTTTATTTCTTATGTAATAGAATAGTGATATTTCAGATTATACCAAAATAATATAAAATTGATATTAAAACCTAATTAAATAGAATAGAAAAATATTACAAATAAATAATATTATTTCACATGGTTATTTTTTATATAGATTTGAGATCAATATATATGTACCATGTAAATGATTTTTTGTTTGTTCTACCTATACCCAAAGTCTTGGAAAGAAAAAACAAAATTCAAGAGTAATATTGATTGAGAGAGGAAATAATAAAGTGAAATTAAAAAATATAAACCATGTATACCACATTATTAATGTTATATCATCCATAAAACTAATATTTATAGTGATAGTAAAGAATAATTAAAATAACACCTACTTTTTTAGGTATCCACCAACTAATGGGACCACAAAAACCTTTGGTGAGACCTCATCTCTTTCACTTGTTTTTCTATAACCATTTTTAATGATAATGATGATAAGAAAATAAGAGAGTGTTTTTGATTTCATAATATCACTATATTATATCCTATATAAGGCCTATGAACTTGTTTAAATATAACTCCTTTATTTAATTAAAGATCCACTTATAGTTTGACCATTCTAGACATTTTGAAATGGAATACATTTAGTTATTTCCATTATGACATTTATAATAGTTGATTAATTAATTAATTAATTATTAAAATCTATTAGTATTAATATAATCATTAAAAATCATCCCCTGACATCTTAAAATATAATGGAATGATAATAATTATATGAGGATAATTTGAATGATATCTCATAACATTTATAGTGAATTCCATGATATAGAAAAAATATTCCATAACACAGACCATAAAGGGAGTCTTTAACAACATATTAGTTTGTATATTAATAGATATATTTAATATTTTATACCATTCATTAAAGAATCTTATAATATATTTGAAATATTTAAAATCTTTCTAATTACTTTTAAACTCCATTGTATATGGTAATCATACAAACCCTATAAAATTTTGGATGAAAACTTCATGAAAAAATTAATCCTTATTCCATTTACCACTATGTGACCTTATGAACCATTTTAGAATTGATAATAACTAAAAATTAATTAATTCATATAATTAATTTTATAATAAATTCTAGCATAACATTACTAATAATCAAGCTAGAAAGTCTTCCAGTGTGACTCAATAAAACGCCCCCATTTCTCCATATGAACATGCCCACCACAAGATGTTTCTCTACACATCATATCAATACTTATATTATATCTTTTTCCAAGATATTGATTCAAAAAATATATATAGAATATGTCAATATAATATATATAAAATCATGAGTATGAAATTTTCAGAAATAGGTATACTATATTGAATGAATACCATACACATCATTAATTTAAATTGATGAGCACAACACATTTCCATCAACTAATCTAGGAGATGAATTTCATCAATCTAATAAATTCATAGGACCAGGTTTTATACCTATCATATCCGAGGAAAATGTTTTCTAGGTGAAATAATACTCCTAAAATGATCAAAGGTATACAGAAACACAACCTAATTATCTCTCACTTAAGGCTAGAGAAAAGTATCAAAATAGTAAGGTTTTCATGTGAGATGATTTGATAACCCTATGTAATGAGTATGAATATAAATCATTCACCCAAAATTATTTCAGTAAACATACATATTTCATTTTATTTGATATAATTTGTTTGGTCAGTAAAAATAATAAGTTTCTACTTATTATATCATGTGTTTACTTTGTATTATAAACAAACCAAAAACCATGTTAATCTTAAAATATAATCACATACCATATTAATTTATAGTGATCATAAAATATTAAAAACCCAAAGCTATACTTTTTATAAGTTTATTATTATTTAATTCTTAATATGAAATACAAAAAACAAGTAAATTATACATAAATAGAGATTTCCATTATTATAAAACCATGACACATTTACATTGAAAACAAGAATTATATTTATTCTCCAAATTATTTAATTACAAAAGTGTTTATATAGAAACATTATTCTATTATGTTAGTTAATTTATCAATGGATATATTAAATTTTATTTTTAGCCACACAAAAAATCTTTACATAACCCCTTTCTAAAATTTCTTGAATGATATGGAATTTTTTATAGATGTATTTGGTCCCTTATTGAGACAAAGGATTCTTGTCCAAAACAATCACATCATTTATATAAACTTAGATATTAATTTATCCAAATAATCCCATAGCCACTATATGTTTAGTTATGATCTTCTTGGATATGAACTACTTCCTTAACTTCAACTAAGAAAATGATAAATTATATTGATGTTTTTAAAGTCACCATGATGGATTATTTATAACTATTATAACTGTTATATCTATTTTTGAGTAAAAAAATGAAAATATATAGAGATCCTGAATCATATTTATTAGTATGGAAGATGAAATTAGAGTATCCCTTTACAATAATATATTACCCACCTCCAAAAAACATGATAAAATTCCTAGTTATTCTCATGTACATAAGGATATACTTCACTTCAATCCAGTGACTCTCACCTAGAAGTATTTATATCTACTACTAATTCCTTATGTATACAAGGTTTCTTCTCAATTCCTTAACATGGAATACATGTTGGATCAAACTACCCATTCTTATAGATTTTTATCTATTAATTTATATTTATTAAATTTAGAAGGACATAAAGACATCATACGACTAAACTATATGAAACTGGTATAGACCCCTTCATATAATTCGTTATGATAAACCTATTTAGAACTTTAGCATGACTTGAATATTAACTATGACCAAAGAAATACATTTTATAAAAAATTATATATCTTCATACATAATATAAATGTTACCTCACCCAAATATTTAATTTTAAATAATTTTTAAATTTATACCTTTATATATTTTAAATGCTGGATATTATTTTTGATGCGAACTATATCAACCATGTATAGTACACGACACACCACATCTCTCCCAGTTACATGGTTGTATAAAAATGGACCATTCAGGTCATTGATGAAACAAAAATCTTTGATTACATTATGAAACCCGATGTTCTATGTCAAATAATATTTACTTAAAACATAAATTGATAATTATAGCATTTTATAACTTAGATACAACATTTCCATCATCCAATCATTGAATGTATCATATATATTTCCAAAATTTAATTTAAATTAAATAAAGTGGATTTCACATCAATGTTATGTATCTCATAATCTTTATAAAAATTTAAATAAAACTTTATTGAAATAGAATTTATCATTTCAATTAGTGAAAATTACTAAGAATAGTTAGAAATATGAATTTTTAAAAACTATCTTCTTCCAAGAAATATTTATAGTTAAACACTCTACTATACATATAGAGACCTAAGATTTTCATTTATAGATATTACATCATTTTATATCAATAATCATTACAATACATGAATAAATTCTTGAGGTCTATTATAGTTTAGTGTCTTAAGAGACTAGGTCTACAATATTATAATTTGGCAAAATATATTTAATATCTCCCAAAAAGATATTCTCACATAGTAATCCTTTTAGGCATACCCTACCTATACCTTTACTCATAATCTCAGGAAGGAAACATAAGAAAGTGTGAGTTTAGATTCTCTATAAGGGTAAACCTAATAGATATAAATCTATTATTACATGAATGAATAAGATACTAATAAGGGTTTGTGATCATGAAAATTACTTATCATGTTTATATCCAACATTTCGTAGACCATAATCATGATTCATAGAGTAAATCATTATCATTTTTAAAAACTATGCACATAATAGTGATAAATCATAATAAATCAATCATGAACCATAATATCTTGTCATAAATATGTGGCACAATAAAAAATATAAGAAAATATTTTATACATCTAGGTTAACTACTAAGGTCATCATCATAGTGGATAAGGACTTATCACCTATTTCCCATTATGGATCAAGATGCACCTATTTCCCATTGTGTATTAGGACACACCTATTTCCTATTGTGGATTAAGATAAACCAGTTTCCTATTATAGATTAGAAAACACCTATTCCCCATCATAGATCAAGCCCATCAACTTGTTTCCCATTATTATATTAAAATATATACAAATTTACCCAATGAATTAGAGGGAGATATAGGTCCCTCACATCACATAATGAAAATCATACGTATGTGTGCCATAAGATCATAAAAAATTAATTATATCATTACCAATGAAATGAAATGTATTTATTAAATATTTCAATATATCATAACCTATAGAAAATAGAATTATTTCATAATCATTTCATAATTTCATCACAATATAACTCGTGAAAAAACCATGTTTTATAAGAGTTACATCATAGTATAACCCATGGAATAGGAACAAGTTTCATAAAAATAATTCCTTAATAAACATAAACCATTCAAATAAATAATAAAATTGGTATCCTTGATTAATATCCCAAAATAATCATATGTTATATCAATTTATGCCATCTTAGATGAAGAATTATTTTGAATGGTAAGTCACTTATAATATTTATTGAAGAAGATAATAGTTCTTTGAAAATTACATTTTAAAAATAAAAATAAAAAAAATGTTTTAGAATTACTTTTATTTGAAAGTTTCCAAGAAAAACTAAAATGGAAGAATTAAAAATCATTTGAATCATTTCTTGAAGAAAATATCCTTTCTACTTTGAAAAAACGTTTTAAAACAGATTTTTTTTAAAAACCCATTTTATTTCAAAATATCCTTGTAAAATTATAAATCTAGCTTCAATTAAAATAATGTTCATGATTATGAGAAGTTTTTTTCATGATGTGAACATTAAAAAAATATTGGTTTCAGATTTCTGATAAAATCCAAATAGACTTTGTTTGGAAAATGACATAAAGATTCATTTATTTATTTTTGTAAAAATTAAAACATGAATAAAAAATTATTTTAAAAGTAATATGAAAATTTTAAAACACTTTTGAAAATAGTTTTTATTAAAAATTGTTTTGGAAGAAAACTGATTTCCGACTGAAGGGATAAATAAAGTCATATTTTCTTTAAAAACATTTGCTCAATTATTTTAACTACTAAAGAGTTTTAAAATGGTACTATTAATATAATTAATGACTATAGGATAAGAAAATTCATGAGTTTATTTATATGTGGATAATAATATAATATCATGAAAAACATAATCATAAACAATCCTGATAAACAATGAGATTGTGACATAAAATCTTTACCACTTTGGAAACTTTGAAACGTAAGAACCATTAGTGAAAATCAATAAATGAAACTTAAAATATCATAAGGATAAATAAATTAATGATATTACTTGTAAAAGAGTATTTATATACACCTTGTAATGCAATATAGGTGCATAAAATAATATATATCTCAAAGAAGGCAAATTGAGACAAAAATACCTTACCGATTTGTTAACTTTTGAACTATTCACCCCATAAAAGAGAAATATTAAAATGGATATGTAAAAACCAATAGTTTTTTTATAATAATAATATTATAAATTCATGGGTAGTATATAAAACACATATAATAAATATTTGGTGAATAGGGCATGTGTCTCACGGAAGTAAAAAGTGAGACATAAATCCTTTACCTTAAGTCTTGAATTCCTTTGTACATGTTTGAACCTTCTGTATAATAAAAATAATTATATTATAAATATATTATATAAGAATATATATGTTTATATATATATATATTATACAATATATTATATAGTTATGGAATTTTATTACCCATTTATTAATAATTTCATGTTAAAGTCATATTTTAGGCAATAACTGCTTTGTTTTTCGTGTATGTTTTGACTGGTTGTTTTTTATCCTATTAATTTTATAACTTTTAAGTAATCTTTAGAGTTTTTTACATGATATAAATATCATATATATTCATTATATATATGTATATATAGTAATCTATAAAGTATAGATATAGAAAATGAAATATAGTGTTCATGGAGACATTATGTTATACGTACGCGTGAACGTTGATTCCATTTTATCAACATATTAAAATAAATAAAGTTAAATGATCTATTATTTTTAATGAATAATTTTTATTTCATATATATTAAATAATTTTATTTATACCAAACTTATCAACTTCCTTGTAAATCATGAAAAAATCACATAGCTTTGCGAGACAGTAGTCTGTCGTATACACAAGTGACATTATCATATTCCCAAAAAAATGAAATAATGGAGGTATATATGATATAATAATTAAATAATAATAATAGGATAATAAATATAATATATAAACAATAAATACATCATTATTTTATTATGTGATATGTAGTAATGAAAAAACAAAGTACATCTGTTCAAGAGGCGGTAGTTTGTCATACACATGAACGATGATTTCATAACCCATTTATTGGAAGTGGAGATGGTTTTAGGTCATGGAATTAAGAAAAAATATAAATATATGTAAGATAAGTAGGTTACTATACAACATGTTATAATAATAATTGAAGGAGGTGGACGAAGAAGTAAAACAAAAATGCTCGTTGATGACTGTTACAACGTCTTCAGGTATCCACCTTAGGTTTGCTCCAAAATCCTTCCTAGGTTGGATTTCAATAAAAAATATGGATTAATGGATGATAGGAGGTAATTTTTAAAGTTATTTTTTTTAGGTATTAACTGAACCAAAATTTTTTGAATGTGTTAAGAGGATAGAATAAGGGGTGACCTGTTATGAGTGTGGTGAGTGACACACTTGTAATTTTTTAAAAATAAAAGGGTGTACCCAATTTTTTATCATTAAAAAATGATTAAAAATAGATTATTATGAATAATATAATTTATAAGGTTTAAATATAACCATATAATGGGTTTGGGACATGTTTTGGGTCATTTTAGACCCTTATATTGTTAGATTAACCCTCGATAAACACATTTTTTCCTTGACCGTGATAAGTAATATTTACTATTTTTACTAATCATTTTAGTAAAAAATTAAGTTGAACTTATTAGATTATATAATTTATTCTAATTAAAAATATTGAATCCATTTTTAAAATTTTAATTCACATAATTTGTAAAACACATTTTAAAATTAGCCCCGCACACTCAATGAGAAAGCATATTTTTAAAGAGAAAATGTTCAAAAGCTTAAAAAGTTTTTATATAAAATTTAAATATAAAATTAATTACAATGAAATATATTGTATTAATAAATATATAATTGAAATAATTATACTTTATAACTTATTTAAAATATAATTCAACATGATAAATAAATTAAACAAAAAGGCAGTTTTCAATCAAAATTCAGTATTTTTCACTATTTATAAAAAATGAAACTATTCAAAAAAGTCATAAATTTTTTTCCATAATATAATTTTGATATGATTATTTCAAAAATAAATTTTTTTTTATAAAATTTATTTATAAAAATTTCAAAAGTTAATTTTATTATTGTTCACAAGAAGAAATAAATATAATAGTTTTTGAGAAAATAGTATCTTCAAAACATATAAAGACTATTTAAAAATAATGTATTTTCACCTATATTATTTCTTTATATAAATAAATTAAACATAATATTTAAAATTTAGTTATTAATATTTATTCTTTCAATTTAATAGTAGGGTAATAACAGTATTTTTTAAATAATAGTAGTAATTTTTTGTTGGAGTTCATTAAAACTAGGTGTTGTGTGTAATATAAGCTAAACATGGAAATATAGGAAACCCAAGATAAACCTAGTGTTATGTGAATTTAAATCCAAACATAGTGTTTTGTGAAAATCAAGCTAAACTGGAAATTTCATGTAATGAAAAAATAATATAAATGAAAAATTTATTTGAAAAAAATATTACAGAAAATCTCAGGGTGTTACATTCTACCCCCCCATAAAATGAATTTCATCCTTGAAATTCATCACTTTGGTGACAAAAAATGATGACAATTCTACCTGATTACATCTTCAAGATCCCATATATATTCTTCAATCGAGTAGTTTCACAAAAAAAACACTGACTAAGTGAGTGGTATTGTTTCATAAAAATTTCTCTGTTTGATCAAGAATCCCTACCAGTTATTCCTCTTAAAAAATATAATTATCCAGTGGTACACCTCTGGGCTTAGTACATGTGTGAAATCCAATATGTACTCACTCAATAGTGATACATGGAACACATCATGAACTTGAGAGTGGTTTTTTTGAAGCTATAAACTATAAACTATCATTTCAATATGATCAAGTATTTCAAAGGGACTGATATACCTAGTGCTTAGTTTTTCCCTTATTTCTTCCACAGATAAATTCATAGAAATATCTTCTCACTAAATTCAAATAATATATTGAGTTAATGATTATCAAAATAAAATTTATATAAAATATTTGTGGCCTTTACATGTTACTTAATGTCTCTAACATGATAGGAACTTAAGGTTTTTTTAATTTGGTATTTTTGATGGGCTTTCATTGAAAAACATCATTTGTGATGGGATTACATTACAAATACCCTGTCGTGGATGGTGGCTTCGCAAATTTGTTTATTTGTTATGATCTACCAAAAATAATATTTATTTATGATGGATAAAGGGTCTATTGCAAAATACTTATCTTAGTGTTTTTAAATAACCTTTTGCGACATTCTTTCATAAAAGGTTCAAAATGTTATTTATGACGGATTTCTACATCTATCGAAAATAATGATTTTATCAAAAAAATAATAATTAAAATTTTATGAAAAAATATAAAGTTAAATTAATAATTTTTTAAAAAAAAAATATATTTTAGTAAATGTAAATAGTAAATAAAATAAATTTAATTTACAAAATAAATATACTAAAAGATAATAAAAATAATTTAATGGATTAAAATTAATTAACTTATTAAATATATTTATAAATAATAAAAACAATATATATATATTTATGAATAATTAAAAAACCACTAATTAATTTAAATATTTTAAAAACATTATAAAAATTAATAAAGTTAAAAATATTTAAAATGAATAACCAACAATTGAAAAAATTAAAATAGATATAAAAGTAATACATCAATTAAAAAATAACATGTTTGTGATAACAAATTGTAAAAAAGTCATAAAAACATCATAAATCATACACTATCATTTGATGGAGGAGGATCACTCGAATAACCGGGGGGAGGAAGGTCCATACCAACACCACATGCATGTCCCCACATATACTACATCATCTACTCATCTCTCAAACGCTGATGCTCATGCTCCTCCTCCCTCTCCTTCTGTATCTTCTGATCTTCTCATCCTAAGCTCTCAACGTCTCCTCATACTGTGCATCGTATGATGGCGTCGATGATGACTCTCCACAATCTCTCTTTGTGCACACAGATTCCATCACATATGTACCGTAATAAATAATAGGTGTAAGTCGAGAACCAATAAAAATCACTCGACCTTTCTCAACTCCCTACACAGTCACCTTTATCCAAAACTCCTCATTGAAACCCGAATCAACAATGACATCTTATTTGTTCTCAGCTTGACTATCCCATGAACAAGAAGTCACAAAATCATATGATTCCTTAAAATAGAATGAAAAATTATAATAATATTAAAATTAATATTCTTGATATTTTTAAACAAAATCACTAACCACAATATGGAACTCTCCTTCGCCTATAACTTATCCTCTATAAGGATCAATATACATTTTTTTATAAAATTCAAACTTCATAATATTTGGGTCTATAGCGGCCTGTATAATATAAAAAACATATTATAGTAAAAATTTATATACATTAATAAATAATATCACTTAGCATATGTTGTCGATTTTTGCCAAATGTACGACTATCGGCCCTATAGGTGACCTCTTACAAGGTTCTGAAACAAAAGAATGACATGTCTGCTCAAAATGTTTCCATAAATCACCATCACAAGGATGATTTAAGCTTTCTGTGATGGAAATATTTTATTTATTCATTTGTATCAATCCAGCTATGTTATGGGAGTTAAATAAACACTGTAAATGCGGTTTAATTGGAAAATATCCTAGTTGTTGCATCAGAACTCTTTAATTTCCTTAATTTGGGTATTTATACCTTGACTCTTCACATATTGGAAAATTAACCAAAGATTCATAATCACCATAATATAAGATGTATTCAATTTAACATTTATGGATCTTCTGATAAATTATATCGAAATTATGAACCAACCTTTTACTTTCATAGAAACATACAGGTAATGTTTTTCTGCCCGGAAACAACAACTTAACTAAAGATAAAATCTGATCGAAACAACTATTAGACAATCAAAAATATAATTTAGTAGCCACAAATTTTGTAACAAATTAGATTTTTCTCATATGGACTCACAAATATAAGGCCTTCTCAGTGAATTTCAACAAATTGTAAACATAAGATGGTTCTGACTCAGGATTTCAGATATCATTATGAGTTTTTTTATTGGAATAGATGGACCAACTTCCTCCTTTATTAAATTATGAAATTATGGATTTGATTTTTTTTGTATATTCTACTGAAATATTTTCACCATGTTGACACCAAAAAATATAATCTTTCCTAAAATAGAAACACAATAGATAAATTCCAACACTGTCAAATGTTTTGAATATCCTAAGACCACATTTCTGACATAAACATTTAATTATTCCTTTAGAAAAAAATATGAATTCGATGTTGAAAATGATATAAAATTTTCAACACCTTCAATATAGATAAGATTTAAAGTAGATATATTTGATTTTTTGTGATTATTTATCCAATCAAAATCTTGTAATAGATATTGGTGTCTATTTACTGAGTGCATAGTTATCTAGAAAACAACAAGAATAAGAATAATTATTACTGGTCATTTTTTCTAGTTGTAAATTATTATTATTTTTACCATATTAAAATATTCTATGGAATATGTGCAGAGTGAGAAACTTGGTTATCTCTAGATTATGGGGCCCATAGAGGTTCAGCGTAGATAAAATAAAAATATAAAATATATTATATAAGATACATTCTATTTTTTTTGAAAATAATTGAATATCTCTCCAACTATGTCACATATAATATATCATAGATCACCATTGTGTATGGGATGTGGGTTTTACCCAAGAGGAGGCATTATATTTGTGCGAGTCAGGTGTTTAGTTACATTACAAGTGAGGTTAATTAAATTAATTTTTTATTATAATTTATTATAAAATGTTATGTATATTTCAAATGGTGTCTCATTTGATAAATTAGAGATCAAATTTGGGTTTGGGATTTGGGGTTTACCATAGACGCGACATTACATTTGTGTGCCTTGGGTGTTTAGTTACATTGCAGGGGAGGGTAATTGATTTAAAAATTTTATTATAATTTATTATAAAAAGGTACGTATCTTTCAAATGGTGTCTCACATGTTAAATCAGAGATCACTATTGGGTATGGAATATAGGGTTTATCTTAGACATGACATAATATTTTTGAATTTTGGGTGCTTAGTGACATTGCAGGTGAGGGTAATTAATTTAATTTTTTTATAATTATTTATTATAAAATTTTAATATATCATTCAAACTATGTATCATATGATAGATTGGAGATCAACGTTGGGTCAGTACGATGACACTTTTCTTTTTTACACACTAAAACATGATTTATTACATAAAATTCACTTGATAAATCATAGAAGATCAAGAGGTCTGGTGTCTTTGGGGCTTAGGTTCATTACATAACAACTTAAAACATGAAATACCACATCTTTATTTAATTTTTTTTATATGACCACTAAATTACCTTGTACTTAACATTGCATGGGATAACATGAGGACATGAATAAGAAAAGGGTGAGCTATAAATCCCAGTAAGGGAATAAATATGGAATAATATGTGGAATACAATACATGTTAGACAATAGGCATATAAATGGAGAAAAAGAGAAACATGAACATAAAAACATGATAAATCATGATAATCAAAACATGGAAATGTAGCAATAACACTTAGCATGGAATTAGCGTTAGCCAAGGCTCATTGCACATGGAGCATGAGTAAACCATCATTGCACCAAAAGCACTAGTAAAAATTAAGTGCACTTGAATTATCATGAGTCAAAACTCATTGCACATGACGTATCATGATGTGGTACTTTACCCAATGCATTGAAGCGCTATCAGGGCACACCCTTCTTAAACATTTAATTTCATGAAAATGGGTGCCACATGGATCATATAACATGGAATAAATCAACATCATAAGTTTTTAAAAAATTAAGTAATGTGGAATAAATAAATGATAGTAGGATTAAATATGTATATGTTCATAGAGGTGAATACCCTTAATAGAGACATGGGTATGGTATTCACTACACAATGATCTTGTCTTGGAAAAATGTGGTGCAATTTCGGCAACATAACGACGTGACGTAAAGATTAATGAAAATGGTTGATGAGAGAGGAATTCGTGTCTCATAATATTTAATTGAAATGGAATATAAGGGGGTCATATAGATACATGTCCCAACAAACATAATGGAATTTAGATGCATAATAAAGTGGAATTACTTGGATGTAAAAGAGGGGAGAGAAATCCATCAAGGAATTTCGGCATGGTAACCAGCGTACATATGAGGCATTAATGAGAGAGAAAGGGGTCTCCCATAATTCAAACATAAATAGGGAAGTATGGAGGAGGTATGATATCATACCCCAACATTTTTAATTGAAAACCAAAGGGCATAACTACTTAATGAAAATTAGACAAAAATGAGAAAGGAAGAAATCCCTTACTTGGGATTGTGCTTACAAAGTCTTGGAAGAGGCTTGTGAGAGGATTCTTGGGAACTTAGGGGTGCCTTTGGAGGATTATAGTTAGAGGAGGGTAGAGGTTTTATGAATTCCAAAGGCTTTGAGTGAAAAGGAAGTGAGAGCTTGGGTGGATTTATATAGGAAAGGAGAGGGAATTATTTATTATTTAGGTTTGGGACACCACATATTAAACTAGTCAAAACCAAAAACCATCCAATGGTTTTTCCAAAGGGGAGTGGAAAACAATATTTTATTATCCCAATATCCCAAATTATTAAAATAATAGGGTGGCTTATGTGGAGGCGAGTCACACCATCATGGAAAACAATTTAAAACGACAAAATGTCTTATAAGCCTTGAAGGGTCCACTAAAGCATTTTAAAATAAATAAAAAAAACCCAAAATCACATTATTTTAATGGTAAAACATGTATTGTCCAAAAATAATGTTTATAGTATTTTATTACATCAATATTGGGTCATTATGATGTCATGAAACACATTATATATTTAAAAAGGTATTAAATTTTTACCAAAAAATTAGACTATCTCAGAAAATTATGAAAAATTCACCATTATATATTTTTGACTTCCTAATTAAAAAAATATCCATATTATCTAATTTTTTTTATAAATATGTGAATTTTTACTTTTAAAATAAAAACTGATATTTATCGAAAATTCATTGATTTTGACAAAAACAACTTTCAAACCTTAATAAAAATTACCATTGCATTTGTAAAATTATTCGATAATTTATATTTAATAAAATGTAATTTAATAATAATAAAAATATTTTGTTAAAATAATATTTAATTAAAAAATCCATTAATTCATCAAAATATA
Organism: Viscum album; assembly: GCA_963277665.1. Taxonomy (NCBI): domain Eukaryota; kingdom Viridiplantae; phylum Streptophyta; class Magnoliopsida; order Santalales; family Viscaceae; genus Viscum; species Viscum album. The sequence continues at coordinate 403,575,239 of OY728137.1, read as the reverse complement.
TTTCTTAGTTGAATATTTAATAAAAATACTATTTGGGATTTAAGAACTATTTAAAAAGTAATAGTAAAAAGAATATATATTCTCTATACAAGAATAATGTACATAATCGTAGTACTAGGGTCTTATTACATAACCCCTTATAAAACCCGCATAAGACCGAAGGGTAAGGTGTGTGGTGGTGATAGACTCTTGGGGTGACTCAGATAACATTGCTCGGGTGGTAATCTCTATTAACTTCCACTTCTCCCATAGTCGGTTCTGCTCATGCTTATCATCTTAAAGCTCATCTTAGGATTGGTCAAGAGAGAATCCCAATGATTCAAGATACATTCCGAGCTCCAACTAATGGGCTTCATATGTGGAAAGTATACTAGATGAGGCCGTCACTTCCTTTTGTCGGAGAAAATTGGGCTTGTTAAAGCCCTATATTTATACTACTCATGTGATCACTATTAAATGACTATATTAGTAAGAGTCACAATTATTAACATTATTTTAAAACCCATAAACATAAAACCAATGAATTTTAAATTTTATATAACCATAATAAGACATTTAATTAGATCAAGAGGAATTTTTATTAATAAAAGTCTGGGTCGTTACAATTTCCCCCCTTAAAAACATCACTCTCTAAATTTCTCTTTCCCACACTAAAATAGATGTGTGTAACTTTGCATCATCACTTCCTCTGATTCCCACATCGCTTCTTTAAACATTTTGTTTTTTTACAACACCTTGATGAGGGGCATTGTATTATTTTTTAGAACTGTTTCTCTATGATCTATGATCTTCACTGGGTGCCCCTCATATGAAAGATCATCCTCTAACTGTACTACCACTGAAGAGAGTACATGTGAAGGGTCTGGTATTTACTTCTTTAAGAGGGATACATGAAATACATCATGTACTTTGGCCATGGTAGGTAGAAGTGCAAGTCAATAGGCCACAACCCCGACACAATCAAGAATCTCGAAGGGGCCAATGTACCTTGGACTTAATGTCCCTTTCCTTCCAAGCCTCATGACCTTATTCCATAGAGATATGCATAGAAATACCATGTCTCCATCTTTAAACTCAAGGTATCGTCAAAATCTATCTGCATAAGACTTTTGTTGACTCTGGGCTACCTTGATATGCTACTGAATGGTTTTCACCTTCTCCACCATTTCTTTGACCATTTCTGGTCCTAACAGATTATGCTCACTGAATATATCCCAACCTATCGGTGTTCTTCACCTCTTATCATACAAGGATTCATAAGGTGCCATTCAGATCCTCGAGTGGAAAATGTTGTTATAGGAAAATTCAACCAGAATAATATGTTGATCCAATAATACTTTAAAGTCCATTGAACATGATCTTAACATATATTCTGGTGTATGAGTAGTTCTCTTAGATTGTCCATCAGTTTGAGGATGACAGGTCGTACTGATGTTTAGTTCAGTGTCCAGAGCACATTGAAGGTTCTTACCAAACTTAGAGGTGAGTCTTGAATCTCTATTGGATACAATAGATAGTGATAATACATAAAACCTTTCCACTTCATTAATATATATCTATTACAGTTGATCTAATGAGAAATCCTATTGAATTCCAATAAAGTGTGCATACTTTGTAAGACAATCCATAACAACCCAGATTGCATTGTTGCCTTTGGATGTCTTTGGAAGTTCGGTGACAATGTCAATGGTGATGTTCTCCCATTTCCATGGTGTTATGGTAAATGATTGTATCATCCCCATAGAATTCTGCCTCTCGACCTTCACTTGCTGACACACCAAGTGTAGCACCCCAAGAATTTTATCGTATGTTTCTCTTAGATACATTGTATTCATTAGGTAGACAATATTTCATGAATCACTGATCCCCTATGGAACAAAACATGGATACTTATAGGAGGTAGCCATAACTTAGCCACTAAACTTATGTTTACCACCTATGTGATTTGAATTTGTACAATCTGATATACACGGTTGTGTTCAAGATGATATTTAGAGTCTAATAAAATAAACATAATTTTCAATGAATAGTAACCTACCCTTATGAATAGTAACATACCCTTATGAATAGAAACATACCCTTATGAATAGTAATATGACTCTTATGAATGGTATCCATACCCATGAGTGTATAAAATAATTTAGATGCCCTAAAGATGAAGATGAATATTCTAAGTGTTTATATATTTCAATTAAATAATGATTTAACTAAATATTTAATTAATCATATTTAGAAAATTATGTTTGAAAAATGGACTTCATTTTTGGATTCTACACATCATGAAACAGTTAGGGTAAATTTTTGGGATTTTTATAAAATACATGAATTTTTAGTGAATAGTGACATACCATAAATTGCAAAATTAAGATAAATACACTAATTATAGAGTCATGTGTGATGTTATACTGATGTAAACCCACTTGGTTCGGGATAACATGATAAAATTACTATTTTTGGTCATGGAATACTCACTATTTCTTATCTTGAGGAGAAATAATAAATTAATGAGTTTTATATTAAGAAATCCCCTCTCTCCTCCACTATAAACCCCCCCTCTCACCCCCTTTCATTCACTCCTCTCAAGCCTTGTTCCTTCTCCAAATTCTGTCTAAATACCTTCCCAACCTCCTAACCCATGTCCATCAAGCTTTGGTCTCATAAAAAGACCAAAAACTCTACCCTTAAGAGGTTCTCAAGGTGGAAGTCTCAAGAGGTAAATTCTTCTTTCAAATCCCTTCTTTTCTTTTAAGTACTTTTATTTCTTTTCTCACCTCCCTTCAGAGAAATAGTATGATAAATCCAATAACATACATGTACTGGGAATATTTTCTGGCTAATGGTATATATTCTATTATCTTCTCTCCTTTCCCCACTTTTATTTGAAAGAAATGAAAGCACCGTTTGAGATGTGTTAATTTAGCACATTCAAGGACAACGGTTTATCGATTTCTATTATAATCATTAATTCTAGTCAAGAAACCATTTGTGTTATGGTTGAACCAGATTATTATGTAATATATCCTATTTTTAGTTCTGTAATACTTTTGTACACATGGTATTAAGTTATAAAAAAATGTCCATCGTAATCAAACCCTCCGATTAACCAAACGGCTACCACTAAGGTTATATATATATAAAACCAACTTCAATATAAGTAACCCAAATTAAATTTAAAACCATGTAATATCCAGGATGTTCATTAATAGTTTATAACTTCATTTTTGGACAACAACATCCATATTATATAATATTCCAAATTTTAATATAAGTGAATCAATCATTTAAAACCAAGTAAACAAATGAGCCTGAACATTGAAATTGAATCTTATAACCAATCAAAAAGAACTAGAATGAACTAAAAAGGATTATAATAAATCGTTTACATATAAATGAGGTTTTGTACTTATTAATTAATAATCCTAAATTGTTTATTCAGGTATTTAATAACAAGTCAAGAACACCTTCAAGCATAAGTTAAGGGATCCTCTCTCTCACTTTTATTCAAGAATCCACCCTATCTTGTGTGGTTTTGTTTTTAATTTCTAATGATTGGGTATGTTTTCTCAAATCCCTCATACTTCCCTTTTGACATATAAATAATGGGATACCCCTTTACCTCTCATTAAGACCTTGCAATAACACTCTTTACCATGCCAAAATATTTGTAAGAGTTTTTTCTTATCGCACTTTCAATTCTGTGGGATCTCCATTGTTCAGCTCTTATTTCTTATATGTGGTATAGGTGTACTACCATTTGACATATGTTATCATGGTTCTCATTATATTTATTTTATTTTTTTACTCTTTTGGTGGTTATTAACGCTTTGTCATATGGCTCAATTGAATACAACACGGTAATGAGGTGTGTCTCAATTTTCACTTCGTTGTGACTTGCTTAGTAATTGTGAACCTACTCTTTCTTATGTGGTGTACCTACTGCCGATTTGATATCTATTTTCAATTGAAATTATATTCCATTTAAATATCCATATTCTCATATCATGGATAATATTATTATCTAATCCGTATACCATTTTACATACGGTATTTATTTTCAATGTTGTTTTGACTGCAGAAATGTTGATGAATCCATATCCTCTATTTTATATGGATAATGTAAATACATATTGCTCTTGTATTGAATATATTTATAAATAATTATTTTATTTAGAGGTGGGTGGGGCCCACTACATCCCCTCAATGCATTGGTAGGTCTTATGAGACAAAACAGTTTGGCAAAAAACCCTACGAGTTTGTTTCCAAAAATCAGAAGGGTTTCTACCCACAGAACTAAACCATTTTTACGGTATTATGGTTTCATGTGATAGATGCATGATGTCAAATTAATAAGCATTATCTTCATTCATTATTAGTTATTATTATTATCCATGAGGTTTTCACTATGAAAAAATCTATGGATACAATTTCATTCTCAGTTTATTAATGGCATTAGTTGTTCATTTATTCACTATGTCATTCTGATTATGTCAGATTGATTGTGATTCAATTATTATTTTACTCATGCTTCCGTAATTTGTAACCCTTACTAAGCATTTTAGCTCACGACTTTCATTATCTACTTTCAACAGGTTATGAATAGAAGATCTTTTATTGAGTTCCTAGGGATACCGTTTTTAGTTTTTTTTACGTATTGCATTTTGTAAACTTTTCTAATGTAATTTGAGAAACAAATATGTATCTAGTTTATTCAATACTACTAAAGTGATCATTACTTTGGGATTTTAATTCCTTCTAACCATGCCAATATCACATGTAATGCACCAGATCTATCCTAAAGGAGTCGGGGTGTTACAGTTGGTATCATAGGAAGTTTAGTAGGAAACTTGGAAACTAGAGTAGGAAATATATAGTAGGGAACAAAGCCCTAAGGTAGTATTTGAGGATAAACTTACAAGAACATCTAGGTATATTGGAAAGGAATAGATGATGTGGATCTTTCAAGAAATACTTCCCTATCTGGATACGAGAAGGTAGAGGCAGATCTGGCACAAATGTGTCTTGGGGTAAAACCCGAAAACACCGCTTTGAGCTAGACTCGAACGGGAACTGGTACATGACAACGAGCCTTGATGTACTCTTGGTTATGACACTCCCGAGAGATATGCTTAGGATAATTCACATTTTATTTACAAGACATTATGAAGGAGTTTAATGTAAATTTTACCTCAGATAAACAATGTTTATAAGATTATATATGCATAGAATTTAAATCTATGTTGAGTGATTTGCTATTTAGGATTCATAAACTAATCTAGTTTATCCCATTATTTAGAAATGGCATCTAATGGAAGGAGGGGAATCAATACTCGTGGGCAAGGTAGGGATCTCCATACTGAGCAAGTCAACACAGTCAATGTTGGAGCAGATCAGATCATGACTATATTGGGACAACATACTGAAGTTGTAATAAATAACCATTCCAAACCTGTATTGGATCGTTTCATGCAGCAGAAGCCCCCATATTTCAGTGGGATTACTAATCCAGTGGTAGATGAGCAGTGGATCAAGTCACTTGAAATGATATTCATGGTGTTAAGATGCAATGAAAATGAGAAGGTGGTGCCGACAATATATTGTCTCAAGGGTGATGCTGACTAATAGTGGTCCCTGATACAGAATACCATGGAGGAAGAAGAAATAGATGATATGGAGTGGAATACTTTTAAGGGAATATTCATCAAAAAATATTTCCCTTGTGAGAAACGATATGAAATGAAAAATAAATTCCTTATCATAAAACAAATGGAAGAAGATAGTGTTGCAGTGTATGAGGCTACTTTTACAAGGCTGGCCAGGTATGCCATAGATTACGTACATGACTCGGCAGAACAGATTGATCATTTCTTTGAAGGTCTTAAGCCAAGTCTTTAGAGGGCACTGGATTCTCTATCATTTTCATCATATGATGGAATTGTATCATGTGCCATCAAAACATAGAAGAAAATTTCTAGATAAAATCTTTTCAAAGTCAACCAAGATAAGAAGCGGTATTGGGATAACAATGGAAAAGGAGAAGAACCAAAGAAGAGCAACGGAATGAATAGATTCCCATTATGTGAGAACTGTGGAAAGAATCATCTTGGGAAATGCTTGAAAGGCATGGGAGTCTGCTATAACTATGGAGAAAATGGTCATCGATCTGATGAATGAACGAGGAAGAAACAATTCAATGATATTCAATGCTAAAATTGTAGAGATATGGGACACTATGCAAATGAGTGTCCTAAACGCCATGGAAACATGACTTAGAAAATTCCAAGAGAGAAAGGGGGAGATTATGTGATTACAACTACAGAAGTCAAAGTTTATAATGATGTGGTGGTAGGTACTTTAATTGTTTCCTCAATATTATCCAACACCTTATTTAATTATGGATCATCGCATTCATTTATATCTTCTCAGTTTGCCAAGAAAATTAGATATGTCCAATATGATTTAATAAAGGAGTTGTCAGTCAAAACTCCCGAGGGATGTATCATTGCAATAAAGGCATGTCGACTAGTCCCCCTCTAGTCACCAAAACATGCTTTAGTTTCTAAACTTGTCATCATACCAATGACTGAATTTGATATAATTCTCGACATGGATTGGATATCAAATTATTATGCGAATATTTATTGTAAGAAGAAGGAAGTTACAATTTTTGAAAATGGTGTATAATACCTTGTCTTTAGGGTAGAAACATTGCCACCTGATTATTATCAAGAACCACCCCCAGTAGCTCTACTGAATGTAATACTCCGAGAGGAAGACAAACCAACATCTATGGGTGAGGAAAGAAATATTCAAATTGATGATGTGCATATAGTGCAAGAGTACATTGATTTATTTCCAGAGGATTTACCTGGACATCCTCCAAAGAGAGAAGTTGAGTTCTCTATTGATTTAATTCCTGTTGTGAGACTTATATCAATGAACCCCTATAGGATGTCCACTATGGAGTTAGTGGAGGTAAAGTAATAACTAGAGGATTTGAGTGAAAAAGGATTTATTCAACCTAGTGTTTCTCCATGGTGAGCCTCAGTCCTGTTTGTCAAGAAGAAAAATGTATCCATGAGGTTATGAATTTATTATAGTGAAATAAATGATATTAAAATAAAGAATAAGTATCCTCTACCTCAGATTGATGATTTATTTGATCAACTCCATGGAGCCCAATACTTTTTAAAGATTGACCTTCGGTCCGGATATCATCAGCTGTGTGTGAGGAAGGAAGATATTTCTAAGACATCATTCCGAACTAGGTAAGGGAATTATGAGTTTATGGTGATGCCATTTGGACTGGAACCCTCTGTTTTCATGGAATTAATGAATAGAGTTTTCAAGTAATATCTTGATAACTTTTTTCTGGTGTTCATCGATGATATCCTGGTATAATCAAAAAGCTATGAATAACTTGAGAATCACTTGCAGATTATTCTGGAAACTCTTAGAAGAAATCAATTATATGGGAAGTTTAGAAAGTGCGAATTCTGGCTTCAGTCGGTTTCTTTTCTAGGACATATTGGGATGGAATCCTAATTAATTCTGTGAAGACAAAGACAATCCAAGATTGACCCATGCCAACAAACATAACTGAGGTACGCAGTTTTATTGGCTTAGCAGGTTACTATTGGCGTTTCGTTCAGAATTTTTCTTGAATTTTTAACCCGCTAACCAAGCTCACACGTAAAGGAGTTAATTTTGGGTGGAAAAAAGAGTGTACATAATTCTTTGAAAAATTGAAAATAAGATTGTTCAATGCTCCAATTTTGACTCTTCCATCTGGAAGTGATGGATTTGTGATATACCGCGATGCATCGAAGAATGGGATGGGTTGCGTCCTTATGCAAAATGATAAAGTTATTGGTTATGCATCAAGACAATTGAAGACTCATGAGAAAAATTATCCAACTCATGATCTTGAGTTAGATGCTGTAATCTTTTCTTTGAAGATATGAAGACATTATCTCTATACTGAAAAATGTGATATTTATACTGATCAGAAGAGTTTGAAGTATATTTTATCACAGAAAGAATACAACATGATGAAAAGGAAATGGCTTGAACTACTTTAGAATTATTATTGCATGATACACTACCACCTGAGTAAGGGAAGTAAGGTGGAAAATGCTTTGAGTAGAAAATATCATGGAGTTTTCAACAAGATGAGAGTTTAAAGGGATCCTATTTTCATAGATCTAGTAAAGATGGATATGTGAATAACTATGGAAGGTGAAACATCAATGATTTTTCAAATGGTTTCCAAACCATATTTTCTAGAAAGGATAAAAGGTTCTCAAGCTGATTATGAGGAGTTTCAAAAGAATATTAAATCTATGAATGATGGGAGATTGAGTGACTTCGTATATGAAGATAGAATTTTGAAATTTGGGAAGAGACTTTGTGTTCCCGATATACCTTATCTAAAAAGGGAATTGTTGGATGATTCTCATAGTTCCAATTTCTCTATACACCCTGGTATTACTAAGATGTATAAATATTTGAAGGAACATTTTTGGTGGGACAAAATGAAGAGGGGGATTTTTGATTTGGTGTCAATATGTATGGTTTGTCAATAAGTGAAAGCTGGAAGGCAACAACCTGGAAGAGTATTGCAACCTCTTCCCATACCTAAGTGGAAATGGGATAGTATCATGATGGACTTTGTTATAAGACTACCAAATAATCCTATAAGGAACATTTCAATATAGGTCATTGTTGATCATCTTACCAAGTTAGCACATTTTCTTGCTATAAGAGAATATCTACCACTTTAACGTCTAGCAAGAATATATATTAATGAATTTGTGAGACTTCATGGAGTACCCCTATCGATTTTTTCTGATTGTGATCCACATTTTACATCATGATTCTGGAAAAGTCTTCAGAAGGCCCTATATAATGATCTTCGTATGAGCACTTCCTACCACCCACAAACTGATAGACAATCAAAACAGACTATTAAAACATTGGAAGACATTTTGAGGTCTTGTTAACTTGATTTTCAAGAAATGTGGGATCAATATTTACCTCTCATAGAATTTTCATACAACAATAGCTTATATTCAAGTATTCAGATGGCACCCTATGAAGGATTACATGGAAGGAGATTCCGTCACTAACTTGCTGGGATGAAGTTGGTGAAAGAAAGCTCGTGGGCCAAGAACATGTTGAAGAAACAACATAAAAGGTGAAGATTATCCAGAACCATATCAAAATAGATCAAAGTAGGAAAAAGAGCTATGCAGATAAATGAAGGAAGGATTTGGAGTTTCAAGAAAGAGAACACATTTTCTTAAAGGTATCTCCATGGAAGGGTATTATACGATTTGGTAAGAAGGGAAAGTTAAGTCCCAGGTACATCAGACCTTTTGAAATTCTGGACCGAATTGGAGCCGTAGCTTACCGTTTGGCAATGTCGCCAAGTCTCCCCAAGGTCCAGAATGTGATCCACATGTCAATGTCAAGAATGTACATGCCATACCCAACACTTGTACTCACTTATGAAGAAGTAAAACTTGAGCTAGATCTGTCTTATTGTGAATATCCTATCAAGATTCTTGATACTAAAGAACAATTATTGAGAAATCAGACGACTCGTCTGGTGAAGGTTCTATGGAGGAACTATAAGATGGAGGAAGATACATGGGAGCCTGAGGAGCTTATGTTAAAGAAATTCCCAAATCTTTTTATGTAATATTTTGTGAATTTCAAAGATGAAATTTTTGTAAGGAGGGAATAATGTAGCACCCCAAACATTTTATGGTATGTTTCTCTTAAATACACTGTATTCATTAGGTAGCCTATATTTCATGAATCACTGAGCCCCTATGGAACAAAATAAGGTTACTTATAGGAGGTAGCCATAACTTAGCAACTAAACTTAAATTTACCAGCTCTGTGATTTGAATTTTAAAAATCTGATTTACACGGTTGTGTTCAGGATGATAATTAGAGTCTGATAGAATTAACATAATTTTTGGTGAATAGTAACCTACCCTTATGAATAGTAACCTACCCTTATGAATAGAAACTTACCCTTATGAATATTAATATGAATCTTATGAATGGTATCCATACCCTTGAGTGTATAAAAGAATTTAGACACCCTAAAGATGAAGATGAATGTTCTTAGTGTTTATATATTTCAATTAAAAAAGATTTAATTAAATATTTAATTAATCATATTTAGAAAATTATTCTTGAAAAATGGACTTTATTTTTAGATTATATGCATCAAAAATGGTTAGGGTGAATTTTTGGGATTTTTCTAAAATACTTGAATTTTTGGTGAATAGTGGCATACCATAAATTACATAATTAAGATAAATACACTAATAATAGAGTCATGTGTGATATTCTGCTGATGTAAGCCCACTTGGTTTGGGATCACATGATAAAATTATTATTTTTTTCATGGAATAATCACTATTCCTTGTCTTGAGGAGAAATAATAAATTAATGAGTTTTATATTAAGAAATCCCCTCTCTCCTCCACTATACAAACCCCCTCTCACCCACCCCTTCATTCACTCCTCTCAATCCCTGTGCCTTCTCCAAATTCTATCCAAATACCTTCCAAACCTCCTCCCCCACTTTCATCAAGATTTGGTATCATAAAAAGACCAAAACCTCTTTCCTTAAGAGGTTCTCAAGGAGGAAGTCTCAAGAAGAAAATTCCTCTTTCAAATCCCTTCTTTTCTTTTAAGTTCTTTTATTTCTTTTCTCACCTCCCTTCACCAAAATAGTATGATAAATCTAGTAACATAAATATAATAGAATGTTTTCATGCTAATGGTATATATTCCATTATCTTCTCTCCTTTTCCCAATTTTATTTGAAATTAATGAAAGCACCGTTTGAGATGTGCTAATTTAGCACATTCAAGGACAACGGTTTATCGATTTCTATTATAATCATTAATTCTGGTTAGAAAGACATTTGTGTTATGGTTAAACCAGATTATTCTATAATATATCCTATTTTTAGTTCTGTAATACTTTGTACACATGGTATTATGTTATAAAGAAAAAAAATGTTCATCGTAATCAAACCCACCATTTAACCAAAATAGTTATCACTAAGGTTATGTATATAAAAATTCAACTTCAATATAAGTAACCCAAATTAAATTTAAAACCATGTAATCTCTTGTATGTTCATTAATAGTGTATAAATTCATATTTGGACAATCACATCCATCTTATATGTCATTCTGAACTTGAATATAAGTGAACCAATCATTTTAAACCAAGTAAACAAACGAGCCCGAACAATGAAATTGAACCTTATAACCAATCAAAAAGGCCAAGAATGAAATAAAAAGGATTATAATAAATAATTTACATATAAAAGAGGTTCTGTAATTATGAATTAATAACCCAAACTTTTTTATTTAGGTCTTTAATAACAATTCAAAAAAACCTTCAAGCATAACGTAAAGGATCCTCTCTCTCACTTTTATTCCAAAATCCACCCTATCTTGTTTGCTTTTGTTATTAATTTCTAATGATAGGGTATGTTTTATAAACTAACTCATACTTCCATTTTGACATATAAATAATGGGATACCCATTTACCTCTCATTAATACATTGCAATAACACTCGTTACTGTGCCAAAATATTTGTAAGAGGTTTTTCTCATCTCACTTTCAATTCTGTGGGATCTCCATTGTTCACCTCTTATTTATTATATGTGGTATAGGTGTACTGCCATTTGACATATGTTATCATGGTTCTAATTATATTCATTCTATTCTATGACTCTTTTGGTGGTTATTAACTCTTTTTTATACGACTCAATTGAATACAATAGGGTAATGAGCTTTGTCTCAATTGTCACTTCGTTGTGACTTACTTAGTAATTGTGCACCTACTCTTTCTTATGTGGTGTACCTAATTACCATTTTATATCAATTTTCAATTGAATGTATATTACATTTAAATATCCATATTCTCATATCAAGGATATTATTATTGTCCTAGCTGTATACCATTTTACATATGATATTTATTTTGAATGTTGTTTTGACTATGGAAATGTTGATGAATCCATATCCTCTATTCTATATGGATAATGTAAATACATATTTCTATTGTATTGAATATATTTATAAATAATTATTGGATGTAGAGGTTGTTGGGGCTCACTACAGGCCCTCGATGCATCGGTAGGTCTCATGAGACAAAACATTTTTGTGACAAACCCTTTGAGTTTATTTCCAAAAATCAGAAGGGTTTCTACCCAGAGAACTAAACCATTTTTACGGTATAATAGTTTCATGTGCTAGATACATGATGTCCAATTAATAAGCATTATCTTCATTCATTATTAGTTATTATTATTATCCATGAGGTTTTCACTATGATAAAATCTATGGATGCAGTTTCATTCTCAGTTTATTAATGGCATTAGTTGTTCATTTATTCACTATGCCATATTGATTATGCAAGATTGATTGTGATTCACTTATTATTGTACTCATGCCTCTTCTAATTGTATCCCTTACTGAGCATTTGATCTCAACCCTTTCATTGTCTACTTTTAACAGATGATGAAGAGAAGATCCTTTATTGAGTTCCTAGGGATTCCTTTTTTAGTTTTTGTTATGTATTTAATTTTGTAAACTTTTCTAATGTAATTTGAGAAACAAATATGTATCTAGTTTCTTAAAGACTACTAAACTGATCATTATTTATGGATTTTCATTCCTTCTAACCATTCCAATATCACAAGTAATGCACTGGCTCCAGCCTAGAGGGGTCGGGGTGTTTCACTGGGTACTTTGATGTATACTCAGTGATCTCCTTCTTCATATTATCCCACCAATAATGCTCTCAGATATCTTGAGACTTCATTGTGTTTCCTAGTTGAATAGAGAAATATGACCTATGTGCATCATCCAAAATTTCCTTCTTCAACTTTGGACTTGATGGTACCCATAGTCTTTCCCAAATCCCACAATTCCTTCTTCATTAACATTGAACACCAAGGATTTCCCTTTTCTGATAGATTCCACTTTCTTATGAATTATCACATCATCCTTTTGATAATCCTTTAACTTTTTCCAAAAGATTCATTTGATCAATCATTTGTGAAATGATTGACGATATTCCCTTATTTATGATTCTCATGTCCATCTTCATCAAATCTAAGAAGATTGGATCCTTCTCAATTCTCATTAATGATAGAATCACTGGGTCCTTTCTACTTAGAGCATCTGCCACCTTGTTCTCTTTTCTAGGGTGGTAATGGATTGAGTAGTCATAGTCTTTTATCAGCTCAAACCATCTTCGTTGTCTCATGTTCAACTCTTTCTGTGTGAAAATATACTTAAGGAATTTGTGGTCTGTATATATTTCACACTTCTCCCCAAAGAGATAATGCCACACAATTTTTAAAGCAAAGATCACCACATCCAACTGGAGATCATTCATTGGAAAATTACACTCATGAAATTTCAATTTTCTTGAAGCATATGCAATGAATTTTTCATTTTTCATCAACACACAACCCAAATCCTTTTTCGAAGCATCACTGAATACCAAAACAATTCTTCCACTTGTGGGTAAAGTGAGAACAAGTGTAGTGATAAGACTCCTTTTCAAATCCTTGAAGCTTTCTTCACATTCATCACTCCAAGAAAACATTACTCCCTTATGAGTTATCTTGGTAAGAGATTTGGAAAGTACTAAGAAATTTCTCACAAATTGTTGATAATATCCATCTAACCCCAAGAAGCTACTAATATCTTTTACCGATGTTGGCCTCAACCATCCCTCTATTATAGTTGTCTTAGAGGGATCCACAAATATCCCATTGTTTATGATGATATAGCCTAATAATGATACCTCCATCAACCAGAACTCACACTTGCTGTACTTTTTATAGAGCTTCTCCTTTCTCAAGGTCTCTAGTACAATTCTTAGATGCTCCTCATGATCCTCGTTGGATTTGGAGTATATTAGAATATCATCTATAAGGACTAACAAAAATTTATCGAGGTAATCTCTAAAGACTCTATTAATCATTTCCATGTAGATTATGGAGCATTAGTGAGTCCGAAAGAAATTACTATGAATTCATAGTGCCTATACCTTGTACAAAAATCAGTCTCGAGAATATCTTCCTTCACCACCCTTACTTGATAATATACCAACCACATATCTACCTTGGAAAAGTATTGTCCTCCATGTAGATAATCATAAATGTCATCAATTTGTGGGAGATGATACTTGTTCTTTATCGTGATTTGGTTAAGCTCGTGATAATCGATGCAAAGTCACATTGACCCATCCTTCTTCTTGGCAAAGTGGACTGGTGCACCCCATGGTGAAGCACTTGGTAATATAAAACCTTTATCTAGATTCTCCTATAGTTGTTTCTTCGTCTCATCAAGCTTCACAACAACCATTATATATAGAGCCTTTGATATAGGAAACTCCCCAGGTATAAGTTCAATTGAGAATTCAACATCTCTTCTAGGAGGAAGACCATCCAATTCCTTAAGAAACACTTCAGCAAATTACCTCACAATAGGCTTGTCTTTAAGGATGGTTACCTCCTTATACTCAATCATTTGAGCCAGATATGCATGCTTATAAGGAATTAATATCCATTCTTGAGATGATGGAGCAGAAACAAATTCATATTCCTCCTTGAACTTGTACATAATTTGGGTTCGATTCTGCAAATGGAGAGTGATTTCCCTTTCATGGAAATTTATGTTGGCTCTATATATAGAATGCCAATCCATGACAAGAATTGCATCAAATTCCATGAGTGAGAGTATGATGAGGTTCCTCAGGAAGTTAAATCCACCAATTATAATAGGGGATAAGTTATATTCATGGGATGAAATGATTTCCCCATTTTCCATACTCACCGACCTCATTACATTCATGATTTTTGGTGCTGTTGGGATTGTTATAGTAAACTTTATGGATATAAAATAATGTGTAGAACCTAAATCAAAAAGTATGTCCGCATGTTTTGAATGAATAACTAGCGTACCTATCACCCCTTCATTTTGAAGGTTCACTTCGGTGGTAGTGATGAAAAAATCCCACCCTTTCTGCCTTGGAGGTTGATTGTGGCCTTCAAAAACCGTTGGCATAGGGCACTGATTTGCAAGATGCCCTGGTTATTTGTAGTTTAAGCAATAAAAAAAATTGAGAGTTGAACGAAGTGTTCCTATCCTCTTTCACAGCCACAAGTTTTTCTTGTCAGTAGTTAATGGCTAGGTTCCCTTCCCTTCCACAAAAAAGCATTTCATCGCCCCCTTCAGGCAATTTTTGGGGTGCTTCTTTCCGCACCAATGGCAAGTGGGGTGTTGGATTTTCTTAGAACCGTTAGATTTATCTATTGGACCTCCATAATTAAATTCCACATTAATCTTCCTATCCCCATGATACCCCAAAGGTTAAAAGATCTCCATTTCAACCTTGAAGGCACATTATAAAATTTCCTCATAGCTCTCAAAGTGTCTGATCTCTAGGGCTTTCCATATGCTAGGTTTCAGCCCACCAAAGAAGCGGTCAACCTTGCATTTAGGGGAAACAACATAGACCAAAGCATATCATGAAAGCCTTGTGGTGTTTTACTCATATAATCTGACATATTCATCATATTTTTTATTGAGGGAAAGGAATTCCCTTTCCATCTTAAGCAGGAGGGTGCACGAAAAATATTTATCAACAAACATATTCTGGAAATCCTTCCATTCCAACACCTCGATCTCCTCCTCAGGCATCGTATTTTTTTTATCAATGTACACTATTGATCGACCTCACCCTCCGTATGATAAGTATCAAGAATAACCTTCTATTATTAGAAACATTGAAGGATGGATAATATCTTTTCAATGGAGTTGATCCATTTTTCAACAATGGAGGGATCAAATGATCCACTAAAATTAGAATTCCTTTGTCTCGTGAAGCTCTCCATATAGTCTTGTTTTTTATTTGGGAGGGGGGGGGGGGGGGGGTTGAACATTCTTTTTGACCCATGTTTCTATTCAATTCTTGAGTTAACTGAGAGATTATCATGACAATGTTCATGATTCCCGCTCCCATCAGACTGGGAATCCCATTAGAACAGTCATCACATTGGTATTCACATCGGTTGTTATCCCGTGTCCTCCTATTATCGCCCATTGGCTGGAATAAAAGTAAAGTCAGGGGTACCTCATAAAGGGTCATCCAAGGACAAAATAGACGAATTATAAATATCTTTTGTTTCCACAACTTATGAATCTATAAGCATCATTATATGTTATCCATGATCTACTTTCTAATATATATTCTTAAGGGGATTTTTTTATTCCCATAAAAATAGTACATACTAAGCTTGTGTATTTACCAATGCATATCCCCTAAGAGGGTTGTAAAAAGAGTGTATCAAGCCCCATTTTAATGTTCCAGGATACCTTGGGTTAAGCTCGAAACTCCTTGTTGGATTTTTCACCCCTAGGGACATCTGTTCTAGAGCTTCCTCTACCTGCTCGTATCTTGACAAGGATGTATTAGTTTGATAAAAGACTTACTCAATACTCACCAAAATTTTGGGATATTTTTATTATACTTAATCTTATCCCTAAGGATTTCACTAGGGTTTTCTAATCCTAATCCCAAAAATAACTAATCCTATCCTCTGATATCAACTATTACAACCCTTCTCTTTTTTACACACTAAAACATGATTTATAATATAAAATTCACTTGATAGAACATATATGATCAATAGGTATAATTTATTTTGGGCTTAGGATCATTATATGACCACTTAAAACATGAAATACAATATCATTATTGAAAAAATTCTTTACATGACCACTACAATCCATCGTACTTAGCATTGCATTGGATTACCTGAGGACATGCATAAGAAAAGGGTGAGCTATAAAGCATAGTAAGGGAATACACATTGAATAACATGAGGAATATAATAAATTTTAGACAATAGGAATATCAATGGATCACAAGGGAAAAATGAACATAAAGGCATGATAAATAATGATAATCATAACATGGAAATGTGATAACAACACTTAGCATGGAATTAGCATGAGCCAAGGCTCATTACACATGGAGCATGAGTAAACCATCATTTCACATGAAGTATGAGTAAACCCTAATTGAACTTTAATTACAATGATTAAAAACTCATTTCTCATGATGTATCATGATACAATACATTACCCAATGCATTCGAGCACTATCAAGGCACACATTTCTTAAACATTGAATTTCATGAATAAGTGTGCCATATGGATCATATAACATGGAATCAATCAACATCATAAGTCATTACATGATTAATTAATGTGGAATAAATACATAAATGTACCATTAAATATGTATATGTTCATAAAGGTTAATACCCTTGATAGAGACTTGGGTATGGTATTCACTACACAATGATCTTGGCTTGGAAAAATACTGTGCAATTTCGGAAGCATAATGACGTGACATAAGGATTCATGAAAATGGTTGATGAGAGAGAAATGAGTGTCTCATCATAATTAAATGAAATGGATAGTAAGGGGTTCATATAGATACATTTAACAAAAAATGTAATGGAATCTAGATGCATAATACAAAAGAATTACTTGGATGTAAACGAGGAGAGAGAAACCCCTCATGAAATTTTGGCATGATAACGAGTGTACATGGGAGGCATTAATGAGTGAGAAAGGGGTTTCCCATCATACAAACATAGATGGAAGTATGATAAGGTTAAAAATCATACCCTAAAATTTGTAATTGAAAACAAAAGGGAATACCAACATAAAGAAAAGTGGACAAAAATGAGAACAGAAGAAATCCCTTACTTGGATTTGTACTTCCAAAGGCTTGGGAGAGGCTTGAGAGAGGCTTCTTGGGAGCTTGAGGTGCCTTGGGATGATTTTAGAGGGAGGAGGGAATAGGTTGGATGAACTCAAAAGGATTTTAGTGAATAGGAAGTGAGAGCTTGGGTCCATTTATATAGGAAAAGAGAGGGAATTATTTATTATTTAGGGTTGGGACACTGCACATTAAACTAATCAAAACCACAAACCAGCCCATGGTTTTCTCCCATGGGTTTTTCCCAATGGGAGTGGAAAAAAATATTTTATAAGGCCAATGGCCTTAATTCTTGAAATAATAGGGTTGATTTTGTGGAGGTGAGTCATGCTCTCAAGGAAAAAAATTTAAAAAAAATGTTTTTATAAACCTTTAAGGGTCCACTAAAGCTGTGTAAAAAAAATTAAAAAACCCAAAATCACTTTTTTTAATTGTTAAATATATATTGGCCAAATATAATGTTTATAGTATTTTATTACATCACTATGGGGTCATTATGATGTCATAATACACATTATATATTTAAACTGTATTTAATTTGTACCAAAAAATTCGACTATCGTAAAAAATTATGAAAAATTCACCACTAGATAATTTCAACATCCTGATTCCAAAAATAATATTCATTTTATCTAAATAATTTTCTATGTATTTTAATTTTTAGTTTAAAAATAAAAACCAACATTTATAAAAAATTCATGGGTTTTGACAAAAATAGCTTTCAATCCTTAATAAAAATTATAATTGTATTCATAAAATTATATGATAATTTATATTTAATAAAAAGTAATTTAATAATGATAATAATATTTTATTAAAATATTATTTAATTAAAAAATTTATTAATTCATCAAAATAGATTTCTTAGTTGAATATTAAATAAATATACTATTTGTGCTTTAAAAACTATTTACAAATTAACAATATAAAAATGTTTATTCTATATACAAAAATAATGTTATAATCATAGTACTAGGGTATTGTTACATAACACCTTATAACACCCATATAAGACAAAAGGGTAAGGTGTGCGATGGTGACAAACTCTTGGGGTGGCTTGGGGAACATTGCTCGGGTGGTAGTCTCTATTAATGTCCACTTCTCCCGTAGTCGGTTTCTCTCAAGATTAATGTGTTCAAACTCAGGTTTGACTTGGTCACCAAAAAATCCCAATGACACAACCTCCTTTTTGAGCTTTGACAATTGGGCTTCATATGGGGAAAGTCTACTGGATGAGGCCATTGCTTCCATTGTCCAAGTAAATAGGATTTGTTAAAGCCCTATATTTATACTAATCATGTGATCACTGTTCAATGGCTATATTAGCAACAGTCACAATTCATAACAGTATTTTAAAATGTAGAAACATAAAACCAATGAATTTCACATTTAATATAACCATAATAATACATTTAATTAGATCATTAGGAATTTTCATTAATGAAAGTTTGGGTCGTTACAATCTAGGATGTGGGTTTTACCCTAGACGCGGCATAATATTTGAATTTATAATAAATATTACTAATATTTAACAACTATCCATATTTAGTCTTATAAAAATTTTGGCAAATTTTGGAAATTTCTTCATATTCTCAAATTATTAATAATATTTTGTAATTAACAATTATTTTTACTATGTATTAATTATATTGATAAATTGACTATTAATTATTATATATTATGTAATGATTATTATTAATGTTATTTTTTG
Source organism: Viscum album (assembly GCA_963277665.1). Lineage (NCBI taxonomy): Eukaryota > Viridiplantae > Streptophyta > Magnoliopsida > Santalales > Viscaceae > Viscum > Viscum album. The sequence continues at coordinate 403,555,680 of OY728137.1, read as the reverse complement.
TTAATATATTAATATATATTACTTATATAAATGTTATTATATTTTTTACCAATTATTATTATGACTTTATCATTATCATCAATAATAATTTTTTTAATAATAATTAATTAGTAATTACTAAATATCATAAATTATTTAAATTAACACTATATTTTTAATAATTAATATTTTTTATGGATTTTTAATAAGAATGTAAATTTTTATATTTTTTATAAATTATTACAAACAATTTTCCTAACTATTATTAACTATGTTTTTTATAAATATTACATATTTTAAATTTTTATTGTTTTTTCATAAAACCAATATTTTAACATTTTAGTATAAAAAATAATATAAATAATATTTAGTTAAAATATTTTATATAAATTATATTTCTCATCATTCTTAAAAAACACCCATTAATATTTATTTCATACATTATATATATATAACACTTAATTAATCAAATATATTTATATCAAATTATTTTCTATACGTTTTTGTAAAAAAATTATCCTATAAGATATATATACATAGATATAAACATACATACATGTCTAATTTTTATTTATAATATTGACTAATTAATTAGAAATAATTGTAAATTATTTACAAACTAGTATTAATTATTTAAATTGATATTATTTTTTTTATAATTATTATAAATATGTATATCACTATTTGATAATTAATATAAATACATAAAATGTATACTGACTCTTTTTTTTTTAAAAACATATGTTTCCGACGCTTTCGCCGGGGCGCGCGCATCCGTCCGTGGAGGACGCGCGGCTGTTGCCCCGCATTCCCGCTTTCCAAAGGCGGGCAGCATTCGCTCCTTATTCAGGGACGTCTGCTCCTTGATCGAAACGGGATGATGGGATGTCGGTTCTTCTTTCCGTGGATTCCTCCTCGGAAGTCATCACCTAGTCCGGGTCTCCCTCATAGATTTAATACGTTGTTCGTGAATCTCATTCTCGGTGCCATATCGTCATGGACGCCGGTTAATTACACTACTTCCGTCAAGACTTTCCATAGGGTCTTGACATGGTAGCGACCTTCGGTCGGAGTGGACGGTAACATCAGGAATGTCGGGGAATCTCTGGGTGCGTGGACATTGGGGAACCTGTATTCTTCCTCATAAGAGGGCATCTCAAGGGTGCAGAACCCGAGGCATGTATCTGAGGTTTTCCTCAGCTTCCCGTGTTTAACACATGGTATGTGGAAAGATTAACGTCTAGCAGAGACGGCTACACCAAAGGCGTTCCATCCGAGGTTTTCCTCAGGCATCTCATCTTTATCACAAGGTAGGCCGTGAGTTTAACGTCTTGCGGAGACGGAATGAGGGTGATCAGGACGTACAATGAGGACGGATCCAAGGTGGTTCACTCCCTAGAGGGGAAAAGGGTGATGAATCGGGGTGTACACAGAGGACAACGACCCAGAGATATGATGGGGCTTACACGTGGAAAGTGGCCCAGGCGCTGCTAGGAGCAGCAATGAGGTGGATGGCATGATCCCACCGGGATGTGGTGGCCCGGGTGAGAATCAAGATGGTTGATGGATGGATGAATGAAGTGGAGGGGGAGTGAAATGGGACCATCGCATGGGCGACGGTGAAGTTGGGATTGAGCCTTGAAGAGGCTTCCTACGTATCCCCGTGGCAGGGAATCAAATTCCGCGTAGTTCGGGAGGGTGCCGGTAAACCGACGTGATGGTGGACCTTGGTCCGATGGGCATCGTCAGCGTACCGACATGAGGGTGGAATTTGGTCCAATGAAAGATGGGCATCGTCAGCGTACCGACGTGAAGGTGGACCTTGGTCCGATGAGAATCGCCAGCGTACCAACGTGAAAGTAGACCCGTGGGTCCACTAATGGTGGGCTTGAACCTTGGGAAGGTTTCCTACGTACCATGTCTTGACATGGATCAAAGACCTCGTAGTTCAGGGAATACAGTTTAATGTCATGAGGGACGATAGTGAACCCTGACATGAATAAACGACGAGCGGTGGGTGTGTCGGTAAACCGACGTGAAAGTAGAACTTGGTCCACTATTGGTGGGCTTGAACCTCATAAAGGCTTCCTACGTACCATGCCTTGACATGGATCAAAGACCTTGTAGTTCAAACGGGGTTGGGTCGCAATGGCTTACCACTGGACCAAAGTGTAGTTTAACGTCATGCTGGACATAGGTAGAACACAATGTGAATTGGGTGATGGGTGGGCTTGAACCTCGTGGAGGCTTCCTACGTACCGTGCCTTAACACGGATCAAAGTCCCCGTAGTTCAAATGGGGCTTTGTCGGTGAACCGACGTGAAAGTGGACCTTGGTCCACTATTGGTGGGCTTGAACCTCATAAAGGCTTCCTACGTACCATGCCTTGACATGGATCAAAGACCTCGTATTTCAAAGGATACAGTTTAACGTCATGCGGGACGATAGTGAACCCTGACGTGAATAAACGACGGGTGGGCTTGAACCTCATGGAGGCTTCCTACGTACCATGTCTTGACATGGATCAAAGACCTCGTAGTTCAAATGGTGTCGGGTCGCAATGGATTACCACTGGACCGGAATGGGACCCGACGTGAATGAGCGACGGGTGGGCTTGAACCTCATGGAGGATTCCTACATACCATGCCTTGACATGGATCAAAGACCTCATAGTTCAAATGGTGTCGGGTCGCAATGGATTACCACTGGACCGGAATGGGACCCGACGTGAATGAGCGACAGGTGGGCTTGAACCTCGTGGAGGCTTCCTACGTACCATGCCTTGACATGGATCAAAGTCCCCGTAGTTCGGATGGTGGGTTTGTCGGTGAACCGACGTGAAATTAGACCTTGGTCCACTATTGGTGGGCTTGAACCTCGTGGAGGCTTCCTACGTACCATGCCTTGACATTGATCAAAGACCTCGTAGTTCAAAAGGGGTTGGGTCGCAATGGCTTACCACTGGACCAGAGTGTAGTTTAACGTCATGCTGGACGTAGATGGGACCCGACGTGAAGAAACGACGGGTGGGTGTGTCGGTGAACCGACGTGAAAGTAGACCTTGGTCCACTATTGGTGGGATTGAACCTCGTGGAGGCTTCCTACGTACCATGCCATGACATGGATCAAAGACCTCGTAGTTCAAATGGGGCTTTGTCGGTGAACCGACGTGAAAGTAGACCTTGGTCCACTATTGGTGGGCTTGAACCTCGTGGAGGCTTTCTACGTACCATGCCTTGACATGGATCAAAGACCTCGTAGTTCAAAAGGGGTTTTGTCGGTGAACCGACGTGAAAGTGGACCTTGGTCCAATGGGTGGTGGGCTTGAACCTCATAAAGGCTTCCTACATACCATGCCTTGACATGGATCAAAGACCTCGTAGTCAAAGGATACAGTTTAACGTCATGCAGGACGATATTGAACCCTGACGTGAATAAACGACGGGTGGGCTTGAACCTCATGGAGGCTTCCTACGTACCATGCCTTGACACGGATCAAAGTCCCCGTAGTTCGGATGGTGGGTTTGTCGGTGAACCAACGTGAAAGTAGACCTTGGTCCACTATTGGTGGGCTTGAACCTCGTGGAGGCTTCCTACGTACCATGCCTTGACATGGATCAAAGACCTCGTAGTTCAAAAGGGGTTGGGTCGCAATGGCTTACCACTGGACCAGGGTGTAGTTTAACGTCATGCTGGACGTAGATGGGACCCGATGTGAAGAAACGACGGGTGGGTGTGTCGGTGAACCGACGTGAAAGTAGACCTTGGTCCACTATTGGTGGGCTTGAACCTCGTGGAGGCTTCCTACGTACCATGCCTTGACATGAATCAAAGACCTCGTAGTTCAAATGGGGCTTTGTCGGTGAACCGACGTGAAAGTAGACCTTGGTCCACTATTGGTGGGCTTGAACCTCGTGGAGGCTTCCTACGTACCATGCCTTGACATGGATCAAAGACCTCGTAGTTCAAAAGGGGTTTTTTCGGTGAACCGACGTGAAAGTGGACCTTGGTCCAATGAGTGGTGGGCTTGAACCTTATAAAGGCTTCCTACATACCATGCCTTGACATGGATCAAAGACCTCGTAGTTCAAAGGATATAGTTTAACGTCATGCGGGACGATAGTGAACCCTGATGTGAATAAACGACAGGTGGGCTTGAACCTCATGGAGGCTTCCTACGTACCATGCCTTGACATGGATCAAAGTCCCCGTAGTTCGGATGGTGGGTCGCAACGGCTTACCACTGGACCGGAATGGGACCCGACGTGAATGAGCGACGGGTGGGCTTGAACCTCGTGGAGGCTTCCTACGTACCATGCCTTGACATGGATCAAAGTCCCCGTAGTTCGGATGGTGGGTGGTCAGGGTCGGTGCTCACTCTAAGACCACGTGATTCATGCTCGGTGTGAGAAACAAGAGGTTGCAAGGACATGACGATCACGTCGCGAAGGGTGCGTCCGTGAGAAGCGAAGAGGGGATTACGCGTTGGGCATCCCATGGTGTTGGGACTTACTCCAGGATGGAGGCCCAGAACGGCCTACCGCTAAATTGGGTCACAACGGATTACCGCTGGATAAGGATGTCAACGGCTTACCGCTGAATAGAATCACAACGGCTTACCGTTGGATAGGGTTTTCAACGTCTTACCGCTGCATAGGAATGTCAATGGCTTACCGCTAAAAAGGAGTGACAATAGTGGATGGGGCTTACACTAGGAAGCTGCCCGGGTGCCGCTATGGAGCGACACTGGTGAATGGGGCTTACGCTAGGAAGCTGCCTGGGTGCTGCTAAGGAGCGACAATAGTGAATGGGGCTTACGCTAGGAAGCTGCCCGGGTGCCACTAAGGAGTGGCACTGCTGAATGGGGATTACGCTAGGAAGCTGCCCGTGTGCCGCTAAGGAGCGACAATAGTGAATGGGGCTTACGCTAGGAAGCTGCCCGGGTGCCACTAAGGAGTGGCACTGGTGAATGGGGCTTACGCTAGGAAGCTGCCCGGGTGCCGCTAAGGAGCGACAATAGTGAATGGGGCTTATGCTAGGAAGCTGCCCGGGTGCCACTAAGGAGTGGCACTGGTGAATGGGGCTTACGCTAGGAAGCTACCGAGGTGCTGCTAAGGAGCGACAATAGTGAATGGGGCTTACGCTAGGAAGCTGCCCGGGTGCCACTAAGGAGTGGCACTGGTGAATGGGGCTTACGCTAGGAAGCTGCCCGTGTGCCGCTAAGGAGCGACAATAGTGAATGGGGCTTACGCTAGGAAGCTGCCCGGGTGCCACTAAGGAGTGGCACTGGTGAATGGGGCTTACGTTAGGAAGCTGCCTGGGTGCCGCTAAGGAGAGACAATAGTGAATGGGGCTTACGCTAGGAAGCTGCCTGGGTGCCACTAAGGAGTGGCACTGGTGAATGGGGCTTACGCTAGGAAGCTGCCCGGGTGCGGCTAAGGAGCGACAATAGTGAATGGGGCTTACGCTAGGAAGCTGCCCGGGTGCCACTAAAGAGTGGCACTGGTGAATGGGGCTTACGCTAGGAAGCTGCCTGTGTGCCGCTAAGGAGCGACAATAGTGAATGGGGCTTACTCTAGGAAGCTGCCCGGGTGCCACTAAGGAGTGGCACTAGTGAATGGGGCATACGCTAGGAAGCTTCCCGTGTGCCGCTAAGGAGCGACAATAGTGAATGGGGCTTACGCTAGGAAGCTTCCCAGGTGCCACTAAGGAGTGGCAATGGTGAATGGGGCTTACGCTAGGAAGCTGCCCGGGTGCCGCTATGGAGCGGCACTGGTGAATGGGGCTTACGCTAGGAAGCTGCCCGGGTGCTGCTATGGAGCGGCACTGGTGAATGGGTCTTAGGCTAGGAAGCTGCCCGTGTGCCGCTAAGGAGCGACAATAGTGAATGGGGCTTACGCTAGGAAGCTGCCCGGGTGCCACTAAGGAGGGGCACTGGTGAATGGGGCTTATGCTAGGAAGCTGCCCGGGTGCCGCTATGGAGCGGCACTAGTGAATGGGGCATACGCTAGGAAGCTGCCTGGGTGCCACTAAGGAGTGGCAACGGTGAATGGGGCTTTCGCTAGGAAGCTGCCCGGGTGCCACTAAGGAGTGGCAACGGTGAGTGGGGCTTATTCTAGGAAGCTGCCCGTGTGCCGCTAAGGATCGACAATAGTGAATGGGGCTTACACTAGGAAGCTGCTCGGGTGCCACTAAGGAGTGGCACTGGTGAATGGGGCTTACGCTAGGAAGCTGCCCGGGGTGCCGCTATGGAGCGGCAATGGTGAATGGGGCTTACGCTAGGAAGCTGCCCATAATGTCTTCCTCATGTCTGGCCATGAGGGCATCCCAACTCACTGGTGGTTTGAGGTATGTGCCTATGCGCAAGTGCACAAGCGGGATAACGCCAAGGGCGTTGTAATCAGCCCAAAAAAAGGGACATGAAAAGTGTGAATCACCTGCCCGGCATTCGGAATGAGATGAGAGTGGCGTGGCGATAGAGGATAACTGCTGACCGTGTTCGCAACACAACATCCTACCGCGTTAGCCTAAAATGGGGACAAACAAATGAGGGGTCGACTGCTGACCGTATTCGAAACACAGGACCTCAAAGTGTCACCCGAAGCCTTTTGGGGCGTTGGCCCAGGACAGCAGGGGGACCATGGGTCTACCATCCATACTGTTAGGGGGTCCCTTCAGACTTTGGAAATGGATGCAGATCCGAATGAAGGACACGCAAAGCGTGGGGTGGAGTGCTGGAATGTTTGAACGGATTCCAACGCTCTTGAAACTATGCCACTGTAAACATGGCATTAGGCATCTTATGCTAGGAACATAAGGTATCTCTCGATTAGGGAAAGAGGAATCCTATCATTTGTTAGATAGGGATAATGCTACAGTTTAGAGTCATGTAGGTAGGACTATTGGCATCTCATGCTAGGAGCATAAGGCATCTCTCGTATAGGGCGAGAGGCATCCTATGTTTGGCACATAAGGATTACTACAATTTAGAGTCATGTAGGTAGGACTGTTAGCTTCTCATGCTTGGAGCATAAGGAATCTCTCGTATAGGTCAAGAGGCATCCTATGTGTGGATCATAGGGAGAATACTACAGTTTATAGTCTTGTAGGTAGGACTATTGGCATCTCATGCTAGGAGCATGAGGCATCTCTCGCTTGGAACAAGAGGCATCCTATCATTTGATAGATAGGGAGAATACTACAGTTTAGAGTCATGTAGGTAGGACTATTGGCATCTCACTCTAGGAGCATAAGGCATCTCTCGTATAGTGCAAGAGGCATCCTATCATTTGTTAGATAGGGTGTACTACAGTTTATAGTCATGTAGATGAGACTATTGGCATCTCATGCTTGGAGCATAAGGCATCTCTTATTCGGAGCAAGAGGCATCCTATGATTGGAACATAGGATGTACTACAGTTTAGAGTCATGTAGAAAAGACTATTAGGCAGAAGGTGCCTAGAAATGGTTGGTGTTGGGACTTACGCAAGGGCGGCCCTTTCTGGTTCAACCTGGCATAGGAGCCAACTGATTGGGTTTGGTGGAGTTGCCTGAGGGATGGTTCGACTCAAGGTACTCGGGGAATTGATGATGAGAATCTCGACTCACGACATGGAATGAAAACAAGAGGATATGTCAACTCAAGGTGTTTCATGGTGTGTGGAGGAGTATCTCGAATCATGGTGTTCCATAGGTGGAAGGTGGGAGCGCATAAGGGCGCAATGGAAAATCCCGGCATCCCGGCCCGAAAAGTTCGCGGTGCGACTCTCCAATTTTCATGGGGGTCTGTGACGGTTGCTAAGGGACCGGTGGGCGTGAAGGTAGGATCCTCGCAAAGGATGGGTCTTCGCGAAGTAGCTTCGCGAAGCATGGCCTCGCGGAGCAATGGTCTCTCGCGGAGCAAAGGGGTCTCACGGAGCTTGGTCTCGCGGAGCAGCATCGCGGAGCTTGGTCTCGCGGAGCAGCATCGCGGAGCAAGGGCTCGCGGAGCATGGTCTTGCGGAGCAGCATCGCGGAGCATAGGCTCGCGAAGCATGGACTCCTGGAGTCTCGGCTCACGGAGCATGGACTCCTGGAGTCTCGGCTCGCGGAGCAGCAACACGAAGGAAGCTGCTCGCAGAGCATGGCTTCGCGGAGCCGCAATGCGGAGCTCCGCTCGGCCGCCCAATGGGAGAAGTGGCCGTGGCCGTCCTCTCGAGAAGGGGGGTGAGCTGGGTATTTATAGGAAGGGGTGCCGCGAAGCAGAACTTCCGCGCCGCCTCAGGAGCTTCGCGGCGCGCTCGCGAACGTCAAATGCGTTCGCGGAGCATCACCGCCTCTGGTGCTTCACGAGGCCGCGATTGTCGAATGTGTTCACGGAGCATCACCACCTCTGGAGCGCCGCGATGGTCGGGGCGCTTCGCGGCGGGGCTTCGTGGGACCGCGCTGCACGGGTGCTTCGCATCGGTGCTTCGCATTAGTGCTTCGCGAGGGGTCTTCGCGGCGCATCGCAAACGTCAAACGGGTTCGCGGAGCCTCTCCCCTCATTACTTCGCGGCGGCGCTCCGCGATCACGGAGGGGGGCTTCGCGAATGGGCTTCGCGAACCAGATTTCCAGCCAATCTTCAAACGTCCATAACTCCTTATCCGTAGCTCCATTTGGGCCCTACGACCTACCAAATCGAAGCTTGAGAAATGGAATACGATCTTGGATCATGTATGGATGCATTTGGAAAATTTTGGGGACGCGTTTTTTGGGGTCTACAACATACATATCAAATCTATTTAAATATATAAATATAAATATATATATATTATACATATTCAGGTTGTTTAATATATATATATATATATATAATATTATATGTTTTTTTAAATTTTTAAATATATGTCTATGTGTGTGTATATATATAAATTCACATTTTTCACTACTTATATATATATATATATTTGAAAATTTTTACTCATTTTTAAAACATTTATATACATCTATGTGTGTGAGTGTATATCACGATTTCGTAATTAATATAAATACATCAAATATATTCTGACACTTAAAAAAATATACATGTTAAATCTATATAATAAATCTAAAAGGATTTTAAAAAGGTTTATATATAAATATTTTGATATAAATATAAATTATTATATATATTAGGTGATTTCATAATCAAATATATTTTTACATGTTTAAAAAAAATACATATCATATCAATATATATATATATATATATATCAAAAACCTTAAAAAAATTTAAACGTGTATATATGTGTGTGTCTGTATATATATCAAAAAAATTACACCTTTTTTTAAACCTTATATACATATATATATATCAATATAATTAATTTTTTTTCAAAATTATTATATATATGCATATGTGTGTGTGTGTATAAAATACATTACACATTTTTTAAACCTGATATATATATATATATATATAAAACCATACATTTTTTTATATAATCACACATTTTTTTAAATAAATAAATAAATAAATATATATATATATACTCACATATTAATTTATTTATATATATATATATATAACCACATATACAAATAAAAAATTTAAAAATTAGAAAAATATCTACTAATGAATTAAAATAAACTCACCACGCATGATAAAAAGATAAACTCTTAAACTAGATCAGACATGATAAATAGATAAATAGATCAAACATAATAAATAGATAAACAGATAATTAAACAGATCAAGAATTACAAATTTTTTTAACATGAAAATATTGAATAAAAAATTTATGTCAATCCTAAATTCTAGATTAGGCATGAAAAAAATATATAAACTATTAAACCTAGTGTTTTCCAAAATGAAAAAAATGAAATAAAATATAGAAAACAGGAAATTAATAAAAATTATGACAAGAGGAATCCATACAACAGATATTTGAACCTAGATCTGTTAGAAAACAATAGAAATAAAATTTGATGGATCAGAATGAAGGTTGGGTGGTCCGGTATTTAGTTTAGAGGCCCTACGTCATGGCTGTGTGAGGAAAGATAATGATTTTGCGGCGTAGTGTGGTGGCACGATGGAGGGTTGCAGTGAAACAATGGTGCAGTGTGGAGGATGGGTGGTCGAATATTGATGAAGATGAAAGGAGGGGTGGCGCTGTGTAGGAGAGGAGGAAATAAGAAGAGAAGAGGATAAAGGATGGGCCGTATAGGATATATAGACAACATTGTTGCGATGAAGTATTTGTAACAAAAGTAATTCTGTCGCAAATAGTAATTTGGTTAAAAGTATTTGGGATGGAATTTAAAATCCATTGCAAATAATTTTGACCATTTTTTTTCAATGGAATAAGTCTTCTGTCTCAAATAATTTGTTGCCAATGAGCTTGGCACTGGGAGATGAGAAACACCACGAAAACAATTTACGACGGAATGATAATTCCGTCACAAATGGTATGATTTTGAGTATTATTTGCAATGGTTCATTTTTCCATCATAAATAACCCATCATAATAAATTTATTTTCTAGTTGTGTAACCTTTTCTTCCATATCATCATCATACTCAGGTCCCAATAGATTTCATTATGCAACTTCATTACAGTAAATTGGAAATCTGAACTTCTTGTTATAAAAGGCTTCATAAGGGGCCATCTAAGTGCTCAAGTGGAAGCTGTTTTTGTGGAAAATTTCAACTATAAGAGGGTGTTGATTCCAACTAATATTGAAATCCATAGAAAAAGATCTTATCATATCCTCTAGAGTTTTAATTTTTTATCTACGATTGACCATCTATATGAGGATGATAAATAGTGATGAAACTCCACTCTTTGTGAAGATCTTGATGAAGAATTTTCCCAAACTTCAAGGTAAACTTTTGAACTTTTTATCAGATATAGTTGAATGTGATTACCCATGTAACCTTAGAACTTTTTAAAGTTATATTCTAGAAATTGGATCCTAGTAGAAATATTTTCTGGTATTAGTGAAGTGTGCTGACTTTATATGGTGATTGAATACAAACCATAATTACCTCAACATAAAATATATGATAAAACCTTGCTGTTACTATCATGTTTAATTATAGGTAAAAAAATTGAAATGTAATTACTCATAAAAAACCTTTTCACTAAGACATATACAAAACCAAAGTGATTTATTTTCATAAATATCTCTTTAAATATCCCTAATAATGATAAAATACCATGGCATAAAACCTCAAAAGGGGTGTCAATATCTTTAAATATATGTTCAACATTAAAATCATAAACCCATAATGGTATCCATATCTATTAAGTTAATATTACATAGACACATATATAATTCTAAAAGTAAATTCACCCTTTATCCCTTATATAAATCCTTTCTCATACAAAAAAAAATTTCATTAAGATATTTGATTATCCTTAAAATTATATAATTTTAAATGTGATTTCATTATTCCATAATATATGTAGAGGAAGATAATCAAATGAAATTATATAAATTGATGAAAAATAAGATCTTCATTGTGCCCAGTCATAAAAAATAAAATATGAAATTCCCAACTAAAGAAGGTTGGATTAGTGTTCCCTAATTATGATGATTCACTTCAACCATCACGATTGCATAATATTTCCCCTTATTTCTTTTGTCTTCAGAGGTTATTATGTCTTATCATTTACATTATCACTTAGATTGTGTAATTGATTCTCATAATAACTGAACTCCTTATACTTGAAAAAATGGAGCATACGTGGTGAATTTGTTAGCATACTCTTCTCCTTTATTACATTAAACATTGAGTTAATCACTTTTAGACATTTTCAATATTTATGATATACCTTTAAATATTTAAATAATCTACTAGTTATATTCCTGAAATTCCATCGATGCTTCTTCCCACATTTCGGGCATATAGATGGCTACGATTTTTTTTCACCATTTGAGTTTCCATGATACTAGATCTTATTCTTCTTATCAAAACCATATTAATGGTGATAATATACCATTTTTATTTATACCTTTAGTCCACATCAAATGAATTCTTTGTAGATACTAAAGTATCTTATAAACAAGGGATTTTGATGACTTGGTTTTAGGTAACCAAATAATCAATCAATTTTATTCAGAGATAATGATTAATCTATAATTGTACCTTGAAAGTCTTGTAAAATTATCTTTATAGGTACTAATATATTCTTCAAACTTTTTATTAGGTTCATGGAATTCCTTATCAATATATTTTCATAGAATACAAGGGATGTTCTTAATAAGAAATGTCCATGTAAAGTAATCCCATTCCATAGATTCAATTTCTTCTTGTTCGATGATATTCTTAATAAGATTCCACCTTGGATCTATTTATCATAAAAATGATAAATGACCAAAATGGATTTTTCATGCTCTGAATATTAACGGATGGAAAATATATTTTCAATGGTACCGATCCATTTCTAATAAACTGTTAAATCATTAGAGCCACTAAAAGGAGGATTTTACCTCATAAACAACTCAACAAAATGTTTTTTCATCCTTTTCTTGTTAGTAATTTCAAAATGATTCTTAGTTTTAGAAAGTTGTTTGATCATATCAAAAATATTTTTCATTCCATCTCCCATAATTTTTGTTTACTTAGGAAAAAAATCTTTATATTTTTTGTCTCACTTAGCATTAATGTGTTTCCTTTGGGTTCCATCCATTTACTAAAACCTAAATCACAGTGTGAGAAATAGTAATCATAGTGGGAAACCACAAAATCATGAAAAATAACTTATAATATATCTAAATCATGATATATTATTTTTAATATATGATAGGTTAGGTTTATCATAGGCTATTCATAGTCATTATATATTTAAATCCTTCATGATGGTTCACAAAGATATTGTAAATTTACAAATTATATCCTCTAATAGTGTCATGCCTGGTGTGTATTAAGGCCTATTTTCATGCACCAAGTGATGATGGAGTCCGACTCAATACACATTTTTAAAATTAATTACCCCTACGTACCTTTGTTCTAGGGCCACATCGACTTGTAATTTCCAAACATGGATTTAATTTCTTGGAAACCACTTCTTATATCCATTACCAAAATTATAAGAGAAATTCCTATAATTTGACTCATCCTTATAATTATCCTTATATAGATTACTAGAAACATCCTTAGAAGTATCCCTAGGGTTATCAGTAAAGTTTTCACATTCTAATTTTAAAAGTTCAACTAAACTTATCCTCTAATACTAATTATGGCCACCCTGGATTTTCATACATAGATATCACGCCTTTTTAGATAAATATTCATTAAATTACACGAACCCACACTTTATAATCATAATATTTTATTGTCTTTGGAGACTAGGAACATGATATTACATCTTAGTGAAAGGAAATCAACATATCTTACAAATATTTTTTCACATAGTACTTTTATTAGGCATATACTACATACAACTTTATTCATGACCTAGGGAAGAAACCATAATAAAGGGAGAGCTTAGATTCTTAGTAACAGTAAATATAAGAGATATCAATCTATGATTATATGAAAGCTTAAAGTAATAATAATTTTATATGATTATGAACAAAACTAATGAAGTTCATGCCCAACTTATCACATATCATAAACATGAATCCTAGTATAAAACACTATCATTTACAAAATTACAGCCTATATGGGTGATAAATCATCATAAATCAATCATGAACAATAATATATTTTCATAAATATGTGTAAACATCATTAATATAGAAAAAAATTCATATGTAAAGTTTAACTACCCAGACCATTAAAATAGTGTATTGGGACTTATCAAATGTTTCCCATTGTGGATCAGGATGTACCAATTTCCCACTGTGGATTAGGACGCACCTCTTTCCCATTGGGAATCAAGAAGGAATAGTTTCCAATTTTGGATTAGTATACACCTATTTCACACAGTGGACATGGCCATCTACTTGTTTCCCATTGTCATATCATGAGATATAAAGATTAAACCAATGAATTGGATGGAGATATATGTCACACTATCACATATAGAAAATTTTTGGTATGTGTGCCAAATGATCATAATACATTGATCATATAATAACCCGTGAAATGTTATGGGTATCATAAACATTTAAACATATCATAACCTGTGTAAAAGAGATAGGTTTCATAATCATTTAATTATTTCATCAAAGAATTAATCATGAAAAAATGGGTTTTATAATAGTTTTATCATGGTATAATATGTTGATGAGGAATGATTTTAATAAAAATCATTCTATCATAAACATAAACCTTCTGTAGAAAGAATAATAATGGTATCCTTGGTTTATATCCTCATAAAATCATATATAAAATCAAATTATGTCAACTTAGATAAAGAATTATTTTAAAAGATAAATAACTAAGAAAATTTATAGAGTAATATAAATTTTCATTTAAAATACACTTTAAAAAAAATCTAAATACTTTTCCTTCAAAATAACCTTGGGAAATTATAATGGATAAATTAAAAATCATTTAAAACATTTCATAAGGAAAATATAACTCTTTCATTAAAAAAAATTTTAAATGATAATTTTTTTTTAAAAAATATTTTTGAAAATAAAATTAAAATAATATAAAGGAAGATAAAAATAGAATTATTTTCATGAGTATGGGAAGTTTTTCTCATTTCATACACATTAAAACAAAGATTCCTTTCATATTTTTGGTAGACGCCAAATAAGTATTGTTTGGAAAAAAACATGAAGATTCATTTAATTTGTTTTAAAAGCTAAAAATGGGTAATAAATTTATTTTAAAAATAATTTAATAATATTAATAAACTTTTGAAAATAGTTTTTAGAAAACATGGTTTTGGAAGAAAGCAGATTTCTAACTAAAGAGAGAAATAATTACAGATTTTCATAAAAAAATGACTCAATTATTTTATGTACCAAAGAGTGGAAAAATGGTAGTATTGATATTAAGAATAACCATAAGAGAATAAAAGTTATGAGTTTCTTGAGATATGGATGAAAATATTTTATCATTGCTAAAACAATCATAAATAATCACAATAAATGATGAGATTATAATAAAAAATCTTTACCTATTTGGAAACTTTGAAACATAAATAACATAAAAGAACATTTTTAAATGAAAATTAAAATATCATGGGGATTAATAAATTTTTTGGAATATAAAATAAATTCACAGTGAATATAAAATGTTTCTCACAAAAGTAAAAAATGAGATATAAATCCCTTACCATATGTCTCAAAATCTTTCATACATGTTTAAAATTCCTATATAATAATTATTATTTAACTATAAAAATATTAAATTACTAAAAATATGTATATCATACCATATATTATTTAATTATAACCTTTTATTATCCTTTTATGAACAATTCCATATTGAGTTCACATTTCGGGAAATTATTTCTTTTTTTTTTCATGTATGTTTTGATTGTTTATTTTTATTCCTATTACTTTGATAAATGTACCATAGTATCCATAAATTTATCCAAGATATAAGTATCATATTTATTTAGTATATATGTATTTATATTAATCTATAACATATAGATATAGAAAATGAAATACACTATTCCCCGAGATGGTGAGTCGTATATACACATGAATGTTATTTCCATTCTCTCAAAGTATTGAAAAAATGTTAAAAGATATATTGTTTTTAAAGAAATAATTTTATGTCACATATATAACTTATTTTCATTAAACCCATTCTTATTAACTTCTATGAAAAGCATTATTGAATTACATTACTTCACGAGGTAATAGTACGTCGTACACATGAACGACGATATCATATTCCAAAAAAATTTAAAAAGTTAAGTTATATGTGATATAATAACTAAATAATCATAATAATTTTATAAATATCATATATAAACAATAAATACTTCATTAATTCCAACCATGCTATGTGGTAAGGGAAAAATGAATGATATCAGTTCGTGAGGAGGTAGTCCACAGTGCATATGAACGATGATTTCGTAACCCATTTTATAGAAGTGGGGATAGTTATAGGTCATGAAATTAATATAAAAATATATAATTATATGTAATAATATGATATTATTATTACATTATGGTATAATAATAATTTAAGTAGGTTGAGGAATAAATAAAACAGAATTGCTCAATGGTGAACATCACTGCTTCTTCAAGTATCCTCCTTATGTTTGCATCAAAAGAAATACTAGATTATATTTAATTCCAAAATAATATTTATAGTATGACAGAAGTGAAAATTTCAAGTTATTTATGTTTTTATTAGTCAAAAAAGGGTTTTAAGGTTTGAAGAGAATTAGATAAGGTGCAACCTTTTATCATCGGGGAGAGTGACACACTTGTAATTTTTTTGAAAAGAAAAAGATCTACCTATGTTTTTCTCATGAAACAAGGATCCAAAAAAATTATTATCTATAATATAATTTATAAGGACTAAATATGTCCATAAAATAGGTTTTGGATAAGTTTTGGATCATTCTCGATGCTTATATTTTTAATTTAGCTATTAGTAAACCTATTTTTACTTTGACCATAGTTAACAATTTTTATAGATTTTACTATTAGTTTTGGTTAGAAATTAATTTAAAATTATTATATAATATAAATTCTAATGTTTCAAAATTTGTAATAAACTTTACAAATCCCATTCACATAATTGGAAAATGTTAATTTAAAATTAATCATGTCGATGTGATGAGAAAGGGGATTTTTAAAGAGCAATTGTTCAAATGTTTACAACATTGTTATATCAAACATAAATATGAAATTTGATTTAAATGACCTAAATTATATTAAAAGATGTCAAATTTTGACAATTTTACATTAAAAATAGTTTAAAATATAATTTAACTTTATAAAAAAACTAAAGGAACTAGCACCATATGAGGACTAAGAGCAATAAATTTCACCAGAACAAAGCTATATAGATATAGTAGAAAAAAGTTATAAATATTGACATTGGGAATAGGCCTCTACACATCCTCATAGGTATTGATAGCTGAACAAGCAATGAAAATGTGGGAACCTAACTTCATGATCTAGATTCTAGGGAGGAGGATTTCTAAGTAGTCAAGTCTGGGATAAATTCTTTTAAGACCTTCGGGTGAGGTAATAGACTTAAGGCTATGGGCCCTGTAAGGGTTCCCCACATCCCTTAAAATAGGTGTTATCAAAAATCAATAAAAAGTACGTCTTCGGTCCATTCAGGTATTATTCATAAAAAAATGGAACTTTTTTAAAATATACTAAAATTTAATCATAGGATATTTTGATATGACGATTTCTAAAATGAATTTTATTTTATGAAATGAAATTTATTAAAGTGTGAAAATTTAATTTTATTATTATTCAAAAAAATAAATAAATAGAATAGTTTTTTGAGAAAATATTATTTTTGAAACATATAAGGACATTACTGAAAAATTAAATGATTTTTTATCAGTATGTTTTATTTATATAAAATCATTGTAGATAATATTTAAAATTCATTAATTTCTATTTATTCCCCCAAATTCACAGTAAGGTAATAACATTATTTTTTAAATAATAATAGTAATTTTTTTTATCGAGGTTCGTTAAAACTTGATGTTTTATGTTACACAAGATAAAATTGTTGTTTTATTTAACCAATAAAAAACATAGTGTCATGTGTGACATAATATAAAACAAAAATTTTCATATTACTCAATATAAACATGATATTTCATGTAATCAAAATATATAGAAAGGAATAAATTTATTTGAAAAAAAATTCACAAAATATCTATGTGTTTCAATCCATTTAACTAATACTATAAAAAACAAACTTATACCTTATGAGAAATGTTCGTTAAGGTTCATCTCCAAAATTTCAAACATTGTTAGTTGAAATAGAGTAAATTAAATATATCATAGATTCTAACAATTTAATATAATTATAAATCTTCATTTCCATTTGGTAGTTTTTATATTCATACTCTAAGAAAAATATTTCATTATCATTTGATATAATAAATTTATATCTCTCGTGATACAAATAAATCATACCAAAAATTTTAAGTTTTAGAATAACTGAATTTAGTTTGGTTTCTATAATGTCTTTTAAAACATATCTATGATCCACTTTTCTCCAATTAACACCTCGATAAAACTAATCCATTTTAAGTAAAACACCTTATTAGGCCACAAACACATTGTGATCTAAAAGACTATAAAACCAATATTCAACTATTTATTTAGGATAACTAATAGAAAGGTATTTTATTAAGGTTTAGGTTTTTATAAATATAAATATCATATCTATACTTCCTTACCATAAATCCACATTAAATATAAATTTGGATTCCTCCAAATATCTTATTTGATATAGTATCCTTATGATTTCCTTAGATAGAACTTCGTTATGAAGAAAAGTTGTTTCTTCCATATTATATCTCAATAATGATATAAAAAGATCACACTAAATCATAATAAATAAAACCATGTTTCATAATGTATAATTATACAAATAAGAAACACCATTCCATTTTATTGACCCTAAAGGAGGGAGTTATAAAACTATTCCCTGATCAATAAGATGATCAAAAAATTCAGGGATGAACTATTCATGACACTAACCTAATTAAAATAGATAAATTTGATTACTTAATTTATTATTTAAATTATTTTGAGAACTTTAATGTTTTAAATAGTTTAAATCTTATGTATCATGAAAATTGAATAACCATTCCGACTAAAGTCATAAGTTAAAGATAAAATGTACTTATACCATATAATTTTTTATGTAATTATTAATCCATGAACCTCACTATGCTTTTGGTCCAATTATATAGTCTATCTATAACCCTTTAAACTAAATGTTTCTTTGGTATTTTTTTGGTAAAAATTTTAAATTAATAAATGATTAATAAATTAATTACTCTTAAAATCCATCTCCATATATTCTTTTAAGGTTTTTACTATTTATATTCCCAATGAAACCATGGAATATATATGCAGTGTTAAAACAAACTACATGAACCTTCTTATCTTGAATATTACATACCATATTATTCATGTCCAGAATGTATAAATAATTCATCGTATTCTAAATTCTATAATAAATTCCATTCATATATATGTAACAATTCTTATTCTTAATTATAAATTAAAATGCCTTATTAATTAAAAAAGATATGAAAATAAAGTTTTTATTGATAGATAAAATATTTTAATAATATTCAAACTACAAAACTACTATAGTTATAAAATGTAGATCATGTGTATATATATACAGAATAGAAACCATTAACTAATTTTTGATATATAAATCTATATCTCAATTCAAAAATTATATCTTATTTTAATTCATGTGAAAATAAACACATATATGTGATGTAAAACCATCATCCACTAACCTTATGTTATAATTAGATAACGTTATTTCTATAAGATTCAAATCTATATACCAATAATTCTTCTTTTTTAGAACAATCCTCAAATATAAATTCAAATATATTTTTTGTTTGTACAATGTATAATAAATATCAATATTTTATTCATTATTAATTCCATAATCTACAATAAGATATATTTAATGGGTGCGTATTATATTATATATAGATTAAATATAGAATTTTATAAATCTTAATCCTATTTAAATTTTGACCATATATAACATATTTTTTAGTTATCCAAGATCATAATTTAACCATGATAAAACTCGCCTATTCTTTTAACTTAAGATAGAAATATATTTGGTAGGAAATCATATCATAAATTAATCATAGATAGTTATTCAAAAACATCCATCCCAATTTATCATATTAATTAAACTAGATCCATTTCATTGGTAAAATAGTTGTTTGGACAACCCAGCTAAATGTAACCTAAATCTAAAATTAGATATTGACACCTAAAATTTATTACACAATATAATGCATTGGAACCTAAGAAGTGTGGTTACCCATAATGAATGATTTAATTCCTGGAAATCATTCTCGTAGAATAAATATTACACCTAATTTTATGTGGTTTTTTTATTCAAATAAATTCAAAAAGTATATTTTTCATATTATTTCATATCAAGAAATCCTTATATGAATTAATGCTTCTAAAATTATTATTTTGAACTCTATACATTTAAAAAAATTAACAGTCTCCAAAAATATTATTTTTTAATGTTTTATAGAAGTAATGATTTTGGTTATTTACCCAATAATAAAATTTAATTATATATAAAAATATATCTCATGGATAAGTTTTAGAAATAATTTTTTTGTAATTTATTATAATCAAATGATACCGAAATCCTCCTAGGACAATGTTTGGTGTGACTGATAGCCAACCCACACCTTTCTATAATGAGGACTAAGATCCCATACTATTATGAAATCCATCCTAAATTCATACAATCCAAATATAAATTCCTTATAATTGAATTAATTTGAATATAATACTAAAAAATAGTATTTATAAATCATAATCAACCATTATTATCTAATTTAAAACCTTGGAAGAAATTATAGAATTGTTTGAATGAAATAAGATATTGTGTCATATCTAACTTATAACTCATTATGTGCATGGTATGAAGAAGAAACTAATAATTTTAGACAATTTAAATGAATTCATACCAACATTAACAATATAAAAAAGTATATACATGAATATTGAATGGATAATTAATCAAATAAATAATAAAAATATATATAAGGAAATATGATAATTTTTGACAATATTAAATTTTATTAAAAAAACTTTCAATACATTCTAAAGTTATATAAATTTATCATAGGTCTTGTAGAACCTCATTATCAGAGGGGTTTGATACTTTTTTTTCAACAAAACCACACTTTGGTTTTTATTCATAAGCTATTTTAGATAGATAAATTTTTAAAAGGTTATATATTTAACCATATCGTAGTTTTAATAAATATTTTATTTTAGTTTGGAAATTTTCCTATTGTTATACATTGATCAATGAATTTTTAATATTATGCACATAAATTTTTTTTCATGGAAATTCAATTATTAGAAACCAAGACAATGGTTTTCAAATACGTAGTATGAAAAACAGTATTTTATAATTCTATATTTTGAAATAAAAAACAAGTTGTTTTTATAAGAACAATAAATTTAATAAACTCAATAATAAAGGTTGGTTATGATTAATACATATTAGGTGATAGAATTATAATGGAATTAATATATCATTTGAGTATTGATCTAGATATAACAGAAATCTAGGTTAGACTTCTCAATTGAAAGGTGTACTGGGATCTATTCAAAAATATAAGGGATAAATAATTATCACTAATTGAATTGTGAACTAGAAATTCAAGACAATTTCATAGGTTATTGGTATATGTCATGGTCTATTCTAGTATAAAAAATTACATAATTAAAGTCACTATGTGGTGTTGTGATCTAGAGCACTGTAACATTATATGATAAAAATAACCTAAATAAGTTTTCTACTACTTATTTCTTATATTAGCTTTAAACATCCTATGATGATTATAAATGAAGTTTTAGGATCCTTGAATTATTATTTTAGAATTAAAAATCATTATGGTCATTGAACCATATGTTGAAAGAAGTTTCAACTTTTTACCATTTTGATAAATCTTACATTAATATTGATGAATATTTTTGATTCATATAGGGTGTTTAGAAGGCTATACCATAAGGTACAATAATTAAGAAATTATGTGTTCCATTTTTGTTTTGAAACACTATAAAGACATCCTCATATTGAATCATAATGAATCTCTTACTTCCCAATTATATTTAAACAAGGTCCTAGAAAATTATAATAAAAAAGGATATTCTTCCTGATCATTGAGAGATTCATGTTGCCCAAGGACACCTTATGAGAAAGTAACATATTGGTTACTTCTTAGTGATAAAAAAACACTTTCTTGATTCCTGGATCAATACGTGAAATCTACCATATTTTTTCTTCATTTTTATTCATTCTAAACACACACACATATATTCTTATAGTTATTTGTATTTTGGAGTTGCACATCTACTATGTTTTAGATGATAGTCATCCCTATAAAACCCTTTAATTGAATCATATCCCATAAATCGACATTTTTATTGATTTTTTATAAAATTAATAAAACTATAAAATGAGTTTTCTAGGTAATAAAGTGTAGTTTAGTTTAAAATGGGTTTTTTTAGAGTATTTCCTAAACCAATACATCATAGTTATGGAAAATGACCATTGTATTATGAATTTTATAAAATTAACTAGTTTAAATGAAACAAACTCAGGGATGCCTAATGAAAAAACTATAAATTTTCAACTTTAATATGATCTGATTTATAATAAAATATATCATGTTGGATTTCACCATGAGGATAAACCATTACATAGATGATGTTTCCAACTATTTTAGGATATTTGAGGTTTCTTACAAAACGTACTATCTTATAAAAATGGAATGACCAAAATTTATTAGTTTACTTGAAATGCCTTAAAAATATTCATTATTTATAGTGAGACCATTGAATTTAAAAAAAACATGAACTACATCATGTTGAAAATCTATAGTGGGTATAGTTTTTGATAAAATTATTTTTTAAAATATTCTTAAAAAGAATTATCGACCCATGCCTGGTGAACCGACACCAAATCTATGGGTTTATTTAATCAGAAACAAAAAAGGTTTTTTAAATGTGGTCTTGGATTAAATAATATTTACATGGTGTATAATATATAATTTTTTTATAAAAATATTATGTAATATAAAAGAGTTTATATTACTGTATAATGTTTTCATAAATGATAATATAAAATTTTAATATGAATGAGATCATTTGGAATAATTATTTAATCCATTCCAAAAATAATGTTTTAGTTGATTTGATCAAAGGTTTAAGTAAAATGTTTTATAAGATTTTAAATTAAGAAAAATGGTTACATAATATATGAATTTTTTTATTTTTTTATAAATTTTTTCACAAAATAACTCATAATTTAATTATTAATGAGAAATATTAAATTATATATAGATTTATAATATGAAGGAGTTCAAATTTAGATAATTATAAACTATTTATCCTTGTATTATTGATAATTTCCACAATAAATTGTTAAATTATAATGTGTCTATAATTTCTTTATAAATGAATTTATTATAAATGTTTATATTATGTTTGAATTTATAAATTTTTTATTAATATAATGTTACTTATTTCTTTATTATTCATAGATATAAGTTTGAATCTTATTAATTTACATATTATTTATTTTAAATTTTTTAAATAACTTTTGTAAACTATGATCCATTTATTTAAAGAGATACATGTTTGGTATGAAAATTGATTTAGATTTTTTATAACTTGTGTTTGGATTCTATTAGGTTATGAGCTTGAATTGAAAAGATAATTATTTTTTAATCATATTATTTGTTAGAAATGATATAAATGATATATATCTTGAGTAAAGAAACTTGTTATGGGGGAATTTAGGTTAGACTTCTCACTGTCCAGGTAGCTTAGGCTCTTTCTAGAAAAGTGGGGGTTGGCTACATGTCACTCGATTTCTACTATTGTGGGGATTATTTATTAAATACGGTCTTAATAATTTACATGAAGGGTGTCATGTACCTCTTGTGTGGGATATATTTTTATAATTATAAATATATTTGACATTTAATTTGGGTTAGTAACATATGATTTGAGTTTTGTAAAGAGTAATACAACAATATCAACTAAACATATTATTTTAGTGGAAGGAATAGGAATTAATACATTATAATTGGAATCAATCATACCTATAAAAGTAATAAATATGATAATATGTTTAGATTTAAATTCAACTAAAGATACTAGGTATCATATTTCATCAAAATAAACACATGTTAAGACTTATACCATTCAACTATGTATATTGTTTTTAAATATGGTTTCTTCCAGAATATTTTATGTTAGGAAAGTAAGTATTGGGTGACCTTAATTGGATTATGTACCCTTTATTAGAATTTATTTGGGTTAAACATAGATAACAAATCCTTAGTAAGGATATCTATGGAATAGTGTTGACTTAATCACATGATAGATTGGGTAAGGTTTTATTTTCTCAACCATAAAAGAGTTATATATGATATGATAGGGATGATCTCCCATATAAATTGTTAGGTGGTGAGGGAAACAAAAAATTTCACTCATTAGTTATTTAAATATGGATCTTGTCCCACTAGTGGGTATAATGTAATTAAAAGGATCTATTATTCTATTTGTAGCATATTTAACAAATATCCTTATTAAATTAATGTAAGGCACTATAATCATTTGATAAAAATATTATGTTGTTGATATAATGGAATCATCATAAAAAAGTACTACATTATAGTGAATATTGGAAATAAAGGAGCATAAAATAAGAAACTTATTAGACTGATATACAAAATTAATAATATTTATTAATAAATAAATAAATTAGTTTGTGTTGGAGAAAAAACAATTTCAAAACCTCTTTCAAATGAAAAATGAAAATAGGAGAAAGATACTTATAGAAATCATAGTAAATAATCAATGTATGTATCTACATTGATGTTGGTATTTGTGAGTCCAAATATATAATGAAAATGTGAGAGTATATATGCTTTGGTAAAGATAGTAATCCTGATAAGGTTATATTAAGAACAAGAAGGACTTGAGAGATACAAAATTACAAAATCACTATTTCTGTATAAGATGTTTGATGGTACTTTTATATCCCCACATTTTCACAATATAATTGGATATATTAATGACATAAAGATATTAAGTCACTGCTCTAGATTTTTATAGTTTCTAAATTCATTCTATAATCACTTTTGAGAGGTATTTTAAAATTTATTGTGAATTATGAAATGAATGAGATTAATAAGAGTTATAGATGTCCTAAAATATGATGAGTAATGATGGGATGGACATGAGAGGTCAAGATTCAATCTCTATGATTTTAGTAAGAAAGGGAAATGGTATTTTTTCTATCATTAGAAGAATATTGTTCATAAATGATCTACACACACTTCTAAAAAAACAATGAATTTTTTATAGAAGGTTAATGTTTGAAATATAAGAAAACTATACACTAGAAAATGACCTCTTTTGGAAACCTAAAGGGGTGTAATAAAATACTAGTAGAGTCTATGTTAAGTATTGATATTACAATTGTTTTTCACATTTTTTAAGATAATATAATACCATCTATACATTATGTAATTTTTGTGAAAATTTATAGGATTTAAAAATTGATAAAGTATTGGTGATTATAACTTGAAGTGTGCATTCTAGTGATTGGGTAAGGGGTCACTACATAATGAAATTTAATGTGATGGATTGCATAAATTATTGGATGAATATGGGATTAAATATGTGTAATTTTAATCTAATTTTATTTCTTATATAGGTAATTATGAAATTATAAAGTTGAAATGAGTAGGGTTTATTATAGATAAAAAATTATCATGAGAGAAAAATGAGTTTTTAGTGCTGAATAATCCACCTTGTTTACCACATAGAGTTTTTTACACAATTTATTAGGTATAATAAGGAAGTTTGTTTTATATTGGATTAATTTACATTAATTTAGAAAGGTATTTATCCTAAGAACATTCATATTTTGATTCATTTTTATGCCATCCTTGAGTCTGAGTAAATCCGGGGAGTTTGGGTATGTTTCTGAGCATTTAATCAATCCAAGATTAGCTGATATGGGATTTTCCTCTCATATAATTTATATAAAATAAAGGACCATGAATGATATATAATTATAAAGTGAGTTTCAATAGCTAGATAAGTTGAATGTTAAGTGCTTATCTTTTTGGTTTAGGGGAATGTGAAGTGATTATCAACATAGATGAATGACATGTGATATATTATTTGACATGGTTAGTCTATCAACATATAGTGAAGAATATATGGGTAAGTTATATGGGATTGATATACTTCATGTACTGATGTCATTAAATGACTTGGGATGAGGGATTCTATAATTATGTACACTTGTATATGATATAAATTGTAGAAATATGTATGGAAATATACTTTGTTAATAGAGATTGCATCAGATCCTTTTGTTTCATGAGTATAATTGATTATTTTCTATAGGATACCCTTGATTTACATTTTCTGATTCATGAATTAATTTTTTTTCAATGAATAAAAGTTTTGTGGGGCCACACTTTGGTGTTATGAAAGAGAAGATCAAGTTTATGAAACTTTGAGAGTTTCTCCAAAATTATTTTTAGGATATCTAAAATATGTTCTCAATTTATTTTCATAAATTATAACATATGATGTAATATATGTTGAAAAATGTATTATATATTTTCTAAAATAATATTTATAAATATCCAAAAAAGTATTCTTGGTATATCTTCACTAGTTGTCACACATGTTTTGATATATGGTGAAAGTGCGCTAAGTTTGTGAGTATTTCTTTTAAGTGGGATATTTATAGAATTTTTCACTAAAAATGATAGATCAAAACATAGTGGATTATAATTTTTCATAGTCCATGATAGTTTTAATGACAATATATTGAAATTTTGTGTGTTGTGTTGTATTGAATGTAATTGTATTAGTTATACAATAACACTCATCTTTATGATATTCTTTCACTATAAATATATTATATTTATTTTAATTATTATATGATTATGGTTAGAAGAGTGTTTACAATAATTAATGATTTTTTATGTGTTAGAGAACTATTATTTATATTTAACTGTACGATGAAAGGGGCTGTAATTTTTAACAAACTTGAGAAAAATTCTATCAATATGACCGAACATTTTTTATTTAAGGACGTTCCTAGGAAGGAATGATTAGTAGGTCCAATAATTTTGTAATTATATCTTACATTTTTTATTGATACACTATGAAAAAATCTCAAAATGAAGCACCATGAAGATCTAATGTTTCTCAAATCTTTAAACATTGTTCTAGATAACAAAGATAAGGAGATAAATCATTTTCATCCATGAAAAGATTAATGAATCTTTTGGATACCCAAGGATGAATAAATTTGTTGGTTACTTCTCCGTGATCCATATTAAAAATTTATTTGAAGAACATATAAACTGATGAATGTTACCCCATTTTTTCTTCATTTTATTCATTAAAAACTTATAAATAGATCTGAGTCTTTATTTTTGTTTTGGAGTTTTTCTTCCACTATGTTTTGGATAATAGTCAACCTTCTAAAACCATTAATCCAATTCATACTTTCACTTAAGGTGTTTTTATTTTGAGTGATTTAAAATCTTTACATGAGGAATTTTCATATACCATATGTATGATATGTATTTATGTATTTTTTTGAATATAATTTTATTTTATTTATGGATAAGTAAAAAAAATGGGTTGAATAAATTATTATACATTAATTGTTTTGAACTTACTAATTTAATTAAAACTATAAGAGACAAAAAAAACATTTCAATTTCAAGTTAGAATAATAAACATGAATACATGAGTTAAGATTATGAGCTTCTAAAAACACTTTAAAAACCAATTATTTTATTCCTTTCAAATCAAACTTTTTTAGATACCTCGATAATCCAAATGGGTCAATTATTTAAATTTATAGTTCTCATCTTATATAAAGAAAGTAGGGAATGGGTGAACCTAATATAATTAGGCGTATATATATAGTGTGAGGATTTACTTTCACATATCTATGATGCCCAATATATTATAACACTATAAGAATAGATTAAAAAAATCTAATATATTTATAAAAAGAGTTAACTACTCAACTATCCAAGTTTCACATAAGATATAACCATAATGATGGTGTACTTAAATATGTAATTATTGAGTGTAATTCCAAATTCAACTCAAATATTTAGTAAAAAATCAATTATGGGTACTAATTTTTATGATGTATATTAAAAGGTGATATAATTTTAATAGGGGAAGATTTAATAAATTTTCTTATTCAATTATTGTAAAACATTATCCTCTTCTCATGAGAAATTTTACTTAAAATAAAATTGAATCATCATAAACATTAACTTTTTAATAAATTATATAATTGTTTAAGATTAATGGAAGAATCTTTATTTGTCTTGTATATAATGTTATGAATATTACTCAAGTAAGAATAAAGGTTTTATGTGTTAGAAAAACCCCTTATAAATCAGTCTATTCGTGAATCTATTTAAAAAATAGACCTAGATGCATATGGGATGTATAAAAAGGGTTTATTTAATGTATCTACTATAATTATTTTATCAAAAAGACACATCATAACCTAGATTCTTTGAAAATTATATACAATATTAGAAGTATTTTTCATGAAAATTATAGGATAAAGGTATACAAGGTTTCTTAGAAATTATGTTGGTGAAAATTGATTGAAGGAACATAAACCACCACCCATGTACTCAATATGATTTTCAATATTAACAAATTAGCATGGGCAGGGTTTCCATTGAGATTTTATATTGATTTATAAATTATAAAATATTAATCTGTAAATAGGATCTCTTAATTCCTTATAAAAAAACTATATAAATTTGTTCAATAAATGTATTCTAGATCTTCAAAATTTTTGAGTATAATTAAGAAAGATGTGGGAGGCCTAGAATCCTATTCTATAATGATTGTACATAAGGGTTAATGTTAAATCCAATAGAATATGATTTTATGGTCAACTTGTTGAATAGGGTTAATAAAACTGAATGTAGTTCTTAGGAAGCATGTGAAATGTATTCTTTATTGAAATCCTGAATTTTAGAGATTAAATTTCACGTAATTTCTATTGTTTTGTAAGAAACTCAATCAAGAGTCTACATAAGATACTAATTTTATCAAAATGAATGATTTTTTAAAGTTTATATGATAATAAATATATATATTTTAGAACTAATATAAATATAAAATAGTCCAAAATTAAGGATGTTTTGATTTGTTAATATTAAAATTTGTATTCAATTATAGAAGTAAATAATTTATACATCAAAAAGTTTATATTAATGGACTACATAAAAAAAAGTTTTAAAAAAATATGTGTATTATATATCATTTTATTTTTATTATATGAATTGATATTGATTATAAAAAATATATATTTTGATTTAAATTGGATTATATTTTTTATTCTGATGGTTTATTATTCATCTAATTCATTATCATGTTTGAAAATGTCAGGGATTAAAATGTTGTATCTAGGATAAATTTATTTACCCAAGTAATTGATTAAAATATAAGTGAAAGAGTTCACACCATCCAATAGTGAGATATTTTAAATAATAATATATTATATATTGAATAGTTTTTCAAAAAATTATAGTACCATATTTTATATGGTAACAAAATTAGTTTTTTTGAATATTTCCATATAAATAAAATTATTTAAATTTTCTAAAACAATTTTTTTTTTATTTTAGAAATTTTTGTAAGGGAAATAAATTTTTTTATAGGATAGTAATATTATTTTTTAACATTTCAGAAGATCATAGTGAAATAAATAAATTATTTTACCTTCCAAATTCAAAGTTAAAGTCTCATTACAAACTAATATTATTTATTGTATATTTGTATAAAAATGTAATATTGTAGATAGTTAAATTTAAATCAATTATAAAATTATTACAACCAATGGTTTGAATATATTATGAAGTTTTATGAAAATTATGATCAAATTATAAATGGTTCTTATTATTTTTAAAATTTTATTTTATTATCATAATAACATTAAATATTTTAAAGTAATGTTGTTTGAATATTATGTTCAATTAGTTGATCACAAGGATGGGGAATCATAATATTACCATTATTCAATTTTTTTTTCATCATATGCATTATCCAATTAAAATAATTTAGTAATTGGATTTGTAATATAGTCATCTAGATATGTTTTAGAAATTTTATATTGATTTTATGAGTTAAAAAAACCTATAAAATTCTAAAATTATAAATTCCCCTGTTTTGGCCTTTCTGATTGGATATGATAATAATGGGGCTTGTGTATTGTTCTGTTAGTATTTTTAATAGAGATTATAATTATATAAAATCTATCATGTTATATAAAATGAATATATACTTCATCATTATTTCATGTTGGAAATATATATTATATTAAGAGAAATATAATTAAACTCCGATTGTATGACCTTGAGTTATCCATAATGGATAGTTATCCAACTCACAATGTATGGACTTTTGATAACATGTGATGATTAGAATGGGTGTGTTTTATATAGATAAATTGGATTTTATCATGAGGCATAAAAAGGTGAGTTCTGTTCTAGATAACCCACCATGAATAATATATAGATTTCCATTCACTATGTATTTTGTATACTTTTGGGGGTATGGTTCATAATAAATACTTATTACTCAAGTTAGAATATATACCAACAATGAAAATATTCATAATTTTATTCCATTCTTTTTATAGACTTAATGCTGAGCTAATCAAGGGGTTTTATGTATTTTTCAGATCATTTAATTTTTTAGAGTTTAACATAAATGTAATTTTCCATATTGTATGAAGGGTATAGAATATAAAAGCCATATTATAAGAAGACGGAAAATTGTACGGTCATACCAAGTTGAGTGTAATATTATGTTATTATCTATTCTGACACGGGAATGTAATGTCCTTTTCCATTTATGTTAATAACATATTATGTGTACTTATAGATGGTCAATTTATACTCAAAGGATCCAAAATTTGTAATTTATAGATATGAGATTAAAAAACTATATATATGGTTGTTGTAACACCCTGGACTTGATTCACTGAGTCTATGTTAGGGTGGAACATAGCCTCATGTATTCCTCCACATATACTAGAGGATATTGACAAGTAGAAAAGTTTTACACCATGTAGTGGGGGAGACTATGACATTGATATTAAATAACTATCCGACATCAAAATAGGTGAAGAAATATTATGTAAATAAGAACTAGAATAAGAATTGTGTGAGCTAAGGACCACTACATCATATGAAATATAAAAATGATATGTGATAAATCACACATATAAGTTAAAAAGATTCCTACATTTGATAGATCAATACATATAATAATGAAAAACAAAATAATATTTGATTCATGAAGAAATATAAGAAATTCAGTCATGGAATATCCTTAAATACCTACTAACACTACCTTATAAGTAGAAATATAGCGCCCTTGCCCTTGGATAGATCCCATATAATAATGTTTCAATTTCCACTTGGCTTCCCATTTGGTGTGTGCATAACAAACCCAGTAGGACACAACCAATGAATCCTTATTATAAGTCAAGAAAATATTTTATTGTCTATACACGGATAGAAATATTTATATAAAAATCAAAAAACAGTCGCAGGTTATAATATTCTTTCCAGTTTTCCATAGACCCCACCTATACATGCTTCAACTCTATTCTAGGAGGAAGAACTTTATCAAGCCACAAATTCCATCCAATACCTAACGGGTACCATATCACACAAGTTGAAACACTACCTAACTTTCCAAGTCATATCCCATTTCAAGTGTCAAGACACACCCTTCTGAATCATGGGAGGCCACTCAAAAAAACCCATAACATGTTACTAAACAAATATTCCCCCTTGTTATTGGTCACAACTCCTCATCTTGGAGCCAAAACTTCTCACTCAAGTTTGGATCAGACATGAAAATATTAAAGTATTTACTTATCAATTAATGTTATCCCAAACATCCCAAACCACATTTCATCATATAAAATACAGTGACACATACATTACATACATTGTTATTACTTCAGAAATGATGTATATTTATTACAATATATAAAGAATCCTTGATAAGACTGTATAGGTATAATGTCTTTAGAAACTAAGAAACATAAAAAACTTTTTGATAAAACATCTACATTATCTCATGTTTATTTCATCATAACTAGAATCCTTTTTGGAATATCATATTTAATACCCTTCTTCCTGACCTGGGGAAAAGAAACATACAAAATGGTGATCTCAAATTATCAATAAGGTTAAACAAAAGAAATATCAATCATATCATATTCATAAGAACATAACATTTGAAATTCATATCCTGCATAAGAGATCATAGTATCATGTCTTGGGATAAATCATAGAAGTTAAATTTAATCCCAATAATCATAACATAAGACATGAAACTTTGTGTCAAACACACATATGAATAGAAAATCATTTCATATTAGTCAAAGCTCATTGCCAAGACCTTCATAGCGGACAAAATCCATTACTGAATCGAGTTCACTCTTCCTCCAGTCCTGTATCACTTAACCAGATTAATTGAAAATAAACTTGAAAACTTATAAAGGAAGGTTTATGGAAATAATTCTCTATGAAATTATAAAAATCCGTTCGTTCCATATAAGTTAAAAACATTCTCCTCGTACTTTTTTTTTCAGAAAAGTCAAAAAGTACCTAATATGGTAAAAAAAAGAAAGATTCATTCCATACCATGCGGTAAAAGTCATAAAAGGGTAAAAATTACTTTAAAAATACATGAAATAATAATAAGCATTTTATGAAAACATTTTTATAAAACATGGAAATGGATGATAAATATAACCGCAATACATACTTATGAATAAACAATCTCAAGGAAAAATGAGTTTGGAAAAGTTATTCCTAACCTTAGGTACGATATGATTCGTATGTATCCAAAAATCCTATAAAATGATTTAAATAATGTTACAAATTTATGCTTGAATAAAAAACATTTTTATGATAACATTTATGATCATATTTGCATCCGTTTGTCAGTAACATTTCATTGTTACTCATTATATGAGTATTAACTGCTTTATGTTCTTACATAAGTTTTTTCAGATAGATTCTTGTTCCTATTTTTAGGTTATAGTTATATAATTTAAATAATTATATTAGTATAATATATATCATATTTATTCATTCAATTAATTTATATATTCATGGTGTAATAAATATCATGTAGAACCAATCACATCGCACAATGGAGACAGTAAGCCGTACGTACTCACGAAAGATGATATCGTTACCATAATTGTTGAATGATATTAAAGTGGATAGTGTATAGTATCTAAAAATTAGTATAATTTTATATTTTTCATATATAGTTATTATTTACCCCATTATACTCATCGATGTAAGGTGGTGGTGAAAAACAGATTACACCACTATGTGGGGACGATAAGTCGTACGTATGCACTTGCGGTGATTTCATTTTTTCATCAGATGGATAAAAGATGAAATAGGGTTTTTTCATATTTATAATAGCATATCAGTATATGAGTGATACTAATGTTAATATTTTATAATTAAACAACTAAATAAGAGGAAGTATAAGATGAAGGAAACATGAAATAATCAGTAGAAGAGATTACCTCTTCCTCTACGTGCCTCCTTTCAATTTCCACATAGGGAACTAGTGTTGGTCTTTTGAGAAGAACAAAACCTCCAGAATATTACTAAGGAATTTTAGAAGATGAATGGGCAGGGTTTGGATGCTTCTGAATGCTAAAAATGGAGTGAAGAGGAGAGGGAGGAGGTTCCCTTTTATAATAGAGGATAGGGGCACTTTTGAAAACTCTCAAAAATATTAATTTATAATAAAATAAAACCCAACCCAAAAACCTCCAAATTTTCCACAATTTGAAGATGAGATGAGATAGGGTTGTAATATCATCATCCAATAAATATTTAACATCTTATATTGTCAATTTAAACCTTTCCTTTTTAATTGACCCTTAGTTATTATATTAAAGTTTAATTTTTCTAATAAAATTATAAATATTTAATGGTTATGAATATTTAGTTATGTGGTGTTAATTGACCATAAATGGATAAGTTATGATATTTTTGACCTTATAATTATCACTTTTTAATTTTTAATTATTTTTATGATTTTAAATAATTTAATAAAATGTTATCTTTATAGAATATCAATAATGTAAATTTTGAAACTTTGTTTATTAAAAATAAAATAAAATAAACACAGAATAAAAATTAGAATAAAAATATTAAATAGATAATTTAAATGTCACATTAACCTATAAAATTCATGGATAAAATTAATGAGTTCATATTGTATTTATTTTGACATTTTTGAATCCATTTATTTGATATTTCTATTAATAAAATAATTTCTACATCACTATTGTGTCTTTATTAATGGTAATTATTTAATCTATAAAAATTATAAATAAATATTAATGATGTGGATTATTATTTTATATTTACAGATACTATCTATAGTATATTTTATCTCAAACTTATCCATATATTAAAATTAAAACACTTATAAAAAAAGAGATTGTGACACTGTCCATTTCATTAGTTTTTATTACATTCATGTCATGTTCAAAGGTTAGTGGAAATAAAGTGATTAAATTTTGAAAAATAGATGATAAGGGTAGAATTTATTCGTCCCATAGAATTTTTATAGGTGGTAAGGTAATTTTATAATATTATTTTTACTCTTAATTACCTGATTCATCTTTAACCATGGTAATAAAAATAATTACCAATGTTACTATTCATAACACTCAAAAATAAAGGTAGCCTATTAATATAATTTTGGCCTAATGATTACAAATATGGAATCAATTTTTCAACACTCAAAACACAGCAGTTGCAGTAATTAAATTAAAATTAATCCCATTGTTGAGAAAATAGGCTTTAAAAGACAAAACATTGCAAAAGATTAAAATGTTTTTACCTTTGAATTCTGTTTAAAATTAATGATAACAACATACATTATATTAAATGGAAAAAATATATTCTATTTTTACTTTAAAATATTCAATATTATAATTTAAATATATAAATTATCTTAATGAAAAAGTTTATTTTAATTAAAATTTAGCTTATTTTTACGATTCATCAAAATATGAAAGTTATCAAGAAAATGCCAAAAATTTATACACAGTAAATTTTTATACCCTGCTTCAAAATAAAATGTTTATGTATTCATATAAAAATCACTAATGCATCAAAGTGTTAATTTAAAATGTTATCGTCGTTCGAAGGTGTAAAATTTACCTTTTTTAAAAAAAATACATCAAGTAGGGTTTTTTTCATAAGCTATCAAAAAATTATCCATTGAATGAATATAAAAAATATTTAATTAAGTACATAACACACATATATCTTATTAATTACATTACCAAAATTAATTCACTCTAAAATAAAAATATCTAATTGATTTAAAATTTTCATAATGCATTTTCATAAGTTAGTTATAATTATTCCCTCTAACCAAACAACTAGGCTATAATGATAATTTTATAATAAGGACATCTCATAGTTTTTTGAAACTCATGATTGTGTGAAAATCGAGCTACTGAAGAATAAAAATTATTTAAATATTTTAAAAAAACATACGAGCGTTACATTCTACCCCCTTAAATTAAATTTCTACCCAAAATTCACCAGTTGGAAACAAATAGATGAGGATACCTCTCCTTCATCTTATTCTCAATTTACCATATATCTTCTTCAAATTGTTGGTTCCTCTATAAAACTTTAACCAAATGAGTGGCCATGTTTCATAGAATGTTTTTTTTCTATGATCCAGAGTCTTATCAATTGTTCTTCATAAGAAAGATCTTGCTCCAACGGTACGACTTCTGAGCTTAGTTCATGTGAAGGATCAGGTATGCACTTTCACAGGAGAGATACATGGGATACATCATGAACATGAGAGAGATTTGGAGGAAGCACCAATCTGTAAGCTACCATCCTAACACGATCCAATATTTCAAAAGGAACGATATACCTAGGGATTATCTTTCCCTTTTTTTCAAATTTCATTACTCTCTTACTGGGAGAAATTCGTATGAAAACTTTATCACCCACTTCAAACTCTAAGCCTTTTTTTCGGTGGTCAGCATAACTTTTTTTTTGACTCTGAGATACTCTTATATGTTGTTGAATACATCTTACCTTTTCTACCATTTCATCAACAAAATTAGGCCCTAATAGCTCTCTTTACCCAACATCATCCTAACAAGTTAGAGTTCTACAATTCCTTCCATAGAGGGATTCATAAGGATCCATCTGAATGCTGGAGTGAAATATATTGTTATATGAAAATTACACCAATGGTATGTGTTGATCCCAACTAGAATTGAGATATATAAAGAAAGTTCTCAACATGTTTTCCAGAGCTTGAATTTTCCTCTCAGAATGGCCATCTATCTAAGGATAATAAGCTGTGTTGAAACTTAACTCTGTATCCAGAGTATACTGAAGTCTTCACAAGAACATTTAGGTAAACCTCAGATCCCAATAAGATATAATGTAATGTGGTACTCCATACAAACTTTCTTTACATATATCTTGCAAACTAATCAAGAGAGAAATCCTCTCTAATAGGAATGATGTGTGTCAACTTCGTAAGATGATAAACTATAACCCAAATAGCATTATTGACTTTGGATATTTTGGGATGTTCGATGACAAAGTCTATAGTGATGCTTTTCCATTTCAATTTTGGTATGGGTAGTAATTGTAACATCCCCTTATACTTCTTTCTCTCAGCCTTAACTTGATGACAAACCAATCATCGAGAGACAGATTCAGCGACATCTATTTTCATTCCATCCCACCATAAGTACTATGTACCTCATCCAATAATTAAGTCTTTAATTATAGTATTGGACTAATAAAAATCTAGTTCTAGAAGTTTATTATTTCATCAAAATCAAGTTGAATTTCAGAAAATTTCTCACGTTCTTTTGTAACTCTACACCTTCCTTCTGTGCCTTGTTAATATTCAAATGTATAGATGGTTGAAAATTCATTTGAGAAAGATAATATTTCTCCCCTTCCATTAAAATTTAAAGATCCACCCTTTAAAATATATAAATATTGGTTATTTTGTGATACTCATCATGGATAAGCTATCATGGTTTTTTCAACTTAAAACATCTTCCACCTTGTTCACTTTCCCAGAGTGATAATGTATTGAGCATTCATAATCTTTAATAAACATCAACCATATTGTTTTCCACATATTAAGATCCTTTTCTGTAAAAATATACACTAAAAGTTTATGATCAATATAAATACCACACCTTTCACCATAAAAACAATGCCTCCATATTTTTAATGAAAAGATATCTGTAGCTTACTCCAAATCATGAGTTGGGTAATTTTTCTCACAAAGTTTCAATAGTTGTGAGGCATAATATATCACTATATTTGAAATTATCTTAACATTCCTCCATCCAAAAGACGTTAACTCCTTTCTGAGTAAACTGGGTTAGTGGACTAGATAATCATGAAAAATATTTCACAAAAGATCGATAATATCCAACCGAACCAAGAAATCTTCGGATCTCAGTTACTTTTGTCGATCTCAAACATCTTTTAATAACCTTTGTTTTTGCTGGATCCACAAATATCCCCTCTCTTGAGATTATGTGACCCAAAAATGGCTACTTTTGAAGTCAAAATACACACTTGGTAAATTTGGCATAAATCGTCTCCTTTTATTAGGTCTTCAATACAATTATCAAGTTATCTTCATGTTCTTACTTGAAATTTGAATAAAAAAGGATATCATCTATAAAGACTACCACAAACTTGTCAAGATAGTCTATAAAGACACTATTCCTTAGATCCATGAAGATAGTAGGGGCATTAGTAAGACCAAAAGGAATCACTATAAATTTATAATGTCTATATCTTGTATGGAATTTCATCTTGGGTATATCCTCATTTTAACCCTTAATTGATTTTATCCTGAATAAAGATCAATCATGGAAAAGTATTGAGCTCCATGTAGTTGGTCATATAAGTCATCAAAGTGTGGGAGAGGATATTTTTTATTGATAGTGATATTGGTAAGTTCTTGATAATCAATTAAGAGTCTCATTTATCTATCTTTATTCTTAACAAATAGAACATGTGCTCCCCAAGGTGACACACTATGGTGTATGAATCCATTATCAAGACTCTCTTGGATTTTCTTCTTCAATTACTACAACTAAATTGGGTCTATTTTATAAGGTGTCTTTGAAATAGGCATAGAATCTAATATGAGTTCCATTAAAATCTAAACTTCACATTTTGGTGGAAGACCTAACAATTACTCTAGAAAGTCATCATCAAACTCTTATAAAATGGGATTATTTTTATTTTTGAGTTTCTCTCTAACCATTTGAGATAAATAACCTTTTTTTATTGTAATCAAGACCTATAAGATGGAAGAAATTTCTACTGGAAGGTTATATTCATCCTTGCATCGATATATGATCATAGATTGATATGGAATGTGAAATTTGACTCCCCTTATTTAGAAGTTTATATGATCTCTATATAAAGAAATCCAATCTATTCCAAGAATCACATAAAATTCCACTATTGGAAGGATCACAAGATTTTTAGGAAGCACTT
The DNA here is from genome assembly GCA_963277665.1 of Viscum album. Taxonomy (NCBI): domain Eukaryota; kingdom Viridiplantae; phylum Streptophyta; class Magnoliopsida; order Santalales; family Viscaceae; genus Viscum; species Viscum album. The sequence goes on along the minus strand of OY728137.1, from coordinate 403,517,438 downwards.
CCCTAAAAACTTTAATCAGAGAAGAATTGTAAACTTTTGATGTGACTGTTGTGCCATTTAGAGTTGTCACAACTAACTCAACTTATAATTATTGAGGTAATAAGATGATAAATTTAAAAAAATATTAAAAAATAAAAGAGTGGGTGGATCTAGAATCATATAAAACATTTTCTATTTTAGATAGAATGGTAAGTGTACCTTTCACCACTTCATTATCCTACTCCACATCGCTGATAGTAATTGCATGTGACATTCCTTTTTCTTTGGACGTAAGTGTTTGTTGAAATCAATATTCATCAATAAGCCTTGGATTAGAGAATTTATTGGAATAATTTCTTATTTCCTTGCACTTGTAACATTGAAGTGCAAGAGGTGCATTCTGTGTAGCCATTTCTTTGTTCGCATCATTAGACTTCTTTCTCCCATCACTTCGACATTCAATTTACCAATGACATTATTTTTCTCTCATAAAACATTTACTTGTACCTTTAATACAATTCCCTCCATGTTTCTTTCCACACTTTGAGCATATGGGAAAAATCATCTTCTTTTCAGTGTGGTCTTTAGATTTTCCTTTGAATCCATTTTCCTCTTTTTATCAAACCCATATGACTAATGGGTTACTCCAATCCACATCTCAACCTTGAGAGCACATCGAAAAATTTCCTCGTATCTATTGAATTCATTTATGGCTAATGACCTTCAGAGACTTGGTTTTAAGCCACTAAAGAATAGATCGATCATACTCTCAGGTTGGACGATAAATTTGGAAGTGTACCTTGTAAGTCTTTGAGAATTTTCTTTGTAGGAAATAATAGATTCATAATATTTTTGCATTAGGTCAAGAAACCCCCTCTGTATATTTGTTAAAAGAATACAAGGGATGTACTTATTTATAAATAAGTTCTTGAACTTATCCCATTATACAGACTCAATTTCATCTTTTTTCCTTATATTCTTGATAATATTACGTTATTGATCAGCTTCACCTTCCAAATGATATACTGCTAAGATGACTTTATCATGTTTCAAAAATTATAGGACTAAAAATATATTGTTAGTGGTACTAATACATTGTTTATCCACTAATAGATCTAAAGACCTGCTGAATGATGGTGGATGCTGCCTCATGAAGGATTAAATATAATTTTTCTTCCTTCTTTGCTAGTTTGGAAGAATGGAATAACTCATATCTTGAGAAAGCTATGTGAGCATGGATACAAGATTTTTCATTCTATATTCCAAAACATTTGGTTTCTTAGCAGTACAATCATTTTATTTCCAATTGCATTCATCATTAACTCGGTTCCTTCAGGTTCCAACCATTGACTAAAACCAAGAAGCATAGTGTGAGCCATGCTAATTATAATAGAAAAAAACATAATTAAGAATGAAATTTCAAATGATGACACTTTAGGTTTTATACTAGATTAGTCATGGTCATTTATAAAACACTGGGATTGTATCCTATACTTATAGATATCCTTAGGGTTCCTACTGTGGCTTTCACATCATTGTTTCCAAAAGTTAACTATACCTTTCTTCTGATACCAACTATAAAGAAACATAATTTACACACATAGTTATTACTTTAGAATTTAACCATATTTATTATAACATATAACAAAACCACTATAGGACCTTATAGGTATAATATCTTTAGAAAGTGGGAAACATAAACAACTGGATTATAAAACATCTACATTGTCTCACGTTTATTTAATCATAATTTGACTCCTTTTTTGGAATATCATATTTAATAACCTTATTCATGACCCGGGGAAAAGAAATACCCAAAAGGATGAGCTTAAATTCTCATTAAGGGTGAAAAAAGAAAATATCAGTCATATCACATTTATAAGAACATAACATTTAGAAATCTTATCCTGCATAAGAGATCTTAATAGCATGTCTTGGGATAAATCATAAAAGTGAAATGTATCCCAATAATCATAACATAATACATGAAACTTTGTGGTATGCACACATAAACATAGAAAATAATTTCATATTAGTCAAGGATGATTATCTAGACCATCATATCAGACAAATTCCATTATCGAACCGAGTTCACTCCTTATTCCAGTCCCGTATCACTGAACCAACTTAACTTTTTATTCCTTCCATGTCTATCTCATGAGATAAAAATATTTACCCATTGAATTGGAGGGATATATATGTCCCACCCATATCAAAATGAAACCATTCTCATGTGTGCCACAAGAAGATAAATCATACGTCAAAGTATAACTCATGTAATAAAATGGGATTCTTAAACATCATTCCATTATAACATAATCCATATAAGATAAAAGGACCTCATTAAAATAATTTCTTCATAACATAATCAAATCAAAGTAATAATAGGGATATAAACATAACCCTATATCATCTTATATGGAAAATAATTTTGATAAAACACTTGAACACAGTTCTTGTCTAAAATATCGTTTTTTCTTTAAAAACATTTTATTTTATCAATATGTCGTGAAATTTTAAAATAAAAGAAGTTAATTGAAAATGAAATAAAATACTTGTAAAGGAAGATTCATGGAAATAATGCTATATGAAGGCATAAAAATATGTTAATTCCATATATGTTAAAAAAATCTCCTCATACTTTTGTCAAAAAAGTCAAAAACTCCCCCGTATAGTAAAGAAAAGAATGATTCCTTCCATACCATGTTATAAAAGTCAAAAAAGGGTAAAATGGACTTTAAAAATACATGGAATGATAATAAAAATTTTATGAAAACATTTTAGAAAACATGGACAAGGATGATAAATATAATACCAGCAAATACTTACCAATAAACAATCTCGTATAAAAAGGAGATTGGAAAAGTTTTCCCTTATCTTAGGTCTGAAATGATTAGTATATATCTTATCCTCATGTATAATGATTTAAATAATGTTATGGATTTATTAAAAAATCATAATCATTTTTATGATAACATTTATGATCATATTTTTATCAGTTTGTTTGTAACATTTCATTGTTACTCGTTATTCGGGTATTAACTCCTTTATGTTCTTACATATGTTTTGTCTGATAAGTTAATGTTACTACTTTTAGGTTATAGATATATCATTTAAAAAATGGTATTTGTATAATATATATCATATTTATTAATTCAATTAATTTATATAATAATAGTTAAATTAAGATCATGTAGAATGAATCACATCACACCATGGAGATAGTAAGTCGTACGTACGCACGAGCGACGATATCATTCCCATAATTATTGAATGGTATTAAATTGTATAGTGTATAGTATCTAAGAATTATTATAATTTTATATTATTCATATAAAGTTATTATTTACACCATTATACTAATAAAATTAAGGTGGTGGTGAAAAACAAATTACACCACGGGGTGGAGACGGTAAGTCGTACGTACGCACGAGCGATGATTTCATTTTTTAGTAGGATGGATTGAAGGTGAAATATGGTTGTATCTAATTTATAATAACATTTAAGTATATTATTGATACTTTAATTATTATTTTATAATTATAAAACTAAATAATAGTAAGTATAAGAAGAAAGAAACTTGAAAGAATCGGTAGTAGAGATTACCTCTTCCTCGACGTGCCTCCATTGAATTTCCTCTTAGGGAACTAGTGTTTATCTTTTTAGGAGACCATAACCTCCATAATGTTACTAGGGAAGTTGATAAGTGTAATGAGTAGGGTTTGGACGAGATTTAAGGCTAAAAATGGAGTTAAGTGGAGAGGGAGGAGGTTCCCTTTTATAAGAGAGGAGAGGGGCACATTATGAAACTCTCAAAAATATTATATTATAATAAAATAAAACCCTTCCCAAAAACCTAAAAAGTGCCCCTAATTAGAAGATTAGATGATATAGGGTTGTAATCTCATCAAAAAATAAATTTTTGACAACTTATTTTTTTAATTTAAACCTTTTATTTTAAATTGACCCTTTGTAATTTTATTAAAGTTTAATTTTGGTAATAACATTCTAAATATTTAATGGTAATTAATATTTACATATGTGGTGTTAATTGACCATAAATGGATACTTTATGATATTTTTTACCCTATAATTATCACTTGGTAATTTTTAAATATTTTTATGATTTTTAAAAAAATTAATAAAATGTTATATTTATAAAATATCAATAGTTTCAATTTGACACTATTCAATTATTAAACTTTAAATAAAATTTCAAAAAAAAGTTAAATTCGAACCAAAATAATTAATACAATAATAAAATGTCATAGTCACCTATAAAATTCTTGTAAAACATTAATTAGTTCATATGATATTTCTTTTAACATTTTTGAAACCATTTATTTGATATTACAATTAATAAAATAATTTCTACATCATTATTGTGTCATCATTAATGGTAATTATTTAATATATCAAAATTATAAATAATTTTTTATGATGTGGTTAATTATTTTATGTTTTCGGATACTATATATAGTCTATTTTATCTCCTAGTTATCTATATATTAAAATTAATACACATATATAAAAAGGAATTGTGACACTTTGTCCATTTCGTTAGTTTTTATTACACTCAAGTCATTTTCATAGGTAAGTGGAAATAAAGTGATTTTGTTTTGAAACATTGATGATAAGGGTCGAATTTAATCATCCAATAGGATTTTTATAGGTGTTAAGGTAATTTTATAATACTACTTTTACCCATAATTACCTGATTCACCTTTAACCATGGTAGTAAAAATAATTTCCAAAGTTACTATTCATAATGCCTGAAATATAAAGGTAGCCTATTAATAAAATTTGGGTCTAATGGTTCAAAATTTGGAATCCATTTTTCAAAATTCAAAACACTGAAGTTGCAGTAATTAATTTTAAATTTTTCCTATTGTTGTGATAACGAGTTTTAAAAGTTAAAACATTGTAAAAGGTTGAAATGTTTTTACCTATGAATTCAATGTAAAATTAAAGATAATGAAATAAATTATATAAAATGGTAAAAATATATTCTATTTATACTTTAAAACCATTCAATACTATAATGTAACCATATAAATTATCTCAATAAAAAATGTTGCTTTTAATTAAAATTTTGTGTATTTTTACTATTCAGTAAAATATGAAAGTTATTAGAAAAATATAAAAAATTTATCCAAAGTAAATTTTTATACCCCTATTGAAAATAAAATGTTTATTTTGTCATATATAAATCAATAATGCGTTAAAGTATTAATTTAAAAAAATTTCTCCATTCAAAGGTGTGAAATTTGCTTTAAAAAAATACGTCAAATAGGGTTTTATTCATAACATATGACTAAAATATCCAAGGAATGAATATCAAAAGTATTTTATTAAGTATATAACATATATTTATCAATTTAATTTAATTACTAAAAGTGATTCACTCTAAAATACAAATATCTAATTGATTTGTATTTTTTATAATGCATTTTCATAAGTTTGTATAATTATTCCTGCTAACCTAATGAACGGGCTATAAAAATAATTTTATATTAAGGGAATCTCATAGTTTGTTGAAACTCATGATTGAATGCAAAAAATTCTATTGAAGAATAAAAATTATTTAAATATTTCATAAAAACATACGGGTGTTACATAAAAACACACCACCCTCTCACTTGAGACATGAACATAACTATTTGTGTCAACATGTAACATATCATGTAGCATGAATAATAAAAAAAGCAGTATAAACAAGACAACATGAGACCGCCATCTAATCACTTCCTAAAATCTCAAAGATTATCACATGACAATTTCCCAAAACCAATATCTCTCTATATGAATAAAATCATCACCAAAATACAAACACTACTCTACAAGGTCTCCCTTTCCTTTATCAATCTATAACAACATTTTCCATGCCTAGTATAGAATATATTACTTCCTATAAAAATAAATTGCTATATTATTTAACCCATACTATATAATTAAAATAACTACCTCTATAATAAGTTAAATGATTGAATATGGATCTACTTGGACACTTTGATACCAAAATTATAACTCAATAGGGAAAAAATGCACCAATATGTAGGTAATTCCATAGAACTTCATACAAAATTCATAATATGATAAGAACTTCCCACCTTATCCTAATTATGTGAACATTAAAAAATGTTCTCTTTGATTCAATCTCAAACCTTGAAAATTCTAAAATAATCTCCATAAACTAAAAATTAGGGTTTTGAGATTTGAAATAAAGAAAAAAAATTAAGAAGATGACAATTTTGTATCATATAATGTTATAATTACTATGATAGAATCTATAAAATGAATTATGGTTAAAAAATAGAAGTGGAGGGGGGAGATTAAGAATTAATAGAGGATCTGAAAAATTAGATAAAATTGAGTGGGGATTAATTGAGAAGGATAGGAGTGGCTAAAAATTTCCATGGGTGAATTTATAAATCTAACCCTTTTAAAAAAATCCACATATTTTCTTGGTCATAGAATGAGCATGGAGTTCACTCCATGGACCATCGACAAAAGGGACTCCATATAGCATGGATTATATGGGTAATTTAAAAACCACACAACCTTAGGTTTAGGGCCAAACCATAATAATATTACAATCACAATTAGACCATGATGGTCACTCAATGATTTCCCCTTAATAGAGGCATCAGGACATGACTACCCATAACTAAACATTAAGCCTTCCTTACTCTAGGACATCACATCCTGGCATCCAAACTCACGGAGTGGACTATTTCCTTCACCTACGCCATCACGCCTACCATCACACCGTGACATTATTTTCCACACCATAAAATACCATATATAATAGAATCCTTTACTATAAATTTACCATTTTGACAACTGTAGGCCTCCCTCTATGGTGCTCTTCATCATGCCATCACCCCTGACCTCATCCAGACTTTACTCTATAGTTCCCCTCAGATATGGTGTGATCCTAGGTCACACCACTGACCACATTATTAATCTATGATGTAGGGTCTTGGTAACCGAACTACTATAGAATTATTCCCCGAACGAATCAAAACACTCTAGATATCATTACCTTTCCACCCCTAACTATCCAAACAAACCAATATCATCAAGACAAACATGAGACAAAAAATACAAATAAAACACTCCTTCAAAATGAATATTCATTAAAAATGATACTCTAAGGTCTTCTAATCCATGAAAAGAATCTCTAGGGTCCCTCACAGGAAAAATCTTTCCACTAAACCTAGATATATTACTGCCACCCCCAAGTATATTTTTTATACATTTTTTATAACACTTAGAAAAAATGAACTACCCACCCTCACATCACCTTTTCACTCTATCCCATTACAAACACCGGATGAACCTCAAATGATGAATCCACCTCCATCTCAACATCATCATTGTCAACCAAAAGAACTGGGTCAAGAACATACTTCTAAAGCTATGGCACATTCAGCAAATATTTCATACCTAGACATTGAAGAGGAAGATTCAACTAGTAAAACACTATCCTCAATACACTTCCCATTCTTAACCAACATGAAAAACCATGGAGTTTTCTTTCCCTAACTAATAAAAAAAATCCACTAAATTTGTTGATATATGTAATAAAAATGGATCATCCATGGTAATAACCAAAATTCATCTCCTCTTATTAAGATAAAAGAACATCCCACTTTGAGTGATAATCAACCAATTTTAGATTAACCACATAAGCCTAGTGATCTTCAGCACCATGATTTTCTTGATCACCCCTTACTTACCCATATGTAACTAGAAAAACTTTGAGTGTCATGGAATAATATAATTAATATTAAGGGAATATATCTAGATTTAGTTCTAAAGGATACTATCATGCTCAAACTATACCCTACCAAGGTGGTCATCATAGGCTCTACCAAAATCAAGCATGCATGTACTGATTATGTCCTACAGTATAAAAATCATCCTCTCATGCTGTTAATCCATCTAAAAGAGACACATCATACTGAAAATTAGTTTAAACTCCATGTAATTCTTCAGGACCTACCCAAATCATGTTAGGAAACACATGTATCAATCGATTACTATTCTTGTCGGTACCCTGTGCAACCGCACTATCTACCTCCTATATAATATACCCCACATATTTACTAATTGAGTGCCCAAAAAAGGAAATATTTTCACAACATTAAAAAGTTATTTGACCACAAATCATGCAATGTCAAAAAACCTTTGGGTTTAAGGTAGTACCCTAAATAAGTCAATGGTCACCTTCTCCAACTACTGTACTAGCATGAGAATTAATTTAGGTAACCTACCAGGTTGACGGTGCATCTCTGTTATCTAATGAAATGTAATGTGGTGAGAGATAGATCCCATGACGCCCTTCCTCATACTCGATTTCCTAAAATTACACTTAATGCCATGATTTTTTTTGTCAACCATAGGTTTATCACCCATCATGAGGCTTGGTAGTCGCTCATTAGAGCCCATCCAATGGAATTAGGCATTTACACACATTAATGGATGTAAATCAAGTCATCTTAATCCTAGGAACATCTCCCAGGTGGATTATCTCTCATTATACATTCTCACATCAGAAGAAAAATAAAAATTAGACTCTTGGACATCCTCCACATGATTCACCAAAAAATAGTTAATTGCCAAAGGATCATAAGTCCTAACCATTTAGTCCTCTTCCAAATCAATATTCCAATAATAATGTAATATCATAAGCTTCCATTCACCATGAGACATTTTATCCCCCTATTCCTAAATATTCCTACTAAGAGAATTGATGATGATATTCCCATTTAATGAGGAATATTGCATCTCCAAGTACAAGGTCTGGAGATACTCAATCTAAAACCTCTATAATAGGTTCAATCCCCATTGAGAGAATATTTATCTTAAGATATCATGGTCTATATAGATGGAAAATCTACCACTAAATATATAATGAGTCCAACAATTCAATTCATAATCCACAATATCTATCTCAAAATCATGGGTAGGGTAGTTCTACTCATGGGGTGGTAGTTGATGAAACCCATAAGGGAAAATCTAATCCTCATACATGAGATAAAATATTTGAAGACACATTGAGGTATCAAATTATACGGTATAATTTATCCCAAGCGCTAGAATAATTATAATTGAATTGAACTTCAATATATTTTTAAAATATTGGAAAGCCTCGTCACAAATATTGTTCCACAAGATCTTTACCCCCTTCCTGGTTAGCCCTATAAAGTGTAATTATAAGAAAGGAAAAACTTGAATGACCAACCTATAAAACCTAGTCTTCTATAAAAAACTCTATAACTTGTACACATTCACAATTAATTACCATTACATCACCACCTCTGTTTTTTACAAATTAATTAAGATACCTATATGCGAGATCACATTCTGAGGGAATCTTGCCTACCGAATGACAAAGTGACACATAAATTACATAGTATAATACGAGTATTCTCAAATAATACTTAATAAAATCTATAGGTTATAAAAATGAAACTCTATAGCCAATTTATGTACTAATACGTCATCAATAAACACTGCAATGAAGTCTAGGAAGGAATTACTGATCTTGTTTATGAGTATACAAACACTGTTAATGTATTTGTTGAACCAGAATTCATCACAAGGGACTCATATAACATATACTTAATTATTAATTCCATATTCGGTATATCCTATCCCTTTACCCATAAATAATGATATAATGATCATAGGTTGATGTTAGGATTCCCATAAATGATCAAACTATCCATATATTATTATTAACGGATACAATTTCTTCTCTAAAACTTGATTCAACCATATATAATCTATAAATAACATGTGGATATCATTATAATTCTTGGAGGATAAAATCATGACACCCCAAGGAGAGTTACATAGGTGAATAAATCATTTTTCTTAAATATCTGTGACATGTGCCTTTAGTACTATCATCTTAACCATGTCTATATGATAAAAAGTAATTGATATGTGATCAACACCAAGCATGAGAGAAATAGAAAACGTGATCTACCCTTTAGATGTTTATCTGGAGTGTTCATATATAAATACATCCTTTAAATAGTCTACCACTAGGTGAAAAGTAACTAAAACCATCACTTGATCCACTAAATGATCCATACCACCCTATTACAAGTAATGTCTTCCATAGGACTGAAGTCAGTTCTTCCTATGCCCAGATCATATTCCACTCTCCCATAAGAACACACTCTTCTACCTTAAGGGAGGTAAAAATCACAAACCGTTAGTAGAAATCAATTCAATTCCAAATGTGTGTTTGTAAATATATGCCAATGATGACGTCAAAAATCATCATATCTAAAATAAATAAATCCCATAGGTGTCTATATCCCCTAGCCACAACATCACACATGAGGTACCTCTGAACAAAAACCAATATATTTCCAAGAGGTGTATCAAGGCCCAATATCCCAGGGTTGGGGACTCTATGGAAAATCCAAAAATAGACACAACATAGTGTAGAAATAAAATACTTTGAAACCCCAATATCTAATAAAGCCAACAAAAAGTTTCATTGAATTCAAAACTATAACTTTAGGGGTATGAGGATCCTTAATCTATTTTAGGGATCTTCATCTAAGGAGTATACAATACTAGAAGAACCCTATGGACCTAACCCCAAAATACATATCTCTTATAAGGAAATGACTTTTGAGGTACTTATGGATGTTGTATCTCTTGATACCCTCAACCAACCCCATTGACCAACCTTCTGCATGAGGCTCTAATATTTGTGTAAGGTTCACAAGACTAATCCCTTGATGATTGTGTCTACCATAATTATCCACCTAAACCAAACTAGGATATCCACATATAGAAACATTATAGGTTAACCATCCTTCTATATACCAGGAACTCCTTCGATGTAATCATATAGAATCCATACAAATAGCATGGTCATCCATACTGATAGCACACATGGGAGACTCCTCCCATGGGATGGAGTGACGAACACTACACCTACAAAAGTTTTTCTCACTCCAATATAAAATCCCACTAGATCTTATTTTACTACCACTTGGAGCAATATATTTTTTCAAAAGGCTACCACCCATCCTATTAAAGATGGGGAGAAAAACTTTTTCATTATCCTTTACTAATATCTTCTTGATGGAGATGGAATAATAAACCAAATTAAAGTAATACATCATATTAAAAATTTCAACCAAGATCCTCACCATTATTCAAAGAACAATCTCAATACTATGAAACTTATGACCCTCATTTCTAACCAGTAATAGAGAAAGGTGTAAAAACATAATGAAGCGAGTAACATAATCTATCAAAAACATCATACCATATTGAACATTCATTAACTATTTAAATTAGTCCAAATTTATTTCCTAAGAAGAACTAATCGAATAATAGGACCTTAAAGTCCTGCAAGGATAGGACCTCATGTCTCATGGATATACCATAACCTCCTCCAATTCCTGGCATGTCCCTGAAGCCTGTGGGATTCTAACTTCACTATCTAGTAATTGAGTGTATATATTAGCTTGAAAATCCCCTCAATAACCTCAATACAATCATTAAAATCCTAAGGATCACCCATACTCTAGAAATATAGAGGATTATATTGATAAAAATATCAGGTAATGTTCAGTATAATAGGTATACCTTGATGGAACCCACCACCTCACCTTGTACTAAACAAAATACCCCTAGATGAAGTAGTTATGATACTTGAACCATCATGAAAAACTCCCAAAAATTATAATCTCTTACCTCTTGTAAATTTTGAGGTATAATAGGATCAAACTCTACTATAGGAATATCCCTAACTTAATCACTACGTGGAGAAATGTGATGTCATCCATGAATAATTTTCTAAAAATACAAAGAATGAGGCTTTGTAATTCCTATAATAGATCAAATAATAAAACATTTAAGAAATTTATAGGTACATACACACAAAATCCCTAGGGTATAAGTCCTAAGTGTCTACCCATATCCACTATGCATAATTACAAAGTACTCACCCAAGGCCTTAGCTCATATCTCCTATACATATAGGTTAATCATAGTAAAATAAAATATAATCTTTAACATGGTCATATAAAATTAATTAAATGTCAATAATAATGTATTTAGTAAAACATTGAATATATTATTAATCAAAATTAATTAATTTAAACATATATCAACAACAAGTAATTGGAACTTGAAATGTTAACCCATTTGTCTATCCATGTTTCATGAACTCAGCCACTCTCACCACTCATAGATGTAGGGAAATTATAAATGAATAATAACCCTTGAATAATGGAATGAATCCTCATCAATACAACCAATATAATAAATCCCACTACTATGGAAAATTGAACATGTAATGACCCACCCATTCTCATTGGCTTAAGAATTCAACGAATCATTACTAGGTCTTATGTGACATATCTAAGACACAAAAGGATGAAAATTAATGCCAAAGGGTTTCAGATTCAATAAGGGGATGATTTACCCTTTTAGAAATAATCCACTAACCAAAAAACCATAACAATATAACCACTACATGAGGCATGATAATAATAAGGCAACCCAACCATCATATTTATAATAAAACCATACCATAGTGTGCTACAATGTAAGATATAATAATTAAAAAAGTTAATATAAGAAAGACAACTAATGTCCCTAAGATGACCACAAGACTCTATGCTCCATAAGAACTATTATCCAACAACACCAAACAACCCACATATCACAAGGTTGAGCTCAATACATGTGATAATTTACCTTTTCCCATGTATTAGAAGATAGCATCTGAAAAATCACCACAGTAACTATGAAAGAGTGAGTATTAAACTCAGTAGGATTGCTCCAACGACTTCCCTACTCATACAACTAGAATAGAATGGTTAGAAACATTTATATAAATCAGTTTCCATAAAATAATTTCCCAAAATAGTTTATAACTAAATACAAACAAGTTACAAAACTATTTATAACCAAAAAGGAAACAAAATCAATTAAATACAATTTTCTTAAAAGACATATTCCCAGAAAAACACACAAACAAGGATTTAATACCATTTCGTGTTCATGTTTTCTCTTAACCATTCCATTACACTTATTCACCTATTCAACCATCCATGCTTCATTAGGATATTTCCATAATCAGGAGCTGTTTGTTTTCAATCTACCAAGTCATCACAATGTGATTTTATACCATGTACCTTTACACATTTGGAACTTAAATCAAGGTAATATTTCAACCAGGACTTATAAATTCAATATAAACACCCATTACTATTATCGAAAAACCATTTCAAACCATTTCAATAAAAGTAATCTTTTATTGAATTTTTTTTAACAAACTAATTACAAAAACTCATCCTATATCAATAAAACAATGATTTTTTTATTTTTTATCAAATAAAAATACCATAATTATACAAAAATTCCTTTTTAAAATCTACATTTTAAAATCATGAATCAAAGAACCTTCCAAGAACACTAATTTTCCAGATTTCTACAATTTTTAGAAATCTACACTATAGAGGGTTTCCAACCATTCTAAAACAAACAATTCAAAATCAATTTGACACAATAATATCAATTTTATAGAATTACAATCAGTTCGACTAAGTGGAGTCGAGAGTGAAGCCACCTACATTGATGGTTTTGATGAAAATAGAAAACGGATGAAGAACACTTAAGAAACTAGGTCGATTCTCCATAAAACAACCTTAGATATGTTCTACTATTATGATAAATAAAAAATATCATTATATTTGGAATAAAAAATATTATATATACCCATTAAAAGAATATATTTTAGAAACCAAGTGGATATTAGAATTTGATATAAGGAAACATGGCAAGAACTATAAATAAGAGCACTTACCACAAAAATTGGACCTAAAAAATGCAAAGGGAGGGGTCCAAATGATACGCTATACTCATAATCAACTGAGTGATAAGGAATTTCAATAAGGATTTCAAGAGAAAAGATGTGAAACTTAGATCTCTATCTGAGACTATTTAAATTGGTATGTTAGGTCTCCTTATCACCTCTTGGATATAAATTTTGTACAGATCCTCCACTGTATGAGTTTCACAAATACCGATGAAATGAGAAAACTTAAAAAGATGAACCACTATCACCCATATGGAATAATGTTTATAGATCATTATTGGGAGACCAGTAACAAAATCCACTGTTATATTTTCCAATTTCTATAATGGAATAAGAAAATAATAAAATATACATTCTCGTCATTGATGTTCTTACTTTAATTCCTGATAAGATAAGCACTCCCAGACGAACTCAACCACTTTTTTTTCATACCAATCCTCCAAAACGATTCCTTCAACAGTTTATAAATATTCTATATACCTATATGTTCATCTCATATCAAATGGATGAAAGCGTGACTAAGTAGTTCTTGATAAGCCGTATGTACAACCTTCCAATCTCTAGACCACAAAACTGAACTCCTATCAAGTTTCCAGCCCTCAATGGTCTCCCCACCATTGTGTTTTGAACTCATAACCAGGAATTCTACATCAAATTTTTATGCCTCTTTAACCATATTTTTTAAATTTGGAACCATGTAAAATAAAAATAAAACCACAACATCAGATCGGTCATCACATTCCAAATGCATGTCTGTTAGGACCAACATCAACTACCATTCATCTGAATCCTCTTTCTGCAAATAATCATATGTAATTTTCTTAATGAATCATCCACAAAATTTCTTTTTTTCCATGTATACATCAAGTTAAATTCAAACATATGGAGATACTGCATCCATCTCTTTTGCATCATATTCAAATCTCGTTGTGAGAAAATATGTTTCAAGATCTTATAATCAGTGAACAATACAAATTTCTCACCAAAGAGATAGTGACACCAAGTCTTCCAAGAATGAATAGATACAACTAACTCAAAGTAATGTGTCAGTTAGTTTTTCTCATGCACTATCAACTGCCTTGACCTATAAGATACCACATAGTTTCATTTCATAAGAAAAACTACCAACCCAGATCCCGAAGAAACACTGTACACCACATACCCCTGTCCTAATTCCAGCAATATAAAGATAGGTTTCAATTTAAGACAAAATATCACCTCTTGAAAAGACTTCTGGAATTCCTCAATCAATCAGAATAGAGAGTTATTATTTTTCAAAGCTTTCATTAGTTATTCTAGTCATGATAAGTCACACACAAAGATATCCATATACAACATTGAGAAGTCCCAATTTGTCTTAGACATATCAATTGTTATTGAACATGCTCTACACAGAAAAGCTCAACATTTTATTTAACAGAGAGGAATTTTATGTTTTAAATCATAAGGAATCATGTCATGTTTTAAAATTAGTAAATCTAAAGATCCATAAGTAATGAAGTAATAAGGTGCATCAGTATCAAACATTACATGAAGAAGGGTTGAATTTAATAGAATCATATCTCTCACTGTAGATGGTCCATCCTAATTATCCAGAGTCACCACCTCAGCTCCATATAACTACTTTGTCGGTACACTATTCTCCTTGTTTCTTTGTTGAGATTTCCCATGTTGAGGAGTGATGGAATTCCTAGAATCACAATGTCTAGATATTTTCTTCTGATGATACTTATTCTTATGGCCTCTTATTATCGAAGAATATGATTCTTAAGACACTTGAGAAGTGTCTCAAGCACCTAACCTTAGAGCACTATGAGAAAATAATTTTAGATTTCCCATATGGTTGCAATTATGGAACTCCCTTGGTGGTTTCATGCACTATCACTTTATTTGGTCAAAGGAACCACATTGGAAACATCCTACTTGGCTCTTTGGTCTTGGAGTAAGGTTCACTGATCCGAATATCTGATTCTGCATCCTAGTCCCACCTTGTAAATATATGTCCCTCTTCTACGTACTCTCATTTTTAGAGTCCCCCCATTTCTTAGAGGTATCATTGTACTTCCTCCTTCCATAGATACTAAGATGTCACATTCATCTACTACCACTCTGTTAACCATATTTGTATAATATGTAATATGAAGCACCAAAATCTTCGAGAGAATCCCCGGAATAAGCCTTGATTCAACGATTCGTGCCTTTAAGGCCACAATCGCCACAGCTTATAGTACAAAGCACACTAAATGAATGAATTTTTCCATATACTTGATGATTGATATATTTTATTGGATTAGTATAAATAATTCCATCATCTAGTAGATCCTAAACATGTGAGGATAGAATTGTGTATTAAAATATTCCTTAAAATCCGCTTATGTAAGGCCTTGATATAGTTTAGCTTGCACCGCTGGATCCCACCACTATCATGAAAGATCCTTAAGAATATATGTTTCCAGATTGAATTTTTGTTTCGATGGTGTAATGATGAAATCAAATATATGATTCATCATTTTCATCCACACCTTATCTTTTTCGGGTTTTGAATCACCACAGAAGATGGGTGGATTCTCCTTCATGAATAGGATGGAACTATCCACATGCCTTGAATCATCCCTCTAGTTCCCTGTATCCATAGCTTGGAATTCATGGATGATAATTTGAACAAGATCTTGGTTCACCAGTGTCTTAGGTCAAACCACATTCTCAATAGATTCTTCTAGTTACTTTATATGTTGCTTTCCAAGAGAAATTTTCTAAGTAGGCAAAAAACTATATAAGTCTCACTCTCTATCAATTAATGGACTTCCATTTAAAATTCTATCACATCTACTTCCATAAATTGTTTTCTAAAAAAACTTTTTACCATCCAATCGTATCTAAAAAATTTCATTCTTTCTTTTAAAAATCTAAACATTTTTAAAATATAAAAAGTATCCTCTTTCTAATATCTCTCATTTGAATGAAATTTATGAATTTTTCAAAAATCAACATAATGGATGAAATCCTATCTCATTTTTGAAAATGAAATATGAAATCCTAGTAGGAATTCATTTGTCTACAATTCATTTCATGCTCGTGTCCTTAGGTAAGTCCATGACAATGAGATTCCATATCCAATAAGTGTCTTCTAAAAACTAATGTACCCAAATCCCTAGTAACTTGATGTTCAACATAATAAGGTTAGCGATATATCTTTATGCTCTATATTTCAAGTCCAAACAATATTAATTCATTCTAAGATCACAAAACAAGGAAGATACAATGATGAATACAACTCCAAGACAAAAAAACTCAAGACCACTTGTTAGGTAATAACTGAACAAGCTGATACCATTTGTAATGTCCCACCCATTCTCATTATCTTGAGAATACATAGAATCATTACTATGACTTAAGTGATATACCCAAGAAACTAAAGGCTGGTAATGAATTCCAATGGGTTTCAAATGAATTTATGGGAAGATTTACCCTTTAAGAAATAAACCACTAACCAAACAACCATGACAATAGAACCACTCTATAATGCATGAAAAAAACAGGGCAACTCGACCATCATCTTTATAAAAAAACCATATCAAATTGTACTACAGAAAAAGGACAACTGAAGATCGAAATATGACCAAAATACTCCATGGTAGACAAGATCCATGCCCCAATGTCACACTAAAACACACTTATAATGAGGTGGTGCTAAATACTTATGATACTTTACCTTTTCCAATGTCTCAGAAGATATAATCTACCAAACAACCAATGTTCTGAAGAAAGGGTGAGTATAAAACTCAGTAGGTTTTCCCAAATGACTTCGATACTAATGAAACATGGATAGAAATGTTAGATATATTTAAATAAAATAGTTTCTATAAAAGAATTTCCCAAAATAGTTTATAACAAAATATAAACAAGTTCTAAATCCATTTACAAACAAAAGGGAATAAGTGTTATTAAAACGTATTTTCTATAATGTCATGTTCCCCGAAAAAAAATTAAACAAGGATTTAAAAACTATTATCATTCATGTTTTTGCATAACCATTCCATTCCACTTATTCACACATTCAACCATGCATGCTTTGGTGAGACGGTTCCATACTCATGAGCGATTTCTCATCAATCTTCCATGTTATCACAAGGTAATTATATCCCATGTGCCATGATATATTTGGCACTGAGCAAAAGGTCATATTTCAACCTAGCCTCATAAATTCAATATTAACACCCACCACTATTTTGCCAAAGCCATTTCAAAACGTTTCAATAAAACTGTTATTTTATTGAAAACCATTAAACAAAAAATTTCCAAACAACCATTCCATTTCTATAAAACCATCCATTTTATTAAAAACACTTTAATAAAATCAGAATACTATAATTATGAGAAAAATCCAATTTTAAAAATCCACATTTAAAAAAAAATAATCAAATCACCTTTCAAGAATATTAATTTTCCATATTTCCTCAATTTTCCAAACCATCACTAATGATTTTTTCCAACCATTCTCAACAACCAATTCAAAATCATTTTAACATAAGAATATCAATTTGAAAGTATTCCAATCATTTCTACTAATTGGATTCATGAGTGAATCCACCTTCCTTAAATTTTTTGATGAAAATTTAAAATTTATGAAGAAATCTCAAGAAAAGAGGTTTATTCTTAATGAACCCACCTTGGATATAATAAAACGTGGAAAGAACGATGAATAATTACACTTAACACAAGAATAAAGATTGAAGACACCAACGAAGGGATCCTGATTAATTCCAAATATCTTGAGAGAGTTTATCCTACCTTTAATGGAGAATAATATTGAGTTAAGGATACATAGGGGAATAAACTTATCCTATAGAGTCAAAATCACATGAGATCCATGTTTTTAGGATCTTACATTAACCCAATGTATGGTTTAGTCACACAGTTAGACAAATATTTTACTAATTATGTGTTAGCTGGTGCCTGAGAAAACCCTCACATGACCTCCTCACATGGCCTCCAAAACCGTGAACCCACTATACATAATCTACTATTCAAAATTTGCAACTTTTCATAGTTTCTCCTAGGATTCTGCACAGTTTAGACAAATTGTGAATATCCAGTACACATTCCCTTTAACCACAAAACACCTCGAAATATCCGAAAACTATCCCAAACTCCACATCTAAACTTAATATACATTAAATAACAATGTAAGGGTTACATACCAGAAAATGGGGGTACTACAGAACATCCGTTGTACATTTATTGTCCATACACAAGAAAATCATCCTATTCAAGTCCCAACCATAAGATATATAGTCTACACGGCCCTAAATAATAAATAATAAAATAGGGATATGATATCATTTCATAAAAACTTTAGATTGATCATTGGGTCTGAGCTGGTGTTGCACATGATCTCATGTACACCTCCCCCAAAGAAAGACGATTCCAACTAGCAGTGAGGGCCTACATCATGTTGTGGGAAAACTATCCTCTAAGTATAAAATAATCATCAAACATTAACAATATTAAATTAGATGTAATTAAATAAGAAATGGATTGAGCACATAAAAAGACAAGGATAACTACATTTTTTACAATATAAAAATTATATATAATCAATCCTACATCAGTGTTAGAAGGATACCCACATGTAGTAGATTAATATATATAATTAATAAAATATTAAATGAATATATAATAATTATGGGAGAGGATCATAGAGTATATTTAATAAAAATACTGGACTGTCCATCTGACGGATTCCTGAACCCATCTATCACATGGCCTAGTGGGCGTTCCCCATACCCATGGGATTACAATTAGTTCCTAGTCATCGCAGGAACACACTTGGGGAAAATTTTCCCAATAAGTAGAGTAAAATATGATAGTAAAAATATAAGAAAAATATGGAATGAGCCATTTGTATATTCGGAATTCAAGATGAAACAAATAAGAAGATAAGTATAAAAAATAAAAAATTATAAATGTAGCAAACAACATAGGAACACAAAACATCTCCCGCACCCCGATCTACCCCTCATGCATGGAAAAGACATCCACTAAATACCTTTTCTATATCCATAAGAATATATAGTTATCCTCTATCTATATAAATTCTTAAAATTATAATTTTCCAAATTAAATCATTTTAAAGGGAATAATTGGAAAGTCATTATTGGAAAATAAAATAAGGTCCTAATTAAATCAGGATATAAGGACAAATAGCTGAATTAAATTAAATAAAAAACTAAATTTAGATGAATAATTAACTCAATAATGGCTTGGAAAATGATTCATAAACCCGAAACATAGTTAATATAGGTGTGAGAAGAAAAAAACCTAGTAGGCCACCATTAACCCACATAACTTAGAATAAGGTTTCATATTACATAATAAAAAATATAGTTTGAAATACAATAGAAAATAAACATGTTACATAAAGTTTTAAAAATAACAAAAACACTTACAAAGAGTGATAAAAATATTTTACAAGTTTTTTCATTTAATAAAAATTATCTCTTAGGAAATTTTCTCCCCCAAAAAATGCCCCTTTGGAAAAACACTATTTAATGTCTCAATATAAAACAATTTCATAATAAAATCTTTTTACAAATACCCATTTAATACTCAAATAAGTTTCTTATTTTTCCCATGGTTCTCAAAAAACACTTTAAAAAATTTCTATAAAACTGGGAATAGTAGCCTAAACCATAATTTCAAAAATCATACACACCTTTTGTTTCACAAACAAACCACGTTTTCTTTTATAAAAACTTTTTAAAAACCATTTAGAAATGAATATTTTACATTTTATGGAACACAACCTTTTAAAAATTATTTATAAATAAATTTTCAAAGTTTATAAAACCATTATTTAATTTGTATTTATTTAAAATCCCTTTACAATAACTTTTAAATACGTTTTAAAAGAAAAGTATAAAAACAAGGAAGAAATCCCAGAGACCATAACTATTATATTAAGTCACATAAGAAGGGAAAATAAAATAATAAAAACATATGTTCCAAGAAATAATATGAAAGGAATGAGCTATAATCAAAACAGAAATATACATCTCATAAATGATCCTAAGAAGGATTATAGTGTCATGGTAGCTACAAAATGTTTTTAATGGTAATTTTCATGAGTCATAACAAACCTATGTTTAACCGTAGCACAAAACATGACTAAAAACATGTGGAGGCTCAAACAGTCCTCCTTGGGATCACATAGTCCCCACAGGGGATATTATGGCCCCCAAAATATCATGAGAACACATGTATCCGGGAGATAAACCTCTTAATTTGAATACATGGGGCCATGAAAACTTTCCTAATCACTATCCTAGGTCAGGGTATTAACTATAAAGTCACCTACCCCATTTTACCAATGTTCACTAGGAAAATTCAATACAGAGGGGATAAAAATCGTTAAAACACATACATCACAAGAAATTATTTAAAAATAACTCATGCCTCACCTCGTACACCCACAAAATAAAGGACTCCCACAATTAAAAAAATACATAAGTAACATATATAATCTAGCAAAATAAACCTCACTACATGGTATCACATGCCACCACATTCACCCAAGAATCAAAAGGTGATAAAGAGGGTGTTACACCATTTATGAAAACTCATTTTTCATATAATTCCACATAGAAGATCTCTTTAAACAATTCTAGGAATTACAAGACATTTCATCCCTTTCAAAAGCCATATTAATATAATCTTGAGACTATGTTTTATTAAAAATCTTTTGAAATTGAAAATGGAACTCACCCTTCCCTCTATAAAAAATATTTGAAAACATAAAAATCCACTATTAGTTTCAAAATACAATACCCATGTGATAACACTAACTTATAAATTCAACCATGCCATTTCAAAAATTTAATCCTTTGATATAAAAATTAACCAAGGTTATAAAAAGGGTTTCCACATCCAAAAAATGGTTATCACACCCCTTTTAAATAAAAATCCCAATTAAAAGGTTTTAACAACTTTTATAACCCCAAATAAATGGTTTTAATGTTTTTAAATATAAGAATAATTTTTAAAACAACAATACAATGCTCGCCTGCAATTTTAATAATGAAACGATTCTTTAAAAACCAATTGGAATTGTTTACACAAACTTGGCATGGGATCCAACTCTATGATAAGGTATAAAACAAATTTAAAATTAACTAGGCCCCTCATGGGTCATATACATGGGAATAATTTAAAATATAAACCCCTAAAAAATCAAAATAACTGAACATAATAGAAAGCGATAATAAAGAAACATTTACCCCATATCAAAATTGGGTGATCTAAAGTGTGATTCCATTGATGGAGAACACTCAATCATTGAAGAAGACAACCCCAAAGACACATCAAACCCCTAAAAAAAATTATATAACCATAAATATCGGTTCGACCCATTTTATTACGGTTCGACTGAGCTCCGAGGGGTTCCATGAAGAATAAAAATAAAAAAAATGGTTGCAAAGGATGAGGAAATACCTTACCCTAATGATTCAAATGAGAATTCAAAATAAATATGAGTGGAATAACATGAAATAAGGGAGCCTCAAGGGGGATTCATTGAATGATGAAAATAGAGTTTCTTGGGGGTATTTCTTATAAGTAAGAGAGGGGTAAGGTAGTTGGTGAATTTAGTTTAGGGTTCTCAAAATTAAAAATAATAAAAAATATAAATTAAAAAACCAAATATTTTAAAACAGGGAAAGATCACACTGTTAGGTCACATTGATTGTGTAACCATGTACCAAACATGTTTAAGGAACTTCCCCGAAGAACCCCACCCCACATAGTCTCTCTTAGGAACTATTTAGTTAGATAAACCATTCTTCAACAATTCAAAATAGAATTGAAAAATTACAAATTGAAACCACATTCTTGTCACATGGTTTACCTAGCTATGCGCAAGCCATGCATGACACCATAGATTTTGTAAGAAACAATAAGGTTTCTACTATAATTAACATGGTTTGGGATTAAACATGCACCAACCATGATAAAAAAATATTAAATTGTACAAAAAGAATAGAAAAATACCCATAGGTAAGGGTAACCACATAGTTTCCCTTAAACCATGTGACTTAACCACGAACTAAATGAAAAACTAAAAATTTTACAAGTATAAATATGAAACTCCATATAAAATTCTAAAAAAACTCCATGATCATAAAATAGTATAAAATAGATTTAATAGTTATAGGTGGGTGTCTTTGTATGGATAATCATCACCAAAAATATTAACTAGATCCACCAACTCAATAGTCTGACATTGGGCCATTCCCCATGGCTAGTTCTCTAACAACAATTTCAGCATGCACATCTGGGTTCCCATGATGGATGTTATTGGTGAACCTAGTAGGACACCACCCAAATTTCCTAATCATAAGTTCATAAAATATATAATGTCTTATAAAAGTATAGAAATAAATATATTATAAGAACAAAACTCAGTTTGGTTATCACTCACAAACCAATCATCCATAATCCCCAAACATTCCTACTTTGACTCCATATGATAATGAATAATTATACCAAGACAAAAAATACCATCAATAAATATACTAGTACCTTCTTAGTCAAGGTAATATGCCACATTATCTACAATGTCATATCCCATATCAAGTACTTGGACACACAATTCTAACTCATGGTGGCCACCTTCCAAAACCCATTTTAAGTTCCCAAGCACATGTTACAACTTAATGGTGATCAAACATTATTATCTTAGATCCCAAAAATGTTCACTATAGATTGGACCTAATATCATATTCTTAGAGACTATCCTTCTCACTGGATGGCTCCAAGATTAAAAATTTATACTACCACATTAGAACCCACTATCTCATACCTTTCCAACATACCACGGTTTCTCTCATAACCATAGTAACACTAAAATACCTTTGAAAATGTAGGCACTCATCACCCATACCTAAATACCATTATACTAGATCATCTTATCCTTAACCAACACAAAACAAATTTCCCTATTCCCAATTCATTCCTAGATACTAATCTATCTCTAACTATAAAAAATGATGTATTCCACCCTTCAAATACCCTTAATTGATATATAACCCTTAAATGGGTCAAATTACACAATATAGATACATCTAGTAACTGAGATACCAAAAGAAAAACTCTATACTATAAACCCACACACCTGTATACAAGTCAATCCATACACCATTATACAAAATGTGTGATATGGTAATAACTTATTACCTCAAAATTAATGGACAATACTTTACAAGTCATTTAATTTGATTAAAAAATAATCCATTGAAAAAAATAAGTTCAAGCCCTCAAAATTTGGGTTTTTAGATGGTAACCAAAGAAACAAAGGAAGAATAAAACATCTTAAGCATGAATGGTGTTAGAAATACCCTTTAGAAACCTCTAAAACAAAAAATTATTCCAACACATAATAATACAGGATTAAATAGAATACAAAACCATAGAGTGGTTTCAGAATATTCCACATTCAAGATGGTGTTTAATGAGAAATAAAAGAGGAGTGAAAGGGTCCTAAGGGTGAATTTCAAAATCTTCCACTTTTTTTAAATAACTTCCCAACTGATTGGTTAGTGCATGACCATGATGTATGTGACAAAACTACAAGAGGGACTCATTATGTTATGACCCTTCCAGGTCATAGTGAATCCAATCACTTCCAAGAAGAGGGCTAGACCCTAATTTTGTCACTTTCATTGTATGGCCATGATGATCATTCCATGATGGCCCCTCTGAAGAGGTGTCATGGAATGAATCTATGTCACTAATCCATGATCCTTCCCCACTTCAAAAAATCATATCACGACATCACCATCATGTAATGACCTCATAAATTCACCCATACCTTCATTATAGCCTTCATTCTATGAAATCCTTCTCCACATGATGAACTCCCACACATAAGAGTAACCCTTATTTACCAGGAATTTTCGATTTAAAAACCTATAGGAATCATTTAATTATTCTCCCAACTATACCACGACCCCCTATCGACATCCAATCTTAACAGCACGTTTCAATTTTTCCACTATGTGATCCTTAATCACACTAATCAACTAATCATTAATCCACTATATCACAATATTATAACCAATTTCTTGTATAATTCATCTTTTAACCAAGCCTAACTATCTAAATACTGATCCTATGCCACCCTTAACACCCAAAACAATATGAACACATCAATAAAGTCATGATTTATTTAATATATAATGAAAATTTACAATGAAATTATAATAGATTTACAACAGTCACTTGACATATTATATAAAAATATTATATGATTATGAATATTATATATAATATAGTTAGTAGTCCTAGGTACTAAGATACATGAATTTTATAGACATCAAGATAGATCCATTTTTATCATTAATTACAATGGAATATTTCTAATGGAATTTTTTTCTTAAAACTAGGGTTTATAGAATTCATAATTTTTACCATTTATATAAATGGATTTTGGGTTATAAGTAGTTGTTGTCTAAATATGGATATGATTTATAACAATGTGTTTCTATAAATCATTGAGAATATAATGATAGTTTTTTAAAAAGTATTTTAAAATGATATCTAAAATTATTTTTGATATGATTTAATATGTTATAACATAATATGTGACATGGGGTTAAAATACCTTAAGACTATGATGATTTAGTACATGTGATAGATTAATTCAATTACACACAAATATAAAATCATGATGTGGGTGTATTAACCACATCATTCTTTTTACTATAGAACACTATATATTATATAAGGTCACAATTTTACAATTCTATACATAATATTACATAAACTATAAGATTGAACTTATGGATTATGTAATTTACTAACCAAAATATAGCATAATCAATTCAGAATATCATGTGATGATATTAAAGGGAGTTTTCTAGAATGTTCAATTAGGAAATGTTTAATTTTCAATTTGGTTAAATATTAAATTTATTTTAATATTTTTTTAATATTTTAAATATACTGATATTTTAAAGGATGAAATTTTGTGTGTTAATATAATTTCATTCTTTTTTTAGCATCTATATAAATGTATTTGAATCCTATAAAATGAGGTGAAGATAATGAGATTCATACATAACATTATTTCATTTGAAACTAATTTATGTCACATATATTTTCTTTCTCTCTTTCTATTTAATCTAATATTCTAATTTTCATGATTAATAGAGCATACTACCTATGTATTAGGTGATTCATACAATAGGTTGATACATTTGGTGGTGGGAAACTTATTATTTCCAATAACAGGTCCCTATAATGCTTTTACCGAAGATGTTGGACAGATACTCTTAATATAAAAATCTATATTATTCAACTTCATTTTCCCATTAACTTAAATGTTTTAATAATTTTGAAAAGGATGTTTTATGTTTTTTCTTTTATGTTGGGATATGCTTTTCACCCACGAAAACTCATTTCATGGTCTTGTGAAAACATCTAACTAGATTAATTTTTTAAATATTTATCTTATACATTCAATATTTGAACATGTTACAATACTACTATATGGGTTTTTAGGTAATCTCAATTAAAAAATATAGAATAATATATCTACAAAACAAAACATAACATTAACCAGGAATTAAAATGTTAAACTAAAACAGAAAATATAAACCATTATTACCACATAGTCTATGTTATATCTTCCATAATTTAAATATTCATGAAGATAATTGCAATTAAATCAGATAAATATTTCTTATATATGTATCCACATTCCTATAGAATAATCAAATGTTTGAGTGGGACTGTTTATCCTTAAAATGGAATGATAACACTACCTCAATGGCTAATGATGATAATATAATTATAAAGATCTATACCATTAATAAAAGTGATCTATAAATTAAAAACGTGGTTAATAAACCCCTATAATAATAAATACTTCACTAAATTAAGGAGTTACTTGGGTTTTAAAGATTTCATAAATTAGGAAACATCTAACTTTTGGGTTTCCACAATAGTATGAATTAAAAAAGTGATCTAATTAATTAAGTGATTGATTAACACCTTTAAAATTAACTCAATCACCAACACATCATCACATGATATTTCACAAGTTAATATTATTATAATCATAATTAAATATTTGTCTCAATGAAATATTATTCCATTTATAATGAAAACCATCATGTGGAACATAAACATTTCCATGACATAAATCATGAAATAGTGAAATTCACGACATCATATTTTATGATTAAGTGCATATATTGAATAATATTCCTAGAAAATTAGAATAAGTATGTTTTATATATTTTTTTCAGTTAATATTAACAAAGTTAATGGATTAGAAATATGGTAGTGTTCATAGAAAAATGTATGGTTTTTCAAAATAGAAAAAATATAAAAAATTCCAAATTCATGGATATTTGAACATGAATATCAATAAGATTTTTATAGGTGTTTGTTTAATAATGGAAACCCATTATAGGTTGCCAAGGATATCACTGTTTTTTATATCATCGATTAACTCAGTTATTTATAATGAATTCATTATAAAAACATTGACTATTTTAATTATGGGTAAAAGTTTTTATATATTTATGGAATTTACTTCACAATTATGGGTAATAAAAATGTAGAAAGTGAATGACATTTATGAGATATAATGATATAAAAACCTTTGGTGTATGTTTTTATGGATTAAAGAGAAGTCTATAAATGTCATGAAAGGTAAGAGAGTTTTATTATATATGTTTACATGGACTCAATACACATATCATAAAAAATAAATCAATATTGAACTAAAAGAGTTCATTTAAGTAGGGATTTTTTATAGTATTTATACATTTGAGAAACTAAAAACTAGGTTCATGGTGGAATGGTGGCAAAGAAACACACTACAACAATTTTGGTGTATATTTTACATTGATCTAATCATTATAGAGACTAAGTGTCAATAATATTGGATACCCTAACTTGTATTAGTAAAATAATAGTATAGAATTGTGGGTAACCCTGGGTCATGTTAATGAAAAGAATTATTTTTTTGTAACTCTTATGTGTAATGTTATTAATTTAGGTATAGTAGTGACTTTTCAAGTATTATAAGTTGATTTCCCCATACATTTTGAAGGCTAAACCATGTAAAATATATATCTATTTAGATTATATTTATTTAATTTGTTGTATTTAATTATTTAAATTTATATATAGATTAATTGTTTATTCTAACAAAAGAACCATATTAAATGAGGTGGAAGATATGGAAAATAAATGTAACATCCTAGGTAAATAAAGAATATGACATTTTCCTATTTATTAATATTTATGAATAAAATATTAACATCACTTTAAAGGGGATGCTATGTTCGATGATGTACCCAATACACAACAACAAGTTTCTTTGAAATCTTACATTGCACACTAATAATATAATAATATTATTTTAAATGATAGTTAATGCCTAGCCGTTGTAATGACGGGAATGAATAGAACTAACTACAAAATGATTATATATGTTTGTTAAATATTTTTACATTTATCTAACAAATGTTAGAGGCTTAAAATAAGAAAAGAATTCGATTTTAAGCATAAATATTCTAATGTTCTTTAAAAGGTCTATTAACCGCCTTTAGATGGAGAACACTATTTAAAACTACTTTTTGTCAATTTTATTTGTTATATTTGACAAAATAAAATCCTCTTTATAATCGAGAGATTGAAATTTACTTTGTGTAAATTTTTGTTATTTTTCTGATAAAGTTCACTTTGAAATGAATAGTGAAAATGCTGTATTTTGATTCTGAACCTCCTTTTAATATAATTTATTTATATGGATAGATTATCAATTTAATTGGGTTTAAAGTGTAGTTAAAATATAATTTTACCGTTTAATCCAATGGTGGATATTGTAATTAA
Organism: Viscum album; assembly: GCA_963277665.1. Lineage (NCBI taxonomy): Eukaryota > Viridiplantae > Streptophyta > Magnoliopsida > Santalales > Viscaceae > Viscum > Viscum album. Next base: position 403,488,691 of record OY728137.1, on the reverse strand, counting down.
TTTCACTTTGAAATTGGACATAAACAAGTGTCAATCTTTTGAAAGATATTATTTCTTAAAAACATGCTATCTGTTTGATAGTGGGAATTAATTATAAAATTAATTAATGTAACTTTTATGTTTTGAATTTGGTAAAATGGACATCATTTTTGAATTTGGAATATCAAATTTACTTTGGATAATTTTTTGGTATTTTTATGACAAATGTTCATTTATAATGAATAGTGAAAAATACTGCATTTTACCTCAAAACTGCTTTTTCATCTAATTTAACTATATAGTTTTCACGACCCGTCCTCGGGGCCCGTTCCTTGACTACCCCAAGCCTGCCTTCCATAGTCTAGGGGCTGTCGACTAGAACCAAAGTCGTAAATCCCGATAAAAGGGAAGACATCACCTTTATATAAGTAAACAAACACAACAAAGTACGCAAGATGAAGTAAACAATAAGTAAACTGAGTACAAACGTAAGTCTTGGAAAGTAAATGGGCCAGAATACAAACCCAACTGAAAGTATTTTACAACAGTAAAGAAATAACAACTGCAGTAAAGTAAACCAGCAACCACTAAGTCGTCCTCCAGATATCCCACCTGAAGGGTGGGTACAGATGGTCTCCTCAGCTCCTCGGGTCCGGTCTTCCACTCCGTGTACGTACCGCCAAGTGGTCCACCTCCAGGTACTGTCCCGATCCACTAGAATCCACCTCTATCAGTGTTGTCTGTCGTTTGCATCCAACACAACGTAGTGCCGGCATAACCCATGCAGGGTTGAGTATACGATACTCAGTAGGGACCCCGAGACCCACGAAGGTCTCCCAGAATCCAAAAAGGATAAACCACAGAGGAAAGATACAAACACAAAGTATCAACCAACTCTACTTAGGTATATGCCCATACATATACCTAATTCATTAATTCTAGTTCGAATCCAACTCACGAGCCTAAGTACAACTCAGTCCACACAGGAAAGCACAACCCAATCCACACAGGAAAGCAAGTCAATCACATCAATGATAATTACTGAAAATCAAGACTCATCTCACACAGGTATACTAATCACAAAGAAGGGTGGAGATGATAGATGTAGCCTCTAAATCATCTCCCCTACCGAACCCATGTAGGATCCATGTACAGAAGTCATCACTGCCGAACCCAAATAGGATCTAGGTAAAGTAACCATCACTGCCGAACCCACATAGGATCCAGGTACAGTCATCATCATTGCCTAACCCACAAAGGATCCATGTACAGTCATCCTCACTGTCGAACCCATGTAGGATCGAAGTACAGTCATCATCGTCGTCACAGTCGCAACCAGCTCTAGGGTTCCCACATAGAGAATGCTCGATTTTGGGAGGGTCTACTCCATGAGCCATGGGGGCTGATACATCAACTGTCACAAAGTCTTGCGTTGATGTATCCCAAAGTTTCGTCTCGTTAATATGAACTCATCGCGACAGACAGCGCGTCAATCGGACACCCAGTCTGAGAGATATTGGCTTTTCCCTCTAAGGGGCTTGGTTAGAAATATGCTCGTTTCTAACTCGGCCGATATCCAAAGTTGTCCAAAACTCACTCAGAGTATCAAAAAAGGGCCGTCTCATCGAAAGAGTCCCAGTGCCGCAGATGACACAATGATCGGACACACAGTCCTTATGTTATTCACGTTTAATTGAATATCGGGTCCGACCCATTTAGCCCAGTGGGGTGATGGGTCGGGTTGGCCCAGTTTGATGGGTCTGACCCAGTAGGGGTGTCGGACCTGTTCGAAGAAAATACTCAAATCCGCCCGAAGGGATGCGACCCGGTCCAAAGTGGCGTGGCCTATCCCGAAGTGGCGCGGCGTGGCCTGACGGGGCACGGTCCGGCTCAACCCGGCCAAGCGCGGCCCGAATCGGCATGGCCCGGTGCAGCCCGGCTCGGCCCAGCTCGGCCCGGCCTGGCCAAGCGTAACCCAGCTGGGCGCACGGCCCGGCTGGCTCGACCGAAGACGAGCGGGTTCCATGGGGGGGGGGGGGTCTTCTGCATCGGCGACGTTGCCCTTCCCCAAACCGGCCGGGTCGACCGGCCGGTCTTTGGCGCACTCAACCCGCATGGGCAGCCCGCCATTGTCCCACATGGCGCCCTCCCGGCGCCGCGGTCCAGATCCACCCTGCAGGCCGACGGGCCGGCCGGTTCCTCCACCGATGCTGCCCGTGTAGCGTTCTGCGGTTCTTTCCTCACAACCGACGCGACCGCTCTGGTTCCCTTCACCACATTCCCTGCATGGCGCGATGACTTCATGCTTCCTCTTCCATCAATTACCAATTCTAAATTAATAAACAAGAACAATGGAGGGTTATCGGGCCGTGTTCGTTCGGCCCGCACCCTCAGTGTTAAACGATAGCAATCGGCCATGGTAAACGAGATGCTAAAAAAAAAACAAAAGCACAAATTTAATCCATTAAAATTGAACCTAACCCCTACCTCAAATAAAGATGTCGAACAACGGGCGTCATAGAAGATGGCGTCGCGGGGTGAGGTTCCGTAGACGTCGACGGAGAGCGTCCGAGGAGGAAGCGGCATCTCCCCTTTTTGTCACGGAGAGAATATTGTAAGGCATGGTGTCATTGGCGAGTTCTTTCATCGATGTCTCCTCCCTTTCCATGGAGGAAGAAGTGGACAAAGAAACCGGGGTCGCCGAGTCGTTGTTCTTCGTCGGAGATTTGGCATCTTTCGTTGAGGAAGAAGTTTTACAAAAACACTAGTGTTCTTCCAATTCCTCCTCACACAACAATTCTAACTCCAAAATAAAATAAGGCTTCCCTTATTTCATTTTATTTTTCCATGCATTCAAAATTAGAAAATTCAAATTCCAATTCAATTCATTAATTAAACCTTGAGTTTTCTAATTATTTAGGTGATAGGTTGGCAAGATTTAATGAGGGAGAGAGGGGAGAGGAAGAGTTACAAATTTAAAGGATACAAAATTAATGGGTAGTTTCCATGTAATTTACATGGGAGTTCAAAGGGGGTTAAGGGGTTATGGAATGTGAAAAGTGTGGGGCTCGTGTGGGCCCCACATCCCACTTAACCACACATGGGAAGTTGGGTGGTTGTTTTCCCCACCAACAACTTCCCAGGGGAGAATTTAACTTCCAAGGATAATAAAATAAAATTGTACACAATTTTATTTAATTCTTATTTAAACCCCAAAATTAACTTCTTCCCTTGTGAAAACACATCTATAGTAAAAGTCCTCTTATGAAAATACCGGCGCTGCGAGTTCATCAGTGCCCTTGGATTTCAATTCCGAGCACCAGTTCAATAGATAGAAAAACCCGCTCGTTCGTTCACTGAACGCACACGAGCTAAAATTCGGAAACTGATACTGGGCACACAGGGCCTCGGAATCAAGTGTTGTCAGAATCCACAGACTTGTAATAATCCAAAGTATTTAAGAAAATATTTTCCTTGAAATTTATAGGTCTTTATATTACGCCCACCTTAGGGATTTACGTTCCTGTAAAGCTACATCATAAACTAGGGAAACAAATAAGGGTACTATGCATGCATATGAGCCTCCCAATCCCATGTGCTCTCCTGGAGATTCCCATGCTGCCAAAAATTTCGCACGAGAGGAATCGACCATCCACAAAGGACCCGCATCTGTCGATACATGATCTCCACCGGGACCTCAACAAATTTCACCCCATCATCGATGTCCAGCTCTCCGTGATCAATGATATGCATCAGGTCATGAATGTATCTCCTCAATTGAGATATGTGGAAGATGTTGTGCACCCGGTACAACTGAGGTGGAAGGGCCAGGTGATAAGCCATCTCACGTACCATGCTGGGGACTTGAAATGGACTGATGAAGCACGAAGATAACTTGCTGCCCCGGACAAATCTCTGTAATCCACGTCGAGGTGATACCCGTAGAAAAACATGGTCACCATCCTCGAACTTCAGTGGTCTCTGCCTTCTATCAGCATAGGACTTATGTCTTCTCTGTGCAGTCCTCATCCGCTTCTGGATGATCTGCACCTTCTCTTTCAAAGCCTGAACCATCTCTGGTCCTACGAGTGCTGACTCCCCAGGGTTAGTCCAGCACAGAGGTGATTTGCAGGGTCGGCCGTACAATACCTCGTATGGTTCTATCCTGATGGTGTAGTGGTAGCTATTGTTGTACACAAACTCCGCAAAGGGTATGTGATCCTCCCAACTGCGACAAAAGTCAAGGACACATTCACGAAGCATGTGCTGGAGCTTCTGAATGGTCCTCTCTATCTGGCCATTCTTTTGAGGATGAAAGTTGGTGCTCAGGCATAGCGGCATTCCAAAAGCCTCTTGGAACCCCTTCCAAAGCTGATAAGTAAAGAGGGCGTCTTGATCGTAGATGATAGATGATGGCACACCATGAAGTCGTACGATCTACTGAATGTAGAGACGTCCCAATCTCTCTACTAAGCCCTTCTCTCTGATCAGTAGGAAGTGGGCCGACTTGGTGAGTTGGTTGACAATCACCCAGATAGAGTCATGTCATCTGGAAGTATGTGGAAGCCCCTTCAAGCAAACCATAGATATCCCATCCCAATTCCACTCCGGAACCTCTAAGGGCTGCACCAAGCCTGCTGGTACCTGGTGCTCTGTCTTCACCTACCTCTAGGTGAGGCATCAAGAAAAGAAATCTGCCACAACCTTCTTCATACCCGGCCACCAGTGCTATCGTCTGAGATCCTAGTACATCTTCACCACTCCTCGATGTACCGCAGGTGAGGTAGTGTGAAACTCCCTTAGCACTTCCTCCTACAGTGCAATTGGTACCATAGTACGTCCCCTGAAGAGGATTACATGCTCTGATCCTTTAGAAAATCCATCAGGCACCTGCCCTGGGGAAATCTGAGTACGTCACGTCTCACAGTCAACATCCCCACACAGTGCCTCTCTGACCCGCTGAAGTATTGGAGGAGTGACTATGAGTGACTGTAGAAAGGCTTCTCCATCTCTATCCACGAAGGATTTCTAGAACGTGAATAGTTGCTCCGTCACCTCTCCAAGTAGCTAAATGCCCGATCTCCTACCGAGAGCATGAGCTACTATGTTCAACATCCCATGAGTATAGTATATCTCAAAGTCATAGTCCTTGAAAGACTCAAGCCATTGACGCTATCTCAGGTTCAGGTCCTTCTATGAGAATATGTACCTGAGACACTGGTGGTCAGAGTAGCCTGTAAAGCGCTCGCCCATCATGTAGTGCCACCACATCTTCAAGGCGAAGACCAATTCTGCTAACTCCAGGTCATGGGTAGCATAGTTCTGCTCGTGCTGCCTCAACTGTCATGAACTATCAGTGATCACTTCCTGCTCCTGCATCAGGACACACTCGAGTCTAGTCCCTGATGCATCGCAATAAACTACGTACCCTACGCCCTCCTTTGGTTGCCTCAAGATGGGTGCACTAGTCAATCTTTGTCTCAGCTCCTGGAAGCTCTGCTGACATCTATCTGACCACCCGAAGGGTTTCCCCTTTTTCGTCGTAGCTGAAAGCGGTGTTGAAAATCTATAAAAGTCTGGCACAAATCGTCAATAGTACCCAGCCAGACCTAGGAAACTCCGCACCTCAATCACACTCCTGGGTGGATCCCAAGAAAGTAATGCCTCTATCTTCACAGGATCCACCACAACTCCCACCTCAGAGATAACGTGCCTCAAGAAGTGGACCTCTCAAATTCATAACTGACACTTCTAGAACTTACCATAACGATGGTGCTCTCAGAGTGTGTACAGTACAACCCGCAAGTGGTAGGCGTGCTCCTCCTCAGTAGTCGAGTAAATCAGTATGTCATCGATGAAGACTACGAAAAATCAATCAAGGTAAGGCTGGAAGATCCTGTTCATGGGAGTCATGAACACTGCTGGAGTGTTGGTTACGCCGAAAGCCAAAACCAAGAACTCATAGTGGCCATAACGACACCTGAAGGCCATTTTATGCACATCCTCATCTCGATATTTGAGCTGATGATAGCCTGACACGAGGCCTATCTTTGAGAACCATCGTGCTACCTTGAGATGATTAAAGAGGTCATCAATCCTTGGGAGTGGATAATTGTTCATTACTATCACCTGATTCAGGTGACGGTAGTCGACACGTAGACGTAAGCTCCCATCCTCCTTCTTGGTGTATAAAATCGGAGAAGCCCAGGGTGAAACACTGGTTCGGATGAATCCCTTGACCTGCATGTCCTCCAGGTATACCCGTAGCTCATGAAGCTTAGCAGGAGCCATCTGATATGCTGGAGTAGATATCGGGGTTGTCCTAGGGTACAGATAAATTTATAAATCTACCTCTCTGTGAGAAGGTAGTCCTGGAACGTCGTCAGGAAAAACGTCTGCATACTGATCCACCACAATAGGAAAACTCGGACTCCGCATATCAATCACTTTGAGGATGAGACTAGACAACTGATATGTGATCAGCTGCCCTCTCCTCTGCTTATGTCTATCCTGTACTGCATAGACCCCCTTCTCGCCGGTGAAGGTGAACCTTCTACCATCCATGTGGACACACCGCACTTTCCGCCTAATACAGTCGATATGAGCATGGACTGTAGATAACCAATCCATGCCCAATATGACGTCGTAAGGCCATGACGCCGCTACAAGAAGATCCCAGCCGAAGCTCTTGACTCCTAGAGTAAACTCACACTACCGACACCAGTGTGTAATCATCGAGTATACTCATGTAGGGGTCTCTGGCCGTATGGATCGAGCCAACAGCTCTGTAGGAATCTCCGAGCTCTAAACAAGTGCAGCGACAATAAAATAATGACTTGATCCTGTGTGTATAAGAACTGTAGCAAGGGTGGAGTAGACACAGATAATACCTCGAATCATATCAGGTGCATTGTGGTCATAATCCTCCACTGACTGAAGCTAATCCTGCCTATGTCCTCCAGCTCTCTGTGGTTAGGGAGGACCTCCTAGTGGTGGTGGTGGTGGTAGAGCCTCAAAGCGTCTCCCACCACCCGCTGCTCGGCCAGCTCCTCAGCCTCGTCCACCTACTCCCTGCGGACCTCCATGGTCGAACCTCTTCCTCTGCCTGGGTGGTCCCTCAACCATCTGCTGCTCCTCTGCATGGAGGGTCAGGCAGTCATGAACCATGTGGCCTTGCCCGCCGCATGCATAACACTACCTGCATCTCGTATGACTGGCTCTGCTACGTGTGCCCCACACCTCTGAACCAGTATCCTGAGGTCTCCCACCTAATAGCCAGGTCCACTTGGACCTCTGTGACATTTGTCTATTGCTGGATGCAGAATAATCCGCTACATGTTGCCCTGCGGTAGGCCTCGTTGCTGGCTTAGGCTCACCAAGGAAGCTCTCCACAACTAGAGCTCGCTCCATTACTCCTGCTTGCTTCGGAATGGTGAGGGAGATCATCAAAGCCATGATCTCATTCCTCAGTCTCTGTTCGAAGGTCCAATCCTGGAATAATGGCTCCCGTACCATGTCCGTGGAGTAGTGCGCGAGGTCGGTAAACCTCATCGAGTACTGGGCTACTGTCATGCTGCCCTGCCGCAGATCTAGTAACTCCTTGATGCGAACCGCACAGAGGGTGGCTGGAATGAACTCTGAGTGGAAGAGGCTCTCAAAGTCTATCCAAAGTAGAGATGCCTCTTCATGCTCCTAGAGCATCAGGCTCCACCATCTACATACTGGTGAATACAGGAGACTCACGACAAGGATCACCATAAGATCTGTGGGTGTCCCTACCAATCTTAAGACTCAGACAACAGCCTCCAGCCAATCCTCAGCTGCCAGAGGGTCCGTCTCTCCACGGGACCTGGGCGGCCTCTGTCGCTAAAACGCATGCAGTGCACTCAGGCAGCGTGCACTCTCCGCTTCTAGGGATGGTGGTATCGGTGGCACAACGGGTAGAGGTACCGCTGGTGCCTCCACTGTAATGGGGCCCTACAACGAGGCCTCGTCGCTCGGTGGGCTGCCATCTCGCACATAACTGGGAACCCTAGCTAGCTGCCATCGTGGGGACATCCTGAAAAGAAATAGGTGTGCCATGGTTAATACAGTATACCTGGTGAGCTGACACAAAGTAATCACTAAGAAAACTTTTGAAAGACACATCCAATATATGTTTTTGTGCACTGAGTCAGAAATCAGAAGTCAGGGTCCTGTTGTATGTATACATCGGCCGCCGCACAAACATTGGACTCCATGGACTGATAACCACACTCAATATGCTTAATACTATTGCTTCACATAAAGAAATTATCAAAGTCCTAAGTTATATGGTAGAACCAACTCCTCTGATACCAATACGTCAGGACCCGTCCTCGGGGCCCGTGTTGTGACTACCCCAAGCCCGCCTTCTATGGGCCAATGGCTGGAGACTAGCACCAAAGGCATAAATCCTGATAAAAGGGAAGGCATTTCCTTTATATAAGTAAACAAACACAACAATGTACGTAAGCTGAAGTAAACACTAAGTAAACTGAGTTCAAAAGTAAGTTCTAGAAAGTAAATGGTCCAGAATACAAACCCAACTGAATGTATAGTACAATAGTAATGAAATAACAACTATAGTAAAGTAAACCAGCAACCACTAAGTCGTCCTCTAGATATACCACCTGAATGGTGGGTACAAATGGTCTCCTCAGCTCCTCGGGTCCGGCCGTCTACTCCGTGTATGTCCCACCAAGTGGTCCACCTCTAGGTACCGCCCGCTCAACTAGACTCTACCTCGATCTGGGTTGTCTGTTGTCTGCATCTAACACAATGTAGTGCAGGCATAGCCCGGGCAGGGGTGAGTATACGATACTCAGTAGGGACCCAGAGACCCCCGAAGTTCTCCCAGAATCCACAAAGGATAAACCACAGAGGGAATATACAAACATGAAGTATCAACCAAATCTACTTAGGTATATTCCCATATATATACCTAAGTCATCAATTCTAGCTCGGCTCCAACTCACGAGCCCAAGTACAACTCAGTCCACACAGGAAAGCACATACCTCCACACAGGAAAGAAAGTCAACCACATCGATGAAAATGACAGAAAATTAAGACTCAGCTCACATAGGTATGCTACTCACGATGAGGGGTGGAGATGATAGATGTAGCCTCTGAATCATCCCCCCCTGCCAAACCCACGTAGGATCCAAGTACAGAAGTCATCACTGCCGAACCCACATAGGATCTAGGTACAGTAACCATCGCTGGAGTACCCATGTAGGATCCAAGTACTATCGTCATCACTACAAAACCCATGGAGGATCCAAGTACAGTCGTCCTAGCTGCCAAACCCACGTAGGATCCAAGTACAGTCGTCATCGTCACCGCAGTCGCAGCTAGATCTAGGTTTCCCGCACACAACACGCTCGATTCCGGGAGGGTCTGCTCCACGAGCCATGTGTGTCGATACATCAACTGTCACGAAGTCCAGCGTTTATGTATCCCAAAGTTTCTTCTTGTCAATAGGAACTCATCGCGACAGACGGCGCGTCAATCAGACTTCCAATCTGAGAGATATTGGCTTTTCCGTCCAAGGGGCCCGGTTAGAAATACGCTCATTTCTAACCCGGCCGATATCCAAAGCTGTCCAAAACTCACTCAGATTATCGAAAAATGGCCGTCTCATCGAAAGGGTCCTAGTGCCGCATACAGCGTGTCGATCAAACGCACGGTCCTTAAGTTATTCACGTTTAAGTGAATATCGGGCCTGACCCGTTTAGCCCAGCGGGCCAACGGGTCGGGTTGACCTAGTTTGACGGGTCTGACCCAGCAGGGGTGTCAGACCTATTTGAAGAAAATACTCAACTCGACCCAAAGGGACGCGGCCTGGCCCGAAGTGGCGTGGCCTGGCCCAGTGGGGCGCGGCCCACCACAACCCGTCCCGACGTGGCCCGGCTCGGCCCAGCATGGCGCGGCCCAGCTCGGCCCAACCAGGCTTAGCCTGGCATGGCGCGACCCAGCTTGGCGCACGGCCAGGCTGGCTTGGCCGAAGTAGAGCGAGCTCCAGGGGCAGCCTTCTGCACCAGCGGTGCTAGGCGGCACCGCCCTTCCCCAAACTGGACGGCTAGACTGGCCTGTTTTCTGCCCACGCGGCCCGCATGGACGGGCCACTGTTCTCCCGCGCGGCACCCTCCCGGGGCCGCGGTCTAGCTCCACCCAGCCGGCCAACGTGCCGGGTGGTTCCTCCGCTGAATCGGCCTGTGTAGCGGTCCGCGGTTCTTTCCGCACAACCAGTGCGACGACGCCGGTTTCCTTTGCCATGTTCCCGGCACGGTGCGACAATGTTGTGCTTCCTCCGCCATCAATTTCCTATTCTAATTCGAAAGACGAGAACAACGGAGGGTTGTCGGTCCGTGTTCGTTCGGCCTGCACCCTCTGAATTAAACAATAGCAATCGGCCATGGTAAACGAGATGCTAAACAACAAACCAAAGCATAATTTTAATCCATTAAAATTAAACTTAACTCCTACCTCAATGAAAGATGTCGAACGATGGGCGTCGCGAAAGACAGCTTCACGAGGTGAGGTTTCGTAGACGTTGACAGAGAGCATCCGAGGAGGAAGCGGCGTCTCCCATTTTTGTCATGGGGAGAAGATTACAAGGTGTGGCAACATTGGTGAGTTCCCATGTCGGTGTCTCCTCCCTTGTCGCGGAGGAAGAATTGGATGGAGAAACAGGGGTCCCCGAGTCATTGTTCTTCGTCGGAGAGTTGGCGCTCTTCGTTGAGGAATAAGTTCTACAAAAACACCAGCGTTCTCCCAATTCCTCCTCACACAACAATTCTAACCCCAAAATAAAATAAGGATTCCCTTATTTTATATTAATTTTCCATGCATTCGAAATTTCAAAATTCAAATTCCAATTCACTTCATTAATTAAACATTGAGTTGTCTAATAAATTAGGTGATAGGTTGGAAAGATTTAATGAGGGAGAGAGGGGAGAGAAAGAGTTACACATTTAATGGATACAAAATTAATGGGATGTTTCCATGTAATTAACATGAGAGTTCAAAGGGTGTTAAGGGGTTATGGAATGTGAAAAGGGTGGGACTCGTGTGGCCCCCACCTCCCACTTAACCACACATGAGAAGTTGGGTAGTTGTTGGCCCCACCAACAACTTCCCATGTGAGAATTTAACTTCCAAGGATAATAAAATAAAATTGTACACAATTTTATTTACTTCTTATTTAAACCCCAAAATTAACTTCATCTCCCGTGAAAACGTATCTATAGTAAAAGTCCTCCTAAGAAAATACCAGTGTTGCGAGTTCATCGGTGCCCTCAGATTTCGATTCCGAGCACCAGTTCAAAAGATAGAAAAACCCGCTCATTCGTTCACTGAACGTACCCGAGATAAACTTCGGAAATTTATTCTGGGCACACCGGGCCTCTGAATCAAGTGTCGTCAGAAGCCACAGACACGTAAAATTATAAAGTATTTAGGGAAAAAAATTCCTTGAAATTTCCAGATCTTTAAAATAGTTATATTGTCCATTTAATAGGTTTTAATGTTTAATTGAATTATGTTTTTATCACTTAATACAATTTTGTTCATTGGAAGTAATTTCACTTTTCAATTGTATGGAAAAACAAGTCAATATTATGATAAATTTTACTTCTTAGAAACCCATATTTGGTTTTGACACCAAATTTTTTTTTAAATTAATTATTGCAATTTCTATGTTTGGAATCTGGTAAACTGGATTCCATATTTAGAATCATAAGGTCCAAATTATGCAATTAAGACTCTTTTGTTTTTGGACATTATGAATAGTAACGACGACAATTATCTCTAATTACCGTGATTAATTAGTAATCGGGTAGTTAAGGGTAATAAAATAATATCATAATAATATAAAATGACCCAACACGTGTCTAAATTCTCTTTTTTGAGTCATGGCCGACCATGAGAATCTTTCTACTGAACTTGAGGGCCCATGGAGTCACATGGGTGTGATAGTGACATTGATGACATTATTTTTAAAAAGATGAGAAATATAAAAAAGGTTTGTATATCCTAAGTAAAAAAAATTTAATTTTGTTTTCATAAATGATCTCTTAGACTATAAATAGTCATTTGAAATCAAAAAATATTTCCAACATCATGGTAATTTTTTTAACAATTTTTAGACATTGAATAAATAAATTTATTTATGACACCATCATGATGCAGTGATTACATCATTAATGAACGATTTAAATAAAATGAAAAGATAAGGTAAAATATAAGACATACACATGTCGAAAACCTATTGGATGGGTGGATTTAGAGCCCTTATCACCTTATACTCGAAATACATCATTGTGGGACCTTTAAAATCTGAAAACAATTTTATAATAAACCAACATTTCAAGACTTTCCAAATGTGACCCTCCACCCTCTTATAAAAGGCCCCCACCTATACCCACATAAACACACCTATAAAGCCCTTAGATCATCCAAAATCTACTAATATGATCTCTCTACATCTGTATATTACTCTTAGAAGCCTCACTTTGGGCAGAAGTATTTCCAAGGAAGCCTTTGTCTCAAATCAAAAAGAGTTACATGATTTAGAGGTAATGTCTTCTCTCGAGTTTCATTATTTTATTTTCCTTCTTTACTCACCACTATCATTTTATTATTTGATACCATAACTAAAAAATTATACTCAATATACTAGGAGGTTGTTATGATAAGTATTCTACCTACAATTATACACACCTCCGTCTAATGGTTATAGAACACACTGTTTCTGTGGGTGGCAAATTACTGCCTCACGAAACGATGATTGTTCAATCTTCTTTTAACACCTTTCATGGTGTCCATTATGATGACACTTTGTTTACATATTATATATATGGTGTTTATTTTTTCTATATTCTTCTGAATTTTATTTTTAAATAACATCGTTATACTTTTCATGTTGTGGAACTGCAATAATTTCATTTGAGATAGTGTGGACAACCACCCCCTCAAGTGATGTGACTCGTTCATGCCAAACATGGAATTTATAAAGAATTTAATTGATAAAATTATGTTACCTATATAACATATATATTATAATTGAATTATAATATATATATGTCTCACTTAGTTTTAATTCCTATAATATGACAAAGAAAGGAAAGTAGCAGTCATGTGTATGTACGGCCTACCATCTCAATGAACAGTGAATTTCATTTTTTTATCTCAAAAAAATATGTAATATTATTAAATACATATATACAAGATATATATGTTATTTAAATAATAAAAACTATTACGGAGACGATGTAATTATAACTACATGGATAATTATCTTCAAACAAGTTCATTGTTGACTCATGTACCGAACATCGACAAAACGTATGATATGAACTCACATAATTAACTAATTATTATAACATGATAATATGTGATATGAATTGAATAATAAACTATAATGGAATTCCTTAAGAAATTATATATTGACCAAATTTTATTATTCAGGAATATAAATAAATGAACAGGACAAGTGAGACTTGAGGTAAGGGATTTCTTATCTCACTTTTAATTCTGTGAGGTTTCCATTGTTCACCACTTATTTGTTGCATGTGGTGTATTGTGTACTGTAATTTCATATATATTATCATGATTATATTTATATTCAAGGTATTATGTGATTCATTTGGTGTTTATTATCTTTTGGTTATACGAATCGATTGATTACAACGAGGTAATGGGTTTTTATCTCAATTTTTATTCCCGTGAGATTCAAGCTACATTTTCCACTATTTGATTTTGTGTGGGGTATGTACTACCCATGATTTTATTCTTTGTGTAATATACTTTAATTTATGGATATTTACATCTTAAATATATGACCCTTCTTTCATGGGGTGTAAGTTTCGAAAGTTACCCAAATTGGTAAGGGAACCTTTCACCCTCCTCTTTTTAAAAGACTTATTTTTATTAGGTATTTTAATTTACATCTTATTTTGTTGGGATATGTTCTTATATATCATTATTGCTGTAAATTTTATGTCCAAGTGATGAGATACCCTTTTCATCTCTCATCAACTCATTTTCTGAATTTTAAAGTGACGTCATTAGGTTGTCGAATTTCTGTAAGGGAACTTCTTAACCCCATTTCAATTCTTTAGGTTTAAGCTCTAGTTATTGATTATGTCATTCTATGAATATGTGTGGATGACCTCTGATTTTCTTACACTTAATATCCCATTATATTGAGTGTATTTATATTTGTCACAAATAATTTTGTTATTTATTTATCCTTAATATAAGGAAACCGTCTTTGTACGAGACTTCGTCTCTATCTCCTTTCATTGAGGAAACTTTTGATTTCTACATGACCTTATTTTATACAGTGTATAAAACATTTTTGACTTTTAATTTCATTCAAATAGAATCTTTTTACACGAATCGTTTTACTAAAAGGAAAAAAGTAAGGTTTTTGTCTTATGTATGCGGCGACAACGACTTCTCCACCATCATGACCATTACTTGAGTTTCATCTTCCTCTACAATCCATAACATTTTTTAAATGAAAAATCAATACCATATTTTACTTTTATTTTACATTGGTATTTAAAATGGTTTTGATAATGTTTTGATTATATCTAAGTGTTGTATTGATATATTGTGATTGAAATATAGAAATTTTATGTTTCATTTATGCATGTTTTATGTGATACGATTATGTTATGGTTCTTGGGAATTGTTTATGTGGTCGGGTGGTTCTGTCATAAAATAAGGGTGGGTGAACCCGAGATAGCTCTTCAATTAATTGGTTAATGCGAAGGAGTTAAACTCTATGGTTTATCCGAAGAGATTTAGGGAATATACTGTGATGGGTATTCCAAATGTAACCATCAGGGATACTCCCTACGTAAGAATGTTATGAATGCCTCAAGTTATCTTTATGTCTTATGATTTCTATGTGAATTTCAAAAATCTTATGATTTCATGAGGTATGCAAAAAATCTAATGATATGTATATATAAATGATATAATGTTTTCTCTCTTTGTATATCCCTTACTGAGATTTTTATGCTCATCCCAAGTTTTTTGAAAAGTGTTTCACAAGACATAAAGTGGAATAGGGTCAAGGATGGGATCAAGTAAATGTCATACTGTCTAAAACATAGAACTAGACATGACTCTTTTGTTCAATAGTTTTTTTTTGTGAAAAATGTAAACTGAGTTGATGTGTCTACTTTGTAATCATTGAGATGTAATAGTTATGTCCTAATTTTCTAAAACTCTAAACCTGAAAAGATCCTCAATGTGAATTATTCATTTAATTCAAGATTATGTAATTTTTAAAATCCGAGTCCTTATAGTCGGTATTAGAGGTGAGTTTAGATAACTCTAGTGGTTAGCGTATTATTTAAGTACAAGTGACATTACAATAATGGTTAGGATTTTAGAAAGAGTCATCGTTATTTTTATAAATTGAATGAGTTTAAGATAACATGAATAATTTATATTTGTATTTAACATCCTCATAAGATATTATCTGATTATTTTACTGATATAATCACACTAACATTTTTGGTTTTAGTAAATGGCTGGATCTAGCAGGCACCAAAGTAATTGTGGATGTGAAGAAAATAGTGAAGGTTTTCTGAATGAGAAACTGAATGATATGGGAGCTGCAATGAGAACTCTTGTGGTTATTCTCAACAAACGATCTGAAGTCATGATTAACCACCTGAACCTTAGTGATTTTTATAAGACATCATATATGTGAGAAAACAATCCCTCTGATGTTCAGGTAATAATCATAAAGGTAGGTGTGTTAAAAAACCTATGTGTCAAAGATGTGGAAAGAAACACCTAGGAAAATGTTTCAAAGGGATAGAAAGATGCAATAGATGTAGAAATGAGGGTTATAAAGAAAGAACCTTCCATTGAAAAAGGAAGTATCCAGTTGACTCTAGGAAAGGGAAAGAAGTTCATTCTGAAGGATCAATTGACTGTTTCAAATTTTGTGTGCATGGTCATTATGAAAACACATGTCCTACGAAGAAGTTTCATGAATGGGATCATCGGGATTTTACAAATAGTTTTTTACCAATACTTAATTATATTACTATTGAGGATGATGAAACTGACAATGAGCAATGAAAGGTCTGGATTATTTCTTAACAAGTGTTTTCTAATTATTGAAATCTTAGGAAATGATTCATGATTTTGTTTGTAGGAAATAAGTATTTCATAATAAGTTAGAATGGAATGGTTAATGGATCATGAATAATGTTGAATGAGTAAGAAGTCAATATATAAGGGATTCAAGAGTTGTGGTAGATTTTAGGATGGTGAAATTCATAAAAGTATTAAGGCTCTTTTGATGGTGGGATTACATTAGAAGACTTTTTATTGTATGTGAAACCCTGATGTTTGATATATGAAAATTTTATTCAAGGAATAATTATCTTTTCTTTTGTGGATATAGTTATAAAGAACCATTTGGGTTTATATGATCCTTGAATTTGAGGCAATTACCGATTAATATTTTTTTGGATGCAAAAGGAAGGTTATTAGATAACCTTTGTGGTTAAAATATGTTATGTTTATTTTTTATGAATTTATCTCTTTTTGGAAATGTTATAAAATTATGTATTTTTCAAAAAGGGACAGCACGCAAATCGTGTGACAACCCATCGAGTTAGACGAAGATGCGGGAATTGAACCCACAACCAAAGTGTGACTAGAATTTATCACCTACCACTGGACTACAAGAAGTCCCTAGTGAGTGAGACTAATTCTTTTTAGTTATTTGATTTTATGAATCAAGAATATGTTTATTTTAGGTTATCTGTGGAAATGATTGAACTATCATGGAGGATATGTGATTAGCATAATTACTTTTCAATATGAGACTTTAAGAGTAACTGTTGTTATTTGGAGATAAATGTTATGATTTATCTTGGAAGACTATGTGATTAAATCCTTCTATCACGACCCGTCTTCGGGGCCCGTGCCATGACTACCCCAAGCCCGCCTTCCGTAGGCTAGGGGCTGGCGACTAGAGCCAAGGAGTAAATCCCGGTAAAAAGGGAAGGCATTGCCTTTGCAATGTAAACAAGCACCTCAGAGTAAGCAAGCGGAAAAAGTAAACACTAAGTAAAAACTGGTACAATAGTAAGTGCAGAAAAGTAAATGGGCCAGTATACAAACCCAAACTGAAAGTAAAGTACAACTCGAAAGGGAAAACAACAACTGAAAAGTAAAAGCCGCTACGCTGAGCTGTCCACTGGAATTCCCACCTAAAGGGTGGGTACAGATAGTTCTACTACTCCTCGGGTCCCGCCGTCCGCTCCGAGTATGTCCCGCCCAGTGGTCCACCTCCACGTACCGTCTTTCTCTGTAAACCTCAACCACGATCAACGCTATCCTTCGTCTGCAAACAACACAACGTAGTGCGGGAATAGCCCGTGCAGGGGTGATTATAAGCTACTCAGTAGGGACCCCGAGACCCCCGAAGGTCTCCCAAAATCCAAAAAGGATAAACCACAAAGGAGAGATACAATCACGAAGTAACAACCGACACTGCTTAGGTATATTCCCATACATATACCTAAGTCATCAATTCTAATATTCTCCTACCTCTGAGCACAAGTACAACTCAGTCCACACAAGAAAGTATATGTATTCCACATAGGAAAGCAAAACGTAATCCACACAGGATAGCACAACACAATCCACACAGGAAAGCAAACAAGATTCAGCTCACACAGGTATACTTCTTCGAAGACGATAGAGATGATAACTGATCCATCTATGTCATCGGACCCACAAAGGATTGATAGGTACTAACCCTCGCAATGACCCACATAGGATCGGTAGGAAACTAACCCCCGCAAAGACCCACACAGGATCGGAACCACACAGGATCTTTAGGCGCATGCTCACACAGAACCGCTGAGCGCTGACCCACACAGGATCAGACCCACACATGATCAGTAGCACTGATACACATAGGATCGCTAAGTGATATAGTTGTCGCCGTCGAATCCACTGAGGATCTCTGTACAGTCGTCGTCGCAGTCACAGTAGCAGTCGAAGCCAGCTCTAGGGTTCCCGCACACAGCAAGATCGTTCGGGAGGGTCCGCTCCACGAGCTGAGAGGCTGATACATCAACTGACACATAGTCCAGAGTTGATGTATCCAAAAGTTTCGTATCTTCAACAGGAACTCAACGTCGCAGACGGCGCGTCAATCGGATGCCCGGTCTGAGAGTTATTGGCCTTTTCGTCCCAGGGGCCCGGTTGGTTTTTAAAGAAAAACCAACCCGACCGTACTCCACCTGCATCCAAACCTCGGGTGGAGTAAGCCAAAAGATCCTTCTCACTAAGAGAAACTCAACAATGTCGACGGCACGTCAATCGGACGTCCGTAGCTCAAGATATGAGCGTTTCCGCTCTGAGGGCCCGGTTGGTTTCGTGTACGAACCAACTCGGCTGAACACAAAGTATTCCGAAACCTTGAGTGCGATATACCGAAATGACCGTCACGTTCTAAGGATCGTGTCTCTGCTGACGGCGCATCGATCGGAGGTCCGTAGCCCGAGTTATGGGAAATTGAACGGAAAAGTCCGAGTACGTGGGGTCTGGGCCCGGCCCGGCCCGGCCCAGTACCCCCTGGGCCGACCTGAACCGGGTCGACCCGGCCCGACGGCCCGACCCAGCTGGTGGCGCGGCCTTTGCGCCGCACATGCGCCAAGGGAGGGGTGTTGCCCCTCCTTTATGAAAACGGAGGGCCCCATTAAGGAGACCGCACCTTGTAACACCGGGGGGTGTAACCCCCCGGATTTCTGCCAGTAACGGCCAGCCAGCACGGGGACGACCGGTTTCTCGCTGCGAGACCCCACGGTCCCGCGTCTTCCGGCGCCGGCGGCCGGAGTTCCGGCCGCCTTCGTCGAATTCTCCGGTGGGTGGTTTTTTTCCGGCCGCTACTTCCAGGATGGCTACAAATTCGTCCGGAGCGGCGTGACGACGCCGCGTCCTTCCGCCGCGGCCCGACTCCAGCCTCGGCATCATTCGTACCCTCGACACAGCGCGACGACGTCACGTTTCTTCGTCGTGGCCCGTATCGTTCACGTCTCCTTTCTCTCAAGCGCGGTGCAACGATTCATTGCCGTCTTCGCTAATCAAAACGAAGAATAGCAAAGGGGGGAGGGGTATCAGCCGTGTTTGTGCGGACCAATCCCCTCCCGTTATATCGATAGCAGTTGGCCGAAATGTAAAACGTTTAACCTTCACAATTTTTAATTTAAATAAAAAATGGAACATGGCCGTCAGATTTATATTTAATATTCTAAGGAAAGAATCACCAACTTAAAAATAGTCGAACCCCTACCTCGGTTTCAGGAACGGAGTACGTCAACGAGCCGCAGAAGACGAGCGTCGCAGAAGTCGGGCGTCACGGAAAACAAACGTCGATTCCATTGTCGTCGAGGTGTGTTCAAAGAGGAAACTTCTTTGGAAGAAGAAACCGCGTTCTTTGGCAGAGATGTTCTTCGTTGAATAATGGTGTTCTTCATCGGAGTCTGAGGTGTTTCTTCACGTTCTTCGTTGAGGTTGAAGAAGAAGAATACTTCACGCTTCCCAAACCTATCAAAGTGGAAAAAACTCTAACAATAATAAAATAAGACCACGTCTTAATTTTATTAACACAACATGACCATTTGAATTTCAAGAGATTGAAATTAATTAACTCACCTTATTAATTATAACAAGTTGTCAAAAAAATTAATGAAAGTGAGTTAATGGGGAGTTAGGAAGGTGAGGGGTTAAGAAGAGTTAGGGAGTTAAGGGATTTGAAAAGGTGGGGGGTTTGTGTGGGCCCCGCCAATTCAATTATCCACACATGGGAAGTTCGGTGGATGTGGGCCCCACCACCAAATTCCCATGGGAGAAATTTACCACCTTGAAATAAAATAAAATTGATCCAACAATTGTATTTACTTCTTAATCAAACCCCATGAATTAAATTCCTCTCACACACAAACGCAACTATGGTAAAGGTTCCCTTAAGCGATTACCGACGTTGCGAGTTCATCAGTGCCATCAGATTTCAATTCTGAGCACCGGTTCAAAATATAGGAAGTCCCTCTCGTTCGTTTACAGAACGTACCCGAGCCGAACTTCGGAAATTGATTTCGGGCACTCCGGGCCTCGGAATCAAGTTCCATTAGAAACCGCGTTCTTGTAAAATTACAAAGAAAATTTAGAAAAAATTTCCCTTGATTTTTTCGGGTCTTTACATTACCCCCACCTCAGGGATTTACGTCCCCATAAAGATATATAGAAAAATAGGGAAACAAATGAGGGTACTGAGCATGCATCTGAGCCTCCCACTCCCAAGTGCTCTCCTGGAGATTCCCGTGCTGCCATCTGATGCACACTAGAGGAATCGACCGTCCACATAGGACCCGCTCCTGTAGATCCTCGATCTCCACTGGGACCTCCAAAAAAGTCACCCCATCATCGAGGTCAAGCTCCCCATGGTCAATGATATGCATCGGGTCATGCATGTATCTCCTCAGTTGAGATAGGTGGAAGAAGTCGTGCACCCAGTGCAACCGACGTGGTAGAGCCAGACGATAAGCCACCTCCCCAATCCTGCTGAGGACCTGGAACGGTCCGATGAAGCATGGAGACAACTTTCCGCCTCGGCCAAATCTTCGTAATCCATGTCGTGGTGAGACACGCAAGAAGACGTGGTCGCCATCCTCGAACTCTAGTGGCCTCCGCCTCCTGTCAGCGTATGACTTCTACCGGCTCTGAGCTGTCCTCATCCGTTCCTGGATGACTTGGACCTTCTCTGTCGTGGCCTGGACCATCTCCGGCCCCACAAGTGCTGACTCCCTAGGGTCTATCCAGAACAAAGGAGATCTACAAGGTCGGTCGTACAACGCCTCGTATAGTGCCATCCCGATGGTGGAGTGGTAGCTGTTGTTGTACGCGAACTCCACCAAGGGTATGTGGTCCTCCCAGCTGCGACCAAAGTCGATGACACATGCAAGGAGCATGTCCTCAAGAGTCTGAATAGTCCTCTCCGTCTGACCATCCGTCTGAGGGTGAAAGGCTGTGCTCAGACGTATCTACGTCCCAAACGCCTCCTGCAATCCCTTCCATAGCCGGGATGTAAAGCGAGCATCTCGATCGGAGATGATAGATTATGGCACACCGTGAAGCCGCACAATATCCTGAACATAAAGTCGTCCCAAGATCTCCGCTAAGCCCTGCTCTCTGATGGGTAAGAAGTGAGCCTACATGGTGAGTCGGTCGACAATCACCCAAATGGAGTCTTGACCTCTGGAAGTGCATGGAAGTCGAGTCACGAAGTCTATAGATATGCCATCCCACTTCCACTCCGGAACCTCCAAGGGCTGTACCAAGCCTGCTGGTACCTGGTGCTTAGCATTCACCTGCTGGCAGTTGAGGCACTGAGAAACGAACTCTGCCACAACCTTCTTCATGCTTGGCCACCAATGTTGTCGTCTGAGATCCTGGTACACCTTCGCCACTCCGGGATGTACCGCCAAGGGAGAAGTGTGAAACTCTCTCAGCACATCCTCCCGTAAAGCAACTGGTACCAAGGTACGTCCTCTGAAAAGAATGTCGTGCTCTACTCCAAAGGAGAAACCATCAGGTGTATGTCCTGAGGATATCTGTGCATGCTGCATCTCACAGTCAGTGTCCCCTCGCTGTGCCTCTCTGACCCGCTGCAGCAGTGGAGGAGTGACTGTGAGAGACTGAAGGAAGGCTTCTCCATCTCTATCCACAAAGGATATCTGCAAAGCGGCTAGCTGCTCTGTCGCCTCCTCAAGTAGCTGAATGCCATTCCTCCTGTTGAGAGCATCGGATACTACGTTTCCCTTCCCATGAGTATTGACTATTTCAAATTCATAGTCCTGGAGAAACTCGAGCCATCGTCGCTGTCTCAGATTCAGATCCTTCTGAGAGAAGATGTATCTGAGACTCTGATGGTCAGAAAAGACTATAAAGCGCTCGCCCATTAGATAGTGTCACCATGTCTTCAGAGCAAAGACCACTGCTGCTAACTCCAAGTCATGGGTAGCGTAGTTATGCTCATGCGGCCTCAACTGACGTGATCCATAGGCGATCACTACCCGCTCCTGCATCAGGACACATCTATGTCCGGTCCCTGATGCATCGCAGTAGACTACGTACCCTACTCCCTCCTCAGGCAACCTTAAGATAGGTGTGCTAGTCAATCTCTGTATCAGCTCCTGGAAGCTCTGCTGACATCTGTCTGACCACACAAAGGGTTTCCCTTTCCTCCTTAATGTTCTACAAAGCTGCAAAGATTTCTCCTTTGCCAAAAAGGGAAATCCGGTCTCATCCCCTGGATGAACCACGTTACTTGCCTAATACAGTCAATCCCGTCATGATTAGTTAATTAATGGCATGGATGACGTCGTAAGGCCTCTACGCTGCTACCAAGAGATCCAACCATTACTCTCTCCTCCAAGGGTTGAGTCACACTATTGGCATCGGTGTGTGGTCACTGGGTCTCCTCCAATAAGAATCTTGCATGTGAAGGTCAAGTCAATAGTTTTTAACTGGAACCTCTTAGTAAAAACAAACAAAAGACAAGAAAGAAAAAGTCACCAATGCAAGTGTATTTTATTACATCAACTCAATGTACAGGGACACAAGGAAACACAAACTATGAAGCTAGAGGCATTATGGGCAAAGGCCTCTATGCCTAGAGATAGTCCCGCACTAGTCCACCCGCTTCCGGAGCTCCATGATCATAAGCTTCAACTGCCTGAAGTTGTGCTCTCCCCAGAGGTCGGGGTAGACCTCCGGGTGGTGGTGGTGGTAGAGTCTAAAATCGTCATCCACCACCTGCTGCTCGGCCAGCTCCTCTGCCTCGTCTGCATGCTCCCTGCAGACCGCCACGGTCGAACCTCTGCCTCTGCCTAGGTGGTTCCTCAACCGTCTGCTGCTCCTCTACATGGCGGGTCGGGCAGTCACGATCCATGTGGCCCTGCCTGCCACATGCATAGCACTATCTTCCACTTGTAAGACTGGTTCTGTTGCGTGTTCCCCACACCTCCGAGCCTGTATCCTATGGTCATCCGCCCAGTGGTCTGGCCCGCTTGGACCCATGTGTCATCCGTCGACTGCCTACTGCAGAAGCCTCTGCTACGTGCCGCCCTGCGGTGGGTCTGTCGCTGGTGTAGACTCAGCAAGAAAGCTCTCGATCAAAAGGGCTCGCTCCAGTGCTCTTGTGTGAGTCAGAATGCTGAGGGAGATCAGTAATACCCTGATCTCGTGTCTCAATCCCTTCTCAAAGGTCCGAGCCCGGAAGAATGGGTCCCGTACCATGTCTGTAGAGTAGTGCGAGAGATCGGTAAATCTCGCCGAGTACTGGGCGACTGTCAAGCTGCCCTGCCGCAACTGAAGATGCTCCTGGATGCGCACTGCACGGAGGGTGGCCGGAACGAACTGTGAGTGGAAGAGGCTCTCAACGTCTTTCCAGAGAAGAGATGCCTCATCGTGCACCTAGAGCATCAAGCTCCACCATCGGCCCACTGCTGCGTGTAGTAGACTCGCTGCGAGGATCACCATGAGGTCTGCTGGAGTCCTCACTAGCCTGAAAACTCATACTACTGCCTCCAGCCAGTCCTTGGCTGCCTTGGGGTCCGTCTCCCCATGGAACCTAGGCGGTCGCTAGCGCTGGAACTCATGCAGTGCACTAAGGCGACGTGCATCGTCAGCGGCTGGGACTGGAAGAATCGATGGCTCGGCGGGAGAGCTACCACTGGTTCCACTGCTGACAAAGGTCCCTGCACCAAGGCCTCATCACTCGGTGGGCTGTCGTCATGATCGACTCTCGGAACCCTAGCTGACTGTCATCGTGGGGCCATCCTGAAAGGAAACAGGTGCGCCATGGTCAGAACAGTATGTCTGGTGAGCTGATACAAAGTAATCACAAGGAAAACATGAAACACACACGCAATCAATGTTTTCGTGCATTAAGTCGGAAATCAGAAGTCAGGGTCCTGGTGTACGGATACGTCGGCCGCCGCACCAACAATGGACCCCCTGGACTGATAACCACACCCAATACGCTTAACACTATTGCTTCACATAGAAAAAGATCAGAGTCCAAAGTTCTGTGGTAGAACCGAACTGCTCTGATACCAATTTGTCACGACCCGTCCTCGGGGTCCGTGCCGTGACTACCCCAAGCCCGCCTTCCGTAGGCCAGGGGCTAGCGACTAGCACCAAGGCGTAAATACCAGTAAAAAGGGAAGGCATTGGCTTTGTAATGTAAACAAGAACCTCAGAGTAAGCAAGAAGAAAAAGTAAACACTAAGTTAAAACTGGAATGAACGTTGGTGTGGAAAAGTAAATGGGACAGTATACAAACCCAAACTGAAAGTAAAGTACAACTCGAAAGGGAAAACAACAACTGAAAAGTAAAAGCCGCTACGCCGAGCTGTCCACTGGAATTCCCACCTGAAGGGTGGGTACAGATAGCTCCACTGCTCCTCGTGTCCCACCGTCCGCTCCGAGTATGTCCTGCCCAGTGGTCCACCTCCAGGTACCGTCCTGCTCTGAAGGCCTCAACCACGATCAACGCTGTCCATCATCTGCAACCAACACAACGTAGTGCAGGCATAGCCCGTGCAGGGGTGAGTATAACCTACTCAGTAGGGACCCCGAGACCCCCGGAGGTCTCCCAAAATCCACAAAGGATAAACCACAAAGGAAATATACAATCACGGAGTAACAACCGACACTACTTAGGTATATGCCCATACATATACCTAACTCATCAATTCCAATACACTCCAACCTCCGAACCCAAATACAACTTAGTCCACACAGGAAAGCATACGTATTCCACACAGGAAAGCAAAACGTAATCCACACAGGATAGCACAACAGAATCCACACAGGAAAGCAAACAAGATTCAGCTCACACAGGTATACTTCTTCGAAGATGATAGAGATGATCACTAATCCATCTAAGTCGTCGGACCCATAAAGGATCGATAGGTACTAACCCCCGCAAAGACCCACACAGGATCAGTAGGAAACTAACCCCCACAAAGACCCACATAGGATCAGACCCACACAGGATCTGTAGGTGCTGGCTCACATAGAACCGCTGAGCGCTGACCCACACAGGATCAGACCCAGATAGGATCAGTAGCACTGATCCACATAGGATCGCTGAGTGCTGTAGTCGTCGCCGTCGAATCCACTAAGGATCTCTATATAGTCGTCGTCGCAGTCACAGTAGCAGTCGCAGCCAGCTCTAGGGTTCCCGCACACAGCAAGCTCGTTCGGGAGGGTCCGCTCCATGAGCTGAGAGGCTGATACATCAACTGACACATAGTCCAGAGTTGATGTATCCAAAATTTCTGTATCGTCAATAGGAACTCAACTTTGCGGACGGCCCGTCAATCGGACGCCCGGTCTGAGAGTTATTGGCTTTTTAGTCCCAGGGGCCCGGTTGGTTTTTAAGGAAAAACCAACCCGAATGTACTCCAACTGCGTCGAAACTTCAGGCGGAGTAAGCCAAAAGATTCGTCTCACTAAGAGGAACTCATCAAAGTCGACGGCACGTCAATCAGACGTCCGTAGCTCAAGATATGAGCGTTTCCGCTCCGAGGGCCCGGTTGGTTTCGTGTACGAACCAACCCGGCCGAACTCAAAGTATTCCGAAACCTTGAGTGTGATATACCGAAACGACCGTCTTGTTCCAAGGATCATGGCACCGCTAACGGCGTGTCGATCGGAGGTCCGTATCCCGAGTTATGGGCAATTGAATGGAAAAGTATGAGTACGGGGGGTCTGGGCCCGGCCCGGCCTGGCTCAGTACCCCCTGGGCCGACCTGAACTGGGTCGACCCGGCCCGACGGCCCGACCCGGCCGGCAGCACGGCGGAGCGGCCAGCGCGGCGGCGTGGCCTTTGCGCCGCACATGCGCCAAGGGAGGGGTGTTTCCCCTCCTTTATGAAAATGGTGGCCCCCATTAAGGGGACCGCACCTTGTAACATTGCGGGGTGTAACCCCCCAGATTTCTGCCAGTAACAGCCATCTAGCGCGGGGCCGGCCGATTTCTCGCTGCGGGACCCCGCGGTCTCGTGTCTTCCGGCGCCGGCGGCCGGAGTTCCGGCCCCCTTCTTCGAATTCTCCAGTGGGTGGTTTTTTTTCCGGCCGCTACTTCCAGGATGGCTGCAAATTCATCCGGTGCGCCGTGACGACGCCGCGTCCTTCCGCCGCGGCCCGACTCCGGCCGAGGCCTCATTCGTACCCTCGATGCAGTGCGACGACGTCACGTTTCTTCGTCGTGGCCCGCATCGTTCAAGTCTCCTTTCGCTCAAGTGCAGCGCAATGATGCATTACTATCTTCGCTAATCAAAACGAAGAATAGCAAAGGGGGGAGGGGTATTGGCCGTGTTTGTGCGGACCGATCCCCTGCCATTATATCGATAGTAGTTGGCCAAAATGTAAAACGTTTAACCTTCACAATTTTTAATTTAAATAAAAATTGGAACATGGCCATTGGATTTATCTTTCATATTCGAAGGAAAGAATCGCCAACTTAAAAATAGTCGAACCCCTACCTCAGTTTCAGGAACGTTGTACATCAACGAGCTGTGGAAGACGAGCGTCGCGGAAGTCGGGCGTCACAGAAAACGAACGTCGATTCCGTTGTCATCGAGGTGCGTTCGAAGAGGAAACGTCTTTGGAAGAAGATGTCGTGTTCTTCAGCAGACATGTTCTTCGTTGGAGTCTGAGGTGTTTTTCACGTTCTTCGTCGAGGTTGAAGAAGAAGAAGACTTCACGCTTCCCAAACCTCTCAAAGTGGCAAAAACTCTAACAATAATAAAATAATACCAAGTCTTAATTTTATTAACACAGCTTAACCATTTGAATTTCAAGAGTTTGAAATTAAGTAACTCACCTTATTAATTATAACAAGTTGTCAAAAAAATTAATGAAAGTGAGTTAATGGGGAGTTAGGAAGGTGAGGGGTTAAGAGGAGTTAGGGAGTTAAGGGATTTGAAAAGGTGGAGGGTTCGTGTGGGCCCCACTTTTTCAATTATCCACACATGGGAAGTTGGATGGATGTGGGACCCACCACTAACTTCCCATGGGATAAATTAACCACCTTGAAATAAAATAAAATTGATCCAAAAATTTTATTTACTTCTTAATTAAACCCCATTAATTAACTTCCTCTACCGCACAAACGCAACTACGGTAAAGGATCCCTTAAGCAATTACCGGCGTTGAGAGTTCATTGGTGCCATCAGATTTTAATTCCGAGCACCGGTTCAAAAGATAGGAAATCTCGCTCATTCATTCACTAAACGTACCCGAGCCAAACTTCAGAAATTGATTCCGGGCACTCTGGGCCTCGGAATCAAGTGCCGTCAGAAACCGCGTTCTTGTAAAATTCCAAATAAAATTTAGAAAAAATTTCCCTTGAATTTTTCAGGTCTTTATACCTTTAGAGATTTGGGTTTCAATCTTAGTTTGGATTACTTTGCAGAATTTTATGGACAATTATTTATTGAATGGCCTTTCTTGAACCTTAGGTTATTTTTGTTGAATTTTGGAGATTAAGAGTAGTAATTATTTTTATAAAGGAATATCCTTTTGGGTATTATCTTATCTTGTAATAACAATTTTGGTTTTGGTTAAGGTCTAAAGACATGGAAAATATATAGTTCATCTTTTGTGGGTTAGGTGATTTTCTAGAAGTTGATTATAGTGCTCTTAATGTGAACAAGTCATCCTAAATACTCCTCTTTTGGAATGAATATGAGTTTGTGTAAGAAATATAGCAAGGGATAAAAGTATACATGAAAAGTATGTATGTTTCCTTATGTTTTAGTTAAGCTCATAAATAAATTCCTCAATGAAAAGTAACATAAAACAAAAAAAAAATTCTATTATATTTTCCTATTGGGGAATCAAATACTGTTTAACCCATCACAAGTTTGTGATATTTTGGTGATTAACTTTCTCTTAAATCATGTTTTATATCACACTCTATCAGACCTAGATGGTTTGTTTCTCCTATATATCAATGTTTTCATGAAATACTAGTATCTTTTGTCTCAAGTGACCTTTGTACTATTTTTTAATGTGATAGTTTTACTGACTCTTTTTCCGATGTGGGACTTTCAATGAAGTTTCCGAGCCAAATTTTAAACTTACGAGGACGCCATTACAAAAAGGGGGGAAGGATGTGACATCCCAGGTAAATAAAGAATATGAAATTTTCATATTTATTAATATTAGTGAATAAAAAATTAATATCACTTTAAAGGGGATGCTATGTTTGATGGCGTACCCAATATGCAACAACAAGTTTCTTTGAAATCTTACGTTGCACACTAATAATATAAAAATATTATTTTAAACGATAGTTAACGCCTAGATGTTGTAATGGTTAGAATGAATAGAACTAACTAAATATGATTATATATGTTTGTTAAATATTTTTAAATTTACCCAATAAAATTTAGAGGCTTAAAATAAGAAAAGAATTCGATTTTAAGCATAAACATTCTAATGTTCTTTAAAAGGTCGATTAACCGCCTTTTGACGGAAAACCATTTTAAAACTACTTTTTGTCAATTTTATATGGTATAATTGACAAAATAAAATCCTTCTTTAGAATCAGGACATCAAAATTTACATTTTGTAAATTTTTGTTATTTTCCTGATAAAGTACATTTTTTATGAATAGTGAAAATGCAGTATTTGGATTCAAAACATCCTTTTGATCTAATTAATTTATATGGTTATATTATCTTCTTAATTTTGTTTAAATTGTAGTTAAAATATATTATTACCATTTAATCCAATTGTGGTCATTGGAATTAATTTCACTTTGAAACTGGACATAAACAAGTGTCAATCTTTTGATAGGTATTGTTTCTTAAAAACACGCTATCTGTTTTGACAGTGAGAATTAATTATAAAATTAATTAATGAAAATTATATGTTTTTAATTTGGTAAAATGGAAGTCATTTTTGAATTTGGAATATCAAATTTACTTTGGATAAATTGTTGGTATTTTTCTAACAAATGTTCATTTTTAATGAATAGTGAAAAATACTGCATTTTACTTCAAAACCGATTTTTCATCTAATTTAATTATATAGATAAATTTTCCATTTAATTGGATTTAAAGTGTAATTTAATTATGTTTTTATCATTTAATATAATTTTTTTCATTGGAAGTAATTTCACTTTTCAATTGGATGTAAAACCAAGTCAATCTTTTGATAAATTTTACTTCTTAAAAACCCATCTTCGGTTTTGACAACGATAATTATTTTTAAATTAATTACTACAATTTCTGTGTTTAGAATTTGGTAAAATGGATTCCATATTTTGAATCATAAGTTCCAAATTATTTAATTGATACTCTTTAGTTTTTGGACATTATGAATAGTAATGACGATAATTATCTTTAATTACCGTGATTAATTAGTAATCGGGTAGGTACGGGTAAAAAAATAATATCATAATAATATAAAATGACCCAAAAATGTGTCCAAATAATATTTTTTGAGTCATGGCAGACCATGTGAAGCTTTCTACCGAACATGAGGGCCCATGGAGTCACATGGGTATGATAGTAACATTTATGTCATTATTTTTAAAAAGAAGAGAAATATAACAAAGGTTTGTATATCCTAAGTAAAACAATTTTAATTTTGTTTACATAAATGATATCTTAGAATATATATATTAACTGTAAAGATAAAAATATTTCACACATCATGGTATTTTTTTATAATTTTTAGACATTAAATATATAAATTTATTTATGACACCATGATGATGTAGTGATTACCTCATTCATGAACGATTTAAATAAAATAAAAAGATAAGGTAAAATATAAGACATACACTTGTCAAAAACCTATTGGATGGGTGGATTTAGAACAATTATCACCTTATCCTTGAAATATATCATTGTGGGATGTTTAAAAATATGAAAACCATTTTATAATAAAGTAACATTTCAAGACATTCTAAAAGTGATGCTCCTACCTCTTATAAAAGGCCCCCACCTCTACCCCCTTACCCACGCCTCTCAAGACCTTGTATCGTCCAAATAATGCTCATATTATCTCTCCAAATCCCTCTCTTACTCCTATAATCCTCACTTTGGGCAAAACACTTTCCAAGGATGCCTTTGGATCAAATAAAAAAGAGTTACCCGATTTAGAGGTAATGTTTTCTCTCAAGTTTCTTTCTTTTATTTTCCTTTTTCACTCACCGATATCTTATTATTATTTGATCCCATAATAACACCAGTATAATCGATATACTAGGATTTTTTTATGATAATTATTCTATCTATACTTACACATACCTCCGTCTAATGGTTAAATAACATACTGTGGTGAATTACTACCTCATGAAATGATGATTGTTCAATCTTCTTTTTACACCTTTCATGGTGGCCATTATGATGTCACTGTATTTATATATGATATATATGATATTTATTTTTTCTATATTCTTCTGAGTTTTATTTTTAAATCACATCGTTATGGTTTTCATGTTATGGAACTGTGATAATTTTATCTGAGGATGTGTGGACTACCGCCCCCTCAAGTGATGTGACTCGTTCGTGCCAAACATGGAATTTATAAAGAATGTAATTAATGAACTTATGTTACCTATATAACATATATATTATACTAGAATTATAATATATATATGTCTCATTTAGTTTTAATTCATTTAATATGATAAAGAAATGAAAATTGCGTTCATGCGTACGTACGGCCTACCGTCTCCATGAATGGAACATTTCATTTTTTTATCTCCAAACATAATGGAATATTATTAAATACATATATACTGAATATATATGATATTTAAATCATGAACACCATTCTGGATATGATATAATTATAACTACATGGACAATTCTCTTCAAACAAGTTCATTGTTGACTCATGTACAGAACATCGAAAACATGTATAATATGAACTCACACATTTAACTAATTATTATAAAATGATAATATGTGATATGAATTGAATAATATAATTTATAGGAATTACTTAAGCAATTATAAATTTACCAAATTTTATTATTGAGAAATATAAAGAAATGAACAGGACAAGTCAGACTTGAGGTAAGGGATTTCTTTTCTCACTTTTAATTCTATGAGATTTCCATTGTTTGCCACTTATTTGATGCATGTGGTGTATTTTGAACTTCCATTTAATATATATTATCATGATTATATTTATATTCATGGTATTATGTGATTAATTTGGTGTTTATTATCTCCTGGTTATACGAATCGATTGATTATAACGAGGTAAGGGGTTTTTATCTCACTTTTTATTCCAGTGAGATTCATGAAACATTTTCCTATGTTTCCTTTTGTATGGTGTATGTACTACACATTATTGTATTATTTGTGTAATTTAAATTAATTTTTGGGTATTTACATCTTCATTTTATGACCTTTCTTTCATGGGGTGTACGTTTCGAATGTTATCCAAATCGGTAAGGGAATATTTCACCCTTCTCTTTTTATAAGACTTATTTTTGTCAGGTCTTTTAATTTACATATTCTTAGGTTGGGGTATGTTCTTATATATCCCTTTTGCTATAAATTATATGTCCAAGTGATGATATTACCTTTTCATCTCTCATCAACTAATTTTCTAAATTTTAAAGTGACGCCGTTAGGCTGTCAAATTTCTGCAAGGGAACTTTTTAACCTAATTTCAATTCTTTACGTTAAACTTATAATTCTTGATTATGTCATGCTATGAATATGTATGGATTACCTCTGATTTCTTTACAATTAATATCCACATATATTGAGTGTATTTATATTTTTAACACAAAATTATGTAATTGATTTATCCTTAATATAAGGATACCATCTTTGTATGGGATTTCATATCAATCTCCTTTAATTGAGAAATCTTTTAATTCCTATATGACTTTATTTTATATGGTGTATAAAACCATTTTGACATTTAATTTCATTCAAATGTAATGTTTTTACACAAAGTGTTTTACAAAATGACAAATGGAATGTTTTTTTCTTATGTATGTGGCGATAACGACTTCTCCTCCATCGTGACCATTATTTGAGTTTCAGCTTCCTCTACAAGCCATAACTTTTTTTAAATGAAAAATAAATACCGTGTTTTACTTTTCTCTTACTTTGGTATTGAAAATGGTTTTGATAATGTTTTGATTATATAAATGTGTTGTATTGATATATTGTGATTGAAATATGGAAATGTTATGTTTCATTTATGCATGTTTTATGTGATACGATTATGTTATGGTTCTTTTGCATTGTTTATGAAGTCAGGTGGTTCCTCGATAAACTAAGGGCAGGTGAGCCCGAGATAGCTCTCCAATGCATTGGGTAACGCAACGGAGTTAAACTCTAAGGTTTATCCGAAGAAATTTAAGGAATATACTATGATGGGTATTCCAAATGTAACCATGAGGGCTACTCCCTACGTAAGAATGTTATAAAAGACTCAAGTAACATTTATGTATTATTATTATATATGAATTTCACAAATCTTATGATTTCATGAGGTATGTTAAAAATCTTATGATATATATATATATTGATGATCTAATGTCTTCTCTCTTTGTGTATCCCTTAACAAGCTTTTTATGCTCCTCCCATGTTTTTTGAAATGTGTTTCATAGGAAATAAAGTGGAATAGGGTCAAGGATGGGATCTAGGAAATGTCATGATGTCTAAAACAGGGAACTAGACACGACTCTTTTGTTCAAGAGTTTTTATTTTTTGAAAAAAAAAAAAGAAAATGAATAGATGTGTCTACTTTGCGATCATTGAGATGTAATAGTTATGTCATAATTCTCTGAAACTCTAAACCTGAAAAGATCCTAAATGTGAATTAATCATTTAATTCAAGATTATGTAATGTTTTAAGGTTGGGTCCTTATAATAAAATTATTCCTCATTTCAACCCTACTCAATGTATTTAGGAATTTCATTTCCACAAGTATTATGTTTTAATTGATTTAATGTTTTAGGAGTCATATATTGTAATCCTTGATTCTTTTTTTTAAATATAAAACTTGAGCATGAAAAATATAGACTGATAAGGTTTTATTTATTTTTAGGTTCACTAGAGCACCCACATACGTGTTTGGGAATCTAGGGAGAAAGAAATGAGGAGTGATGTCCATTAGAACCCCAGTATAAAGAATTTTCACTCTCATTCTAAAATAAAGGACATGGATTCAATCCCAAAGCTCCACATAAGGTCAGTTGAGGACAATCAATGTTCTAGGGAGTCTCTGTAGATTTATTATGGTAAAAAGTATTTAATTATTGTAATAAATTTCTCTCTAGAAATATGGTTTACTACATATTAACTCTTAAGGTAATTTATCATTTTTAGTTAATATTTTACCCAATATATAATATTTTACAGTTTTTTGATTATAATAATACTTATTTAATTTAGGTCACCAATAAGAATAATTATTGATGATTTTTATCAAAATTTCCAAAAAAATCTTGAATAAAAATGGTAGTTGTGATGAATGATTCACAAATTACAGATATCATGCCTTATTTTTTTCATAGAAGAACATTTGTTTCTATTGTAAATTGGCCTCAACATTCATTTTAATATTTTTGAAATTAAATTTCACAACTATTTAATAAAAAGCGAACAATATAATAGTGGTTATACGGAATGGGTACGGTGATACCCATATTTTGGTATGTGGGAATTATATGAATTTTAATTTTTTTTCTATTATAAAAGGGTTTTTTAAATAATATGCACTAATTAATGGTCAAGTTTCCCCTATTATTAAATTTATATCCTAAAGATGTCCAATATTGACTCTATAATGGTAAAACTTTATGAGTAACCTGCCATAAAATTTGTTAATGTTTATAACTCAACAATGTATATATGGGAATAAAGAAACCTGGCC
The DNA here is from genome assembly GCA_963277665.1 of Viscum album. Classification (NCBI taxonomy): domain Eukaryota; kingdom Viridiplantae; phylum Streptophyta; class Magnoliopsida; order Santalales; family Viscaceae; genus Viscum; species Viscum album. Next base: position 403,454,706 of record OY728137.1, on the reverse strand, counting down.
TAGATGACTAAAATTTGGATTATTAAAATTTGAAGGTTTTTTAGATCAAATAGAACATTCACTTATATATACTCAAATTTAACTTTCCCTTATGCCTTTACTGTGTTGAAGGGATTTATAAGGGTGTTTTTGATGTTTCTTCTCATTCTCTAAGGAATTCAGTCAAATTAATTGTGTGTCTGGACCTAAAATTGAGGGTAAAATAATGACGATTAATTTTATTTTTTCATATTTTTTCCATTCTACAAAACATTTTAATATGAATTTTGTCCACAAGTATTATTATTCATAAAAATGATAAGGCTATTTTATTTTAAGGATTGGTGTATCATCTATATAGGTATGATCTAGTGTTTATTAATTTCTAATTTCATGAAAAATAAATCTAATTGAGTTGATTGAGATTATTTTCCATTATAATAAATAATATATAAATATTTTTTTAGGTGATTTTAAATAAACGTTGTTTTGATTATAATATGAATTTTAAAGTATTATTTTATATCATTATTTTTATACAATAACGTTCCATTAAATGAATTAAGATTAATATTAACGTTTGGTTATGGACATTTCATTAATGAAAATGAGTATTTAAATTATTAATCTTGATTTGGGTTTAAAATGTGGATTTTTTAAGAATTATTTTATTGATTAATTTTCTTATGTTTTTTTTGAAATATTTATAATTTATTTTTATGGGACCATAACAGTGGTCGTGATTTTTCATTATAAACTATTATTATTAAAGAAAAATATTTTTAAAATTATGTTATATATAATTATTGAGAAATAATCCCACCACTTGGTTCTTATATTACATATTCATATAGAGAGATTGCAGAAAATATATAATGAGATAATATAACTATAACATCTTTATTTTTTATAAATATTATGAAAAAATTTCATGTTATAATTTCAAATGTAAATGTGAATTTTCATCTATTTTTAATGACATAAACATAATATTTTTAATTATATTTTAACTATAATTAGGCTCCTTTATACAATAAATGTTATTCTTTAAATTTTTTATTGAAGTATTATAGAAATTTTAAAATAAAAATTAATTATCAAAATAATTTTAAAAAAATATCATTCAATGAATTCATGATTCTATATATATGTATAGTTTTATTTGACAACTACATTACTTCTAATAACAGTTTTATTTTCATATTTTGAAGTAAATTATAAGGAATTAATTATAATCAAACTGTTAATAAAGTATGATAGTTGTTTTGATAGTTATATAATTATAATATATAACCCTTGTGAATAATTTATTATCATTTAATGTCATATTTTATTTTATTCAAATCATATGATAAAATTAATATTTAGATTATATATTTACATTGAAATATAGTTGTACTAATCAATTAAAAATTTACATAACAATTTATTTTTTATTTTATTTTTATCATATTATATGTATATATTTTTATAATCTTAGAAGATAACTTTTTAAATATTAAGTAATATGTTTTACGCTGAAAAAATGTAATGAATTATTTTTTATTTTCATTTAACATTGTACTTTCTTATGTTTTGTTTTTAATAAATTTTCTTAGGATCAAGGATTTGGTCTTCCAAATATATGGTTCACACATTCGAGTTCAAAACATAATTTATTATAAAAATTTTGTTTTCAAACACATAATTAAAATTATATTTTGTTAAGGTAGTAAAAATAAAATTAGCACTTCTATTGACATAACTTTGTAATAATAATTTTTAATGTTCCTAAAAAATATATTTTCCTAAATATTAATTTAAATAATAAATTTCACATAATTAAAAGATAATTTAATAAAATGGATGTTATGTTTGAAATATATAAACAAGTGATTGTAAAATATTTAAAAATTAATTAATTATAAGTATATAAATTTAATCACTCATGACAAAAGAAATAGTTATGATTCTAAATAAATTGATTTTCAATGTATTATATGATTTTTATTCAAATTAAATTATAATATTAATAATTTTGGTCTGATCAAAAATGCTTTTTTTTAAATCATCACATAGAAATTATCTTAGAGTGATTTCATTAATATTTTTTTAGAAAAATTAAAATTTCATGAAAAATAAATAATTACATTTTTACGCAAACCAAAAATTTTATGATGCCTTCATGATAAGAAGTTGAAGTTTAAACATATAAAACATTTTTTGAAACATGAAAAAATGTCAATGAGTAAAAATATTAATTTAAAAAATATTTTGAATTTATAAACCTTTATTTGACCGTTTAAATCCACAATTATATTTTATTCCAATAAAAGGCTATAAGTTATTCTTTATATTGTATGAAATATTTTCAAGATTAATTTCAGTAATCAGTGTATTTAAATTTCATTGATGCTTACCTTTGTTAATATTATACTTATGAATCATCACTATTCATATTCTTTGACCTAAATAATTGAATAATTTAAGCTTTATTTTCAAATACTTATTCCCCTTGTTTATATAAACAACCTTACTCCACCCCTTTATCCCCACATCCGAACTGTTTTTATTAGCTATGATCTTGTCAAATACCTCTCTAGACTATCCTATACATGTCATTATTCCACTAATATGATTAAAAATACTTCCTTACAAGGCTTTATAGGCAACCTATAGTAGGTGACTCGTGGTACAAGGGTGGGGCTCCTTATCCCACAACATTATTTTTAAACACATAGGTTATAATATCTATTAACCATCATATATATACACTATAATACATATAATTATATTATTTTCTCACCCTTTTGAAAAATTGTTGAAAGGGGATTACCCATTACCACTCATCAAACATCTTATTTTTCATAATTCTTTACTATATCGAAAGAAAATTTTCGAAATTAAAGTATTCTCATTTAAACCTACTTTCACCAATCATATCATGTAAGTGAGAATCCATAAAATAGTATTTCTGATATTCTATAATGTTTTTAAAAAACCCAATTATTAATTAGTTTTTCTTATTCTTATAAACTCTTTGAAAATACATCACTCATCCTTGGTTGTTTTCACACTTCCTAAGTGAATGAGGATGTTTTCTTCTACATATACATTTTTATGGATAATGATAAAAATTAATTTAACAATTTAATGTAAATATAACAATCAAATAATACCATATAGATGATTCAATTATGAAAATATATTATTGACAACAATCTTATTATAAGTGAACAATAAAAGTCATTTTAACCATTGAAAATGTTCCAACAAGAAAATACTACATCACTTGATACTATTTTTTGAAATATATTTAACTATTGAACTATTTTAAATCTATAATAACATTAAATTTGTAACTTTACACTTAAAGAGATTATGGAACCACTGGGCAGTGACAACCATCCATTACTATTTTCATAAATTAGTTTTGGAATGATATATCAAACTACAAAAAAATGATTAATTAATGAAATATTAATCTAATAATTGAATAGTAAATTATTAAAAAACAATTAAAATATAGATTAATGATTGAATAAAAATGTTAAATGTTATGAAACAAATAATTAATTAATATAAAATAATAGTTTAATAGGTTATATGAAATATGAAGCAAGCTGGGACATAAGGTAAGGGGTTCCTGCCAAATATCTACCCATTAAAGTATTATTCATTTATTTTATATATTGCATTATATATGTAAAATCCATTATTTTTAATTTATATCTTACAATTTTATCCTCATTTATAATTAATTTAGGATTCCATGTCATTCTTTTCATTCATATGGTTATGTTCACTATCACCCCTATATATTTATCTCTATATCTGTATAAATATTACTATATTTATAATATTATCACCTTATATAATTTTTTATCACCCTCTATTCTTTTTTTCAAGGGATATGAATGAAATCATGTTTCCCAATTTATTAATTTCTTAGGTGAAACCCTATAGAGCATATAAGGTATGATTTTCTGGATCTTCCTGCTTTTCCCAAATTATTCTTATATAATCCCCAACCTTAAGTCTTTTATTTATGGAATAAATCCTTTTTCATATGTTAATTTTGAGATTTTAGTATTATATATGATTTATTATCTTCTAGTTTTGGGTTTCTATATGATGTACGATTTTAAAAATAATTTTCCTATCATTATGTAACCCATTAAATTCTCATTGGTTTATTCCATGTTTATGATTTATGTATGATTTCTATATGAAATACATAGGAATTATATATTATAATGTGATGGGTGAGAATATAAGTATATTTCCCCAGAATCAATAGGGTAATGGTTTTATCTGATGATATATTATGTACGATGCATGGGTAGGGAGCCTAAAAAATTATTTTATGTTTTCTTAGAAGTTAGACATGATGGTTTCTATGATTTCACGAGTTATTTTTGTTCCACATTCCTATGTAATTTTGAATAGGTTGAAACTATGTATCATTGTAAGAGTCCCACCTAGATGATTTAAACACCCTTGGAATGCTCTAATAAATATATATCATACTTTTAAGACCATTGTTTTATATAAATTATTACACGATTAATTATTTTTATATCATTACTTATTTTTACATCTTATGAATTCATGCCTATATTTCATTAATCATGAAATTTTTCCATGATCATGTACCTCACATACTTATGGCCTATAGGTAATTTTACAATGTCTCATTGATAATGTTTTACCCCTTATAGGGTTCTTGACCTTACTTATTTTGTAATTTACCCAATTTTCCAAGGTGATCATTGCTGAAAATGATATTTTTTATTAGAATATATAGTGTCTATGATTAATGATTGATTAAATTTTATAGATTTAAGATGTAATATTTTCTTTTTTAACAAATACAACAATATTTGGATTCTAAAAATTGGTTTTTATTCTTATTATGTATAAAAACTTTTATTTTTTGAATCAGATCTGGAATTGAAGTTCTATGTTGTATCAAAAAAATTATACCTTATCTAAATGTAAGTTATGGGGAGATAAAAGGTTTTGAGTGGGGTTCTTTAAATGAGTGATAAATTTGATCATAAGTTTTATAATTGGTGTATAATCTACTATACACATAAATATGATCCCTATATAAAGTGTTAATTGTATATATTATCTCTTATTTTTATTTCCCTTTCTCTTTGAATGTGATTTGATACTTTGAAGTTGGTGATTATGATGTGGTTTTACTATTAAAATTAAATTTTTAGGTAGTTTTTCTTTTTAATATGAAACTATAAAGAGAGTTAGATTTATCATAAGTCAAATTTAACTCTTGTTAGATTTAGGATTATTAAAATAATTATTATTTTTATATCAATAATTATATTTAAAGTGGTTTTCTTAAAAGTATTGATTTTAAGTATTTGTTAATTTTTAAATTACGTCATTAGAATATATAGGGCTTAACATGCCTGAAAAACTTTAGAAGTAATTTTTAGATATCCTATTGAGTATTAATTTTTTCATTATCTAGAAGTATTTTCTTAGCATTCATTTAGATGTTATATGTCATGATAATGGAAAATTTTACTTATTTATTAGGGATGAAATATATTTAGGAGGGAAGACATATGGGGGAGAATTGGTATGTAGTTGATGTACCTTATAACCCATGGAGGATTTTTAAATAAACCTAGTGGATAATTGTATTATATTGTATTTCATTTTTTTGATAATATTTTATATGATAACTTAAGAATATTTTGATAAACATTAATTTTTATATATTTATTATTGTTTTAGAATTATGATGATCTATTACAATGGAGTTATATTAAAATTTCATCACATAAGTTTCTTTAATATTTATTAAGAAACAAATTACACAATATATTCTGTTATCATCCCTTGAATATTTTTTATAGCCTCTAACATTAATGTAACATTCTTGAGGTAATGGAAATGATTATTTTAATTTAATGATTGTTATATAAGATTTAAAGTTGTTATAAGGGTTTATATTGTAATTACATGGACCCATTCTACTAAACTGTTCCCATACTGATGGTATCATAAGACCTCATACATTCTTCTTTGAACCATAGAGGATACTAACTAGTCGTTATGGTCTATGGTGTTACCATGGGGAAACTACACACTCATATCCGATTGAAACAACATAGCATAAAAAACCAAATTACATAAAAAAATAGAGTAAGAATAAATCAACAAGAAACAATAATCATTAATAAATGAATTCATAAGCATATAATCATATATCCTAATTGATTTTCTACCCTAACAATCACATATAAACATAATTAAAAAATAAAAAATAAATGGTCGATCTTGTACAATCCCTAAGCCCCACCTCATCAATTATTTAAATCCTATTAAACCAATTCTAACTCAATCATGCACAACTGATCCTCTTCCTTACCTAAACAAGTGAACATGATGTATTCTAGAGATCCCAAGTTACATGGTTACCTGAGTAGGGTGTGAATAAAAATCAGAAGGTCACCACCAATAACCTCCTTAATATAACCTATAAAACTATGAATGATCATGTGAAATTATCTATTGAATAAATAAAACAAGAAACAAAATAATATATATCATGATCAATCCCTGGGTTATAAGGTGACACATGGAATTAATCATACCTACTTTGGAAAATATAAAAGTATATCTAGTCATAAATCCACCATCTTGAACCGAAGTCAATACACCCCCCTTCCTTGGAATAAGTAACCTCATATGAATCCTAGGGTAATAACTGATCCCCACCATGAAATAAGTAAGAGGTCATCCAAAATTCATGGGAAGAATCTCCATGTCGAGAAACACATAATGATCATCTAGAAACTATTGAGTAGACTCTAACAATAGAAAAAAACATACATATCATCTAGAAACTTATGGAAAGACTCTCACCATCAGGAAAAACATACAAATAATTTGAATACATAGGGGTGTACACACCATGCTAGGAAACTAAGTACCATCATTTGAAAACCCAATTTTGTGCCTATACTCTACCAGGAAACATTTGAAAGTCAAACACCAAGGGTATCCTCCCTTACTAGGATCGTCTCACATCACACACCATCCTTAAATGGATTGGGAAATATCTCAACCCCATCAAACATTTCATAGATTGGATTCTCAAGAATAAAACCAATATTCATCAGTATAGGCATGGGTTGATTGTGACCCTAAACACTTGTATTCTATCCATAATATCATTCTTTTTATGGAATCAATTTTTTTAATTTAAAGATCAATTTTACTCTATGGTAAGACCCTATATCACATGCCACATAAGAACATTAGATATAATTTAGGGATGTTTGTAGGACCAACAACCACATTAAAATCCATTTCCTCTAATATAAAAACTGTCCAATCTCACCCAAACCCATCCAAGTCTAACCAGACATCTTCCATCAACACATGGACTTATTTAAAGTCATCCAAACTAATAAAATTGATTATATCAATTGGTAATTTATTTTCAATTTTATCTAGTTAGGAATAGATACCTAATAACATACTGGGACATCCCACCACAATAAAATTTAGAGCAACCACCTTTAAGAGGTCCATTTAATACTCCAAACACCATTCTTAAAAAATACCTAACAATCAGCATACATTCAACAACTATTTTAATTTAATTTAAACAAAATCTCTAAATAATTTTTTTTTGACATAAATCTCTTGAAACAATGAGAAACAACATACATTCATCATCATACGATTTCCTCTAAACACATCAATTAAAAACCCCATCATATTGAGATCATTCCACTATGATATGGTGGAAATATCTTCAGATCCCAAAAACAAGTCACCCATGATCAAGGGGATAAAAAGTAGAAGTATTATTAAGGATAATGAGGTGAATACTCACCTTAAATCCTACAAAAATCACATAAACACCCACCCATAATTAAACAACATCAAGAGGAGGAAGGGAGGAAGGACCTCTATGGTCTAGTTTGTGTTAGAGAGAGAAGAGAGGCTGGGTGAGGGATTAAAATATACGGGGGTAAGGTAATTTTACAATTTTTTTGGAATTATTTACCATCACATGGTTACTATATAGTTTTCCAAACTACATGCCAACCAACTCACATTTTCTTAGTCCATACCCCTCACACTATTTGGACAAACAATTTACCAAAACTATGCGCTAACCCTGAAGATCCATTTGAAACATGAATTATAGGTTTTTCAAGGTTTTTCTGTAATCATGATGCAACTGTGTACCATATCCCATGAAAAACCAACCCACGTGGTCTGCTAAAACAGTATTACCTAACAAAGTGGTAACTCTATAAGAGAGGTAAATCCCATTTCATCCTTCTAATTTTCTCCAGAAGCTATCGAGATACACCCAAGTACACAAGACACCTCCCAAAACATGATACAAATCTAAAAAGATATTACTAAGATTATCCAACTACTAGAATTAAATTTTGAAACATAAATCATAAAACAAATACCACTTTGGAATTAAAAAAATCAAATTCCATTTGAAATTCACAACCTGTAATGATGTGAGAAATTAAAAACTCCCCACCGTCAAACTTATCATCCCCTTGAATACAGTGTGATCCTTTAACATACAATTTTACCCTACCCCACTAATCAACTCATGATCAATTTTATGTTTTTCTATCCCCAAAATCTAATCAAGAATCCACTACACTATACCCAACATTAGGTGAATTATTTATAAATTCCAGAGTCAATAGATCATTATCAACACTAATATTGATATAGTTTTAAATGAAACATTTTTATCTTAATACAATAGGGAATCATTTACCGACTCATTCCAAAGAACATGGTGCTCCCCATTATAAGACTCTATTCATAAAGTCCAATCTGATCCATAGTGCTCATGACCCTTAGAATCGCTTAATAATATGTATTTCTAGCTTTCCAATAACCCGATCAAGGTGATTTCCATCCCACCACACCAAATCGCACTTTAAAACATTGTCCGTATATCCTATGGATGAATTTTCCCAAAACATTCTTGCTCACACCAACTAGTGCACTATATCATATCTCAATGAGGGTCTCTAAATCATCATATGCATTAGAATATTTTCAAAACACCCACTTTGAAGTTTGAACCTATCACTCTAGGTTATTATCAATGTTGGATCCCCGACCAAATAAACCTATAATAATACACTCACCTTGAGTATAGTGAACCATTTATCGGAAACATCCTTGGATTAAATACAATACCATCATAATCTCGATGTTAATGTATAAAATATATACAATAATGTGTATGAATCACCCATTTGGTATTCCCTAGTGAACCAAGCGAATTTTGATCGACCTGAACAACAACATCATAATTCTACCTCTATCATCCAAAAATGGTCTCATCACTACAAAGACCCTACGAAAATTAGGGTGGTACCTCCATGGTCCACACTCCATCCATTATCACATGTAATGAATGAACATTACTATCCCACTCATACTCCAGTGCCAACCTGAAAAATTATTCCCTACCCATTCACAACTAATAAAGAACATCATACTCAATATATACTAAAATTTATCCATAATGAGGGACACACCATACAATATCCAATGATGTGCCTCCCACCATATGGATTCTCATACACTTCTCCTCAAGTGTAACCTCAACAAATTGAATTTTCATGCAAGTTTCAATTATCCTCATCAATTCTCAAGGACCAATAAATACCTATTACCATCCATATATGGTGTGATCTTAAAAAAGGAATCACATAGCAATATCTTAAAAATGTTTGGCCACAAATTCCCCTAATAATTCCATAAAAACCATATATCTCTAACTCACACATGGTCTCTCATTGATTCATAATTGAAAAGACATTATATGTAACCAACATGTGATACCTCAATCTCATCCAATATAATAGGTGTACACTCCCATACCAGCAAATAACAAAACCTAAAGCATGCTTCCATGATTCACACATCATAAAACATTTGATAACACACCTAAATACTGAGAATTCTCACCACATGTCAATCTATTTTAGCCAAAAGAACCTTGGTGATCCAGCTCTAACATACATAAGGAATCCAACTGTTTACAATTTTAAGTACATGATCACTCTCTAATTTGTTGTCATATAAAAAAATTTATAACCACAAATTATCCAAACTGGATTAACATATCAAGGATCAAAATCCTCTATTTCATCAGAATCTATACCCAAAATAACTAATGATAGTCATCAAATTGATCCTATCCTCCAAAACCATCACTGATATAGAATAACCCGAAGGGATTTACACCATGAAATCCAAAGGTAACTCAATAAATATACTATATACATGTTAGAACATAACATGAATTGATTCTATAAGCTTTTGAATATATCCATAAAACATATCTCTAAATAAATCAGAATTTTATTTAAACACCTATCTTGAATTACCCTTATATACACTACTTAGCTCACCAATTGTCCCGAACCGTACTCGGGACCCATGCCGTGACTACACCAAGCCCACCGTCCATAGGACAGGGGTTGGAGACTAGCACCAAAGGCATAAATCCCGATAAACTGGAAGGCATTGCCTTTATGAAACATAAACACACACACACACCCAGAGTACAAGCGGAAGTAAACACTAAGTAAAACTGAAAACAAAATTTTTGCTGAAAGTAAGGGGCTGAAAATAAAATCCCAACTGTAAATTAAAAGTAAAAGACAAAATAGTTGGAAGGTGATAAGAATCTCCTGGATCATCCACCAAGTTTCATACATGAAGGGTAGGTACAAATAGCGCAACTCCTAGATCATCCACCACGGATACTACCTGAATGGTAGGTACATATAGCCTCCTTAGCATCCTCATCTATCAACGTCCCCCGGTACCGAATTGTTGTGTGGTACACCTCCGGGTACCGACTCATCATGAGGTCCACCTCCAGGCGCCATCCAGTCCTCGTACACTTGGCCTCTGTTAGCGGTGTCCATCGTCTTTATCCAACACAATGAGGTGCGGGCATAACCCATGCAGGGGTGAGTATAACGATACTCAGTAGGGACACCGAGACCCTCAAGGTCTCACTAAATCTAAAAAGGATAAATTAAAAATAAATATCTCAACAGGTAACCTTAACTTAGGTATATGCCCATACATATACATAAGTTATCAAGAAACCCATATCAATCATGAGGTAAACACAAAGGTCATTGACTCAGCTCAAACTAGGATTTTTATTATCGAAACCACCACTGCAGGAGAACTCCTTCTATGTCGAGTACAGTGGCCCTTCCACGACTCTGAGGCGTTACTCACTAACCATATACTGTAGAGGTACTCCTCCTGTCGAGTACCGCGGGCCTGCTGCCAAATACCGGGTGCTCCATCTGCTAAGGGTCTGCCGCCAAATACCAGGCGCTCTCCCTAATATCCTATAGAGATAATCCTCTTGTAGAGTACCGTGGGTCTGCTACCAACTATGAGGTGCTCCGTCTGCCGTGGGTCTGCAGCCAAATACCAGGCACTCCGTCCACTGGGCTAACCGAATCACTATGAGTCGAATCGGTCAAGCAGTCATTGGCTCTACAGCTACTCGGTCTCCGCAATCCGTACGCTCGTCTTCAGGAGGGTCAGCTCCACGAGCTACTGGTCATTACATCCAAGTGTCATGAAGTCTCATGTATAAGTAACACAAAGGACCATATTATCATAGGGGTCTCAACTCAATAGAATTCGCGTCAATCAGACGCCCTGTCTGTGAGTTATTAGCATTTCTGATCCAGGGGCTCGGTTTGATTTCATGTACATTCCAACCCAATAATGCTCCAACTGCGTCCAACCTTAGGTGAAGTATTCCAAAGGAATCGTCTCATCAATAGTAATCCAGTAAAGTCGACGTCACGTCAATCGGATGTCCGGAGCTCAAGTTATAAGCATTTCCGCTCTCAGGGCCTGGTTGGTTTCGAGTTCAAACCAAACCAGCCATACACAAACTTTACCGAAAACTTGGGTGTAATATACTAAGACGACTGTCCTGATCCAAGAAATCATACGCAACTGACGGTGAATCAATCAGAGGTCCGTATCTCAATATATGTCCGTTTAACCAAAAACAGTCCGAAAATAGGGGGTCTGGGCCCGGTCCGACCCAGCCCAAAACCCCCAGGGTCAGCTCGGCCTGGTGCTGGTAGCCCGGCCCAGCACTGGCTGCTCGGCCTGGTGCCAGCGGCCCGTCCTGGCGCTGGCGGCCCGACCCAGCGCTGGCGGCCCAGCCCGGCAACCGGTTGCGGCTCGGCCAGCGCGTCCGAGCGTTGCATGGAGCGGGGTGTTACACCCCCACTGGTTTTACTAAACAGCTGACCATAATGGCTGGACTTTGGGTAACCATGGGACCCCCTCCGGTCCCGCCTCTTGGTGGTGCTGGCGGCCGGCATAGCCGGCCACCCTTCCGGATCCGCCGTGGGCTTAGGTCGCAGCTTTGTTCAACTGGCATGGCACGACGACGCCGCGCTCCCCGCCGCACCCCACCGCCACGGACCGCCCCATCAGCGGACCCTTGATGATCCAATGCGGTGCGATGGTGCCTTTCCCCTCTGCCTTGACCACATCTCTTATAGTTCCGACGTGGCGTGATCGCGCTGTGCCCCTCCGCCGCGGCCCGACTCTACTCTGTGCGGTATGTTGGTACCGCACCTTTGCCGCGACCCGAAAATCATGCACCGACGATCCACTTGTGGTCAGACCATCACTGGACTGTTCTTCATAGTCCGCCTCCATCGTCCACAAACAACAACGAGAGGGGAAGGGTCGGACCATGTTCATGCGGTCCAAGTCCTTCCTCATCAAGATGGTATCAAACAGCCAAACGAAGCTCAAAAATTTGAAGAACGTTGATGAACGACATTAAAAATTGAACATAAAAACCCCTACCTTGTAAAATGGCATTAAATGATGGATAGTCGCGGAATATGGGCATCACGGAAGACAGGCGCGGTTCCGTCAACATCGAGAAGGAAGGAGCCGAGGGTGGCATCAGCGTTCTTTGTTCTTCGTTCTTCATTGGAGGAAGAGGAAAACTCTCCATGTGCTGGGTATCATAATTTGCTTCTCGTGTTCCGCCGCTTGAAGAAGCCGTCCATAACACCTTCCCCTAGACTCCTTTATATAGGAGTGGGAAGCTTTTTCGTTGGCATGCAAGTCAAAAATGGAAGATTTATAACAGAGGGCTCCACCCAATTAATCAGCTGCGGTGGCACATTAAAATGGGGAGGAAGTCAAAAAGGGGGTTATTGGCCCGGGTGGTCCCCACAGAAGAATATCCTCCAGAGGATATTTCTTAGTGGGACCCACCATTAATTAACCACAAAAAGGAAGGGGGGTGGTTAATGCTTCGGTGGTCCCCTCATTAAAAAGGGAGGTTTCATCCTCCTCAATTATGAGGGGGATTTAAACCTAGAGGCTCTCCCTCATAAATGAGGGGGAGTCAAGGAGTTATGAGTCCCCTCCCATTAATGGGTGGCCTCGTGTGGTTTCCACCATAATCAACCTCACATGGGAGGTTAGATCTCTGTGGGCCCCACCACCATAACCTCTCATGGGGGGTTAGGGTGTGGCGGTCCCACCACCAACTCCCAAGTGGAGCTTCTAACCACTTTATCCACACGGTATGTGTTTAACAAAATAAAATAAATTGTTCACTATTTTTTTATTAACCCACGTAAAACCCCAAAAACTAACATTCATACAGGATCATCTGCCATCGAGGTGAAAGTATTCGTAAGCAAAAACTCGCGCTACGAGTTAAATGATGCCCTAAGATTTCAATTCCGAGCACCGATTCAAAAGATATAAATACCCGTTCATTTGTTTTCTGATTGTAACTGAGCTAAACTTTAGAAATTGTTTCCAGGCACACTGGGCCTCAGAATCAAGTTCTGCCAGAAGCCATCGAATCATAAAATTCCAAATAAATTAGGAAAAAAATTCTTTGAAACTTCTGGGTCTTTAAATTAGTTCCACGTCAGGGCTTTACGTCCCCATAAAGCTACAACACAAACTAGGGAAACTAAAGGAGGTACCAAGCACACATCTGATCCTTTTGCTCCCATGTTCTCTCCTGGAGGTTCTCGTGCTGCCAACAAAAGCACACAATATGAATTGACCATCCTCACTGGACCTGCTCCTGTCGATCCCCAACCTCTACTGCAACCATGTGAAGGTCTCCCCGTCATCGATGTCCATCTACCCATGGTCGGTGATGATGGATAGGTCATGCACACATCTCTTCAACTGAGATACATGGATGACATCATGCACCCGGTGTATCGGAGGTGGAAAGGCCAGGTGGTAAGCCACCTAGCCTACTATGTTGAGAACCTGGAAAAGTCTGATGAAATGAGGATATAACTTGCCGCCACTGCCAAAACTCCATAGAACCCATCGAGATGAGACTCTTAAGGTAATGTGGCTGCCATACTCAAACTCCAATGGTCTCTTCCCCTATCAGCATAGGAATTCTGTCTGCTCTGTGCAGTCTTCATCTGCTTCTGGATGATCTGCACCTTCTCCGTCATAGCATGGACCATCTTTGGTTTTACACATGCTAACTCCAACACTATCCACAAAGGATATCTAAAACGCGTCCAGATGCTGTCTTGCCACTCCTAACAGTTGAATGCCCAATCTCCTAAAATGAGCATATGCTAAAACATTCCCCTCCTTAGGAGTATAAAATATCTCGAAGTCATGGTCTAGGAAGATTTCAATCCATCACCGCTGTCTCAGGTTTATGTCCTTCTGAGAGAAGATACACCTGAGACAATTGAGTTGGAGAGAACTAGAAACCGTTCGCTCAACGAACAATGGCTGAGACTATCCAATTGTAAGAAATCATCTCCACCCTTATTCATCTACATTCTACCAAAGAACTGCTGATATTTCTCCACTGCCGAAAAGAGAAATCTGGTCTCATCCCCTAGATGAACCATGTTTTTTCGTAATACAGTAAATCCTGACGTGAATGGTAATATTTCATGCCATATACGACATCGTAAGGCCTCGACACTACTACCAAGAGATCCAACCATTACTCTCACCTCCAAGGGTTGAGTCACACTGTCGGTATCAGTGCATGGTTTTTGGGTCATCTCCAGTAGAAAACTCACAAGTGAGGGTCAAGTCAACAGTTTTAACCGAAACCTCTTAGTATCAACCATAAAAAAAGAGCGGGAAAGTAAACGTCACAATGATAAGTGTATTTTATTTCTACAGCTCAAGTACAAGACACAAGGAAAACACAAAAACAATAACACGGAAATTAGAAGCACAAAGAACAAAGGCCTCCATGACTGGAACTAGTCCTACTCCTGTCCACCTACTTTCAAAGCTCCATAGTCATATGCTTAAGCTACCTGAAGTTGTGCTCTCCCTTTTCCACCCACTCTTTGTGGTTTAGGTGGACCTTTGGGTGGTGGTGGTGGCAACACCTCGAAGCGTCGTCCACCTCCATCTGCACGACCAGCTCCTCTGCCTCTGACTCATTCTCCTTGCAGTCTGCCACGATCGAACCTATTCCTTTGACTAGGAGGTTCTTCATCTATCTGATGATCATCTGTATGGCGGGTCAGACAGTTAGGTGCCATGTTACAAGCCCGCTGCAGGAGTAACACTGCCCGCTCTTGACACAACTGGCTCTGACTCCACTCCGGTTTCTCTGCACAGCTGAACCTGAGTCATGCAGTCGACCACCAGTGGTTCTCGTCCTCTTGGACCCTTGTGTCGTCTGTCTACATTCAACTGCAGTAGACTCTGCTGCATGTCGACTAGTGGTGGGTCCCACTACTGGAGACTGATCAGTAAGGAAACTCTCCACTAGAAGGGATTGCTCCAAGACTCCCGTCTGCGTCGGAATTTTGCGAGAAAAAACTGAAGATCTAATCTCCTTCCTAATCCCCTACTCTAAATTCTGGGCCCTAAAGAACGGGTCACATACCATATCTGTAGAGTAGTGCAAGAAGTTTGTTAACCTTGATGAGTACTGAGCTACACTCATGCTGCCCTGATGCAAATGAAGTAGCTCCTGTATCCGCACCACTCAAAGAGTGGATGTTACAAAATCCACCCAGAAAAGACTCTCGAAGTCTACCCATAGAAGTGAGACCTCGTCATGCATCTGGAGCATCAGGATCCACCATCTGCCTATTGCTTCCTGAAGGAGGCTGGCAGCAAGGATCACCATGATGTACACTGGTGTACCTACTAGCCTGAAGACTCTCACCACATCGTCCAACTAATCCTCAGCCTCCTGTGGATCCAACTCTCCCCAAGAACCTAGGTGGCCTCTGGCGTTGGAACTCGTGCAGCGCGCACAAGTTGCATGTATTGACTGCTACTAGGGCTGGTGGCATCGGTGGCCCAATAGGTGGTAGTACCGCTGGTGCCTCCACTGGTGCCTCAAATGAAAGAGGACCCTATACTGAGGCGTCGTCACTCGGTGGGATGTCTGTATTTACAACACTCAAGGCTATAGCTGGTCGTCCGTGGGGAGGCATCCTGAAAGAAATAGATGCGACATTGTCAAAATACTATACCTGGTGAGATGACCTGGTTTGAGATGAATTAAACGAAACTTTTGAAAACACACACGCAAATAGTGTTTTTGTGAACTGAGTAAGAAATCAGAAATTAGGATCTGGGTGTACGGATATGTTGGCCGCCCACACCAACACTGGACTTCATGAACTGAAGACCACACTTAATACCCTTAACATTATTGCTTCAACGAAAGAAAATATCATATTTATATGTTTTAAAGTAGAACCGAATCCTCTATTACCAATTTTTCATGACCCGTCCTCAGGGCCCATGCCGTGAATACCCCAAGTCCACCTACCATTGGCGAGGGGCTGGTGACTAGCACCAAAGGCATAAATCCCAATAAAAGGGAAGGAATTTCCTTTATGAAACTTAAACACACACACAGACCCAGAGTACAAGCAGAAGTAAACACTAAGTAAAACTAAAAACAAAAGTAGTCCTGAAAGTAAGGGGCTGGAAATAGATGCTGAGTTGTAAAGTACATGTAAAAGACAAAACAGCTGGAAGGTGACAAGAAGCTCCTGGATTGTCCACCACGGATCATACCTGAAGGGTAGGTATATATAGCGCAACTCTTAGATCATCCGCAATGGATCCTACCTGAATGGTAGATACAAAGAGCCTCCTCAGCGTCCTCGTCCGTCAACCTTCTCCAGTACTGACTCGTTGTGTGGTCCAACTCCGGGTACCAACTCGTCGTGAGGTCCACCTCCAGGTGCCGTCCAGTCCTCGTACACTCAGCCTCCATCAGCGCTGTCCATCATCTGCATGCAACACAATGAGGTGCGGGCAGAGCCCGTGCATGGGTGAGTATAACGATACTTAGTAGGGACCCCGAGACCCTCAAGGTCTCACTAAATCCAAAAAGGATGAACCAAAAAGAATGATCTCAACAGATAACCTTTACTTGGGTATATTACCATACATATACCTAAGTTATCAAGTAACCTATCTCAATCATGAGGTAAACACAAAGGTAATTGACTCAGCTCAATTTTTTTTTATTATCGAAACCACAACTCCTGGAGAACTCCTCCTTTATCGAGTACAGTGGCCCTGTCACGAATCCGAGGTGCTACTCACTAACCTTAGACTGCTAAGGAACTCCTCTTGTCGAGTACCACGATTTTACTACCAAATACCGGGAGATCCGTCCGGTGAGGGTCTGCCACCAAATACCGGGTGCTCTCCCTAATAGCCTACATAGGTACTCCTCCTGCCGAGTACCGCGAGTCAGCTGCCAAATACCAGGTTCTCCGTCCACCGTGGGTCTCCCACCAAATACTGGGTGCTCCATCCACTAGGCTAACCGAATCACTATGAGTCGAATCTGTCAAATAGTCATCAGGTCTACAGCTAATCGGTCTCCGAACTTCGTACACTCGTCTCTAGGAGGGTCTGCTCCATGAGATACTGGTCATTACTTCCTAGTGTCACAAAGTCTCCCGTAGAAGTAACACAAAGGGCGACCTCATCCTAGGGGTCTCAACTCAACAGATGGCGCATCAATCAGACGCCCGGTCTGTGAGTTATTAGCATTTTCGTTCTAGGGGCTTGGTTGGATTTCGGGTACATTCCAACCCTACCATGAACCAAAAATGTCCAAACCTTAGGTGAATTATTCCAAAAGAACCTTCTCAACAATAGAAATCCAATAAAGTTGAAATCACGTCAATTGGACGTCCAGAGCTCAAGTTATAACCATTTTCGCTCCGAGGGCCCGGTTGGTTTCGAGTGTGAACCAACCCGGCCATACCCAAAATTTGCCTAAACCTTGGGTTTAATAAACCATAACGATAGTATCAATTCAACGAATCCTACACAACTGACGGTGCGTTGATCAGAGGTCTGTAGCTCAAGATATGTCCGTTTAACTGAAAACGGTTCAAAAATAGGGGGTCTGGGACCGGTCTGACCCGTCCAAACACCCCCTGGGTCGTCCTGAACTGGGTTAACCCGACCAATGTCCGGGTCCGGCCCGGTAGGGCGTGGCCCGGACTAGATGGCATGGCCTAGCCCGGTGCTGGGGGCTCGGCCCGGCCCGACACTGGCGGCCTGACTAGGGGCTGGAGGCCCGACCCGGCGGCCGATTGCAGCTCGGCCAGCGCGGACAGGCTTTGCACGGAGCAGGGGGTTACACCCCCACCAGTTATACAAAATGGCTGGCCGTGATGGCTGGATTTTGGGTAACTGCGGGACCCCCTCGGGTCCTGCCTCTTGGTGGCGCCACCGGCCGGCACATCCGGCCGCCCTTCCAGATCCACCGCAGCCTTTGGCCGCGGCTTTGTTGAACCGGTGCAGCGCGACGGCGTTTCACCCCACCGCCGCGGCCCACCCTGGACATGGCCCCTTGATGCTCTGGTATGTCATGACGGCACCGCGCCCCTCCTCCTCGGCCGCTTATCTTGTAGTTCCGGCACAGCACAACGACACCGCACCCCTCCACCGCAGCCCGGCTCTACTCCGCACGACACGTCGGTGCACCGCCTTTGCGGAAACCCGAAAATCATGAACTGATGATCTGCTTGTGGTCGGCCCATCGCCGGATGGTTCTTCATAGTCCGCATCCATCGTCCATAAACAACAATGAGAGGGGAAGGGTCGGACCGTGTTCATGATGTCTGATCCATTCCTCATCAAGATGGTATCAAGTGGCCAAACGAAACTCAAGAATTTGAAGAACATTGATAAATGACATTAAAACATCTACATAACAACCCCTACCTCGTAAAACGGCATTAAAAAATGGCGAGTTTCAGGATACGGGCGTCATGGAAGACAGGCGCCGTTCCTTCAATGTCGGGAAGGAAGGAGCCGAGGGTGGTGTCAGCGTTCTTCGTTCTTCGTTCTTCATTGGAGGAAGAGGAAAACTTTCCAAGTGTTGGGTTCCATGCTTTACTGCTAGAATTCCACCGCTTGAAGAATCCATCCATAACTACTTCCCCTAGACTCATTTATATAGGAGTGGCAGGGTTCGTCGTTGGAACACATGTCATAAATGGAGGATTTATAATAGAGGGTTCCACCCAATAAATCCACTGCGGTGGCGCATTAAAATGGGAAAGAAGTTAAAAAGGGTGTTATTGGACCAGGTGGTCCCCATAGAAGAATATCCTCCAAAGGGGGGATATTTCCTAGAGGGACCCACGATTAATTAACCACAAAAAGGAAATGGGGGGGGGGGTGGTGAATGCTTGGGTGGTCCGCTCATTAAAAAGGGAGGTTTCATCCTACTCAATTAAGAGGGGGATTTAATCCTAGAGGCTCTCCCTCATAAATGAGGGGGATTCAAGGAGTTATGATTCCCCTCCCATTAATGGGAGACCTTGTGCGGTTTCCACCACAATCAACCTCACATGGGAGGTTGGATCATAGTGGGACCCACCACCATAACCTCCCATGGGGGGTTAGGGTGTGGCGGTTCCACCACAAAATCCCAAGTGGAGCTTCTAACCACTTTATCCGCACGTAATGTGTTTAACAAAATAAAATAAATTGTTCACTATTTTATTTTATTAACCAACTTAAATCCCCATAAACTAACATTCATACCCGATCATCAGTAGTTGAGCTGAATGTCTTCTTTAGAAAAACCCCACGCTGCGATTTCAACAGTGCCCTCAGATTTCAATTCCAAGCACCGATTCAAAAGATAAAAAAACCTGTTCGTTCATTTAATGAACGTACCCGAGCTAAACTTTAGAAATTGATTCCGGGCACGCTGAGCCTCAGAATCAATTGCCGTCAGAAGCCATAGACTCATAAAATTCCAAATAAATTGAGAAAACAATATCCTTGAAATTTTAGGGTCTTTACACCAATATCGAAACTCATTCCTTAAAGGCACTAGTATGTCCCACCTAGCTAAAAAACGACGTCTCATGTAGCTCACTTCTCATGGGAAAAAATCTATTCTCCCAACTCAAATATCAGATAGAAACTCCTATACCAAAACACACTCTAGGGTTTATGTCTACATATACATAACATGCATGGAATGCTAAGCCGCCCATCCACTTTGGGAAACTAATCCTTACTATACATATACATAGGAGGATACCCACTTAGGGACTGCAATATAGTCTATCAACATATAACTACATCACCCCATGAAAATCCATATAAATTGAATCCATGGTCATATAGTTTGTTTAAAAACAATGCCTTTAAGAAATTATATGGGGAAACAACTTTTATATTATTTCTAACACTTTATGTAAGTAAAAAAAATTATTTTTAGATCTAGCATCAAGGAATAAAATTATTATTTAAGCGTGGTAAGGGTCACTATACATCCCTTACATAGAGGGACTGCATAGTCATCATCATATAACCTACCACATTGGGATCTATAACTTCTTGTATTTTTAGAGAGGTAAAAATCAGTTAATTTTAGGTATAAACCAATTTTTTTGTCTAATAAAGGTGGTTATGAATTATGTAATGATTCGAGAGCTTTCGAGTCCTGTTCAAGGATTAGTGCTTTGGTTTTTAGAGAAAAAGATGGATGTTTATAGTCAGTATATAGTTGGTAGTAACCGTATTTCTCAACAATGTGGCCTGAAAGAGAAGAAGAATAGTTCGATAAACCATGCGTGGGAGGATGCATAACCATGTGAAATGATGTAGACCTATTTTTGAGGTGATATTCATAGTGTGTTCATTTTTAGGAAAAACGGAGAAAACCATACATGTTTATTTCCACTTAAGTAGTGATCCATATAGTTTGGCACACAGTTTAGAAAACCATGTGACCAAACCATGAAAGATTTCAAATAGGTGGAAATGAACCTTTTCCCCTCCTTAAATTTATATTTCTCATCTATTTATCCCCACCTCATATAACCACCTCCCATATTCACTCGAGCTCAAATTCTCCTCCTTCTATGTGCTTTGAGCCTCCTCTCTCATGTGATGTTAAAATCACTCATCATCTATTGAATTGGATAACTACTAGTAATATCTTCAATTATATTTCTTTTTTTCATCATTTATCTCTATATAGAGAATGCTAAATTTATGTGATCTAATATGCCCTATTTTAGCTTATTCATATATTTCTCATATTTCTTCAATTCTATCATGTATTAGTGGCCGATAATGGAGGACGAGTCTTATAACTATAAAATATAGGTGGTCTATACCTTTTTTATTAAAATTTAATATGATTATAGTTTTTATCATAGTTTTTCATGTCATCATATTTTATGTTTCTTTTTTAAATGAATAATATATAGAATTAATCATTTTAAAACATTATTTGATACCTCATTTAGATTTGAAATAGTTGGAGGTATCTA
This sequence comes from Viscum album, assembly GCA_963277665.1. NCBI lineage: Eukaryota > Viridiplantae > Streptophyta > Magnoliopsida > Santalales > Viscaceae > Viscum > Viscum album. Next base: position 403,432,867 of record OY728137.1, on the reverse strand, counting down.
ACCTCCTCCCAAACCACCCCTTAAGGTGTGTTCATTTAATGAATCTGATTATGAAACCCCTTTTCCAATATTGAGTTTCCACTGATGAGTGGAAGCCCTATATGAAATTAAAAGGGGATGTTAAAGGTTAAATACCTCTTATGGAACCTTTCCATTTATAAATTAAGGGAATGGTTAAATGGTTTAATCGTGATCAATTAAATGAGGTGTATGACCTCTTTTATAATGAATTATTGTAAATTGTTGGAAATGTGGAATGAAAACTAACAATCCCCTTATTTTATCACATTTTAGTGAGTTGATTAAAAAATTTAATCTAAAGAAATAAATTGTAAAAAATGGAATGGACACTAAAATCCCCCCTTGATCATTTATATAAAAAGATTTATGATATATAATTTTTTTTACAGAATAGATATTGTAGTATGGAAATGAAGAATTATTATATTGGATTCCTTGGACTATTATATTGGATATGGATTTCTAGGAACACCTTAGAATTGGTCTTTGGGAGCCAGCCATGTTTATACTATGTTTTCTATGGATGTGCTCATTGATCTTGAAGAGGACACCCTGGTTAATTCCCTTTAGTCCTATCCCATGTTGGAATACATTATAATATTCTTTCTATTGATGATCTCTATAGAATCGAATAGGATGACTTGGTTAATGTCCCAGATTCCTATCCCTCATAGGTCTTATAATTGATATATTCATCAGATTCCATAACCGATACATTACTATTGTATATATTTTTTATTATTGATAAACTTATTGTCACATAATGTACTCATATATTGGATTGAATCACTTTATCATTTCATATTTCTTCTTGTTTTACCTACACAATGTTACATCTTATATAAACATGTTATATTTTTTGTAGACACTATTGACGGTGGCCCACTGAGTATATCCATCACCCTATTCAGTCCATCGATTGATACTCAGAAAGCCTTTGTGGTTATAGGTAGGGAAAAAGGAAAGAGTCCATCTTTGGAAGCCAAATTTCTATTTTACTAGGCTTGAGTATGGGAGTAGAGGACTAGGCATATGCTCATGATTCTAGTGGAGATAGATTTTTGTAATTTTTGTGCTTTTGTATAGAATGTTTTATCTCCATGATAGTCTATTACCCATGTATCTCCCCATTTTTTTAATAGGATGACATGATAATCATGTTTTTATGATATTGAATATGGTTTTATAGTTGTTATTTCAAGTATATTTAATATAATTGGATGATTTACTTATTCTTTTGCCTTATTACTATGTTAATTTTTGTTTTTTATTATTTTTTTGTAATTTTTTGTTGTAATATGATCACATGGGTATAATATCCCCTCCAAAATACACATTAAAATCCATGTCCTCTAATATAAATCCCAACCAATCTCACATAAGCTCATTCAATTATAACCAACCATCTTCTATCAACACATGAGCCTATCTAAAGCCATCCAAACCAATAATATCAATAATATCAATTGATTATTTATTTTAAATTTTATCCATATTGGAATAGATACCTAATAAGTCACTGGGATATCCCACCACACAAAAAACATGACCAACCACCTTTAAGAGGTTCATTTAAGACTAAAAACACCATTATGAAAGAAATTCCTAATAATTAGTATGAACTAAATATCTATTTTAATTTTATTTTAACCCAAATTCTTAAATAAATTCATTGGGTGACATACCTATTATGAAACAATGAGAAAAACATGCATAAATCATCCTAAGATGTCCTCTAGACACATTGAGAAAAACCCTCATCACATCAAGATGATTCAACTATGATCTTCTAGAAGAATCTCAAGAACCCAAATTAAAAAAAACCTAAGATCAAATGTAATGAAATGATAAGTATGATTAAGGATAAATAAAGGAATACTCACCTTAAATCCTACTAAAATCACATCATGACCCACCCATAATTGAATAATATCGAGAGGACGAAGGGAGGGAGGACCACCATGGTCTCATTTGTGCGGGAGAGAAGAGAGGATTGATGAGGGATTAAAATATAATGGGGTAAGGTAATTTTAAATTTTTTTATGAATTATTTATAGTCACATGGTTAGAATATATTATTAAAAACCACGTGCCAATCAATTCACATTTTCCCAGGCTACACCCCCTCACACTATTTGGACACACACTTTACCAAAACTATGCACTAACCCTGGAGATCCATTTGAAATATTAATTATAGGTTTTGGATGGTTTTTCTATAATCATGCAGAAACCATGTACCATATTCAAAGAAAAACCAACCAATGTGGTTTACTCCCACAACATTAACTCACATGTGGTAACTATGGTAGAGAGGAAAAACTCATTTACAAATTCTAATTTTCTCATGAATCTCTTAATATACACCCTAGTACCCAAGACACCTCCCAAAACAAGATATAAAAAAAATATATTATTAAGATGCTACAACTATTGGATTTTTAAATGGAATATCAAATATAAAAACTAACCCAACATTATAATTAAAAAATATAATTCCCTTTGAAATTCACCACCCGTAATGATTCGAGTCATTAAAAACTCCCCACTATCATAATCACCATCCTCTATAATTTTTGGTTGTCCTTTAACCAAATTTTTTATCCTATCCCATTAATCTATTCCTAACAAATTTTCTTTGTTCTATCCCCAAACACCAAACAAGAATCTACTACACAATACCCTAATAAATTATTTATACAAATCCATGTCACTAGCTAATTGTCAACAATAATATTGAGATTGTTCTCAATGACACCTTTATATCAAAATAAACCAGGGAATCATTTACCAATTCATTCCCTGGAAAACAATGATCCCCATTATAAGAATCTGTTCATAAAGTCCAATCCAAGCCAAGGTGCTCCTGATCCTCATAATTTCTGAATAATATGGTTTTCCTATAGTCCAATAACCTAAGCAATGTGTTTTTTATCCCACCACACAAAATTACACCTAAAAACATTAGTCAAATATCCTAGGCCTGAATTTATCCAAAAATATTCTTGGTCACACCCACTAGTGCACTGTCTCATATCCCAAATATAGTACAAAAATCATTAGAGGCATAAAAAGATATTTTAAACACTGAATTTAGATTCTAAACCTAACACTATATGTTATTATCATAGTTGGAACCTCAACCAAATAAAACAGTAATAATACACTCACCCAGAGCACCAGTGCACCGTTGATCTGACACAACCTTGGATTACATATAAAACCATCCTAAGAATGATGCTAATGTATAAACTCTATACAATAATGTATATAAATATCACATTTTGTATTCCCAATAAACCAAGTAAAATTTTACCCACCTTCACATAAACATCATAATTACTCTTCGATCATCCAAAAAATAGTCTCATCACTCTAACGATGTTACGAACATTAAGGGTAGTACCTATATATTTCACGCTCCATCCATTATCACTTGTAATGAATAGACATGCATATCCCACTCATACTGAATCGGTAATATGAAGGATCAATCAACACTGATTCTCAATTAATAACAAACATCATACTCAACATCCACTAATATTTATCCATATTGTGTGACACATCATCCAACATCAAATGGTGTTCTTCCCACCATATTGATTCTCATACACTATAGTTCAAGTGTAACCTCAATATATTGTAATATCCTGTGAGTTGTACTCATCCTGAGCCATTCACAAGGACTCATTAATTCCAATTACCATATATATATATATATGTTTTCATCAAAAAATGAGAATCCCATCCCAATATCTTCAAAAATTTGGGCAACCAATTCCCCTAATCATTACATAATAACCAAAGATCCTTTACTCACGCATGGTCTCTAATTGATTCATAATTAAAACAAAACTGCATGTAACCAGTGTTTGGAACCTCAATATCATCCAAGATAATAGGTGTAAAATCTCACACCACCTAATCACACAACCTGAAACATGCTTCCATGAGTCACACATCATCAAATTTATGCTCACATACCATACCACTGACCATGCTCACCACATGTCAATCTATTTTAGCCAAAAGCACCTTGGTGTTCCCTCTCCAACAGACCTAAGGAATCCAACTATTTCCAAGCCCAATCATATTGTCACTCACTATCTTTATATCATATAAAAAGGTGTCTAACCACACTCTATCCAATATAGATCCACGCATCTAGGATCATGATCCTCTATTTCATCAAAAATGGTACCCAAAATAATTAATTATAGGCATCAAACCAGTCCTATCCTCCAAAACCATCATTGATATCAAATAACCTATAGTTCACTACGTCATGAAATCCCAAGGCACCTCATTGAATATACTATATACTCAGTAGAACATACTTTTCATTGATTTCATAAGTTAAATCATGTATCCATACATCATATCTCTAAAGAACTCAAAATTTTAGGTTAACCCCAATCCTCAATTACCCTTATATATACCACTTATCTAACCAATATCCAAAATCATTATTTAAAGGCACTAGGATGTACCACATAACCAAAAAATCAGGTCTGAAGTAGATTATTGGTCATGGAGAAACAACTATTCTTCCAACTCAAATATCATAAGGCAACTCAAATACCAAAACACTCTCTAGGGTTCATGTATACATATACATAACATGCATGGAATGATAATCCATCCACCCACTTTGGGAATGTAATACTTAACCTTCATATACAAAGGAGGATACCCACTCAAGGGATACAATATCATCTATCAACATTTAACTACATCACCCCATACAAATATGTATCGATTGAATTAATGGTAATATAGTTCAGTTAAAAAAATGCCATCAAGAAATTACATGGGAAAATAGATTATATATTATTTCCAACAATTTAAGAAATTTTTAAAAAATTCATTTCAGAAATAGAATAAAGGAATGAAATTCTTATATTAATATAGTAAGGGTCACTATACCTCCCTTACATAGAGGGACTGTATAGTTATTGTCAAATAACCTACCACATTGGGATTTATAATGTCCATGATTTTTATAGAGGTAAAGATCAGTTAATTTTTGGCATCAACCACATTATTTTTTTAATAAAGGTGGTTATGGATTATGTAAGGTGGTTAAGGAAGGGTTAAAGTGTTTTGGGGATTTTACAAGGCTTAGGGAACTTTTTTTAGAGATAAAGATAGAGGCCCATGGTCAACACACAATTTTTAGTAACTGTGTGTCTCAACAATGTGGCTTGAAAGGGAAGTATAAAAGTACGAAAAACCTTGTGAGGGAGGCTACATGACAATGTGAGATGGTGTAGACCTATTTTCAAGGTGATCTATTTGGTGTTCCCATTATTGGAAAATAGTGGGAAAACCATGCATGGTTATTTACACATAGGCAGTGAGCCCATCTAGTTAGGCACACAGTTTGGAAAACCATGCGGCCAAACCATGAACAATTTAAAATATGGAGAAATAAACCTTTTTCCCTCCTTAAATTTATATTTCTCCTTCATTTTATTTTTCTCAATTCACACAAGCACCTCCCGAAATCACTCAAGCTCTCTTTATCCCCCTTACCTAGGATTTAACCTCCTCCCTTGAATGACATCAGAATCACTCTTCGTCAAATACATTGGATAACTACTAGTTATATCTTCGTTCATATTTATTTCTTTCATCATTTAACTCTTTATATAGATTGAATATTTTATGGGAGCTAATATTCCCAATTAGTAGGTTATCCATATATTTATCCTATTTCTTCCATTATATCCTAGATTAGAGGCTGGTAATGGATGATGATTCTACTACCTTACTAATTAAGCTGTTTTATACCTTTTAAATTAAAATTCATGGTGTTTATAGTTTTCCTCATAGTGTCACAAGATAACATTTTGTGTGTTTATTTTTTAAATGAATAGAACTATAAATTAAACATTTTAAAACATTTTTCGATACCAGATTTTTATTTTAAATGGGTGGAGGCATCTAACCCCATCTTATGCCACCCCTTATGGATAGTTCATTGACTGAATCTGATTATGAAACCCCTTTTGTTGAATTGAGCTAGTCACCGATGAGTGGAAGCCCTATATGAAATTAATATGGAATAATAAAGGTTAAATACCTTTTATGGACCTTTGTTATTTATAAATCAAAGGATTGATGAAATGGTTTAATCATAGTAAATTAAATGAGGTGTATGACATCTTGGCTTATGAATTATTGTAAATGGTTAGAAAGGGGGAATGAATACTACTATGGTCCTTCTTTTATCACTTATTAGTGAATTGGTTAAATTATATAATTTTTAAAAATAAATTGTTAAAAATGAAATGTCCACTAATATACCCCATTGATATTTTATATAAAATGGTTTAAAATGTATCAATTATTGTATAGAATCGATATTGTGGTATGGAATCAAAGAATTATTATATTGGATCTCTTGGACTATTAATTGGATATGGATTTCTTGGAACACCTGAGAATTTTTCTTTGGTATCCAGCCATGTTTATATCGAGTTCTGAATGGATGAGATTTATGATCTTAAAGAGGAAAATTTGGTCAATGGAATTTGTTCCTATCCCATGTAGGTATACATTATACTATGTTTTATATGGTTGAGCTCCGTGGACTCAAATAGTATGCCTACGTCAGTGTTTTTATGTCCTAGCCCTCATAGGTCTAATAATTGACATATCCACCATATTATATAATTGATACTTTAGTATTGTATATAGTTATTCAATATTTATATACTTATTGTCACATCATGTACTCATATATTTGATTGAATCACTTTATCATTTCTTTTTATTCTTGTTTTACCTACATATATTTACATCTTATTTACACATGTAAAATTTTTTGTAGACACCATTAATGGTTTCCTACTGAGTATATATGACACCGTGTTCAAGTAATTGATTTGAAGATGGAATGACATTATGGTTTTAGATAGGGACAAAAGAAAGGATCCATATATGGATGTATAATTTCTTATGTACAAGGATGAAGTATATGAACATAGAACATATCCATTTCTCTTGATTCTAGTAGAGATAGATATTGGTATTTTTTGTATTTATGTATAGAATGTTTCATATCCATGCTACTCTATTGCCCATGTATCTCCACATTTTTCATATAATGACATGATCATAATTTTGTATATTATATTTTATATGTTTCTATCATTTTTATTTCAATTCTATCTTATATAATAGGATGATTTACATAATCCACTACCTTATTACTATGTATATTTTCATTGTTTATTATTTTATTGTAATATTTTGCTATAATCTGATCATGAGGGTATAGTATCCCATCAAACAACCACATTAAAATCCATTTTTTCTAATATAAATCCCAAACAATCTCAACCATGCTCATCCAATTATAACCAAACATCTTACATCAACACAAGGACCTATCAAGATCCATCCAAACTAATACAATTAATTCTATCAATTGGTAATTTATTTTCAATTTTATACAGTTTTTAATCGATACCTAATAACTCATTGGGACATCCCACCACACTATAATCACTACAAACCTCTTTTGAGAGGTCTATTTCATACTAAAAAACCATTCTGAACAACATACATAACAATTAGTTTGTATTTAATAAATATTTTAATATAATTTGAACGAAAATCCATAAATAAATTCATTGGGTGATATACATCTCATGAAACAATGAGAAACAACATGCATTCATAATCATTATATGTCCTCTATACACATCTAGAAAGAACCCCATCATATCTGGATGATTCCATTTTGATATGGGGGAAGTATCACCAAAACCCAAATACAAATCCCCCAAGACCAAAGGGATATAAAGGATAAGTATGATTAAAGATAAAAAAGTGTCTAACCAAACACTCTCCAAACTAGATCTAGATATTTGGGATCATGATCCTCTATTTCATTAGAAATTGTATAAAAAATAACTATTTTTGAGCATCAAACTGATCATATCCTCCAAAAGAATCATTGATACCAAATAACCTAAAGTTATTTACCTCATGAAATCCCATGTCACGTCAATGAATATACTGTATTCCTGCAGAATGTACCATGACTTTTTTCATAAGCTAATGCATCTTTCCTTACTTCATATCTCTAAAGAACTCAAATGTTTATGTTAACCCCTATATTGAATTATGATTCCATATAACACATATCTCACTAATATCCCAACTCATACCTTAAAGGCACTAGGATTTCCTACCTAACCCAACTAGCATGTCTCATATAGGTCACTGCTCATGGTGAAATATCTATTCTCCCAACTCAAATATCACATGGAAACTCATGTACCAAAACACACACTCTAGGTTTCATTTATAAATATACATAACATGTATGGAATGATAATACACCAAACCACTCTAGGAAACTAATACAAACCATATATATACATAAGAAACTTCCCCGTCAAGGATTGAAATATCGTCTATCAACATATAACAACATCAGCCCAAAAAAATCATTATCGATTGAATCCATGGTCATATTGTATGGTTAAAAATGATGCCATCATGAAATTATATATGAAAAAAACATATATATTATTTCCAACACTTTAAGTTACTGAAAAAATTTTATTTTCAGAACTAACATCAAGGAATAAAATTATTATATCTGTATATTAAGGGACACTATACATCCCTTATATAGAGGGACTGTATAGTCATCATCATGTAACCTACCAGATTTGGATCTATAATGTCTTTGATTTTAATTGAGGTACATATCAGTTATGTTTTATTATAAAACAATTATTTTTCTAATAAAGGTGGCTATGAATTAAAAAAAGGTTCTAGAGTTTATGAGGCTTGTTCAAATCTATGGGCTCTAGTTTTAGAGAAAAATACATAGGCGTATGATGAGTGCACAATTAGTAGTAAATGTGTGTCTCAACTATGCAGCCACAAAGAGAAGAAGAAAAGAATGAAAACCCCTAAGAGAGAGGCTTCATGACCATGTTAAATGGTTTATACCTATTTCCATGGTGATTTTCATTATGTTCACATTATTATGAAAATCGTGGGAAAACCATGCATGGTTATTTCTACTTAGGCAGTGAGCCCCTAGAGTTATGCACATAGTTTGGAGACCCATATGACCAAACCATGAACCCTTTAAAATAAAGATAAATTAATTTATTGACCCTCATTAAATTTACATTTATCCTCTATTTTGTTTTCCTCACCTCACACAACAACCTCCCACAATCACTTGAGCTCCCATTCACCTCCTTCCATAGGATTTGAGCCTCCTATCTCATATGATATCAGAATCTCTCATCATCAATTTCATTGGATAAATATTAATAATAACTTTAATCATATTTGTTCCTTAATCATTTATCTATCCATATAGAATGCTAATTTTATGTGAGATAATTTTTCATATTTTTAGGATACTCATATATTTCTTCTATTTCATTCATTCTATCATGGATAAGAGGATAATAACAGACAAGGAGTCTACTACCTATACAAGTTAGGCCATCTATAAATCTTTCCTTAAAATTCATGATGTTTATAGTTTTCATCACAGTATCACATGCCATATTTTTTTGTGTTTATTTTTTAAATGAATTATACCTTGAATTAGTTAATTTAAAACATGTATTGATACTCTATTAGCTTTTTAAATGGTTGGAGGTATCCAACCTCATCCCAAATCACCCCTTAAGGTGATTTCATTTAATGAATCTGATTATGAAACCACTTTTACTGCATTGAGCTAGACACCGATGAGTGGAAGCCTGTATATTAAATTAAAAGGAAATGTTAAAGGTTAAATACCTCTTATAGAACCTTTTAATTTATAAATGAAAGTAATGATTATTTTCTTAATAATGATCAATTAAATGAGATTTATGACCTCTTGTATAACAAAATATTGTAAATGGTTGTAAAAGAGTAATGAAAACTAACATGGTCCCTCTTTTATCACTTATTAGTTTGTTGATTGAGGAATTTTATGTGAAGAAATAAATTGTTAAAAATGGAATTGACACTAACATTCCCCGTTTTTATTTTATATATAAATTTTTATGATGTATAAATTGTGGTATATAACATATATTACAGTATGGAATCAAATAATTTTTATATTAGAATTCTGGGACTAGTAACTTGGATCTGGATTTCTTGGAACACATTAGAATTTATCTTTGGGATCCAACCATGTGTATACCATGTTTTCTATGGATGAGATTTGTGGTCCAGAAGAGGACACCCTGGTCAACGATCATTGGTCTTATCCTATGTAGGTCAACATTATACCATGTTCTCTTTGGTTAATTTTTATGGACTTGAATAGGATTCCTTGGTCAATGTCCTTGGGTCCTAGCCCTCATAGGAATGATAATTAATATATCCATCATATTCCATAGCTATTACTTTTCTATTGTTTATATTTTTTCATTATTTATAGACTTCCTATCATATTATGTACTTATAAATTGGATTTAATCACTTTATCATTACATATTTATTACTGTTTTACCTACACATTGTTACATATTATATAGATGTGTAACATTCTTTATAGACACTATTGATGGTGGCCTTCTAAGTATATCCCACACTGTGTTCAGGACACAGATTCATACTTGAAAATACATTATGGTTACTGACAGGGACAAAGGAAATTGTTCATCTTTGGAAGCCAAATTTCTTATGCACAAGGATTGAGTGTGGGTGTAGAGGGCCGAGCCAATTCTTGTGATTCTAGAAAAGATATATTTTGGTATTTTTTGTATTTTTATTTAGCATGTTGTATATCCATGCTTCTATATTCCCCATATATATCCCCATTTTTTTAAATCATGAAATGATCATCATTTTTTATCTGATATTGTATTTGGTTATGTAATTTTTCTCTCATTCCTATATAATATAATTGTAAAATTTTCATATTATTCTTCTATATTACTATTTATATTTTCATTATTGTTATTTTATTGTATTGTTTTGATGTACTCTGATCATGAGGGTATAGTCTACTCTCCACATCACAATTGACCCTCATTGGTGGTGAACAACCACTGGATTAGAAAGAGGTTCTCTTGAGTCCAAGTGTTTCTTAGGCTTGGTTACTTTCTAGAAAATAAGAACCAAGATACTAAAAGTGGTATCATAACACTTCTACCTTATGTATCAATGTTTTGGATTATTATAATGGAGAGTATGAATGTCTCAAAACATATTAATGATATTGTTCTTGGGAGTATCCAACCCACATATATGGAAAATCCATATATATTAGGATGAGGCATGTTGTTCGAGTTTTTGAGTTTTATTATTGAATTTATTTCACAATATTGTGACACACATGATTTGTGGTAATATAATTACTATTATAGGTTTTATTTTACCCTTTTCCGGGATAGAAAGGAAGAGTTGTTTCATGCATCATAGTAATCAGCCAAGGATTCACATGTCATTCATATTCAATGCCATATTTGTTTTACTACTTGCATTTCCTGCATCACAATGTGATAACTTGGTTACTATATTTAATTATGAAAATTCATCTTTCATGGATGATCAGATAATTGATTAAATAACATGACAATATAAACCTAATTTTTTATTTCTTTTATAGGATACTAATGACACCTTAGTTGACCAATTACCATATGTTTGATCCATGAACCATTGGTTGCATTGGATGAAACATTAGTTGGTCATGATTACATGGATCTTATTTAAAATTTAAAGAGAGTGTTTTCCTCTGTGAATTAGGAATAATGATTGATATAATTAAACCATAGTAAGTGATTTGTTGTAGTTACGTGACATGTTAATTGAAAATTATAAATAAAAGGTCTTTATAACATTAGAATGGTAACTCATCTGACTAGACTATGATACAGATAAACATATATGGATCACTGAGTTCAAATTGTTAAATGAAATAATTTTTAGTAAATGAGGATTGAAATTGCAACATATAGGGGGTTTTACTCTATAACATGAAATTGAAACTCTATATACTAGAACCCATAATGTGAAATAGAGAAATTCCCTTTGACCCAACCTCAGTAGTGGGAAGTAGGTATGGTCTGTCATGACTTTTATGATCCTTTATATCACCTAGACCTAGTCATTAGAGTAGGAATATGGGTGTGAATTTTCATAGGAATACTTATAACATTCCCATGCATTTAAATATGACCATTCAGTAATCAAATTCTATAAGGAGTAATGTGAATGGAATTTAAGAGATATTCTTCCACGATGGACTCGATAGGTGCACCAAAGGGGTAGTATCGACCATGAACCAAATGGGGTGAGACTTGATCCACCTTTATTATATATAGTAGTTCAGATTTAGAAACCTATTGTTATATCTGATTTGGGAAATGATGCCCATTTTTGAGATGGTTTTATATCACTCATACCGACTATACAAGGAACCCCTTGACCTTCCCCAACCATGGTAGAGTTGATGCATGAGTTTATATAGAAGAATACACCTACCTAATTAGGGGATGGTAGTCCCTAGGTTATTAAGCCATGTCTAGAGGACATGTCATCTATATTCAACCATCTAGAGAGACCTCCCAATAAGTGGGTCAAGATTTACAAATATATTATTAGATGGTTAGTAAATAGATTGTGTGACATTTTAAACCCAGATATCCTACATCATTTTATAGAATTGAGGTATTTATAGATATATTTGTATAGTCATTTATTTCCTAAGATACTAAGGACTGATAGTTCTAGAGGGTTTATAAACATGGGGTATGGAACTCTATCAATTATGGATCATTCATCTCATTTTATATATTTTTAGTGTTTTATTCCTAATATAATTGGTGATGAGTTTTCAAAAGTTAGATTCTTTGGGGATGGGCTTCTCTACACCTTCTAGTCATAGGAGAATGTGTTTCATTATACTACCATCAATGAGATAGTAAACCGGGCCCTCATCACTAAGCATAATTGGTGGGAAGAAATCCTATAAGGTACAATTGTAGTGTTTTCTGGTTGATTATGTTTTTTGTAAAAGACGTTTCCGAAGGTTATTTGTGGATTTTAAGAGATATTTCTAATAAGTAAAGTTGAAAAATTCTCTAAATAGAAGAATGGATACACTAGAGGTGGTACAAAAAGATGTGTGTAAATGGTGGACTTGAATCCCATTATTTCCCAAATTTTTGGGGTCCAAGATATGGAGGAAGACTCAATCAACCTAAAAACTATATTTTCATAAATTCTTCATAAAAATATGTTAAAGGCATGAATTTATCAATGGTTGGGTGTTTTGTGATGGTCCAGTGATTCACAAAAGCTTTTAATTTCATGATGGTGTGGATATACTCTAAGGAAGGATGAGGATGAATGGTTTATGGTAAATATCTATGACAATGAGAAGCTTCATGGATTAATAATTTTAATAAAGCTTCATGAATATTGGGAGGTTTTTGAAAATAATTAAAATTATTTTAAAAATTATGGGAACGAGAATGGAAGATCATCAAAGGTAGGAATCAACTATAAATAGGCATATACCCCCTCATTTGTGAGATAAATGCTTAAAAAATTCGAAAGGCTCTGAATTTGTGAAGGTGATTTTCAAAGGTTTTTCCTCTAGAAAAGTTCTCGAAGGCTATGTATGATAACTAGAATGTGTATGAATTGTGAGATTATTTTTGAAAATGAAGGCCATGTAAGCTAACCAAATATTGTTAGCTTTGTGAATGTAAGGAACTTTGTGAGGGTTACATGAGATTTATGAAAAGAGGATTCTTTTTAAAGGATATAAAAATTTTGTGAAAGTGGTGAGATCCATGAATGTTGCAGGATTTTAAAGAGAAGTATTTTCTTTTGACTAATAGGGTAGTTTCATGTTGGCTCTATGAGCTTCATGAAATTAGTGATCATCAAATATGAGTTAAAAAATTATTTCATAATAAATGAGGGGTAAAGTGGTATTAATGAAGTGAATGAATGTGGAAATTAATGGTTTAGAAAAAAAATATTTAAAACATATTTTTATTCAGGTTATCAAAAGAAGAATCTTCTTAAGGATCAACTTTAAAATTTTAGTTGAGAGAGCAGTAGGCTTTCAAATTGTGATTAGATATAAACCCGTAAGGATAGCGAGTCCAATATAAACTTTGTAATAGCAGTGTTCTTTAGTAGATTTGTTACATTGGGAAATTTACTTTTTATGATTATTCTAAATAACCTAGTGAGGGTGAACAAAAATTTTTTTTCTGCCTATTGATTGGTTTCAATTCTACTCACAAATTTATTTGGGAAAGGGAGAGAAGAGTGTTTTGTTTAACACCAAAACAAGATCCAAATGGGTAGTTGTTTTAATATTTCACACTTGATTCACATCCCCTCTTATTTTATTTATCCTAGTTGGTATAACAACAGTCTCAGAGAAGCTGGAGTTGTGGTCTAGGGAATTTTACAACTATAATATATATATTTTTTCTCTAACAGCAGGAAGTTTCATTTTTAGCTTTCCTGAGGTGGTTTAATTAGCTCTATCATGTTCATGGATATCCATGAAATCTATCATCTGTGTGGTATGAAGGTTCATATAATGAAAAAGTGAGATAGGGACCAAATTTATTATATATCATCTGTTAGAATGAGGAATCATTAGTGGTTATGCGGAACCTTCCACCTATATGTTGTATAAAAGGATATACACTACCTCTAACATTAGGAGATTTATTTGTATCTCCATACAATGGGAGTAGCAAGAGTACTGTCGGCTATTCAGGCTTAGTAGGTGGGCATAGAAAAGAGATCTGGACACTAGATTTACAGCCCCACCAGAAGGGGCATATCTAGGGAAGTCTTGTAGTATATCATAGCCACAAATTGGACCAAATTTATGCAGTATAGTTGATTCTAGAGGAGTAGAGCATAAATCCTTATGCTATATGAGACACAATTTCAGTCGCCACTAATTTGTAATGTCCAAAAAATAAAATTTTATTTTTACATATAATTTTTTTGGGAAATGTGGGAAAACACACAAGATCAAAATAAATGTCTATCAAAAAACATAAGAAAAAAATAAATTCATTGAAGTTGAGTATGACATTATTTTAAAAATTCTTCCTATATAATATCTAATGAAGTGCAGTTAACTTTGAATCTAGGTCATCCATGATAAGATCTTCATACTATATGGACATCTTTCCCATGTTTGAATATACTTCTCTAGGTTGATTGACGTATGACTCTTTTAGGGAGTCACAAAAGAAAATTTATTTTTCTAATGCATCGTAAAAGCTAACCAAGGTCATCTCACTTAATAATATTTCTCATTTTATCACTTAATTAATCTAATTTACCTATAATACTTAATTTTTGTCGATTTTATTATTTGAAGAAAAGAAATTAATTATGAAGATAAATTAAATTTTAAATGTTATATTAACATTCAATGAAAGAATTTAATTATAAAAGAACAATCTTGACCTTTGTGGTTTGGTTTATGGGTTATATATTTCTCTTTATTGGTTTTCATATTTATTTGGATAATTAAATTTTGAGGAATCATAAAAGAATTATTATTATTTGATTTATTTTTGTGAAATATTGAATACCTTTTTCAATTTAAATACATCCTCCTCCTATAATGAAGATTTATTATACACATCAATCAATATTATAACCCCTCCAAGCACCTAGTTTCATCATATTTTATTTCAACCATTGAATATATCAAACCCACGATATGAAAATATTTTATCAATTAAAATAGAGGGAAAATATTTAATAAAATAATATAAATGAGTTTTAGTTCAGTTTCATGGTGTAAAATTTCCACACCCTTGAAAATCATCCTTTCCCACTGACAAACATAATTAAATCATAAGAATTTAAATGCATATTACAATAGAAACACCACCAACCTCTCATGTGCCAATTATTGAGTTAACACCTCCTTTTTAGGGAAAGTGGTCAATGTTGAAAGAAATAATATGAGAATAGGAAAAAATAAATAAAATTATTGAGGATGAGAAAATAAGAAATATCAGAAGACACACATGAAATAAAACAATAAAAATAGAATAAGAAGAAGAAGAAAAGAAGAAAAGAAGAAAAGAAGGAGAAGACGATTGAGAAGAGTTAGAAGGTTTTGTGGAAGAAGTAACATAAATAAAAAACATGAATAAATTAGATTTTATTTAAAGTAATATAAATTAAAATATAATTTAAAATAAAACTAAAGTAAAAAATAAAAAAAAAAGAAAAAAGAAAAAGAAAATAAGTGGGGGCACTGACTTCTTTTCTTGAATCTATCCACTAAAAGATTCCTCATATTCTTCACACTATATGGGAAAATATCTCCAAGTATCCTTTATATAATTTGTAATAAACTTACTTTTCTATCATCCAAAAAAATTTCGAATACATTTGACATGTATAATGATGTTATGATGCATTTACTTGGTCATAGTTTTTCTACCACAGGATTTCCAAAATATTTCTCCTCTTTGGAGTGTTCAATGGCGTATTAATGATTTAATATCTCCATAAAATTCAATGGTCTACCTTGAAAATAATATTATTTCAAATAGATTTGTTTTCTATTCATTTAGAGGTCTTTATCCCATGTTATTCAACATTTACTAAGGTGGGGTCCATTCTATCAACCCAAAGTATTTTTCAACTAGTCCGGTTTTTTGGGGCCCATGGATGTTCGAAATTTCTCTTCCTCAATAAAAATAAATTAAATCCCATGAAATAATGAGTCATAAATAAATAATCAATCGAATTGGATAAATATTATAATATTTATTCCCTATATTCCAGTGTTATAAAAACATGTTAAAATTATGGAATTAAGTATTTTTCATGTTTAATCCCAAAATACACCAAAAATAAAAAAATGATGTAATTAAGATCAAATTAATAAATTCAAAGGGATTAAATCATTTTAATAAATATATGAAATGATGAAAATATTATCTCTATCAATTCCCCCACACTTAAACCATGATTTAACTCTAGTATAAAATCTCTACAAGAAATATTTAGGGAATTAATGTTTCCAATATTCAAATTCCAAGGCAATAAAATCAAATAATTTTAAAAATTAATTCAAAATTTCAAAATAACACATAAAATATAAATTTTATTTCTCAATTTTCAAAGAAAAAATCAATTTAAAATTTTACTTTTACCCATTGAAAATTTTTAACTTATCCTTTCATTTATTTATGTTTCTCAATTCATTATTATTAAAAATCTCCAATAAGTATGTAACTCGAAATGGATTGTTTTCTCTAATCATTGATGATAAAATTCAAGTAGTGTTTTTATCATATTACCAGAACATGATCGTTATCTATAGAATTGTAAAGAAACTCTTTTATTGAATTTTTAATGAAAAAAACACACATAAAATCATGAGTGATTTTCAATTATGGTTCAAATTATTTTGAGGATTTAGGTTGGTAGGATATGATATTTAAAAATTAAGGCTAAAGGTGTAAGTTTTTATCATTAATTATAAATAAAAGCATCAAAATTAAATGTTCAATGAAATAATCCCATTTAAATTAGAAAAACTAAATTCTAAAAAAACTAAATATAATGTGATGATCAAAATAAAGAATAATGAATGATTTGTGCACCCTCTTGAATTTTTGTAAATATTTATTATCTTTTTTTCAATCAACTTTTTCAGTTTTTTTTCTTTTTAGAATGATATTCATAAAATATACCACACATCCTCCACCCAACCACATATGATAAAAATCACAGGCCCATTATTAGTGATTTTTGGTTTTCCCAGATCACAACGTATTTTATTTTCATTTTTTGTTTTTTCATTTTCCCCTTATTATTAAAGTGGGGAAGAATAATAAAATTAATATATGTATCTCTCAATAACCATATGTAGAACCCACACAATTCTTTCTCAGAATATAAATCATCAATTTCTTCATGATTCCATTCACCCCCACACTTCATGTTTCAAATATCACACATATTCTAAGAGTATGGTATACAAGGATAAAAATTAATAAAAAACATGGATCATTCCTAAAACGGCCATTAATTTTATCAATTGGATAAACAATGACAAATTTAAAGGTTTTTTTTAAGTATAAGGTATTTTAAAAATATTTTTCAATCTTTTTAAATGTGTTTTTTTGAACAGTTATAAATTTGATTAGTTTCAATGAAAGTTCTAGTAGGTGGCATGTCCCATGATCACTCCAAAAATATGATCAAGATAAAATAGAAGGTAATTGGTCTAGAAATCCTCAAGGGAATGGGACATTTGATATTAGACGATTAATCAAGGAATGAATAATAATAAAAAATCAATTCACATTAATTTTAAAAAATCGATGGATGAAAAATGGTAGAGAGATTTCATTTACATGAATTAATAAATTCCCTCAAATCATGAGTCCATATTTCAATATCCATGTTTCATTTATTTATCCAATTCTCGATTTTACACATTCAATCTCATTGAAATTGAAATCAGAAACATGGATTCAATTTAATCCTAAGACACTCTTGTATCCTAGATAAGTCAAGTAAAGAATAAATCCAAGCATGGGTATGTAATTTTTTTGTTTAAATATCAAATAATATTATTGAAAAAATATAAAGGGTTTACCAGATAATAATAAAAAGTGAACTCCATTCCCCCTAAATTATAATAATCTTTCTTCACTACTTAGGTCTGCCTTCAGCCATCATGACCCTATAAAAGAAAATTACTCAATTAAGCACAAGGACCTTGTATTTGATGGTCAAAAACATAATAGAAAGTGGGGCTATATTCTGAAAAAATCCTAAAAATAAAATTTAAATTCATAGAAATAAATTAAATGGTTTAAGCTTTTGTATGATCCCCCAATTAGGCCTTAAATGTTTTACTACCTCTAGATGTAAGTACCAGCTTTTTTTCAAAGTCCGATGGTGGATGAATATTTTTAGAATTGAACCACCAAACGTGTCTTTTACTATCCTATGTAATGTCATGAAAATTTCTTGTTTTTTTAAATTATATGAAATTATTTCAAGACTAGAAGCTTTGAAGACACCTGATTCTAAGGTTGGATGAGCTCATAAAAGAATTGTGAACATTTTTTTAAGTTTAGTTATGTAAATGTTTGAGGGGGTTTTTATAACCATTAAATCAGTGCTCGGAAAGAAAATATAATGGAAATATTGAACTCAAAATGGAAAGATTAGACTATAAAGGACTTAAATTTGACTGGTGAGTCTCAACCAAAAAATTTAATTTTTGGACTTTGTAGAAAAAATAAAAAAAATAAAATAAAAATAATTTTATTTGTTCTTCTCAACCGCTAGGTGGTGACACGCTAGTATTGTGGTGCAGCGAAAAATCAATAAGAAGTAACATTAAATTAAGTTCATTAATGCCTCATAAATGTGAAATGTAATGATGCATTAAATGAAGCATAATATATATAAAATTTCATAAATAAAATAGCATAACGACATGATGACGTAGCATAAAAGAAACGCTGCAAATTGTTTTTTTAATAGGTTAAAATGTTGAAGAAATTATGATCATTAAATGGAAGTTTCTTTAACAAACCGACTATGAGGATTCTATCCAATAATGAATGATTTATGTTGGTGATGTTCCAGAGACTTCGCTGCACCTCCAAGAACGGAACTGAAAAGTGTATAACACCAATGAGACATAAACCCCCACAGAAAGACCGCTTCAACGATGAACACCTTTGAGGTAGGTTTTGTTTTGTTTCATGTTTCCCTATTCTCCATTCTAAAATGACGAATGTGGATCAACGCACAAAAAGGTTGATCTACGGATCACTCTTTCTTGAAAGAGTGTCCCTTTTTCTTTGGATTCGTGTATTAGGATTGATTAAATTGTGATAGATCCTCAATCCCAAACTCCAATATGTTTAAAACATTAACACGAAACGATAGGGCTGAGATGAACAAGGTCTGATACCCTATGGATTGTGCATTATTGTTTTTTCTTTGTGGATTCATCCTCAAAAAAGCAGAAAGAAGGATTTGAAACCATCGCAGGGAAGATGACATCCCCTAGAGGATATATGCGAAAGTGGGGTGAAGAACAGACCACTAGAGTGGACCGTATATTCCATGGAAGAATCTGCTGGTGGTGGCCTATGGAGGCCACCACATGTAGGGGGTGGCCTGATATGAAGGCTTGTCAGAGAGGAGCGCCATGGTGATAGTGCTGGAACATAGTCCCATGACTGCCTGTAGATTGGAGGTGCGGATGATATCCGCTGGCCGCTTGGTGCACTAGCCTGACGTGAGGCCCAATGGGAATTTCCCACCGGCCAGGTAGAATTGGGCCAACCTAGACTCTAACTAGGTCAGGTCAGGTCATTTGAACTAAACCATGGCATGAGGGGCCCCTAGGCTTGGCTAGTCGGGCCGGTTTGGCTAGGTCAGACCAGGCCTAGATGCAACTGGCCCCTGTTCACAAAAACCCCAATAACATAAAAATTGGGTGACTGATTGATGAGCTGTTTGCAAACATGGAACCCTCGTGATGGTAAATATATTTGGGAATAATATAAGGAGGATTTAATGGAATTTTATATACAAATAATGGCTTGAGGAGTGGTTCTCCTAGAATCAAGCGCACTACATGTGGAAACCCAACTGTTGGATGTGACCTGAAGACTTCTGACTAGTGACCCTATGTGGATCAACTACGATGGCCCAGTGAGAAGCATCTCTATGTGAACAGGTAGGCCCTTGGTGGGGAGCGGATCTGTGTGACCCAACATACCCACGATACCTATCAGATATTAGTTCAACAACTGTCCAAGGTTAGTGGAAAGCAACTCTATGTGACCTGAAAAAACCACTGTACTCATTGAGGAGGAGTTCTTCAGCAGCAAAAGGTGTGCGATGATATGAAACATGGTCTTAATTTCATAATATATATTATACCTGGAGTGAGATTTCTTGCTTCATGGTTTTATTTATTGATTTATTTGTGGTCTTTTCTTATTGATTTAGGGTCCCTAATGAGTATTTTGTTAATCACCCCTGTACGTGCTTTGCCTGTACCTATTGTGTCTGGTGTAGATAACCCTGGCCTTGATGGACGACATGGTAGCCCAAGACCTGGTGGTGCCTTGTGAGACCAGACAGGAAGGGCATACTTATATAGCTTCTGGTGGCTACTCCACACTTACTCATTAGGTGGGGTTTTTAGTGTACAACGTTCAGATTTTCCTTGTAATGTACTGTTTTCATTTCATTTTTTTCTAGGATCGTATTCTGGCCCATTTGACCTACAGTTTGTAATTTTACTCAGTGTCTGTGTAGTGGAATGCATTTTCATCATTCCATCTTTGGGATATGGTTCTGTGTGCGTCCGTACAGGTACTTAGGAAAATGTATCCCACTTCTAGGTTGACACCTTCAGTGCTATTCACAAACTCTTGGCCTTTGAGAGGTGGACTTGGGGGATGATTAGAGGAAATCTAAACTTCAAGAAGTAGAGGCCTATGATTAATAAAATCTAGAGATTATTAGATTTAAGATTTTTATCTTCTCCACCTTAGATGAAGTTCTTATAGACACAAGTGAGAGTCACTATTTCCTTACCATGAACCTCGTTTGAGGTTCAGATATTATGGTGGATTCATTGGCTCAATCCTTATGATTAGAGACTCTTACAAGAGGATATTTGAGGATTACACACTGGTTCTTGTTGTGTGACATTACTCTTGAGGCGGGAGCTTCGACTAAGATATCCTAGTAAAAAATCGAGGCCTTTCGATGTCATATTGGGTTTGAACTGCTTATCTACAGTCTATGCTCAGATCGAATGTATTAGGCGCAAAGTGAGGTCTGTCTGTAAGGATGGGACTAGGATTTTCTTCATCAGCGTGAACAAAAATTATGCAGAATAGGATGGACTTTATCAAAGGTGGGTGAAGAAAATCACTTACCAATTGTATAGCCTCACCCATGGTGCGATAGATGTGAGGAGTCCAAGCTTTCCTATAGCGTTGGATGAGTATGAGGATGTATTTATTGAGGCTGTTCCAGAACTACCCCCTCGCAAGGAGTTAGACTTCAACATTGACCAGTAACCCGGGATGACATCGATATCCACACTGGGATATCAGATTGCTACCATGGAGCTTCGTGAATTGGGGGTACTATTGGAGGAATTGTAGGATATGGGCTTCGTGAGTTCCAACATTTCACCATAGGCAACCCCAGTGTTGTTTTCAAAGAAGGCATATAGGATCTTGAGGCTCTGCATGGACTTTCATAAACTAAAATAGGTGACCTTTTATTGAAAGTATCCACTAACAAGGGTTGATAACCTCTTCGATCAGCTGAAGGGGGAGACGCGGTTCTCGAAGATAGACCTTAGGTCAGGATATCACCAGCTTCATGTACGGGATGAGGATGTACTGAAGACAGACTTCATATGGAGGTATGCCCAATATGAGTTTTTGGTGATGCCTTTCAGCATGACCAATTCCCTAGAAGTGTTCTTGGGATTCACTAATAATATCTTTCATCCTAACCTTGACTGATTTATCATAGTGTTCATTGATGACATCTTGGTGTTCTCGGTGTTAGAAGAGGAGCATTCTACAGAACTACATATAGTCCTGGATATAATATGAAAGCACCAGCTTTATGGAAAGCTCTTGAAGTTACAATTCCAGATTTTGGATGTGTACTATCTGGTACATGTCATCTTAGAGGATAGAGTTTTGTAGATCTGGATAAGATGGGGGCAATGCTTGTGTGGGATCCACCATGATGCGTGACTGAGATGTGGAGTTTCCTAGGGTTGGCTAGATACTACCGATGGTTTGTGCCTGAATTTTCTAGAGTATCATCAAATTTATCAGCATTGACATAGAATGGAAAATCCATATTGGGGGCAGAGAAGTTTCATCATAGTTTTCAGGATCTGAGGCGACCAATGACGAGTGACCCTATCTTGAGACTACTAGAAGGGGGTGTTGGGTAATTTTTCTTCTGCGACACATCATGGACCATACTGGGTTTTTTCCTAATGTAGGAGTAAGTTTTGATCTCTTATAGCTCACGGGATTTGAGTTAGAAATAATATAACTACATTAACCATGACATAGAGTTATCAACTACATTCTTTTCGTTGAAGACATGGAACACTACATGATGGGTGAATGATTTACCATATACTCAATCCACAAGAGTCTAAGGTATATCTTCTCATAGAAGGACCTGAACATGAGACAACGACCATGGTTGGAGTTCTTCTTGGACTATGACTTCGAAATAGTATATAATCCTGGGAAGGGGAACATGGTGGCTGACACGCTCAGCAGGAGGTTCAATTTACAACTGCAGATTGAAGAGACAATGTACCTTGCTCCGATGTAGATATCATTCTTAGATGATGATGGAGAAAATTAACTTCCGTTGAAAAATCTCACTAATTCACTCTTACAAAAAGTCATGGATACACAACTTGTGTATGTTGACTACAAGGCCCGACATGCACAGTTTTTCTCAAGATAGGCACTTGATGGATTTTTGATAGGTGGGGAGAACATCATAATTTTCAGAGGATGCACTGTAGTACTAGTGATGTTGCATGGGAGGTGTTGAGGGACTTGTAAACATCCACATTGGTGGTACATCATGGTGTGGTGAAGATGTAATAGGCCATTCAATGTTAGTACTTGTGGCTAGAGATTAAGAAAGTGGTGGCAAAGTTCGTTTCACAATGCCTCACTTATCAAAAAGTGAAGGCAGAGTATCGGGTTTTAGTAGGCTTGGAACAACCACTTTAGGTACCATAGTAGAATTGGGATTGTATCTCGATGTATTTCATGATGGGGTTACCATGCTCATCCAAGGGCACTGATTCTATATGGATGATTTTTGATTTACTCACCATGTTGGATCACTTATTAACCATCCAGAATCAGGGTTCCGTAGAGGTATTGGGATGCCTCTACGTCCAAGAGATAGTGTGGGTGCACATGGTACCATTGAAAGTCATCTTATACCATGGAAAACAACTTAAATCTCAGCTATGGAAGGGATTAAAAGAGGAATTCAGGACTCAGCTATGCTTGAGAACAAGCTTTCACCCTCAGACAGATGGTCAGACAGAGCGAACCATACATGCCTCGGAGGACATGATTTGTGCTTGCATTCTTGATTTTGGTCATAATTGGGAGGACCACCTTCCACTGGTGGAGTTTTCATACAACAAAATATATCACTCCACCATTGACAAGGCACCATTTGAGTCCTTGTATGAGTGGCCTTGCAGATCACCTATATGTTGGATAGACTTAGGGGAGTTAGAACTCAAGGGTCCAAAGTTGGTATGAGATACCATTGAGAAGGTGCAGATCATCCAGGAGAATATGAGGACTTCATAGTGTAGGTAGAAATTATATGCTGATAAAATATGTATACCCTTGGAGTTTTAGGAGGGAGACCACGTGTTTCTTGAGGTCTCACCCTGATAGGGTTTGAAGAGATTTGACCGGGGTAGAATGTTGTCTCTAAGGTTCATCAGATCTTTAAAGATTCTTAGCAGAGTTAGTGAGGTGGAATACGACCTAGATATTCCCTTACAGATGCATCGAGTGCATGATGTTTATCCTGTGTCACAGTTGAGAAGGTATGTGACTGATCCATCAAATGTCGTTGATTGGGGAGAGTTGGATGTTGTTTATGGGGCGAAATTTTCGGAGTTCTCGATGGAGATAGAGGATCAAAAGGAGTGAGTCCTTTGTGGATTTTTGATTCCCCTGGTCCACATTTGGTGGCAGCATGAGAATGTCCAGTAGAGAACATGGGAGTGGGAGGCTTAGATTTGTGATAAGTACCCCCATTTGTTTGTGTAGCCTTGTTTTGTCTTTCAAAGATCTGAATCCCAAGAAGAGGGGAGTAATGTAATGTCCCAGAATTTTTTTTATTTTTTTTTAAATTATATGGAATTATATCAAGACTATATGCTTTGATGACACCTGATTTCAAGGCCTGATGTTCCTGAAAATGAATTTTGATTTTTTTGAAGTTCATTTAAGTAAACATTCGAGTAGGTTTATCTTACCTTTATACTCATTCTCTAATCAAAACTCCATGGGAACTGTTGATCTCAAAATAGTAGGATTTGCTTATAATGGACTTAACTTTTATCGGTGAGGGTCGACTGGAAAAGTTAATTTTTGAACTTTACAGTAAATAAACCTAAATATTTTTTTTACCAATCATTGGGCAGTGACACGGTGGCACTGCGGTGTGGAGAAAAAGTATCTACAAGCCATATTAAATTAAGATCATTAATTGATCGTAAATGTGAAATTTCATGAAACATTAAATGAAGTGTAACAAATATACTGTTTCATAAATAAAATAGCGTAATGAGTTGAGGATGCAACATAACAGAAATGTTGTGATCTGTTTTCTTTTAATGGGATAAAGCATTAGATAAATCAGGATCAAGCAGTGGAAGTTTATTTGATGAACCTACAGTGAGAACTCTCTCTAATGACAAATGAAGAATGCCATAGAATCCCTAGAGACTTCGACAAAACTTGATGAATGGAACCAGAAAGAGATGATACCCAATGGAACTTGGTCCCCCCTGGCTAGACCATTTTAATGAAGAAAATATTTGATTTAGGGGTTGTTTTGTTTTAATTTCCCCCATTATTCATTTTTAAATGATGAACATGGATCAAACCATGAACATGTTGATATGTGGATCACTAGTTCTTGTAGGAGGGTGCCTTTTTCTTTGGATTCGTGAATGGGATTGATTAAATTGTGATAGAAACTCAATCCAAAACCTCCCCATGTCTAAAACTCTAAAATGGAGGGCACAGGAAAACACAAACATGTCCGGATACCCTCTGCCTCGTGCTTTATTGTGCATTATTCATGGTCTTATCCTCAAAATGGAAGCAAGGAGTATTCATGGACATCACAGAGATGATGGAATCCCCTGGAGGCCCTATATGCAAGAAGTATGAAGAAAGTACCACTGGAGTAGACCCAGTGATTTTTAGAAGAAAACGCCAGCGGCGTCGGTGTCCACCGGTGGCGGCCCGTGGTGGCACTCTTATGCAGGGTGCGGCGCGCCACGACATCACGCCAGAGAGGGGTACTACAACCGGCTCGGGGCAAAGTGATGTCGTAGGATCCACCGATAGATTTAAGGATGCTGGTGGATAGGGGATTCAACCCTCAATCAGGTTGGTGGAGCACGTTGTAGCTAGAGCTGCGGTGCAGGTGATGTCACGTGGTCCCTCGACTATGTGCAGATGGGAGGTATAGTCGTTATTAGCCGACTATGTGGAAAACATTCCATACACTATTGGGTCTTTTCGGTGAGAGAAAACCAAGATACGCAAAGGGATGGTCCCACCCCATCAGTTCAAGCTAGACCTTGGGCTGGGCTGGATGAGATTGGGTCACCAGGTGACCTAGAGGGTTTGACCACCTACCGAACCGGGATGGGTTCAGTGAGACTCAATGGGCCTGGCTCACTTTCCAGGCCGGAGTGGGCCAACCTGGACCCAAATCGGGTCTGTTTGGGACAGTTGAACTAAATCGAGGCAAGAAGGGCCCTCAGGCTGGGTTGGTCGAGGCGGTCTGACCGGGTTGGACCGGGCCCAGACGAAACCATCCCATGTTTACTAAAATGCCAATAAAATACAAACAGGGTACTCGATTGATGATTTGTGGTACTGGAACCCTCAAAATGATTTAGATATTTTGGAATAATATAAGGATGATTTAATGGAATTTGAAATATGATTAATGTCTTGAGGAGTGGTTCTCTTAGAATCAATCACATTACGTAAAGAAACCATGTTGTTCAGTGAGACCTGAAGACTACTAACTAGAGACCCTGTGTGGATAATCTATGACAGACCAATGGGAAGAAACTCTGTGTGACCCGATAGACCCACGTTACCTGGCAGGAGGAGTACCTCACTATGGCCCAGGTAGGAAGCGGCTCTCTGTGACCCGACATGCCCAGGGTGGTGAGTGACTCTGTATTACCTAGAATACCCACGATACTCATCAGGGATGAGTTCCATAGCAGTACAATGTTAGTGGGAAGTGACTTTGTGTGACCGTGAAGTCCCACTGTACTCATTGAGGAGGAGTTCTCTAGTATCCCAAGGTGTTCAATGATATAACTGATGGTCTTAATTTACTACTGTATACTATACCTCGAGTGAGCTATCATGCTTCATGGGTTTATTTTTTGATTAGTTTGCACTCTTTACTTATTGATTAGGGGTCTCTACTGGGTATTTGGTTACTCACCCCTACACAGGCCTCACCCGCACGTGTTGTGTCGAGTGCAGATGACCACTGTAACGACCCAAAGTTTCATTAATGGAAAATCCCTCTTGATCCAGTTAAATGTTCCTTTATGAAAAATGTTTTTATAAGATGTCAAATTCTTTAGTTTACCGTTAAGATTTGTGACCGTTACTTTTATAGCCGTTGAACAGTGATCATCTGGGTAGTTTAAATATAAGGCTTTAACGAACCAATTTTCTACTCAGACAAAGGAAGCGATGGCCTCATCCAGTAGAATTGCCCCTTACGAAGCCCATTTGTCGGAGCTCGGAAAGGAGGTGGTGTCTTTGGGCTTTGCCCTTGACCAAGCCCAAGCTGAGCTTCATCAAGTCAAGCTCGAACGTGATCGTCTACGGGAAAAATGGAAGTTGATAGAGATCACCACTCGAGCGATGTTATCCGAGCAACCCCAAGAGTCTGTCACCATCGCACACCTTACCCTTAGGTCTTATGCGGCTATTTTAAGGGGTTATGTAACAAATAAGTAGCACCATGTTCATGTACATTATTTTTTTATATAATAATGAATATAATTTCTAGTCATTTTTGATGCATTGTAATTAGTTTTTAAAGTACAAATGATGTTTTTAGTTATTATTTAATTAAGAATTACATTTTATTAAATTAAAGGATTTTTGAATTAAATAATATTTTAATAAAATATTATTATTAATATTAAATTAATTTTTATTAAATATAAATGATCTTATAATTTTATGAATGCAATTAAAATTTTTATTAAGGTTTGAAAGCCATTTCTGTCAAAACCCGTGAATTTTTTATAAATGTCGGTTTTTATTTTAAAAGTGAAAATTCACATATTTAGAAAATTATTTAGATAAAATAAATATTATTTTTGGAATCAGGACGTCGAAATTATCCAACCGTGAATTTTTCATAATTTTCTGAGACAGTCAAATTTTTGGGTAAAAAATTAAATACCATTTAAATATATAATGTGTTTTATGACATCATAATGACCCAATGGTGATGTAATAAAGTACCATAATCCTTATGTTCGGACAATATATGTTTTATCATTAAAATAATGAGGTTTTGGGTTTGTTTGACTCACTTTTCAAAGCATTAATGGAGCCCTCAAGACTTATTCAACACTTTGCCTTTTTAAATTAATTTTCATGGGAGTGTGACTCACCTCCACATAAGCACCCCTAATTTTTTAATAATTTCGGACCTTGGACTTGTAAAATATTGTTTTCCTCTTTCCATTTCCAGAAACCATGGGCAAATACCATGGGATGGTTTGTGGTTTGGATTATTTTAATATAAGTGGTCCCAAACCTAAATAATAAAGAATTCTCTCACCTTTCCTATATAAACCCACCCAAGCTCCCACTTCCTCCCCACTAAAAGCCCTTGAAGTTCGTCCAACCTCTGCCCTACTCTCTCTAGAATCCTCCCAAGGTTCCCCAAGCTCCCAAGAAGCCTCTCACAAGCCTCTCTCTAGCCTTTGGAAGCACACTTCCAAGTAAGGGTTTTTCTTCCTTTCTAAATTTTTTTTGTCAATTTTCTTTAAGTTGTATTTCCCTTTTTATTTCAATTATGAATGTTGGGGTATGGTTTCGCACCTCCCCCATACTTCCCTCTTATTGTTTGAATGATGGGAGAACCCTTTCTCTCTCATTAAATTCCTCCCATGTACACCCGTTACTATGCCGAAATTCCGAAAGGAACTTCTCTCTCTCTTCTTTTACATTCAAGCAATACTTTTGTATCATGAATCTAAATTCCATTTCTATTGTTGGGACATGTATATATATGATCTCCTTACTTTCCATTACATGTAAATATGATGAGGAACCCTTTTCTCTCTCATCAACATTTTTTATGAATTCTTATGTCACGCCGTTACGCTGCCGAAATCGCACCGATTTTCTAAGCCAATGTCTTTGTGTAGTGAATACCATGCCCATTTCTCCATCAAGGGTATTCACCTTTATGCACATTTAATTATTGATTATAAAGTTTCATGTATGAATTCCACATTCCTTTATCGTGGAAGAAATGATTATGTTTTATGAATCCATGTTTTATGATCCATGTGGCACACTTATGCATGAAATGAAATGTTTAAGAAGGGTGCGCCCTGATAGCGCTCCAATGCATTGGGTAAAGTATAGTATCATGATACGTCATGTGCAATGAGTTTTGACTCATGCTAATTCAAGTTTAACGAGGGTTTACTCGTGCTTCAAGTGCAATGAGGGTTTACTCATGCTCCATGTGCAATGAGCCTTGGCTCATGCTAATTCAATGTTAAGTGTTGTTGCCACATTTCCATGTTATGATTATCATGCTTTATCATGCCTTTATGTTCATGTCTCTCTTATGCTCTATTGATATGCCCATTGCCTAACATGTATTGTACTCCTCATGTTATTCATTGTGTACTCCCTTACTGGGCTTTAAAGCTCACCCTTTTCTTATGCATGTCCTCAGGTTATCCCATGCAATGCTAAGTACGAAGGAATGTAGTGGTCATGTAAAGGAAGTTTTAAATAAGGATGTTGTATTTCAAGTTTAAAGTTTTTATGTAATGATCCTAAGCCCCAAAGACAATAAACCTCTTGATCTTCTTTGTTGTATCAAGTGAAGTTTTATGTAATAAAGCATGTTTAAGTTGTAATAAAAAGCAGGGTTGTCATAGTTGGTATCAGAGGGTAGGTTTAGTTATTTTTGGGATTAGGAAACCCTAGTAAAGCCTTAGATACAAGACTAAGCATAATAAAAACATCCTTAAGTTTTGGTAAATACTAAGTAAGTGTTTTATCAAACAAATACATCCATGTCTGGATACGAGCAGGTAGAGGTGGCTCTGGCACAGATGTATCCTAGGGGTAAAACCCGAAAACACCGCTTTGAGCTAGACTCGAACGGGAATTGGTGCACCACAACGGGCCTTGCTGCACTCTTGATTACGACACTCCCGGGGGATATGTTTTGATAAATTCACAATCTTAGTATGAACCCTTATTAAGGGGAAAATGCCCCTAAGAATATATGTTAGAAGGAAGATCATGAAAAGCCTGGATTGAATCCTATAGACTCATGAGTTAAAGAGATTAAAGTTTATTTATAAGTCATCAACTTTTGTCTTTGGATTACCCTTTATGTGTTACCCCTAACTTTCCTTTTATTCCAGCCAATGGCCGGTAATAGGAGAACTCGAGCTAACAACCGTTGTGAAGATCAGTGTGATGATTGTACTTATGAGATGCCCAATCCAATGGGAGCGGGAATCGCGAACTTTGTCACGCTTCTCTCTCAGCTAACTCAAGTTTTGAATAGAAACACTGGTCAAGAGGAACGTTCAACCCCCCCTAAGAAAGAACAAGTCGCTATTGAAAGCTTCATGAGACAAAGGCCTCCTACTTTTAGTGGATCATCCGATCCCACAATTGCTGAACAATGGGTCAACTCCATTGAAAAGATATTCTCCATCCTCAAATGCTCTGAAAAAGAGAAGGTTCTCCTGGCGGCTTATCGTATGGAGGGTGAAGCTGATCAATGGTGGACGTTGATCAAAAATACGAAGCCTGAGGAGGAGATCGAGGCTTTGGAATGGAAGGTATTCCGGAAGATGTTTTTTGATAAATATTTTCCACGCACCCTCCGTCTTAAGATGGAAAAGGACTTCCTTTCCCTCAAACAGAAAGATGAGGAATCTGTGGGAGCGTACGAGGGAAACTTCACAAGGCTTGCACGATACGCTTCCGGCTTTGTCGTTACCCCCGAATGCACGGTTGACCGCTTCTTTGGTGGGATGAAGCCTAGCTTGCGGAAAGCATTAGCGATCCGTGACTTCGACAGCTATGAGGAAATTGTCTGATGTGCCCTCAAGGTTGAAATGGAGATCGTAGAATCACAGGGGTATCATGGGGACAAGAAGCGGAAGGTGGACTTCAATGCTGGTGGTCCGATGGATAAATCCAACGACGCTAAGAAATTCCAGCACCCCACTTGCCAAAAGTGTGGAAAGAAGCACCCTGGAAATTGCCTTAGGGGGACAAGAAAATGCTTCAAGTGTGGAAGAGAAGGGAACCTAGCTGTTAACTGTCAGCAAGAAGGACCCGCGGCTGCGACGGCGGGGAGGAACACTCCGTTCGAACCTCAACGCATTGTTCAATGCTTCAAATGCAAAGAACCGGGTCATTTTGCGAATCAGTGCCCTAATCCAAGGGTTATCGGAGGCAATCAACAACCTCCAAGACAGCAAGGAAGAGCTTTTGCCATCACTTCTGCCGAAGTGAACCCCGACAAC
Source organism: Viscum album (assembly GCA_963277665.1). Taxonomy (NCBI): domain Eukaryota; kingdom Viridiplantae; phylum Streptophyta; class Magnoliopsida; order Santalales; family Viscaceae; genus Viscum; species Viscum album. Next base: position 403,401,222 of record OY728137.1, on the reverse strand, counting down.
GAAGTGGTGACAGGTACGCTAGTTATTCATTCAAGAATAGCGAACGTACTTTTTGATTCAGGTTCTACGCATTCTTTTATATCTCAAAAGTTTAGTAGAACAATCCCTGCACCACCACAAATCATGGAAGTAAAGATGTCGGTGAGTACGGCAAATGGGGCAATCATTGCATCCCATGAGTATAAGTCCTCCCCTGTTATAATCTGTTGGTTGAATTTCCCGGCGAACCTCGTCATACTCCCTTTGGTGGAATTTGATGCAATTCTTGGCATGGATTGGCTTTCCTTATATAGAGCCAACATAAATTGTTGGGAGAGGGAAATCACACTCCATATGGAGAATCGACCCCCGATTCTTTACAAGTGTCAGGAGGAAGATGAATCTCCTTTAGCTCCATCGTCTCAAGCATGGATATTACTGCCTTATGAGCACGCATATCTGGCTGAGATGATTGAGTCCAAGGAAGAAACCATCCTTGAAGAAATGCCTATTGTGAGGGAATTCGCTGAAGTATTTCCCGAGGAACTTCCTGGTCTTCCTCCAAGAAGAGATGTTGAGTTCTCAATTGAACTTATACCTGGGGAGCTACCAATATCCAAGACTCCATATAGGATGGCTGTGGTTGAGCTTGAAGAACTGAAGAAACAACTATAGGAGAATCTGGATAAAGGGTTTATACGCCCAAGTGCATCACCATGGGGTGCACCAGTCCTCTTCGTCAAGAAGAAGGATGGGTCAATGCGGCTTTGCATCGATTATCGTGAACTTAACAAAATCACGATAAAGAACAAGTATCCTCTCCCAAGAATCGATGACTTGTTTGATCAGCTGCGTGGAGCACAATACTTCTCCAAGGTCGACTTGCGGTCGGGATATTATCAAGTAAGGGTGAAGAAGGAAGATATCCCCAAGACTGCTTTTCGTACAAGGTACGGGCACTATGAATTCATAGTAATGCCTTTTGGACTCACCAATGCTCCAACAATATTCATGGACTTGATGAATAGAGTCTTTAGAGATTACCTAGATAAATTTGTGGTAGTCTTTATAGATGATATTCTAATATACTCCAAAACCAAGGAGGACCATGAGGAGCATTTAAGAACTGTACTGGAGACTTTGCGCAAGGAGAAGCTCTATGCCAAGTACAGCAAGTGTGAGTTCTGGTTGAAGGAGGTCTCATTCTTGGGCCATATCATCACAAGCAATGGGATATCTGTGGACCCCTCCAAAACAGATGCAATTGAGGGATGGCCGAGGCCAACATCGGTAACTGATATCCGTAGCTTCTTGGGGTTAGCTAGATATTATCGACGATTTGTGAGAAACTTCTCACGATTGTCCAACCCTCTTACCAAGATAACTCGAAAGGGAGTAAAGTTTGCTTGGAGTGATGAATGCGAAGAAAGCTTCAAGGAGTTGAAAAGGAGGCTTATCACTGCACCTGTGCTCACTTTACCCACAAGTGGGGAGCTTTTTGTGGTATTCAGTGATGCTTCGAAGAAGGGCTTAGGATGTGTGCTGATGCAGAATGATAAAGTGATATCCTATGTCTCAAGGCAGTTGAAAATCCATGAGCGAAACTATCCAACGCATGATCTAGAGTTGGCGGCGGTGATATTTGCCTTGAAAATCTGGCGGCATTATCTCTATGGAGAGAAATGTGAGATATATACTGACCACAAGAGTCTTAAATATATATTCACACAGAAAGAGCTTAATATGCACCCGAGAAGATGGATAGAGCTCATAAAGGATTATGACTGTTCAATACATTACCACCCTGGGAAGGCGAACAAGGTGGCAGATGCCCTAAGTAGAAAGGATCCATCAATTCTATCAATGATGAGAATTGAGAAGGATCCAATCTTCTTAGACTTGATGAATATGGACCTGGGAATCATAAAGGAGGGAACATCATCAATCCATTCACAAATGATTGCTCAACCATCTCTTTTGGAAAGGTTAAAGGATGCTCAAAAGGATGATGCGAGAATCCAAGAAAAAGTGGAAGCTATCAAAAAGGGAAAATCCTCAGAGTTTAATGTTAATGAAGAAGGAATTGTGCGGTTTGGGAAAAGACTATGTGTCCCATCATGTTCGGAGCTGAAGAAGGAACTTTTGGATGATGCACATAGTTCAAATTTCTCTATTCACCCAGGGAGCACAAAGATGTATCGAGATCTCCGAGAAAACTTTTGGTGGGATAATATGAAGAAGGAGATCACTGAATATACATCAAAGTGCCTGGTGTGTCAGCAAGTGAAGGCAGAGAGGCAGAAGTCTAAGGGGATGATGCAACCATTGCCCATACCAGAATGGAAATGGGAGAACATCACCATGGACTTCGTCACTGGACTTCCAAGGACATCCAAAAGCAACAATGCAATCTGGGTTATTGTGGATCGTCTTACAAAGACTGCACACTTCATTGCTATTCGAGAGGATTTCTCTTTGGATCAACTGGCACAGATATATATCAGGGAAGTGGTACGATTGCATGGAGTACCACTATCTGTTGTGTCTGACCGAGATCCAAGATTTACCTCTATGTTTTGGAAGAGTCTTCAACATGCTCTGAATACTGAACTGAACTTCAGTACGGCCTATCATCCTCAAACTGATGGCCAATCCGAGCATACTATCCAAACACTTGAGGATATGTTGAGAGCATGCTCAATGGACTTTAAAGGAGGATGGGATCAAAATCTTCCTCTAGTTGAGTTCTCTTATAATAATAGTTTCCACTCGAGCATCCAAATGGCACCATATGAAGCCCTGCATGGGAAAAGGTGTAGAACACCGGCATGTTGGGATGAGGTCAGTGAACGTAAGCTGCTTGGACCAGAAATGGTCGAAGAAATGGTGGAGAAGGTGAAAACCATTCAGCAGCATATCAAGGCAGCCCAAAGTCGACAGAAGAGTTATGCAGATAATCGTCGACGAGACCTTGAGTTTAAAGTCGGAGACATGGTGTTTTTACGCATATCTCCATGGAAGAAGGTCATGAGGTTTAGAAAGAAAGGGAAGTTAAGTCCAAGGTACATCGGCCCCTTCGAGATTCTTGATCGTGTTGGGGCTGTGGCCTATCGACTAGCACTTCCACCTACTATGGCCAAGGTGCATGATGTCTTCCATGTATCCCTCTTAAGGAAGTACATACCAGACCCTTCACATGTACTCTCTTCTGAGGTGGTACAATTATAAGACGAACTTTCTTATGAGGAGAAACCAGTGAAGATCTTGGATCGTAGAGAAAAAGTTCTACGAAATAAGACAATCCCCTCGTCAAGGTGTTGTGGAAAAACCACAAGTTTGAAGAAGCAACTTGGGAGTCGGAGGATATGATGAAGCTAAGTTACCCACATTTGTTTTAGTGTGGGAAAAGGAAAATTTCTAGGGCGAAATTTCTTAAGGGGGGAATGTTGTAACGACCCAAAGTTTCATTAATGGAAAATCCCTCTTGATCCAGTTAAATGTTCCTTTATGAAAAATGTTTTTATAAGATGTCAAATTCTTTAGTTTAACGTTAAGATCTGTGACCGTTACTTTTATAGCCGTTGAACAGTGATCATCTGGGTAGTTTAAATATAAGGCTTTAACGAACCAATTTTCTACTCAGACAAAGGAAGCGATGGCCTCATCCGGTAGAATTGCCCCTTACGAAGCCCATTTGTCGGAGCTCGAAAAGGAGGTGGCGTATTTGGGCTTTGACCTTGACCAAGCCCAAGCTGAGCTTCATCAAGTCAAGCTCGAACGTGATCGTCTACGGGAAAAATGGAAGTTGATAGAGATCACCACTCGAGCGATGTTATCCGAGAAACCCCAAGAGTCTGTCACCATCGCACACCTTACCCTTAGGTATTATGCGGCTATTTTAAGGGGTTATGTAACAAATAAGTAGCACCATGTTCATGTACATTATTTTTGTATATAATAATGAATATAATTTCTAGTCATTTTTGATGCATTGTAATTAGTTTTTAAAGTACAAATGATGTTTTTAGTTATTATTTAATTAAGAATTATATTTTATTAAATTAAAGGATTTTTGAATTAAATAATATTTTAATAAAATATTATTATTAATATTAAATTAATTTTTATTAAATATAAATGATCTTATAATTTTATGAATGCAATTAAAATTTTTATTAAGGTTTGAAAGCCATTTCTGTCAAAACCCGTGAATTTTTTATAAATGTCAGTTTTTATTTTAAAAGTGAAAATTCACATATTTAGAAAATTATTTAGATAAAATAAATATTATTTTTGGAATCAGGACGTCGAAATTATCCAACGGTGAATTTTTCATAATTTTCTGAGACAGTCAAATGTTTGGGTAAAAAATTAAATACCATTTAAATATATAATGTGTTTTATGACATCATAATGACCCAATGGTGATGTAATAAAGTACCATAATCCTTATGTTCGGCCAATATATGTTTTATCATTAAAATAATGAGGTTTTGGGTTTGTTTGACTCACTTTTCAAAGCATTAATGGAGCCCTCAAGACTTATTCAACACTTTGCCTTTTTAAATTAATTTTCATGGGAGTGTGACTCACCTCCACATAAGCACCCCTAATTTTTTAATAAGTTCGGACCTTGGACTTGTAAAATATTGTTTTCCTCTTTCCTTTTCCAGAAACCATGGGCTAATACCATGGGATGGTTTGTGGTTTGGATTATTTTAATATAAGTGGTCCCAAACCTAAATAATAAAGAATTCTCTCACCTTTGCTATATAAACCCACCCAAGCTCCCACTTCCTCCTCACTAAAAGCCCTTTAAGTTCGTCCAACCTCTGCCCTACTCTCTCTAGAATCCTCCCAAGGTGCCCCAAGCTCCCAAGAAGCCTCTCACAAGCCTCTCTCTATCCTTTGGAAGCACACTTCCATGTAAGGGTTTTTCTTCCTTTCTAATTTTTTTTTTGTCAATTTTCTTTAAGTTGTATTTCCCTTTTTATTTCAATTATGAATGTTGGGGTATGTTTTCGCACCTCCACCATACTTCCCTCTTATTGTTTTAATGATGGGAGAACCCTTTCTCTCTCATTAAATGCCTCCCATGTACACCCGTTACTATGCCGAAATTCTGAAAGGAACTTCTCTCTCTTCTTTTACATTCAAGCAATACTTTTGTATCATGAATCTAAATTCCATTTCTATTGTTGGGACATGTATATATATGATCTCCTTACTTTCCATTACATTTAAATATGATGAGGAACCCTTTTATCTCTCATCAACATTTTTTTATGAATTCTTATGTCACGCCGTTACGCTGCCGAAATCGCACCGATTTTCTAAGCCAATGTCTTTGTGTAGTGAATACCATGCCCATTTCTCCATCAAGGGTATTCACCTTTATGCACATTTACTTATTGATTATAAAGTTTCATGTATGAATTCCACATTCCTTTATCGTGGAAGAAATGATTATGTTTTATGAATCCATGTTTTATGATCCATGTGGCACACTTATGCATGAAATGAAATGTTTAAGAAGGGTGCGCCCTGATAGCGCTCCAATGCATTGGGTAAAGTATAGTATCATGATACGTCATGTGCAATGAGTGTTGACTCATGCTAATTCAAGTGCAACGAGGGTTTACTCGTGCTTCAAGTGCAATGAGGGTTTACTCATGCTCCATGTGCAATGAGCCTTGGCTCATGCTAATTCAATGTTAAGTGTTGTTGCCACATTTCCATGTTATGATTATCATGCTTTATCATGCCTTTATGTTCATGTCTCTCTTATTCTCTATTGATTTGCCTATTGCCTAACATGTATTGTACTCCTCATGTTATTCATTGTGTACTCCATTACTGGGCTTTAAAGCTCACCCTTTTCTTATGCATGTCCTCAGGTTATCCCATGCAATGCTAAGTACGAAGGAATTTAGTGGTCATGTAAAGGAAGTTTTCAATAAGGATGTTGTATTTCAAGTTTAAAGTTTTTATGTAATGATCCTAAGCCCCAAAGACACTAAACATATCGATCTTCTTTGTTGTATCAAGTGAAGTTTTATGTAATAAAGCATGTTTAAGTTGTAATAAAAAGCAGGGTTGTCATAACCACCACCTTGACAGTGGACTTGGTGGCCCAAGACCCAATGGTTCCCAGGGAGACCAGGTAGTCAAGGCATAATTCTAAGGAATCAAACATCTAATATACACTTATCCATTAGGTGGGGTTTTTAGTTGAATAATTTTAGTGTTTCCTTTTACTTACTTATTTTTAGTTCATCTTATTTTTGGGTTTGTATTCTGGCCCATTTTACCTACAAATTTTACTTATAATCAGTGGTTATGTAGTGGCATGCATGTTTCTATTTCTTGTTTTGGGAAGTTGTTGCATGTGCGTGTGTAGATACACTAAGGAAAATGCCTCCCACTTGTAGGGTGATTCCTTTAATGCTAGTATCCAACCCCTAGACTTCAGGTGGTGGGCTTAGGGGATATCAAACCATGAAACTCAAGGGACGGGTTGTGATAGCATTTGTTTCTTCATCATTGGTTAGGAATATCCATGGATAGTGTACACGAAACCTCCATTCATTAAAAATGAAGTATAGTTTTCATGGTTGGGTAGGATGAATTATGCACCTTCCACTTACTTGGTTGATACCAATGAAATATACTTTTTATTTTTTAATGTTGTCCCAACATGGGTTGTATGAGTTATAATTTTAAAAGCAGTGTTATATATTTTTTTAAATTTTATAAAATTGAAATATGAGGAATTTTAATCATAATCCCCGCTTATATGTGAGTATCCCGTTTCTATAATTCATTAGGCTAAAAAAATTTAACTTCCTCATGGGAATCCTCAAATACATTTTCAATATGGTCAGGGAGCTCTGTGTGTTACTCAACAGGTGGATATTCAGTTTCTTCATATTACCCTAAGGTATGGAAATAATTGAACAAATATGAAAATTAAAAAAAATTAGAAGTGATAATAAAATCACATTGAATAAGATCAGAAAGAAATGATATAAAATATGATCATCTCCAGGATTAGTTTTTAGTTCAATCACTGCCTTAATGGTGAGTTTATCTTGATGTAGAATCTCAATTGATGGAGGAAGGTAGTTTGGATCCTCTATCTTCTCATCATATTCCATTAATTTTGTAGATTATTCTTATATTTCTAGAGAGACATGAAATGGTACTATATCTTCTATATAATATGGATTGGTGTGATAAATTTATACCTAATACTCATTCTTAAAGTCTTACAGAACATGTTGATCTCCCATAGTTAGCTCAGCCAGAATGTATTTGTCATTATTAATCCACTCTAGCCCATTATGGCCACACTAAATCTAGTTCTTCAAATGGTTGGGTCATAGATAATCAAAAATTTTGGTCTCCACATCTTGGTTGCCTTTAGTGAAATTGGGGAAAACTAGTGAAACATCTATCTTATCTTGGAATCATTGCAATTAAGTTTGGACTTCATCAACCATGCTCATGAAACCATGAGGCGAGAACCCTGTATCTATGCCTATTTTAATTTTCATGACCATTAACATAATTTAATCATCCATTTATTTATGGTTCTCCCCACTATAGTATTTTTCTTATTCTTTCACCAGTGTGTAATTGTTCCATGTATTGAAAAAAATGTTCAATTGAAAGCATCATGGAAGATTATTTTTTTTGTTTTTTTTTGTTTTTTTAAGAAATAAAAATTATCTAAAATGTGAAAATAGAAAAATATATGACAATAATTAGTGGATACCAAAAAATGGATCTTTTTTTAATGCACACCTATCCAATTACATGGAGAATATAGAATTTATTATTCTAATGCAACACATTGGATGATGAGGGTCATCTCACTTGAGGAGCTTTCTTAGTTGTTCACTAAATCGCATTCACTTAAACATCTTCTTTTTCGATGTTTTTACTATTTTATGAATTATTTTTGAGATGATAAATGAAACTCTAAAATTTATACATACATGAAATGACAGAATGCAAATAGAAAAGATAATACATGACCTTTATAGTTGGATTTATGGGTTCCATAATTCTCTTTTTGGGGTTTAAATTTAGTTCTATAATCCAATTTTATGATCTCATGCATTATTTATTATTATTTTTATTTAGTGGTGTGAAATCTCAAATACCATGGCCAATGAAAATTTCAAATCCACATGTAATCAAGGTTGATGGCAGACGTCAACTGATAGTGTGACCTATCCTAGGATCTAGCTCCATCATATGACATTTCATTCATTGAATGGATCAACTCCATGAAATAAAGAACTTTTATCCTATAGAAGGGAGGGAAAAAATTTAATAAAGGAATATAAATTAGTTTGAGTTCATTTTCATGGTTTACAATCACCACACCTGTGCACATCAACCTTGCCCGCCACAAACATAAATAAATTATAACAATTTATGTCCATAATGGTAGGAAAACAACAACTACCTCCCCCAGGCCAAGCCTGAGGTTATAACCTCATTTTAATGGGTAATAGGTTTTTTTGGAATGAAATAATAATATAATAAGGGAAAATAAATAAAATTAATTAGAATTAGAAAATAATAATAAGAAAAAAAACACACATGAAATAAAAAATAAAAAAAGAAGATGAAGAATAAAAGAAGAAAAGAAATTGTAGATGATGGAGAAGAATGAGAAGTGTACGTGGATAAAGACACAAAAATAAAAACCACCCATATATTAGATTTTATTTAAAATAAACTAAATTATAATTACAGTCAAAATTAAACTAAAGTAAAAGAGAATAAAAATAAAAATCAATGAAGAAAAAAATGGATGCAATAGCTTCTCCTCTAAAATATATTCTCCAAAGGCTAGATCCAATTCTTTCCACCATATAGACAAATACCTCCATGTTTATTTCATATAAGTTGTGTGAAATAAAATTTTATATCAACCCACATTATTTCAAATACATTGTACTTGTATAAAAAAAGTTAAGACACAATTAACGAGTCACACTTTTTTTAGATAAGGAATCCCTAACTTTTCCTCTAATTCAGAGAATTAAATGGGTGAAATAATGAAATATTGTCTCTAAATAATTCAATGGTCAAATGAGGTATCATGTATTTTTTTAAATCCCTTTTGAATAATCTTAATTGGAGGTGTTTATCCTATGTTATGCCTCATTTACCGAGGTGGGGTCCCTTCTATCAGCCAGACGGATTTTTCAAATGGACTATTTTTAGGGCCTATGGAAGTTTGAATTTTCTAATTCTATTGAATAATAAATTGAATCCAATTAAATAGTTAACAATAAAATATAATAAATCTAATTAGATCAATATTTTTAAATTTATTCTCAAAATTCTAATGTAATCAAAATCTATTAAAATTTTAGAATTAATAAATTTTTACATTTTATCCCAAAAGAAAACAAAAATGAAAAAAGATACCAATTAGATCAGTTTGATAACTTGAGAGGGATTAAATCATTTAAATTCACATTTAAAATTATTAAAATAATATTTCTATCATTTATCTTCATTTAATTGAATCCTCATGTAAAAATGAGATCTTTTTTTGATCCACACCCTTTAGATCCTCATTATAATCAACTACTATCATTTTCTTTGTCATTTGGTTAACATGGTACACTAAATCATTAATACAGGAAGCCTATGTCATCATTTCTTCCTTAGATTAGATAATTATCTCAAGGAATTTTTATTTTTCTACAATCACCTTTTGTTCCACTGACTAAATTTCATAAGCATCCTCAAATCTCTTAGACACTAATCTATTATTAGTGAGCATATCCATTTTAGAATAGAAAACACTATTAGAACCATATGAATCGATGGAACCTTACTTCTCCTAAACTAGAGCTTCCTTCTTATCATCAACCTACCATTGTTCCTTATAACCACCAAACTCAACCTTTTTACTTTCTTACTGAATAATAAGTCTCTTCTTACAAACCTGGTCATGTATAGTGTGTTTACATCCGGGTGCCTTGGTTCTAATATTTTTGGAATACCTTGTATTCATGGGTTTTTTTAGTGGGAATAATCCTTATTCTGCTTATAGTTATTCCCCTTATGCATAATACAACTCCCTGAGTCTCAGGTTCTATTCTTCCTCTTCTTCCTACATAGGTTGTGAAGTCCTCTACCATACATTCCATCTAAGAATTCATTAGATAATTGACTGGAGATCTCATTTGATGCCTCATATAATCCCTAAACTTCATAATTTTACTCCTCTAATAGGGAGTCTTTGATTCCAATATCATCCAGAACATAATCCCATTGATCCAAAATTGGTTCTTTAACATCTATACATTCAAATAGATTTCTCAGATTATGAATCAGAATGACCCTTCTTGGACTCGACCTGTTCTTGTCATTGACCCATCCCTCACATGATGCCTGGTGACCTTCTATGAGCCATGATTGTACATGATGTCATATGATTAATCCTAAATTTATTCCTTTATCATCACCACATACGAATAATCATCTCCAATTCACACTACCTCTTCATAATATGGATGCTTTAGAATGTTAATTCATTCTTCCATGGAGCCGATTATGTGCATCCCCCCAATCACCCCTGACTGAGTAGGGACTTTCACTGCCTAATTTATATCCAAAAAATAACTTCTCAAACTATAAAAAATATCCACAACCTTTGGATTAGGATTCAAAGGTATTCAATCTTTTTGAATATGTTAAGCCTTTAAATAGTCACAACAACCCAAATGACCAACTAAATTAAAATTTATAGGACTGTACCCAGTCCACTAGAGACATATCAAGTCAAGATCCCCATTTTGATCCCTATGCCTCCATAGACACACTAAAAAAAGGTGTGTGTGATGATTACAAGATGAAAAAAATCTATCAACGACTTAAAGAACACCAATTTCTAGCTACAAAAATCATTCCTAAATATAATCCAAACCCACCCATTTGTGGTTTTGTAACATCAACTTCAATAAAATTACATGGAGAGATATGATGGAAAACACAATTTTTTATGAAATCGGAACAAAAACACATCCAATAAAATTATAAACTATATGAATTTTCAAAGGATTTTCAGAAGGAAGTGGTATTTTTAGGAATTTTACCCATGAATCCATAAAAGAAGCATTATGCTTCTTGAGAAAATAAAAATACCATTAAAATAGATAAACATTTAACCCATTATAGGTATAATGAGAACTAGAGAAATCAAGGATCAAAATTTCCACCGAACAAAACCTAATCGTGATTTTTTTTGTTTACCAAGAAGTCTAGTAGTTTCCTATTCCAATAATCCTTATGATCTAAGAATAAACAAATTGAAAGCTCCAATAAAAGGGAAACACTGTCTAAATCAAGACACCAATGTCATATTTAGTAGGATTGAGGCTTTTGTGAACCCCAATGTCGAATGTGAAAGTTTAGGTGATGCATAGAAAATATCTAGAACCATTTGGATAAGCGTGATATTATAAAATTGGTGGTGGAAATTAGGATTAGATAATGGAATAAAGGAAAGAGATTGAGATTCTAAGAAAGATGGTGGAATTCCCCCACATCTAGTTATGGAGGGGCCAAACCTATGTCCATCACCACATAGGGCATAACTCTACTTTAGTGTCTTATTTATTTGACATCGAAGTTCACACTCCTTTATTTTTATCATAATTTTAGAGAGTCTTGGGATTAAAAGTTTGTATTTTTTTGGAGTAATTAGCCTTGAATTTTTTTTGGGTGTAGAATCCGAAATTATATTCTAGTTCAATGAGTTTAACCTTGATATTGGTGGATATCTCTTAGTATGGGGCGTCATTATCATCGAGATTACATATTTTAATATCATTCTCATGATGGATCAGTTGGTTCTTAATTATGCTAATGTAAAATATTTTCTCTGGAGGGTATTGTACTCTTCACCAGTGGGTGATAGATATATTTATAAGGGTCAATGTTATATCTTGGAAAATTGTGTTTGAATAGAGAAGAATGGATTAAGTGAAGTGATATCACATATTTCTAGTCTCCTTTTAGATCATTAGGGACTATGATGTAAATATTTACAACATGTTGTGGATCATTTAAGGGATATCTTCCTAGATTAATCTTTGAGCCTTCCTCCATAGATTTATGTAGAGTGTATGTTACACCCCATGTTTCTCTAAAAATAAATATAAATTCAAGGAACTTTCTTTTAAGTATATATTTATAACTATACTTTAAAAATATTTTTTCCACTTTTGTGTTTTGAATTTCAAGAAACTTTCATCTATAATTTTATTCAGTATGTAATTTAGAGTATGATGAAACCAACTTGTTTTTTCTGTGCATAGTAACATACCCTTATTAATAGTAATATGAATAGTAATGTGACCATAATGAATAGAAATTTTTATTATTATTTTATTTTCTTAAGGCTTTAAGATAGAAACATCTTTTTTAATTTTTCATTGTGATATAGAAGTAGTTATAGACTAAAAATTGTTAATTTTTGAATTAAGTATGATTTTATTTAAAAATTAAATTAATAATATTTAAGAAAATTATTTTTAAAAAATTGATTTCATTTTTGAATTCTAAACATCAAAAAATGGTTAGGGTACAATTTTTGGATTTGTTTTGATATTCTTGAATTTTTGATGAATAGTGAAATACGATAAAATGTCGTATAATCAAATTACTAGTAAAATACACTATTTATGACATCAAAAGTGATTTAAGTACAACTTTTTGGAACTCACATGCCATTATTACTATTTTAGTCACATGAACTAATACCATTCATAATCTTGGGAAAACATATTATAATAATGATTAAAATATTGAAAAATACCCCCTCTCCTCCACAATAAATACCACCCCCACTCCCCTATTCTTCCCACACCTCTCAAGCCTTGAGCCATTCCATAGTTCTACCCAATACTCCTCCAAAGGCTCTTCCCCACGTCGTAGATCTTCTTGTCTCACCAAAAGACCAAAAAAAAATCCTTTAAGAAGGATCTCAAGGAGAAGAGATCAAGAGGTAAACATCCTCTTTTATATTCTTTCTTTTCATTCATTTTATGTTATTCTCTTACATTACCTTTTACTTATGTTGGGATATTTAATTAAATATACCAATTAATTTCCATATTATGTAAGTGTGATGAGATATAATATTTCTCCCATCAAACCATTTTTATGAAATTTTATGAGATGCCGTTAGGCTGCCAAATTTTTCTGAGAAAATTTTAAAGTTTTCTTTTATTTCAAGATTGTTTTATTTTAGTATTCTTTCCTTACCTCCTCTTAACAAAGATGAATGAAAGCTATATAATATTTTATATTATATATTTTCTCATGTTTATAGAAAATTCATCATCATTCATTTTCTACTCTCCCACTTATTCAAGGAATTAAAAACATTTTCCATGATTTGTCCACTTACCGACATCGTGGATGATGTGATTTCATTTTTCATTAAATCCTTCTAGTCTGTTCATGAAACCATTTTTATGGTTGAAAAATGAAATAATATATGTATTATGTCTCATATATGGTTCTTTAATTCTTTTGTATATATGGTATTATTTTTTAAAAAAATGAGGTTGTTTTTATCAAATAACCTGTAAAATGATCTAAACTATCATCATTAATTTATTAACTTATGAATCATCCTCATGTAAGAATTAAAAATGATTAATGGTATGATTTACGGTATAGGAAATATTTAAATACTACTCCATTCCAAATATGGAGTATCACATCCAATCAAAAAAGAACATCCATCATGAACCTATCTTAGAAATCATGTAATGAACTCACCCAAAAACATTGCAAGGAGAAAAATACTAACAATTAAAGGGTGAAGTGATGTTATGAAATGATCATATAATATGTTATAAACATGAAAATGTTTTTGTAAAACTCTAATAACACTATTTTATCCATAATACAATAAGTTTAAACAATTTTGAATTAAGACAAACCCGAGGTAAGAGAATTCTAAACATGATTTCCATTCGTTGGGTTAACCTTATACTTAGTTATTTATGTGATATTAATTTTTTTTTGTGATGGGTTTAGTTTATATTATGTTTAATTATGTGTATTTATACTGTGTAATCATATTTCATCCACTCTATTAAGTCTCTAATCAATTATATGATTTATGTAATGGGATTTTCCTTTAAAATCCTCTTTTCAAATTCGGTTTTACAAAATTCGAATGTAATGTTTTATGGAATTATTCATGTTGTATGATTATGTTTTTGTTATTGGGAATTGTTTATTATGAAGGGTGGGACCTATATTTCCCTCCAATTTATTAGGTATGTGTAATTTTGAGGTCGGCTATATGGTTACTCCAAGGGTAACTGTGATGGCTACACAAATAGTAAGTTAGCCGTGAGGGTTACAAATTATAAACTAGCCGAGAGGGTTACAAGATTATGTAAGTAATGCAACAAGACACCTTTATTGTTATACTTATGTTCTTATGTATTATGGAAATCAAATTTTTTACAAAGTATATATATATATACAGGTGATATGTAAGTATTTTAAAAATGATTTCATACATTACAAGTATTCATAGACTAATATGTTCTTGCCTTCTTTTTATATCCCTTACTATGTTTTTTCTGCTCATACCAAGTTTTAAATGATTATCACTGGTTACTGGATATATAATTCAATAATTAATCCATGTTAAATGTTGAATAATTGTCAAGGAATCATGTTTTATGATTTAATGTTTTATATTGTGAAAAAATGGAAACAATTTTTATGGTATCGACTCTGTAACAATCACTACTGGAAATGTGACTTTCCCAACACTTCTATACACCCTTTCCCAACGGTTTGGCCAAACAGTAGGGAAATACCACTTTGTGGCCACGTTTCCCAATGGTTTGCCAAAACCGTTTGGAAAGGTCCAATTTGTGGCCACTTTTCCCAACGGTTTGGCCAAACCGTTGGGAAAGAGTAGGCTTTCCCAAAGGTTTGGGAAAGGTCTAATTTTTGGCCACTTTTCCCAATGGTTTTTCCAAAACATTGTGAAAGGTCCCTAAAATATCAACATCACCCCCAGATTCTAGGGACCTATACCAAAGGTTTTGACAACCGTTGGCATAGGTCCATTGATTTTTTACTAGATCCTCTTAACCAGAACATTCTATAAATGAAAATTTAAAATAATTATGATAATAAATATATATATTTATGAAATTATGTTCACAAAAGTCATGTTAGGTTAGTGGTTAAGTATTTCAATGATAAACCAGGAGGTCCTGGGATCAAATCCCAGTGAATTTTTTTGGAAATACATATACCAACAGTTTTATTGAACCATTGGTATAAATTTTCATATTACTTATAATAACAATTTTCAAAACTGTTGGTATAGACCTATCCCAATGGCTTACTTGCCTAAGGTTCTCCAAACCATTGGTATAGGCTATACCAACGGTTTGGAGGCCTATAACAACGGTTCCAAACCGTTGGTATAGGTTAGTTTTCTAGTAGTGAATGTGAAATGTCATGAATGTGTTGTGTATCAATTATCTAAATGTCTAAACTTGAAAAGATCCTCAATTTAAAAGGAAGTGTTTTCTTGACTAAATTCAAGATAATGTATGTAATAAGGTCAGGGCCTTATAGATTAGAACTAAGCTAGGTCCATGATTAGTACCAATTTACATTTCCCCTTTTCTGACAGACACTACTGAGTTACAAAATCTCAAGTAAAAGCTATAAGATTTGGAAGCTAAGGGGCCTATGTGACCCATTACATCACCATGTGGTTCTCATGTTATTTTCATCAAGAAGGTTGATTAGGACCTTAAGAAGTGTATATATTTTAATAAATTGAATTAGATTATGGTTAAGAAATGATATTCTTTATCACATATAGATTAACCAGATTAACATCTTTTAATATTGCGGGTTTTCTCTAAAATTGGATTTTGTTCGAGCTACTATCGGGTATGAATATGGGATTAAAATGCACCATGTAAAATATATCATAGTGGATATGGATTTTAAAAGTATTTAGTCCTTAATTTTAGTATCACAGATATGAAGATTATTTTTATGGACACGATGAATTAGGTTTTCTACCTGTATCTCGATTCATTCATTATTGTCTTTGTGAAAGACATCTTTGTGTATTCTCATTCTCAAAATGACCATTCCAATCATCTTGAGATCATATTGAATACAATTAGATAACGAAAACTATATTCTAAACTCAAAAAATGGAATTTTTTATCTACAAGATTCACTTCATAGGTCACAACATATTAGAATCAAAAGTGTCGACATAATCATAGAAGGTTAGAGCCACAATTTTTAGGGAGCAACCTAAGAATGTCATTGACGTACAAAACATTAGGGGTATGGATGGATATTATATGAATTTTATAAAAGATTTATATTTCCATAAATAACCTCTTATAGGATTTACCATGAATGGCATTAGGTTTACAAGGTCTAGAGAATGCAATAATTATTTTCATGAGTTAAAAGGGAGATTGAATTTAGTGTCGATCGTGGATTTTCTAGAACTAGAAATAAGTTATTTGGTTTTGTTATGATGTTCCATGTATCTTATTGGGAGCCATTTTGATGTTGGGAGATCAAGTCAGGGAATATGGGTTTGAATATTTGAGGCCTCATGAGTGGAGTTACTCAATGCATGATCCCGAGTTAGAAGTTGTGGTTCATACCCATTTTTGTTGGAGTAATTACTTGTTGGCAGAGAAATTCTAGGTATATACATACCATAAAAGGCTAAAATACATAATAGAAAAATTTAACATGAATATTAAAAAATTAATATGGGTTTAATACATACAATATTTCAATTTTGATCATGTGTATATTCCCGAGAAGAAAAATGAAGTGGACAATGATTTGATCTAGAATAAATAGACACAAGTAGTTCCGAAGGTTAGTAGTGCATGGTAGTTGATGGAATTGTTTTCTAGGATGCATTTGAAAGTGATGGACCATCATGGATAACACGTACTCACATCATTATTAGTGACATCTTCACTTCTAGAAAGAGTGAATATGAGACAACTTTCCAATCTCAAGGTCTTGGTCCAACGAGAGAACGTTTTAGGTGAGGACCCACTGATTTGATGGTTTGTTGATGAGGATAAGGCCTTTCACATTTATTGACATGTATAGGTTCCTACCTACAAATGATATAAATTAATACAAGCTTCTCATGTCTCTTTTTGAAAAGGAAATCCGAATCTCACAAATATTTACCAAGACTTACTCAGGCAGTATTGGTGTCCTAGGAAGAAAAGGGAGATAGTAGGATTATCTACTCAGTGTTCTACCTATTGGTGGGTAAAGGTTGAAAACTAGTGACTTGCATAGCTTTTAAATCCATTAACCATTATTCAGTAAAAATGGGATGAAGTAACTATGGATTTTATGGGTATACTTAGACCCCCATGTTAGTGAGACATTATGGGAGATTATTGATAAGTTGATATGATGTAGGCCTCAGAGCGGCATCTCTCCCACTTCTCACGGCTTCAATAGGTTTTACTAACCTTTCTTCCCTATCCCCTTTAGCTGGGATCAGTTCAAGTCAGCTTCCTCAAGAGTCTCTATGTAGGTGTGACTTGGCGACAACGTGATGAGATGGGGATCCGACATGGTTTGAGTGGTAAGGTTCCAGCTCATCTTGATGGTCTTCAGCCTTTTTCAGTGTCGTCATGAACTGGGGAATCACTGGATTCTTGCTCGGTTCAACGCGGCTTATCCTTCGGTGCCATCGACTCACTAGGATCTGAAAAAATAGGATCTTGTGACTTTGTCATGGTGCGGTGGATCGTGAGTTCGGTCTAGTGTGGTCAGGTGCATTTATTGATTTTTTCTAGTGAGGGTTGGCACAAATCTGGTGGTCAGAGGGGGAGGAACTAGTTTCAAGTGTTCTTACAAGTTATTATTTTGTTTTTATGGTTTGATGTTGGTTTTGTGTAGCATCAATGTCGCTGAAGACCCCATGTATCCTCCCTGATTTCTTCAGCTTCCTGTGGTATGAGTTGGACTTCATATAGATGGTTGGGGAAGAAATAGATGGTGACGGGGCTACTTTCAGCGAACGTTCTAGTGACTAGTGAAGCTCGATGGCATATGGTATCGATTTAGGTCCTCATGTGGTGAAATGAATTTGATGGGTTTGATGGTGTTTTAAGTTGGTAATGTTTACTTTCATGAATGGTTTGAGCCTGATGCTAGGAAGGAAGTGCTGCCAAGATTGACTATATGGAACATGCTTGAAAGGAGGACTTAGATTTGGAAATTCATCTTTGTAGAGCTATAAAAATTTGGTTGTTTGAGAGGGTGTGGTTTTTGCCATCGGATCGGGCCGGTGCTTTGACATAGGACACTTACTTTCTGAACTACCTTGCAACGGTGAACAGCTTCATCATGTTTATATATTGGGGAGGGGCAACTCCATATTTTCAGTCTAGTTTTACTATTTTGTCCTATGGGAGTGAGTTGTCTTATGTCTGTGAGGTCTATGAGTTTTCCCCCTTCTTTCCTTAAAATGGGGTTTAAAAAAATTGAAGGCCTTCGGGATGTTGGATGGATTGACAGGTTGATAAAGGTCACCCATTTTTACCTATCAGAGAGACATTTTTAATGGGTTGGATAGGTAGGATATATGTCCTGGATTCAATATTCCTTTATAGATTTCCACATACTATATCATTGGTTATGGATTCTCATTTACATCATAATTATGGCATGGGATGTATAAGGATCTAGTTTTATATGTACTATTGAGTACAACATGTCACCTTTAGTTGGATGGATAGTCTGAGAATATGATACAAGTATTAAGGATATTTATCAAGCATGCATCCCTGATTTCCAAGGTTCCTAGTAGATTCCCATACTTCTTAGTCGATTTTAATATATTAATATCTTATATTAAACTATAAAAATGGATACTTATGATTCCATATATAGTAGGTAGTGTTGTTACCCACTGTAATTTTTAAAGGCAGGAGAGGCAGTGTTTCTAGGATGTCATCTCATTCTGGAAACATAAATGTTGGTACAACTTATCAGGGAGCGACTAGATAAATATCAAAATAGGTTAAAGTTTTATTCTGATCATCATCAATAAATTCTAGAGTTTGAGGTTAGAGCAATCGATATTTGGTTGAGTTGGTTATACCTCACACACAGATAGGAATAATATTTCATATTCATGAAATGGAAGTGGATAATAGAAAATTATAAATAGAGGTAAAAGGTTTGAAAAATTCTGTAGAGTTTGACATCATATTTTTCAGAACATATGAATTCTATTTCTCAGAAGATGGAATGAATGACTACTGGTACCTCTATATCAACTCCACCTCCTACTAAGCTAGTGAAAATTGATAAATATAAAATCCAAAAGGTTATTAGGGAAGATATCATAAATGTTATTAGTGATATGACCACTCCTGAGGAAACAATTTGACAGATACATCTTCATGGAGAGCATTTCGTTCAGGTGATAAGAGAATAACCAATTTATCTCTGGACAGATAAAGACATCATCAAGAAAGTGATAAATTTTATATTTCATTAATTTAGAAAAATAATGAGAATTATAGTGGTATAAAATTTATTATAGAGAATTTAAAATAGACATTGGTGACAAGTATTTAAAGACCATGTGAGTCAACTGATGGTTCTCACACTAGCTCTGTAAAGATTCATCGATGAGAAAATAGATTTCTATAATTCCACAGAAATGGGAGGGAATATAATTATGGATTTTTTCCACCTCATGAAATCCTTTATCAATGTCCATAGTACAATTTTTATTGAAAGAGAAGAAATTCTTGTAATAATAGTTCATCACACAACAACAACATAGCCAGTTTGATATAGACCTTTAGTGATAACTTAGTCAGATATTCTTCTACCACAACAATTTCATCCTATGAGTTTTTCACCATATATTGAAATTAGGCACATCAAACTAGTTCTTATGTTTGAGAAACTTCCTCCCTCTACAAAATAATTTCCATTACCACATATGCACCAACTTTCACTAATACTGTCTCTTATCAGGAAAGAGACAATGGCAAAGGGAGATACAAAGTTGATCAACCACCATCCTCTCACAAGTGAATGGAATTATATGTAGTATTTTGATGGAAATATTGTATTTTTTCTACTCATAATTATGTTTATGTACTCAAAATGATTATGGTGTGGTGAGAGACCAAAATGAATTGAATATGTGATTCTTAGAATAAGAATGGAGTTCCAGGTGAGGGGATGCAGAGAAGAATATTAACTTGGAATCTATTAAATATATTGCAAAAGTAGAAGAAGAAAGAATTTTTTTGAACAATAAAGTAAAGAAGGAATTAAATAATATTATTTGGAATGTTTATAATATAATGATGAATTTCATAGTTCATGAAGGAGAATCCTAATAGGACTCAACATCACAAATTTATATTTGGTGTTACCATTCAGGATATGTAAGTGATGGGACCTGAA
Organism: Viscum album; assembly: GCA_963277665.1. Lineage (NCBI taxonomy): Eukaryota > Viridiplantae > Streptophyta > Magnoliopsida > Santalales > Viscaceae > Viscum > Viscum album. The sequence continues at coordinate 403,380,705 of OY728137.1, read as the reverse complement.
AGTCCATGAAATATATTGAGGTGATTCTTTCCACACAATTGATATTTGGTTGGAATGTTTGAGGGAGGGAACATTGGGAATAAGTTATATATCCATAAACCATTACAAGGGGAGTGAATCAAGTGACATGTATTGAACTTTATAATGATTTTATGCATGAGACATCACCGATTCATGCTCATTGGGCATATCATAGTGAGGGTGAACCAAGTAAATTCTCATGTACCTATTTACATTAATCATTAACACAAAAAAAATCAACAAATATAAATTATTGAGGGTAAAATATCACAACAAGTGACCCTTAATGATGAGATTACAAGATCTATATAGAGAAAGTAGTATATTACACGATATTTTTATTTAATTTTATAAGCACTTTAAATACCCTAATTGATTCCCTCTTAGTGCAGTCTCATAACCCTTATTAAGGGGCTAACACGTCCATTTTCTGTTTTTACCAAAACCAACCAACTTAGATTAACCCCAAAATTCATAACAACTAAACCTTTCCAAACAATGCAACCTTAAAAACTCAATATTTGGAATTTTTTTCAAATTTAAATTTAAAAAACACAAACAACCCAAAAATAATGTAACATAACCTTGAGAGATTATTTTATAAAACAGTTTACATTATTCATGAACTCCATGTAGCAACATGATTACCACATGTTTTACTAAGTTGTGTGCCAACAATAAAACTCACACTGTCTCAATCCATACACCCTCAGATAGTTTGGAAGCATGGTTTACCAATCAACACTACAAACATAGAGATCTATAAAAAAGTTGACTTATTTTATTTTCATAAATTTTTAGCAATAATTATCTTACCATTCACCACACCCTTATAAAACCTAAACCACATAGTTTATTAGCATGGGTTTCATAAATCATGTAATAACTATTAAATGATGCAAACCTCCCTTTCAGCATTCCAATTTCATCTTGAAGGTCTAAATATTTAATCAATCACAAGAAGCACATTCTTGGACTTAATCCATATCAAAAAATATCTACTCGATATGATCTAACATTTTTAATTATTATCTAAATCTCAATTCTAAAATTGATCCCTCCATTGGAATCAACAATTCAAATTAGAAATAAAATTAAAAAAGTAAAAATGATGTGATTTATTACACAAGTAATTCCAGAAGCCTAAGAAAATAAATTTTTAGTTGATACTCTAAAAAATATTGAATCTATAAGGTATTTCTAGGTAAACTATTTTTAGGGGGGTTAAAAAAGCATGATTATATATTTAAAATATCATTATTATGATGAATATTTTTTCATTCATGAATAAAAAAACATTTTAAATTCATTATTAGTATTGTAATTATACATTAAAAGTATTTAAAACCATCTAGGATATGTGTAAATGAAAGTAAAAAAATTCATTTCAAACATTGGTGGTATAAACATACTGTTTATTTTTTAAGTGATTTAATGAAAAAGAAAAAAATAAACATTTTATTTTATACAATTAATTATTTGAATTATTTCTTTTCATTATCATGTAAACATAATTTTAGAATAGTTAGGAATAAAATGGAACGAAAAAACGTGGCATACATTGACCTTTGATATGAATCCACTAGAATGAAGCTTAGTATTTTAGTGGAGGGTTTTTAGATTTGGTTAGGGTTATTAAAATGTGTGTATGAGGTTTTAGTTTTATAAATTTTTAAATAATATTAAAATAAATATGTTTTCGAAGTGATGATAAATAGGTGGAGAATGGGTTTATTTAAAAGTAATGTAAAGGTGTGTTTTTAAATAAAATATTGAATGTATTTTTATTTTTCCCCATGAATATGAAGAGTAATGATTTATATGAAAATTAATAGTATTTTTATAAATAATATATATCTTTTTGATGGTTAAATACATCCAAAATTATTATATATAATTTAAATAATTTATTAAAAGAAAATACAAAAATAGTTTTTATTAAAATAAAATATAATTTCTACTTTATAAATTGATTTATAGGTTGTTGTATTCAGTTAAATATACAATATCTCACTATTTAAGTACTTTTTATTCCACTAAATAGTCATTTAAAAATAATTGACTTTTTTTACATCATAATGATGCTATAAAAATTATAGTATATACATAAATTTATATTTACTATTCTTTCAAAAATTCATATTATTTAGAAAAAAATAACCCATCCTTAAATTATTTTTACATTGTGATACCAAAAATGAGATTAATTTCATCACAATATATTTATATTGAATGTATTTCCAACATTTAAATTCTAGTATATAAATTATTATTTTATTAAATATGTAAAAACTCACCTAATTCAAAATACACACTTATTAATACTTTAAGTAACACAATGTGAGAAATTATTTTATGGTATTATTAAATTTATATTTACTTATTTCATTCCCAGTAACAATTACTCATAATCGATTCAACTATTCTAATGGTCAAATGACTAATCTAATGGTTATGTTATTATTATAACGATCATATTAGTATTTCATTGGTTTGGTTGCTACACCAATTTTCAAATAAAGCTCATGACTATTCTAAAACAACATGTTTCATTAATTATTCAGTCACAAAATTCTCTTTTAAGGTCATATTCATTTTAAATGTTTCAAAATTAGTCCTAATGTTTTTTTCTTTTTTATCATGTCATTCTAAACATTGATATTTCTACCAAACTCTATATACTAATACTGATTCCATATAAACAAAGATAATAGTCATTAATTAAATCATAAGCCTTAATAATCCAATGAATATTAGTATCAAGAGTCTAGATACATATTTTATCATTAAATTATTTGGAAAATTAATGTGAATAATAAAATAACATAAAAAATATTATTCCTCCACTACATTCTTAAATCACATGTATCATTCTATATGAATTCCTTATGGAATGGGGAAATAATAGAAATGAGTGAACTCTATTACTAAGAAAGGCATAGTTTATAGTGGAATATTACATTAAATAAACAATATGGTAGGGATGAATTTTCATTGATTTTATAAAAATAAAAACTTGATAATTAAAATATACATGGATGAAATAATGATGGTAAAATAATAATCACATGGATAATAATAATATATTTCAAAATAATGGAATGCTGAAATCCAGACATGATAACTTTTGGAAAGTTTTAATGTGGTGATGAACACTCTTTCTGATCACCAGATAGACACAAAAATAACATTTTATTCACTAGATAGATCCTAGTTATAAACTATCAGACATATATATTTCTAATTTTCTCTTCCTAAGTAATAAAACTCCAAAATAACCTGAAAATGGTTTTTATAATAACCAAAACCTCAATAGTCCCTACACTAGAACTAGTATGGAATCCAAATAAATAACCACAAAAGGAAAAAACAACAGGCTTCACACAAATAATAAAAAGGAACAGAAAAATAGGATTATGTGGTTTGAAAAACTTCCTAGATCCATGAGAGAATACTACAACCATTTCCAATTAAGAATATATAATAGAATACAAAACACATTACTAAATACCTCTCTACATTTTAGAATCTTCAACAACTAATTCCAAAATTTATATGAGAACAAGAGTGAATCCATTCACAAATCATATGTGGGACACCACCTCTATTTATAGAGGTATACAACAAATTATATTTTTATCCCACTTTATGAGAAACATAGTCAACCTATCATTGACCATGGGAAACCCTAAATATATTTTCCAAACTTATGATAAAAATTTCAATAGATGGTATCCATGTGTGTAACCTATTCATTCGGTCACCCCCATGGTGAATTTCATCTAATCGGTCTCCATTCGGTGCAAGATTGACTGGTGAAACTCTTCTACAAGACAACTTAAAAAACCATTTAGAAGGAAACATCCAAAAAACCCAATAGTATATCACTTAAATATTACTTAAAAATTTCAACCTTCTTCAATTATAAACATAAAAGCATATTCTGTCTTATACATTCAGTTTTATCCTCTCTATTTGATAAACTAAGTCCAAATTAGGAACATTGTTTCCTCATACATTCACAGAATATCAAATTTATAAAAATATCATTAGGATCCTACTTTAAAACAATATTCAAAAACTCCAAAACATTACCTTCCGAATAGATTTTTATAGAGTGACAATTTAGGCTAATGTGTTTCATTGTTTCATGTAACAATGGAATGTGGGAAAGATGGATGGCACTCTAACTATAGCTAAATAAATTTCTCATATATAATGTTTTTCTATGAAACTTAAAAAAGGAAATAAACTATATTAACTCTTTCCCTGGTTTATTAGTAAAAATATACTATACTTATACCACTGATCCAACAATGTATACATTAATTTATTTTACTTTTCCCTGAATCTATGACTCTAAAAAAATATTTACAAAAAATACATTAAATGGATCATCATCTTTGAAACATAAAGATATATCTTTTGACACTTTAATGTATATAATAGTCCAATTTATAGCTTTACAATTTTTATTTCTATGATTTTACATGATATGGATAATAATTTGCACTAAAAAATAAAATTTTGGGCATGTTAATACCATTACATACATCAAAATTCCAACAAATGAAAAAGAATGATACTCTTCCATGTAAAAATTTTCTCGATCCATTGACGGTGACTATTTTTAGACCATTTGAAGTGTCCAGTGAGGAGGTTTAAGATAGGTTTACAATTTTCATTCCAAACATCTCGATGAAATTCCTAGTATATTCTTTCTGGGATAAAACTAATGAGTTGGTTTTCCTATCCCTCTTGACTCTCATCCCCATGATCATCATGGATTATTAGAGATCATCCACCTCAATCCTTTTGGATAAATTCATTATAAATTACTAAATCATTTAGAAATATAAAAATTTAATGAAGAGATCATGAACATAAAACAACAATATGATACATGTTCGCTTATCCCATATCTTCTTGTTAGAAAAATGATTAGAATCTTATCAACCAGAACATTCCTCAAGCATGAAAGTTTCAAAATTATGATTCCAATATCATGGAGAATTCTTGAAGCAATAAATACATACAATCAGCTTATAAACTATATTATACCTTTATTTAACTTCATAACCTTTGGGATACATGATGTAAATTTATACCTCAAATACCCAAGAAGACAAATTGTCTTTATATCTATTCGCTGCAAGTTTAGTTCATTAAATAAAAAAATGTTATGAACTATCTGAATGATTGTATGCTTCACCACTAGTGGGTAAATTTTCGAAAAGTGAATCCCTTTTTTTAAAAATAATTTACCAAAAACATTGATTTTTATCTCTTTATTCCATTAGCTTTCTTTTCTAAACAAATTTTTTTTCTACAACTTTTTTTCTTTCCGATAGTTTAGAAAATTTAAAAATATTGGTAATATTCAAGGAATTAATTTAATATTCCATATATGAATCCCAATATTTTGATTCTATTATAATAGATTATTTTTTAATAAAAATTAGTTCTTCTATATTATTTGTAAGTGTTTAGTTCATATACCCCCCAAACATCTGAACGACTTTTCTAATATGAGTGGATCTTTTTATAATAACCTCATGGTTGACAAATGGAATATATCAATATGATAACCATCCATTCAAGAAATATCCATCTAAAATAATTACTATCAGAGTGAACAAATATATTGTTTTTTATTTTTCTAGACATTGATCCCATTTTATAACATTTATACAATCATCTAGAACCAAAACATCCTTTTTAATCCAAGCTCCAATAATTTCAGAAATCTATTCATTGAAAAAAAATATCTACATCGAGTGTTTTTTGTTTTCATCATTCCATCTATGATGTATATATTTCTCATCACCATATCCAACGAGAAATCACATATTTTATTTTGCCTCCAAACTATCCTTTTAATTTATGTCAATATTAACACATGTGATACTTACAAACAATTTTATATGGTTCAAATATAGTCACTTATACATCCATTTTTATTTATAAGTTATTAGAACACAATTTAATATTTACTTCTATTTTTTAAATACTATTATGTATTTATAGCTTCTTCCAAAATAACCTTAATCAATCCTGAGTAAATCATCATAATTCATGATTTATCTTAAATGGTTCGATTCATCCTTTCATTTTTTTGTGAAGTTATTAGAATAGTGTTCCCTTATTTGATAAATTTACTATTAGAAAATTCATTAAGATTTTGTCTAGTGAACTCCCCAAATATTATTTTAAATTCATTTATTATTTCATTTATAATTAAATTCCAGATAATAAATTTTAAAAAAACATCATATTTATTCTTTAGGAAATAAAATCTTACTGTTTGAGTGGAATCACCAATTAATGTCATAATGTAAAGTTATCCTCCACTTTATTAGACATGGGAAGTTACCTAATCATTAGAATTAACATGTTCTATCATCTAATTCCATAGCTTTTAACCATCCATGTTAAAGGAAACTCTCTTTTGTTTCCCTTGGATAAAAGTCTCACTAATTATATGGTTCGTATGGATGTGTTTATGTTTTCCATTTTCAACTTGAAATTTAAAATTATTCTCATAGATGTGATGAAACCTACAATTCCAAAATTATAAACCATATGATGTATTACTTCTAAAAACAAAAACTTCATCGTTATATCTAGTGAAATATACTGTTTCATTCTTTACTTTGTAATAAATAGCCTTGAAGACCATAGTTTTTTTACAAAATATACCCAAAAAGTCATTATGATACGAAACACATAAACATATTTAATTGGTGTGAGGTAATTCTAGAGACCTGGAATATGTATATCATATTTTAGTCTCAAGATACTGTAATTTTTTATTCCAATGATAACATTTCATTACCAAATTATTTCCAAATATTCATTATCAGATAGCTATACTCTATCTATGTAAAGACACATAAAATTAAGGAAATTTTTTTCTTAATTTTCTTTGGGATTTTACAAGAACGTAGTTTCTGACGGCACCTGATTCCGAGGCCCGGTGTGCCCGGAATCATTTTCCGAAGTTTAGCTCGGGTACGTTTTGTGAACGAACGAGAAGGAATTTCTATCTTTTGAACCGGTGATCGGAATAAAATTCTGAGGGCACCGATGGAACCACGACACCGGTATTTGCTTATGAACGCCTATTTTGGAGTTGCGTTTACTCGAGAGAAGTTGATAAAAAATGTGGAAGTTAAAAATAAAAATTTTACAACAATTTTTATTTTACTATAAGTGTTTAATCCTTTGGAAGGAAGTTGGGTAACTATGCAACATCCCTTGGGAGGTTTTGAGGGTGGTGGGGCCCACACGAACCCCACCCCTTCATATCCTCTAACCCCCCTCAACTCACCATTAATATTGTTAACTTAAGTTAATAACTTATGACATTATTGTAGTGAGTTTAATGTGAATTTTTGAAATTCAAATACATGAATTTCAAAAGCCATGTTGAGTTAATAAATTAAGTGTGGATTAATTTATTTTGGGTTAGTTGCTTTGTTGCTTGAGAGGACTTGGGGGAAAAATAAGGAATCTGAGAGATCATCTTCTTCATCTTCGATGAAGAACACGAAGAACGAACGATTCCCAACGAAGAACGCTGAGCCCTCGGAGACCATTTACCGCGACGCGCCACCCTTCGTTCTTCTTCCCACGACAAAGGAAGGGAGGCGATGTTCCATCTCGGACAATCTCCGTCAACGTCTTCAAGTCCTATTTCCGCGACTCCGCTCTTGAAACCGAGGTAGGGGGTTTACGTGATTTTCCTTACGTGATTCTCTTCCGTCTTTTATCCGCGATATTTGGACTGCATGATATCAGTTAACGGGAGGAGGCCGGACCGCACAAACATGACTGTCCCCCTCCCTTATTGTTTTTCTTGTTGTTGCGGATCGAATGAAATTGACGCGGTGCCGTCGCACCGCGCGGGATCGAGCGGCAAGAATGCGCGATGTCGTCACGCCGAGCATTCAAATTTTAAACTCTCGTGCGTGGGTATTTGATTGCAAGGTTTTCAAATAATTTATTTTGGATAAATTATACCCTCGTTATGATTAAAACCATGTGTTTATTATTTTCCAATTGTTAACACCTAATGCGGAGGAAGCGGTCCGAACAAACATGACCCGACAACACCCCACAGCTTGTTTATCGTTGTGCGGATCAACGGACGACGACGAAGTAGGTCTCTATGGCGTTTGAAACCCTTCGCAGTGAAGGTCGGGCCTCGGGAGGACCTTTGGCGAAGATAGCAGGAGAAACAGTCCACCAGAGCGCGTCCGGTGGTCCGCGGAAAGCGGTGGCGGCGGTGCACCGCCAAAAGGCTGGCGGCGGCGGTTCGCCGCCGGCTTCAATCAGCGGCGAGGGGTTGGTTCGGATACGAAACCAACCGGGGCCTTGGAGCGAAAACACTTATATCTTGAGCTCCGGACGTTCGATTGACGTGCCGTCGACTTTGATGGATTCCTCTAAGTGAGACAGATCTTTTGGCTTACTCCGCTTGAGGTTTGGATGTCGTCGGAGTGCGGTCGGGTTGGTTCGCTCACAAAACCAACCGGGCCCCTGGAACAAAAAAGCCAATAACTCACAGACCAGGCGTCCGATTGACGCACCATCTATCTCGTTGAATTTCTTCTGATGAGACGGAACTTTTGGCATACTTCGGCCGAGTTTTGGATGCAGTTGGATAGTGGCCAGGTTGGATTGTACCCGAAATCCAACCGAGCCCCTGGAACAGAAAAGCTGATATCTTTCAGACCGGACGTCCGTTTGACGAACCGTCAGCGGCGTTGGTGATCACATTGAGAAAAGGTCCCTATGAGTATAACCTATGAGAGTTCAGGGTACAGTTGAGTTACAGCCGGATTGGTTCGCACACGAAACCAACCGGACCCCGGGGACGAAAAGGCTAATAACTCAAAGACCGGGCGTCCTATTGACGCGCCGTCTGTTGCGTTGAGACCCCTATGACGAGGTGGTTCCTTGAGTTACTTCTTCGTGGGACTTTGAGATACTTAGAGTATCGAACTGTATCTCATGGAGCGGACCCTCCCAGAGACGAGCGTGCGGAGTACGGAGACCATGTAGCCGACTGAGACCTGACGACTGCTTGACTGACTCGACTTGGAGTGAGTCGACTAGACCAGTGGACGGAGCACTACTTTGTTTGGGTGCAGACCCATGGAGGACGGAGCACTACCTGTGTGACAGTGCAGACCCGCGGTACTCGTTCAGAGAGTACCTCAGCAGGCTACTAGGGGGTGTGCACTACTGTGTTTGGGTGACATACCCCGGCGGGAAGCACTACTGTGTTTGGGTGGCTAACCCGCGGTACTCGACAGGAGGAGTACCTCAGCAGTCTTAGGTTAGTGAGCAGTACCTCGGAGTCATGACAGGACCACTGTACACTCCAAAGACAGGGCTCTTCAGCAGTTATGGTTTTGATAATGAAAATCCTGGTTTGAGCTGAGACTTTTGACCTTTGTGTTTACCTCATGATTGAGATGGGTCACTTGATAACTTAGGTATATGTATGGGCATATACCTGAGTAGTGGTTATCAGTTGATTTCATGATCTTGGTGTTTTCCTCATGATTGAGATGGGTTACTTGATAACTTAGGTATATGCATGGGCATATACCTATGTAGAGGTTATCTGTTGAAATATTCTTTGTGGTTATCCTTGTTGGTTTTTAGTGAGACCTTGATGGTCTCGGGCTCCCTACTGAGTATCGTTATACCCCCCCATGCACGGGCTATGCCCGCACCTTGTTCTGTTGGTTGCAGATGACGAGAAGTGCTGACGGAGGCCGAGTGTTCGAGGATTGGACGGTATCCGGAGGTGGACTACACGACGAGTCATTATCCGGAGGTGGAATTCACGACGAGACGACACACGGAGGAGGTTGACGGGTGAGAGAGTTGTGTAGGCTATCTGTACCTACCCTTCAGGTAGGATCCGTGGTGGACGATTCTGGAGCTGCGCCATCTGTACCCACCATTCAGGTAGGATCCGAGGAGGAAGACCCAGGAGCCACTTCCATTCTTTCAGCTGTTGTCTTTTTCTGTTGTACTTTGTTCAGTTGTAGTTGTAGTTTCATTTGGGTTTGTATTCTGGCCCATTTAACTTTCAGCACTTCACTTTGTACTTAGTGTTTTACTTCCGCTTGTACTCTGTGCTGTTTTGTTTAGTTTTATAAAGGAAATGACTTCCCAGTTATCAGGATTTATGCCTTTGGTGCTAGTCGTTAGCCCCTGGCCTATGGAAGGCGGGCATGGGGTAGTCACGGCATGGGCCCTGAGGACGGGTCATGACAAATTGGTATCAAAGGGATCAGTTCTACCGCAGAACTTATAACTCTGATATTTTCTTTCTGTGAAGAAATAGTGTTAAGAGTATCGAGTGTGGTTTTTAGTTCGGGGAGTCTTGTGTTGGTGCGGGCGGTCGACGTATCCATACACCAGGACCCTGACAACTAATTTCAAACTTTGTGCATGAAAACACTGATTGTGTGTGTGTTTCCAGAAGTTTTTAAATGTCAGCTCAAACCAGGTCAGCTCACCAGGTATAATCATTTGACCATGTCACGTTGTTTCTTTCAGGATGCCTTTTCTCGGACAACCAGCTAGAGCCCGGAGGGATGTGCGTACTGACAGCCTGTCGAGCAATGAGGCTTCGGTACAGGGCCCTCTTGCAGTTGAGGCACCAGCGGAGGCACCAGCAGTACTACCATACGTTGGGCCACCGATGCCACCAGCCCCAGCAGTATGTGATGCACGCCACTTGAGTGCGCTGTACGAGTTCCAGTGCCAGAGGCCACCCAGGTTCCGGGGAGATACGGATTTGCAGGCAGCTGAGGATTGGATGGAGGCTGTGGTGAGAGTCTTCAGGCTAGCGGGGACGCCGACAGACTTCATGGTGATCTTTACTGCCAGCCTTCTTCAGGCAGCAGCATGCAGGTGGTGGAGCCACTTGTTCCAGTTTTGCGACGGGATGACCTTCACATGGGAAGAATTCGAGACCTTCTTCAGGGTGGAGTTTGTGCCAGTATCTCTACACCCAAAGCGTGTACAGGAGCTTCTGCCTTTTCCGCGTGTTTTTCCATTAGTAGCCGAGTCATCTGTAGGTAGTAGACAGATGATGCAGAGGTCCAGGAGGACAAGACCAGCAGATGGGCGATCTTGGGTTTTATGATCGGTGGTGCGGGGCACCCAGGGTGGGGTTAGGGCCAGACATTCCAGAAACAGACAGTGTTACTCCTGCGGCAGGAAGGGTCACATGGCACATGACTGTCTGACTCCATGCACAGTTGATCCGCAGATGTTGGAGGAGCCACCGAGACAGAAGCAGTGACAGGTGCTTGAGCAACAGCCGAGCAGTGGACAAGGTAGTAGAGCTCCGGAAGCAGTAGACAGGAGAGGAACTAGTGGATACCTTTTTGTTCTTGGTACTTCTAGTTCCATGTTTTTGTTGTTGTTTTTTTGTGTCTTTGTACTACGAGCTGCAGTAATAAATAGACACTTATCTTTGTGATGTTTGCTTTCATGTCCTTTTGTTCGGTTGATACTGAGTGGTCCTGGTTAAGACTATTGACTTGACCCTCACTTTCTAGATTTCTACTGGAGGATACCCAGTGACCTCGCACTGATGCCGACAGTGTGACTCGACCCTTGGAGGCGAGAGTGACAGTTGGATGTCTTGGTAGTTACGTCGAGGCCTTACAACGTCATCCATGGCATGAATACATCATTCATGTCAGGATTGACTGTATTAGGCAATTAGCGTGGTTCATCCTGGGGATGAGACCGAGTTTCTCTTTTCAGCAAAGGTGAAATTTTAGCATCTCCTATAGAGAATATGAAAAGAAGGTACAGATCATCCAGGAGCGGATGAAGACTGCACAGTGCAGTAAGAAACAGGAAACCAGCTCTAGTCTTAGAGACTCGAGCATGTTAAATGTTTAAAGAAGAGGAAGATTTAAGGAGAGATGAATCTGCGGAGCAGCAGACGTGGAGGCAGAGCTTGGAGAGAAGAATGAGGTGGTGTACATCTTAATATGATACAACCACCCGCCTTAGTTATCCCCTCCAAGCTCAGGAATCTGGAGGGAGGATGAAGAGAGTAGATGCATGCGGTCAAGGAGTGTGACCCAATGGGTCTAAAAATGAATCAAGGGACAGTCTGTGTCCACTACTAGCTTCTGTAGTAACGGACGTCGATATGAATCATTCCTTTCTTTCACGAATCTTGTTCCAGACCTAGAGTTTCCAGTAAGCCGTGGACTTGACCCTCACGTCTGGAGATACCTTGGGAGGAGACTCGATAATCACACTTACGCCGACAGTGCGGTCAGACCCTCGATGCGAGAGTTTTGGTTGGAATCTCTTGGTGGCAGCGTCAAGACCTTACGACGTTGGTCTATGTATGGATTGGATCCACAGTTCATACACGGATTGACGGTATTAGGAAAACATCGGGATGGGTTTTCCTTGTTCAGAGAAAAGGAAACCCTGGGCAGCACAAGTTAAACTCGTGCAGGGGAGGGTGTAGCCGATCATTCTTGGGTCTACCAACCTTACCGTCGTGGCAGCAGGAGTTTTGAGTTTCATTTCTAATCTGAAAAGGGAGACCTCTAGAGTTCGAGTATTGCGACCACGTTCTTATAAGGGTCTCACCTCGACGAGGTTTACGGAGATTTAGCTGAGGCAGCGAGAAATCTATGAGGTTAAATGGACCTTTCTAAGTCCCCATCAGGGTAGGCGAGGTGGTTTACTGCTTTACCCATCCACCTTAGTTGCACCGGGTGCACGACATCTTCCACGTATCTAAGCTGAGGAGATACGTGCACGTCCCGACATAAATCTTTGACCATGGAGAGCTGGTCTCTGATGATGGGGTGACTTTTGTGGAGGTTCCAGTGGAGATTGAGGTTCGACGGGAGCGGGTCCTACGAGGATGGTTGATTCCTCTTGTCTGTTTTCGTAGGCAGCTCGGAAACCTCCAGGTGAGCACATGATAGCGGAAGGCTCAGATGCGTGCTCAGTACCACTTTTGTTTCCCTAGTTTCTTATATAGATTTACGGGGACACAAAGCCCTGAGGTGGGAGTAATGTAAAGACCCGTAAAATTCAAGGAAATTTTTTTCTTAATTTTCTTTGGGATTTTACAAGAATACAGTTTCTGACGGCACCTGATTTCGAGGCCCGGTGTGCCCGGAATCATTTTCCAAAGTTTAGCTCGGGTACGTTCAGTGAACGAATGAGCAGGAATTTCTAACTTTTGAATCGGTGCTCGGAATCAAATTCCGAGGGCACCGATGGAACCGCAACGCCGGTATTTGCTTATGAACGCCTATTCCGGAGTTGTGTTTACTCGAGAGAAGTTGATAAAAATTGTAGAAGTTAAAAATAAAAATTTAACAACAATTTTTATTTTACTCTAAGTGTTTAATCCTTTTGAAGGAAGTTGGGTAACTACCCAACCTCCCTTGGGAGGTTATGAGGGTGGTGAGGCCCACACAAACCCCACCCCTTCATATCCTCTAACCCCCCTCAACTCACCATTAATATTTTTAACTTAATTTAATAACTTATGACATTAATGTAGCGGGTTTAATGTGAATTTTTGAAATTCAAACACTTGAATTTCAAAATCCATGTTGAGTTAATAAATTAAGAGTGACTTAATTTATTTTGGGTTAGTTCCTTTGTTGCTTGAGAGGACTTGGGGGAGAAAGAAGTCAAGGGGCATAGAGATCATCTTCTTCATCTTCGACGAAGAACGCGAAGAACGAACGATTCCCAACGAAGAACGCTGAGCCCTCGGAGACCGTTTACCGCGACGCCATACCCACGACATGCCACACTTCGTTATTCTTCCCACGTCAAAGGAAGGGAGACGACGTTCCATCTCGGACAATCTCCGTCAACATCTTCAAATCCTCTTTCCGTGACTCCGCTCCCGAAACCGAGGTAGGGGGTTTACGTGATTTTCCTTACATGATTCTCTTCCGTCTTTTATCTGCGATATTTGGACCGCATGATATCAGTTAACGGGAGGAGGCCGGACTGCAAAAACACGACCATATCCCTCCATTATTGTTTTTCTTGTTGTTCCAGATCGAATGAAATTGACGCGGTGACGTCGCACCGTGCGAGATCAAGCGGCAAGAATGCGCGACGTCGTCACGCCGCACATTCAAATTTTAAACTCTCGTGTGTGGGTATTTGATTGCAAGGTGTTTGAATAATTTATTTTGGATAAATTATACCCTCTTCATGATTAAAACCATGTGTTTATTATTTTCCAATTGTTAACACCTAACGCGGAGGACGCGTGCCGAACAAACACGACCCGACAACCCTCCGCAGCTTGTTTATCGATGTGCGGATCAACGGACAACTACGAACTAGGACACTATGGTGTCTGAATCCCTTCGCAGTGAAGGTTGGGTCCCAGGAGGACCGTTGGCGAAGATGGAAGTAGAAACGGACCACCGGAGCGCGTCCGGTGGTCCGCAGAAAGTGGGGGCTGCGGCGGTACGCCGCCGGCTTCAATCAGTGGCAGGGGGGGGGGACCGCGCACCCCGCCGTGGCTTCCGCGTGGCCGCGCAGGCCGAGCCACGGCTAGCCGGTCGGGCCGGGCCATGCCGGATGGTTCGGGCCGACCCAGGGGGATCGGGCCGGGTCGGTCCGGGCCTAGACTCCCCGTTTTCGGACCCTCATTGGTCTTTCACCCATATCTTAGGATACGGACCTACGATCGACGCACCGTCAGTTGTTTAGAGATACTTGGAACGAGAAGGTCATTTCAGTATATATCACTCAAGGTTTCAGAATACTTTGGGTTCGGCCGGGTTATTTTGGATACGAAACCAACCGGGCCCCAGGAGCGGAAACACTTATATCTTGAGCTCTAGATGTCCGATTGATGTGCCGTCGACTTTGATGGATTCCTCTAAGTGAGAAGGATCTTTTAGCTTACTCCGCTCTAGGTTTGGATGTCGTCGGAGTGCAGACGTGTTGGTTCGCTCACGAAACCAACCGGACCCCTAGAACGAAAAATCCATTAACTCACAGACCGGGCGTCTGATTGACGCGCCGTCTGTCTCGTTGAATTCCTCTTGATGAGACAGAAATTTTGGAATAAATTGCCTGAGTTTTGGATGCAGTTGGATAGTGGTTGGGTTGGATTGTACCCGAAATCCAATCGGGCCCCTGAAATGGAAAAGCTGATATCTTTCAGACCGGACGTCCGTTTGACGAACCATCAGTGGCATTGGTGATCACATTGAGAAACGGTCCCTATGAGTATACCCTATGAGTGTTCGGGGTACATTTGAGTTATGGCTGGATTGGTTCGCACACGAAACCAACCGGGCCCCGTTGACGAAAAGGCTAATAACTCGCAGACCGGGCGTCCGATTGACGCGCTGTCTGTTGCGTTGAGACCCCTATGACGAGGTGCTACCTTGAGTTACTTCTTCGTGGGACTTTGAGATACTTGGAGTATCGACTTGTAACTCATGGAGCGGACCCTCCCAGAGACGAGCGTGCGGAGTACGATGACCGTGTAGCTGACTGAGACCTGACGACTGCTTGACCGAATCGACTTGGAGTGAGTCGACTAACCCAGTGGACGGAGCACTACTTTGTTTGGGTACAGACCCATGGAAGACGGAGCACTACCTTTGTGACAGTGCAGACCCGCGGTACTCGTTTGGAGAGTACCTCAGCAGGCTACTAGGGGGTGTGCACTACTGTGTTTGGGTAACATACCCCAGTGAGAAGCACTACCGTGTTTGCGTGGCTGACCCGCAGTACTCGACATGAGGAGTACCTCAGCTGTCCTAGGTTAGTGGGCAGTACCTCAGAGTCCTGACAGGACCACTGTACACTGCAGAGATGGGGCTCTTCAGCAGTCACGGTTTCGATAATGAAAATCCTGGTTTGAGCTGAGACTTTTGACCTTTGTGTTTACCTCATGAATGAGATGGGTCACTTGATAACTTAGGTATATGTATGGGCATATACCTGGGTAGTGTTTATCCATTGATTTCAGGATCTTGGTGTTTTTCTCATGATTGAGATGGGTTACTTGATAACTTAGGTATATGCATGGGCATATACCTAAGTAGAGGTTATCTTTTGAGATCTTATTTGTGGTTATCCTTGTTGGTTTTTAGTGAGACCTTGAGTGTCTCGTGGTCCCTACTGAGTATCATTATACTCAACCCTGCACGGGCTATGCCCACACCTCGTTGTGTTGGTTGCAGACGACGAGCAGTGCTGATGGAGGCCGAGTGTTGGATGATTGGACGGTACCCGGAGGTGGACTACACTACGAGTCAGTATCCGGAGGTGGACTTCGCGACGAGACGACACACAGAGGAGGTTGACGGGCGAGAGAATTTTAGAGGCTATCTGTACCTACCCTTCAGGTAGGATCCATGGTGGACGATTCAGGAGCTGCGCCATCTGTACCTACCCTTCAGGTAGAATCCGAGGAAGACGACCCAGGAGCCGCTTCCGTTCTTCCAACTGTTGTCGTTTTCTGTTGTACTTTGTTCAGTTTTTGTTGTACTTTCATTTGGGTTTGTATTCTTACCCATTTACCTTTCAGAACTTCTCTTTGTACTTAGTGTTTTACTTCCTCTTGTACTCTGTGCTGTTTTGTTTACTTTTATAAAGGCAATGCATTCCCAGTTATTAGGATTTATGCCTTTGGTGCAAGTCGCCAGCCCCTGGCCTATGGAAAGCGGGCTTGGGGTAGTCACCGCACGGGCCCCGAGGACGGGTCGTGAAAGTCTAAGATTCATGATACAAAATATACCGTAAAACTTTTATGTATATTTGAATATAGTTATGCACATGAATCAATAACACATGATTCTTCAAGATTTTTTACACCAAATAAAAAAAGTGTTTACCAATCCATTTCCCTGAAATAGTTCATCTATCAAGAAGATGAAGCCTCCATCTTATTCCTTCAATCATTATATATATATATATATATTATTCACATAAATCCAACATGGAGGGCTTGTACATGTTGATTTACCTTAACTACTTATATGTTACTTATCATCTGAAAAATTATTCTTCCAATAATTATTTTATTGAGGTGAGTTTCCTAACCATATAGTATTAATATCATTTTAGGATATCCCTTGGACTTCCTTCCACCTTATTTATTTAATCAAATAAATTTTTTAATGTCATAAAACACAAGATCTATCTCCCCATTAATTTTTTTCATTTCCGTCACCTTGGAATCTAAGAATTCTAAAAGTTAATATAGAATAATGACGACACATTCATCCTTCTTGAAAGATACCTTCATTGACTTGATTTTTTCCTTTGATCATATTGGAATCATTTATGTGATCTAGGCCTTTAATAAAATAACCTCGATCTAAATAAACTTCACATCTATAAAATTATCTTAAGATCCATTTAATTCTTATACATGTAATCCAATTATTTCTTAATTATTACAACAATTTTATTCTCTCTAATTTTGAATGAAAAAATCAGAAAAATAACATTTATATCAACTCTTATCCCTTCTTTTCTAAAACCCCCATTGCTCCATGTCTATATTATTTATAAATTAACCAGACAAAGTAGAATCTATATATTTCTATATCATATGATCCTACAATTTCATTGTTATTAAGGAAAAGTTTTTTCCATTGAACATGTTGATCTAAATCATACCTTTATTTGAAGTAATTATTTAAAAAATTATAAAACATCTTAAAGTAAGAAAACTTAAGGGCACAGATAAGAGAATCTTGAAGGTTCTGAGTGAAGTATATCCACCATTTAACACCAATTTAGGGTGCATTATATGGTTGGGAGGAGAAATTTATATTATAATTAGATGTACACAAAAAAAAATTTCATTCACTAGATAGAACCATGTAAGAAACCACCAGAATGGATATCCTTTAGATCATCTCATATTGTAAATAAAAAATATCTAATACCGCAATTTTTTTATTTGATATATAATTTTTTCTACACTAGTACTAGGATGATATCCCACCTAAAAATCACAAAAACTCAATGAAAATACTGCACAAAAACATGAAAAAGGAAACTGTAAAAAATGATAATGTGGTTCAAAAAATGGACTACATCCACATAAGAACACTGAAATCATTTTCATTATGATAGATACAACTGGATATATAACTCAACCCTCAATTCCAATAAAAATTTTAATGTCACAAACAATTAAATTAGAAACTCACATCATCCTAAGAGTGAATCCAAACACACATCATAGCTGGGAAACCACCTCTATTAGAACAGGTTTTCATATAGTGAAGTAGTCACATATTCTAATGAAAAACATTGTCATAATCTTCTTGACTAAGGGAGACAAAAGATATACTACTGAACCATCTTATAAAAAATTATATAGTTAGTATGATTGTATGCTGATGATTTAGTTCCCTCCTCAATAAATTTAGTTTAATAAAACATTATTCGATGGACTCCACCATGGGGACACTTTCTTGTACAAGACTAACTAGTGAAACAATTTCACCAGAGTGCTATGAAAACCACCCATAAGAGAATATCCTTATATTGATCTCAATATAATAATATTTGTTAAAAAAATATTTTTTTAAAATAAATTAACATCACAAAACTAAAAAATAAACAAAGAATTAAGGCCATAACAAATAAATCATGCATAAATAGAAAGTAATTAACCCAAAACCCAATCTAGTATGATTTATGAGGCCTATAGATGAATTAATGGGATATATTATCTCATTATCCACTTTTAATTTAATAAGTCTAATACATTATCTTATGTATAAATTAATAAAAATTAAAATATATAATGTTGCAAAAGAAACCTATTAAGACATCTTGTCTAATAAATCAATTACTATATTTTTTAAAAAACAAGTATATAGATCATAAATATTTCACTAGTTAAATAAAAAAAATTCTTGGAAAACACTATTTACACTATATTATGAGATATTTTATGTTCACATAGAAAAGAGTAAAGGATATATATTCATGTAAATATTAGAAAAATCATATTGACAGTTGAATAATTATATAATATTTAAATAGATAAATAAAATGGGATTGAAGGAGAACTATAATTTCAAAATTTAGTGATAATGCGTCATAAATAAAATATTCATAAGAAAAAAATAGTAGGGAAACCCCCACTACGATCAAAATACAGTATGAACTATAGATAAATAGGGGTGTAAAGGAGAAAATAAATTCATTATAATTGAAGGCAAAATAGAATGTTATACATCGAAGACCATGGATATATGAAATAAAATAGAATATAGGTAATATAGGATTAATACTTGAAAAGAATGGGGATTTGGAAAAAAAACCCTTACCTTGAGTTATATTTTGTATCTGTTCATCTTCTAACATCATAAACAATGAAATAATATTTATTAAGTAGCCATTAAGGATCCTTTCATAATTTTATTTCCTTATTATTATCCCTTTTAATTAAATTTTTATCTTGTATTATTAATTCATTTAATTATTTTTCATGAATTAATTATTTTGAGGTTTTAGATTTTATAGTTTAAAAATGTCTCTAATGTAATGGTAATTGTAAAAGGTCCCATATTAATTTTTATGTAATATCTATAAGTTCCATGTTATAGTGCTCATGTCATTATTGAATCCGGGGAGTTACATATGTTCTTGGTTTTTCAAAATCCATTCCATCAGGATTTATAAGATTTGGAGATGTTGAGAAGGAGTTTGGAGGCTTTCCAATAGTGGAGAGTTGAATTATCGTTAAATGGGGTCCAAAATACCAATATTGGTAGTAATAGAGTTGGTTGTGGTCTTATATTTTTTGGAGATATGTCTGTTCTACTCATAGTGGTGGTTGGAAACAACAGGGTCTAAAATATTCATTTTTAGGGAAATGGGGTGTAAATAATTCTCCCTTTTAACATGGTAATGGAGAAACACCTATGCTAATTGGAATGGTACTTATTTAATGTCCCTATATAACCAAGAGAGTGTAGAAATGCATATGGTGTGGGATTGGTTCTTGGGGGATTTACCTATGGGAAATGTGGAAGATTGAAATAACCATTTTAGAATTCATGGTGATACTATGTTGACTCATGTACAAGATAACCTATAAGAATATAAATAGTGATTGTGGGATCTCTACACTATGGTCTATATCACGCTGAGTTGGAAATTATGGGCGGGGGAGGATTTCCTAGTGACACATTGGGATTCTGATGGGATCAATTGTCGAGTGTGCCATGGGATAATTGGATACTAAAACACCATTGTGCTAATTAATCATATTCTAAATAGTTAAAATGATCAATGATAAGACCAATAATTTACTAATTTTTATGGCTGGGGTTATAGATCTATCTTTGATTGAATACACCATAGTCATGGTTAATGTCTCCAAATAGTGGTTATGGAGACCTCAGATAAACTTATTTATTTTACATCATTACAAACAGATGAACATTACTTCTAAAAAAAATATTATAAATCTTGGAAAATCATTTGGTTTAGTGTCTCTAATGACCGGTTATAAATTTTTCATACAAAACCATTGAACACATCTCCATAATTAAAATCTTCAAAAATCCCTTCCAAAAATATGAAAATTCATTCCTTTCTTTATAACTTGGGGAGAATAAATATAAGAAAGTGGCGAGATAAAATTATCTATAAGGGAAATAATTATAAATATCTCATCAAGGATAAAATTATTAGATTATGAAAAAACATGATTAGGAATAACTTTATTATGAAAATGAATATATAACCATACATGTTCTATATAAATCATTTTGTAAGGACATTATCCTTAAAATAATAAACAAGTACCAACATATAATAATGTGTGAAAAGGATTGTAACATGAAATAAAGTATTATATCATATGTTTATGGAATCATTAATATATAGTAACAATATAAAACATGTCATCATAAGAACAAAGAAAGTATTACTTCATAGACTATCTAAGTGGATAGGGTCGCATGGTGGATTGGGTTTACTCCCCATTCCCATAAACATAGCTGAAAGAGTCTCATGGTGGATTAGATTTAATACACATTACCATATATATTATATCCTAAGATGTGATAATTTACTTAGTTAATTAAATCATTATGAAGGCACACCCATCATATGTCTAACAATATGTGTGAAATATTATTAAATCATATATAATTCCATAAAATAATAATTAATACAATAATAAAATCGGTTATATGATAATAAAAAACATAATAATAAGACATAAATATAAAAAAGGTGGTTTGAATCATAATATTATATAATAGGAATGAATATATGATTTTGAAAAATATGGATAAAAACATTTTTAGGATCATAAAGAAATTTATTTATAAATAAGAAGTATCTTTGACCATTTGAAAGTAATTCTTTATGAAAATAGGGGGGAAATATTTATTTGAGAATCCATTAGGCATAGAGAGAAAGTTTCATATAAAACAAAAACAATGATGTAAATATGTGTTTATAGAAAAGAGAATATTAAAAAAGAATTTATAAAACATTTTTAACATTATAAAAAATCCCATGTTATGGGTAACATTAAAAAGAAATTTTAAGAAAACATGAAGTGAGAAAATAAAAAAAAATTTACTTTTAAAAAATAAAATTCAATAACATATCCTTGAAAACCCATAAATTTTATCTAGAGATATTTGGGGTGGAAGTTAAAACATATGATTTTTAAAGTATAAAAAACCTTTTTAATATTTTGAATTTTCTTTATTGTAAATCAACATTGTAAATATAGTTACAAAAAATTATTTTTAAAGAATCAAAGGTGAATATGAATGTCCCAATAGATTAAAAATAATCATTTTTCCAATTAAAATGGAGAATATTATTCAAAATTAAAAATATATATAAGGATGGGAAACCATCGTTAAAGAGTTTGGGTATTATATCAATAATGAGATACTTTTTGAGAAATAAATTTTATTAAGGTAAATGATTTTTATTAAAAATTGATTTTTCTCATTGTGGAATATAAAGTACCATAAAATAAAATACTATGTTTGAAGAAACCCATCATGGAAGATCAATGTTCATGATGAAGCATTATAACTCAATGAAGGGATTTTAGTTTAAAAAAACACATTCAACATTTGTATCTTTTGAATCAAAATCCATTTGAAGAAATAACATGATAAAGATATAAAAAATGCATAGATTACATGACTATAGTAAATAAAATTACCTAGTCATTAATCACAATGTATTAGAGATAACATGGTTCACAATATGAAAAATGTCCTATGAAATTAAATTTGAGATAAAGAACCCATTATTATATTTCAAAAATTCGAATCAAAACCCATTGAAGTATAAAATTAACAAAGAAAAATTAAATACTATAAATAATAAGAGGATCCTGGTAGAAAATATTAAAGGGGAAATTGATACACCATTCTATTAAGTCAGAAATTCTTTTTCTTACTTTTTGATTACTTTAGTTTTGGAAGTCATTAACACTTGATAAATATATATTTACTCACTCTTTATATCCCAGGTTTTTTAGAATGTTTTTCAAAAAAAATACATTTTACCATATTTAGAATATACTGTAAAGTATTATGAATATAAATAACACAAAAATCATTGCAATTCTCTTGAATATCATACTGACAAAGTCTTAAAAATATAACTGATACTGGTACCAATAAAATTAATCCCAAACTCATAAGAATTATCATATTGAACTTGTTAAGTAAGTCCATCAAAATCACTTATGTTTACAATTGTATTCGGATGATTTATTTCTAACGTAAGGAAATTTTTTTACACTATTATGGTGATGAAACACCACGACATCAAAAAATCAATTATAATGATTTATCAAGTGCTAGGTTTCCAAGTAATTTAAAAAACATAGATAAATATGAAAATTGGGAGATCAAGATGACCATTGGAAAAATTCTTATAAATTCCAGGTCATTTTAAGTGATCGTACTCGGTTGATTACATTTGGTTTTGAATTTTTCAGAATATTTCATAGAATAAAAATATTGTTCTTAGTATCTCATAGTTATTTAGAATGATTTGTTTTATGAAAACCTTTAAAGGTTGTATTCTTTAGAACATTTTTTGTAATTTTTACTCTGCCCGATCACTGTTATGATCTAGGGATTCTAGGGATAAGAAGAAAGAGCTATTCTGATAATTGTAACAAGGAATTTCCTTAGTAAAGAAATAAAAACTTTAATATATGTATATAATAGTAGGTAACATTAGTCTTGGTTATACACTACCATACCTTTAAGGATAAAATAGGTTATTCTATTGTTAGCATGGAAGTTATTCTTTCTTTTTTTAATGTTTTATTACTTGTTTCATACATGTTTGTTTTACACTACACATTTTAATGGAAAATGAAACATCATATTCATATTTCTTTTATAAATTTCAATATTTTATCATTTATTATTATGATAAATGTACAATGATTAATAAGATCTATATTGAATCTAGCCTTTTAACTATGGTAAAATGGATCCATTGTGATTAAAATTTTCAATCTGATTTTGTCTTATTGTTATTAATTGTGATTTTATTAATTTTTCCAAGGTATGAGTCCGATAATTTTACATAAAGATGAATTTATGTTTTTTATGTTTAATTATTTAAAACTAAATTTTTAAATCTAAAATTCACTACCATCTTATTAATCATACATTATAATTATACTATTAAAATTAAAATTTGTATTATAGATATAAATATCCAACAATTGGTATTAGGGATGGATTCCACTGCTCAAATAATTTTTAAATTTTTTTACTTTATTTATTATTTAATGTTTGTTAATGTTTTTATATAAAATATGTTTTTATTAAATTTTTGTTATAATAACATGTTCTTGTGGAATAAGATTTTGTTTTAAAATATGCAAGGTTTAAATTTTATTTATATAAAAAATATGAATCCCAATCGAGAACCTATATTTGATGGTGATGAATATTACTAATTGAGCGATATGATGATGAATTTTGTTATAAACATAGGGGTTGAAAATTTTGTTATGTTGACTGGTAACTATAAGATTCATGATAAGGATGTAAATACCATTAAAAATCAAGAAAATAATAATATTAGTTAAAATATAGATTTATAAATAATTTTTTATGTTCTATGATAGAAGAATTTATAATAAAATATAATCTCGTGAATCTACTAATAGTATTTTGAGGAAGTTAAAAGTAACACATTTTAGGACAATAATGGTTTTAGAAACCAATAAAACTACATTAAAATCAGAGTACCAAGAATTTTATTTTCTTCCTAAAAAATATTTTTCCAAGATAAACTCATGATTTATAATAATATGTAAAAGTTTACAAGATATTGGTGATATTGGTATTCATGATGAAATATTATTGTAAAGGATAATCTATATCTTTCCCAATGAATGGGAGTCCATGGGAACTGTTGTTAATGGAACTAAAAATCTAAGCAATCTTACTTTGGATGATTTGATAGGAACTCTAATTCAACATGAGGGAAGTCTCAAAAGTGATGCTGAAAAAAATAAAAATGGTGGTGTGGCATTTTATAAGACATATAACTTACACAATTAAGGAAAATCATGAGAGAAAATTATTAAATCGTCAAGAAAGAATAAATTCATTTTTCAATCCTATTCAATTAGTTATAAAAATTCTAAAAATTAGTTACACATCCTATCCAAAAGGATGTTTAAGGATTTGGAAAAGAAATATTTCCAATATCATTATAAAAATGTTCATAAGGATAAAGGAGATTTTAAATATGGAGTCAAATTCTATGAGTGCAAGAAATCTGGGGACATTAGATGATATTTTACATAGTTGAAGAGGAAAGATAAAGAGGGAAATAATTCAAATAAGAGTGAAAAAAGAATATTATAAATCAAATGGAAAGAAGTTTATAAAATATTTTTAAACATAGAGGGCTATTAGAGGTAATTATTCTGATATGTATAAAGATAATGAAAATTTTGTTCATTGGGAAAAAGTTAATTTTTCTAATATACCTATTGAAAATAATAATTTCATGGCAAAGGTAAGAATATATGGAAACCTCAACAACATATCTCTTATTGAAAATTATCCTAATGAGAAGGATTTAATATCTTTTAATGAAGAATCTTCTTTAAAAGAAGATAATTCTCTACCATATTTTGATGACGTTCATGATTTAATATGTTACTTGAAAATTGAAATTATAAAATTTTAAAAAAAGATAATGCTAAAGAAAAACTTGTTAAAGATGATTCAAGAATAAATGTTTTAAAAAACGAAATATCAGATCTATAAAAATATTTTTATGAGAGTATTTATTAGAAATAAAATATTTCTGATGATTTTTAAAAAGTATTTTTAGAGAAAAATGTTTTAGAAACTAAACATCACTCTCAAAATAATACTAATGGGGATAAATATTTAGCTGTAAAACTAGAATCATAATTTTTTTTCTTTTAAGGAAACTATTTTCAACATTTACTACTAATAAAGAGATCTTTGATAAAATTTACAAACAAATATTCCCCATGGTAGTGGTTTTGGAATGGGTTATACTCATAAAAACATATTTTTCGTAATACATTCTTTTCTCTAAAAAATACCCCTTTTAGGACAATGGGTCATAGTAGTGGACATTAGAAAAAAAAATTTCTATATAAAAAGTTGAATCTCTAGTATTTATTACAACCATATTTTCAAAATAAATGACATCTACCCAAAATTAATTTAGACATACGTGGTTACCAAATATTTTTTTTTAACAATATTGGACCTAGGAGGGTCTGAGTGTCGAACACCAAATATTTTTTTAGGAAAACAAAGGTATTTCCATAAACAGGAACACATAGTACATGGATAGAGAATTTACTAGGACCATATATTTTAATTAAGAATTTTTTTGAAAAGTTTATTATGATTAATAGTGGTAAAGTCACATTCAAGGATAATGCTCAAGGAGAGATTATCAGAATAGGTAAGATCTTTCTTCTTGGTAAATATTTAATTTAATTGGTTTCTCTAATAATGATATTAGGTACAAATTTTTAATCATAAGTAAATTATATGGTGAAGATTACATTTACAACTTTAGAAATGATAAATGTTTAGTATGCATTTCCGAGGATAAATTTATTCTATTTGCCCATCAACATGAGAATTTTATTGAACATATTTAAGAAGACCTTGGGATCTAAGAATTACATTGACTTAGTACAACAGAAATAAATATTGGTTATGCGTAGACGGATAGTACATTGTATCCTTATAAACTATGTAATTTTATTTTGAATCTTCTTTTTAATGATCTACCAGAACAAAGGTTTGATAAATCAAATGTCTGTGACCCTTTTTAATATGATAAGAATAAAAAATTCATTTTTTAAATCTATTTGTGAAGTCTCAAATTAGGAGGCTTTAATATTAGTGCACATAAAATTATTATTACTTACAAACATTGGGTGTATTGGTGGAAAATCATTTTTATCTATCATAGTGAATGATTTCACTTGATATAAGTGGGTTTATTTTCTCACTATGAAATATAAAGTCTTTTATTATTTTGAACTTTTTAGCCCATTTTGAAATAATAAAAAACTTCCCATGATAACTATTCATACTAATCATGGTGGAGGGTTTTTAAATTATTATTTGGAAATTTTTTGTAGTAAAAAATATATAGATTATATCTTCTATTTTACTAGAAATCCAATACAAAATAGTGTAGTTGAAAGAATAAATCGAATTAATTGAGAAATAACTTGACCCATGTTGAGTGATTACTCAATATCTAAACATTTTTGGGATGAAGTAGTTAGTAATACATTTTACACAATAAATCTTTCTTTAAACAAACTCTTTCTTAATAAAACTTCTTATGAGTGGAGGTAAGGAAGAAAACAAAAAGTTTCTTACTTTAGAGCATTTAGTTTCAAAGTATAAATCTGTAATATGAGAGAGAAATTACATAAATTTTCACCCAAATGTAATGATAGAATAGTTTTAGGGTATTCCATTACATATGTGGATTAGAGAGATTTTAATAAAAATTATTGTACTGTTGAGGAAATAATACTTCTTATGATTGATGAAGTTATCCCTTTTTTTAATCAAGATCAACCTACATACTCCATGGATGTTATTTCTAAAACTGATTTTCAAATTTTGTTAAAATGATCTTCTTGGAAGGATACACTTCAAGAAATAGTTTCTGAAGTTATTCACTAGGAATATTTTCTACCATTTGATGATAAAATAGTTTTTAAAAACCATGAAGTCATTTGTTTCTAAGGAATCATCCTAGTGAGAGTATCATTGGTGACATTAATCAAGCAGTTAAGACTAGAAGATCCCTAACTAATAAAAGTTATCATCTTAATTTATTATTGTAATATGGAGCTGAGAATCCTAATGAGGATTTAGGTGATGAGGATTGGATTAAGGCTATAAAATATGACATCTTCAAATTTGAAAAGAATAAGGTCGGGATTTTAGTTAAATGACCAAAAGAAACTTCAATAATTTGAGTAATATGGGGTTTTCAAATAAAATATGATGAAAATGAAATAATTGGTAGAAATAAATATATACATGAAGCTAAGGGTTACAATCAACAAGAATAAATAGATTATGATTAAATAGATGCACATATATCTAGACTTGAAACTATTTATATTCTACTAGCCTTTGTAGCATTATTTAATTCCATACATTCTAAAATGGAAAAGAAGTGTTCTTTTCTTAAAAAATATGATTAGGCATAAGTTTATATTAAACATCCAATATTTTTAAAAATAAAAAACATAAAAAACATCTTTATTTTTAGGTCCACAATGTTAGATACCCAAAGGTGGGGGGGGGGGGGTGAATCAGGGTATGGTAGATTAAAACAACTACCATATTGATCTTGTTTCAGAGTTAATCAAAAACTATCTTATCTCTCTTTTTATAGAAAAGTATAAAATGAAATTTAATCATTCATAGGAAACAAAAAAATTTCCTTGGTTCACCCTCACAGGGATATGTCTATGGATCATACATAGACAATGTGTTGTTGTTCCAAATCCACTAAAAGTGAAATTCTGTTTACAATGATCAAAGTGGAATCATTGTCCCTCATGGTTTAAAACAACTCAGAAAATGAAAGATCCTTGATCTCTCAACTGAAGTGTTCTCACTACTTCATTATAAGATCCACTCATAGTTTAAAGACTTGTAGGTCCCTTCATTTCCACAAATGAATGCATCTTCCTCTCTATGTGGAAGCTCTATTAATGTTCAAATTTCATCCATTGAATAATACAACTTTACCACGGGTGTACACGGAAATATTCCAACTTTCACGCAACCCTAATTGTATTGGCGTGCTTCTCCAATCCTAGAGCACTTCTCTATGCCTTTTAATGCTTCTCCAAGCCTGGAGAACAAGTTTCAACTAACCCCATGCATGACACTCCCTTCTAAAACTTAGAAGTTGGGTGACTCACACACTTTTACACCCAAAACAATATTAACACAAAACTATCAACTGGTGTGAAACTTCAAAATAAATTAATACTTGCACAACCGAACAACCACTTGCGCACCCAACCCACCAGCACAACTGGAGGTCAAATTTTTTCTAAGTGTTAAACTCCATGAAAAATGAGGAGGGGTGGACCTTTATTTATAGGCATTTTGGCCACCCAGAGCGCCGCACACAAGACTCCTCACGGCGAACAAGTTCAACAGCCCTAGTCTCTATCACCCTAGTTAGATTGTAAGGCCAAAACAAAACCTGGGCACCCCTCTTTCCTCCACCATGTTGGAAACCGAGTTTCTTAAAAAAATATCTACCCTTGAATACCATGTTCTTGGTGCTTGCTTCAACCCATAAAAATACTTATTCAGTAGACAAACATTTTTCTCATATTCATGAATGATAAAATCATCTGCTAGATCAGTATACACTTCTTCTTAAAGAAAACCATTCAAAATTTCTTCCTTGATATCCATCAATAACACATTGAAAATCTGTTGCACTACAATTTCCAAGAATAATCTGAATGTTTACAGCCATGAAATAGGGGAAATATCCCATCTTCATTCACTTTGTTTTAAAAGACCCAATTTTTCACAATCACATTCTTATCTCTGGTCCTCAAGATGATCACCCAAATATGATTCTTCTCAATCTGGCCTAGTTATTCATTCATCACCTGAACCCAGTTTTCCTCATTATCTATATTAATAAATCATTTAGGATTATATTGAGGAAAAAGTGACCTTTGCTATAGTGAATTAATTATTTTTGTCTAAACTGGTGTTGTCTGTTCAACAATGATATTATTTATACCAATTTCAGCTCCACTATTTGTATTATTTGAAGATATAGACTTGAAATCTTTTTTTTCATCATCAGTATCTTTTTCTGAGTCAATATATACTATTTCTAAACCTTGTCAGTTACTTTCCTCTTCATCACCTACATATGTAAACTGTTCGATGTGCTCTTTAGTATGCTATTCATTTTCCACAATAAGGACATCATTTCTCTCAACTACTTTTCCCAACCTCTTGTTATGGAATTTGTATGCTTTTCTTTTTCCTGAGTAGCCAAGAAATATCTTCTCATATCCACATTACTCAAATTTCTTATGTTTTTCTTTATTGAGGATGAAGCACTTACTTACAAATATTCTAAAGTATTTTACTGCTAGATTCTTTCTATACCACATATCATATAGAGTCATTCCTTCCTTCGAACACAATAGATCCCTGTTTGAAATGTAAACTAATTTCAGTACTTTTTTCCTTCCAAAATTTCTTTGGTAAGTCCTTTTCCATAAGCATCATTATGGACATGTTGTTGATGATATGATTTCTCCTTTTATCCACTCCACTCTATTGGGTTGTTATTTCTGAATAAAGTTGATTCCTTATCCTGTGTTTAATGAGATAGTATTCTACCTGATTATTTATGAATTTTGTACCATTGTCAGTATAAAACTTCATAATTTTCTTCCCAATCCTCCTTTCAGATTCCCTCCAACACTGTTATAGGAAACATAACTCATTAAACTTATGGGAAATGAAAAATACACATTCCATTTTGCTATAATAATCAACGAAATAAATGTAATATATCTTTCTGTTAATGGATCTTAGTGAGATAGGTCCACAAACATTAGTATGCACCAATTAGAGCACTCTCTCCAACTTCTTTTCCTTTTCTTTTTTAGTTCATTCTAATGATCTTCAAATGTTGACAAGAATCACACGTATGTGTAAAATCATGTGATAGATTAGGGAGGTCTCTAGATATATCACATTCTACCAGATCTTTTAGGGATGGTTGACATAGATGAACAAGTTGTTAATGTTATATCATATTTTCTTTCTCTTTGTTTAGAAATCACACATTTTCTTCTCCACTTACCATTTAGAGTTTTCCCTTTGTCCTTTTTTTTCTATGGGTTCACAGTACCATCTATTACCATAATGACACATGTATTCTTGGTAAACTGTATAGAATTCCATGAGTCACCCAGTTGACTGATGCTGAGAAAATTATGACTGACACCTTCTACAACAAAGATGGTGGCACATCTTATTTCTTTTCCCACAATCCTGGCCTTTCGCGATCCAATTATCACCAGGCCTTCATCATTTCCAAACATGAAAAATCTTTCTTCTTCATATTTTATAACTGTAACCAGATCCTTATTTCTTCTCTTGTGAGTCATGAAACCAATATCAATAATCCATACACCATAATGGTCCGATTCTGTAAGGGATATTTCAGCAGTCAATGGCTTCTCTTCTAGCTTCTTCTTTGTCAAACTTTTTCTCTTTACACTGGGCTATGATTGAGACTTATAATCTTTCTGAGAGTATAAAAGACTGGATTCATCTTGAAAAGATGCAAAAATGTTTTTCATTTTCTACATGCCTATGGGTTCATGGATCTACTGTTTGTGAACATTTTGATTCATCTTTGTAAAATTCATCTTCATGCTTGATGTACAGTATCTTGCCATATGTCCAAATCCACAACACCGAAAACAATTTTCCTTGAAATATGTTCTAGATTACCAAGCTCTATTTGGATGCCACTATTGATCTTATTCTCTTATGTACCTCTTAGCTATGGAACACACATACTGTGAATGTCTCATCATTCCCCAATAACAAAACATTATATATGGTGAATTCCTATCCCACTTTTGAGCTGTTATTTTTCCCTTGGGTTCTCTGAATATTATGATTTTTTTTCATGTCCAAATCCACCATCAGTTTAGGAACAAGTGGTTGTTGTCTGACTTCTACTTTCATAGGTTTCGGTTTTTGATCAAGCCCCAAATCGGCCTTACTATGTGAACATAATTATTGACTCTTTGCTTTTTGGCTATAATGCTCCACTTCCAAGATTTTCTCCTTTTGAACGATCCTCTTTCTTGATGTCTCACTAGGATTGAGTTTTTCCTAATCCTTAAATTTTTTGTCATATTATGAAAAAATCTTCTTCATGTTCCTCAATGTGGTTGATTTTTTCTTTTACATTGATGTTCAATCCATAAATTTTTATTTTATGTTCTTCTACATTTTGTTTATGGTCACTTAGTTTTCCTCAATCCATTGGTAATGAAGACATGTGATTATCAATCTCATTCATCAATTCAGCCTTCACTTCATCTTGTTGTTTCATATAGATTTTGGCATCATAAGCCACATTGTTGGATTTATTTTTTCTCTCTCCAAACATATATCTCTTAAAGAGATTCTTCTAATTCCGCCACCATATCGACTGTTCTTTCAATATCTTCTTCTTCTACTTTAGCGTTAGTTTCCTCCTTTTTCTAAGAACTACCAACAACTACCACCATAGTATTCTCGCCATAATATTTATAGTGACCTATCTCTTCAACCTCTTTAACATTAGACTCATCTAAACTATAACATTCTTGTGAAAGAAGATAATTTTTATTAAACACACATCTCTTGAATTGTTTCTTTCATTTCACATAGGATGAAGACTTCTTCTTTTGAATTTCAGCTTCATCCTCTCAATCTTCTTGTAATTTCATAGTGTACCTTGCCACATCAAAAACATGCTAGTGGTAGTTTTACCTTGAACTATCATTTTCCACTTTGTAGATTTAAATAATTAAATGAAATCACCTAATTTGTTTTTTCATCTTTCTAATAATCTTCAATGGTGAGATTCTTCATGGATTTGAATGCCAACTATTTGGATTTCCCCTTTTCCAGAACATTATTATCATCATTTCACATTTCATATGATACAAGGGTACTGTGAAAGTTTTCCAGTTTCATCTCTTTTGGATCCTTGTCTTCTAATACTAAAAACTTTTGATTGAACCAAGGTGGATGTTTTCTCAAGATGCACTTCACAATATTTATATTACCAATTACTTCACCAAGACAACACATATCATTCACTACAACATTTACACTATAAAAAGAATGCATCAATAGACTCATTCAGGATAATTCTCAGGTCTTC
This sequence comes from Viscum album, assembly GCA_963277665.1. Lineage (NCBI taxonomy): Eukaryota > Viridiplantae > Streptophyta > Magnoliopsida > Santalales > Viscaceae > Viscum > Viscum album. The sequence goes on along the minus strand of OY728137.1, from coordinate 403,348,140 downwards.
ATACTTGTTCCACCATAGTTGTGGCTTTGCCTCTAGGAACATTGAATCTCCTTTATATATGTTAAATATATTTTCCCACATAGCATGTTATGTTTTTCAAGACATCACCTTCGTATATATAGAATTGTATTTCCCACCAAATGAATTTATTCCCATGGCGTTAGCATCTAATTATCTTTGTTCAACTTCTGATAATGAACCAATATTAATATTAGTTGTTATAACATGAATTGGTTCTAGAAACACATCCATTAACAATGATTATAAGTAGTGTTGCATCAGATTATTCCATAGTTAAAAGTTTATCCTGTCAAAGATCAGAATCCATTTATGATTACTGATCTCCATTTGAGAGTGAATAACTGATATCAACATTTTTCTCCGATTCCAATTGTAAGGTCCACTATGTTAGATACCCTTAGGGGGGGAGGTTAATCAGGGTATGAACGATTAAAAAAACTACCCTGTTGATCTTGTTTCATTGTTGAGAAAAAAATCTCTTCTCTCTATTTCCTATAGAAAAGTATAAAAAAATTAAAACATTTACATGACACAACGATTTTTACTGGGTTCAACCTCACTAGGATACATCAAAGGATCATACAACGGTGATTTTCCGATGTACGAAATCTACTAAAAGCAAACTACTATTTACAAAGTTAGGAGTGGACTCACTATCCCTCATAGTTTACAACCACTCAAAAGATGAAATCTCACTGTTATCTCAACTGAAGTGTGCTAACTACTTCTTGAGAAGATCCACTCACAGTTTAAAGACTTGTAGGTCACTTCATTATTACAAATGAATGCATCTTACTTTTTATATAGATGCTCTGTTTAAGTTACACTTTTATCCACTGATGAATACAACTTTACGAAGAATGTATGAGGAAATCATCCAACTTTCACGCAACCCTAGAAGTACTTGAATGCTTCTCCAAGCCTGACACACTTATCTATGCCTTAACATGCTTATCCAAGACTAGCACAAAAGTTTCACCTAACGACTTGTGTGACTCTCCCTTCTAAAACTATGATCATGGGAATCTCACACCCGTTTATTCCAAAACCAATATTGGCATGCAACTATAAACTAGCATGCAACTTCTAAATAACATTATACTTCCGCTACCAAACCACCCCGTGTTCACTCAACCCACCTATGCGACTGGAGTCTATTTTTTTAAGTGTTGAACTCCATTAAAAATGAGGAGTGATGGACCTCTATTTTTTGGCATTTTTACCACCCTGAGTGCCATTCACAAGTCTCCTCCCAACGCGCAAGTCTAGCCATTCTATTCTCTATCACCCTAGTAACCTTGTGCGCCTAAACCAAAACTTGGATGACCCTCTTTCATTTTCCATATTTTGATGTTTTAATCTAGAAAAACATATGGTGCACAACTTTACAAGCCTCCAATACACTGAAACAGAAGTCTATTTGCCCAAAATTATTTTCTCCTTTTGTCGATTATGAGGCCCAAAATTCTGGCAAACACTAAAAAATTGCACCACTTTGTATGTTATCTTTTTGTAACACCTCCAAATCATTCATTCATTTTTCAAGGATCTTTGGCCAATACAGAATTGTTAGAAACATCTCTTTACCTCAATAACTCACCATGTAATCCCCATTTCTCAACAAATTGAACATCATGGTATGCTTCGACAACAAATCCAATATGGAGTTCCGATTTGTCAACAAACACAACCACCTAAAAAATGTATCAATGATACGTTGAGGGATTATTGTCCAACAATATCCCCTTTCCTTTTTCTAACAACTCATTCCTAAAATGACACCTCATTAATGATTCATCCACCATTTGCCTCTTGCGATTCAGATAACGATCAGGGATTCTTTCAACACAGACTCTAAGCCCACATGAGCAATGATCAGTGAGAGAAAAAAGATTAAATGGAAATTTCATCAATTAATCACTTCATTTATTTCAACAATTGTTGATACCAAACTGTTTCTAATTGTATATTTTTGGAAACATTTTAACAAAATTACGACACCACCCTTCTGCTTTTATCACAATCTTTAGTTATCATGATATCTATTATGTGATCGATCACTTCTATCATCATATTATTTAATACTCCTCCTTTTTTGTTTCTTGGGAACTTGTGTTTTCCAAGATAAGATATATATGATCACTTCGAACACCAAATACTCTCATCATGGTGCTCCCCCAATTAGTTTCTTCACCTCTCTCGATAAACAACCCCTATCTTGTTGCACTCCATGTCAGCTTCTCCCCATGTCTTTGAAACAGACATTGTTGTCCTTCTCTAGCCACATCTTCTTCCCTATAGGAGTCAATATTTTTAATACCCCGTTTTCAATGAACCCAAAGGTAACTCCTTTTTGGTCTATACCAAAGTAGAGAACACATATTAGTACTATAAGGAGGACACACAATACCTCTTGGGGGGGGGGGGAATCCAACATCCACACTTTTTCATGTTCGGGGAGTTGACTGAATTCACAGAGCCAGTAGATCCATATAAATGGATTCCTTAGGAAAGGCCTCTGTCAAAATGTCTGCAACTTTTAGTTTTAGAGGCACATACTCCAACTTCACGATTCCCTACCCAACCTTTTCCTTGATAAAATGAAACTTTTTTCTCAATTTTCATTTTCCTTGAGTGATGGACATAATTTTTTCCAATATATATAGAACTTGAGTTATTGCACTGGATTCTGATCAGAGACATAACTTCAAAACCCATATATGCAAGCTACTCCTCATCCTCAATAACTGTGTGCATGCTTGAGGGGTCACAATTTACTCATCTTATTTGGTGCTCAATGAAATGAAATATTTCTTCTTTCTTGGACAAGAAACACACCATCCACCAAGATAGAAAGAACATCATGATGTTGATTTTCTATCATCCACTGAACTGACCCAATCTGCATATGTAAATCCCAAATGTTCTGGTTGAGATTTTTCGCTATACATTAAGCCAAAATCAACTGTTCCTTTGATATACTGAAGTATTATTTTCATAGAAATCATGTGGATTTCCTTGGGATTAATTTGATATCTTACTACTTGGCATGTGGAGAATACCTTGTCATACCTTGTCATGGTCAAGTATAGTAAAAATCCAATATTTTTCCTGTATTCTATGATATTAACTGCCTTGCCTTCGTTATCTTTCGGCAGTTTCATTTGGGTGGCCACCGATGTCTTTATTTCCTTTTAATTATCCATCCCAAATCTCTTTATAACCTCATCTGAATATTATTATTGAGTGATAAATGGGACATTCCTTTGTTGTGTTACCTATAAACAAAGGAAAAACGTCAACTCACCAATCATAGACATTTAAAAAACATGTTTGAGGAATCCTAAAATCTATCTGCACTGTGCTTCCTCGGATCCTACAAAGTTTATAAAATTAGCATATACTAGCACCATAATCCTTTGATTACTATCACAGATCACATATAAATTGTAATCAACTCCACCATGTTGGAAACTGAATTTATTATAAAATTGATCTAGCCTTGAATACCGTGCTCTTGGTGCATGATTCAACGCATACAAAGCCTTCTTCATCCAAAAAACATTGTTATCATATTCTTGAATGAGAAAACCATATGGATGATCAATATATAGTTCTTCTTCTAGAGCCCCATTCGAAATTGTTGACTTGAAATCCATCTAGAACAAATTGAACTTCTATTGTACTATAATGGACAATAATAATTTGATTGTTTCGAGCCTTTCCATTGGTGAAAATATCTCATCAACATCAATACCCTTTATCTTTGAGTATCCTTTGAACACAAGACGTTCTTTGTTTTCGATCACAACACCATCTACATTCATTTTATTGAAAAATAACCATTTTTTCCTGATGAAATTATTATCTCCCATCCTTGAGACGATCTTCCATGTTTGATTCTTCTCAATCTGGTCTAGTTTTTCATTCATCGCATAAACCCAGTTTTCATCTTCTGCTGCACCAACAAAACATTTAGGTTCTATTTGAGAAAAAAGTTATGTCTACTGCAGTGAATTCATTATTCTTATCTGAATTTGAACTATTTGATCACCAATGATATTATGCCCATCAATTTCAGCTCTAATCATTGGCTTTTTTGAAGATATAAACATGAAATCTTCTTGTTCATCATCTGTATCTTCTTTGGTGTCTGAATTTACTATTTCTGATCCTCTAGTGTTACTTTCCTCTTCATCACATACATTAATAAGCTTTTCACTTTTCTCTTTAGTATTCTCTTTATTTTCCACAACAGTGACATCATTTCTCTCAACTAATTTTCCCAACCTTTTGTTGTTGCATTTGTATGCTTTTCTTTTTCTAGAGTATCTAAAGAATATCCACTCATCTCCATGTGACTCAAATTTCCTATGTTTTTCTTTATTGAGGATGAATCACATACTTATAAATATTCGATAGTATTTAACTTTTGACATCTTTCCATACACCATCTCATATGGAGTCTTTCCTTCATTCAGACACAACAGATCACTGTAAGAAATGTTGACTGATGTCTATACTAGTTCCTTCCAAAATTTTTCTGGTAGGTCTTTTTCTATAAGCCTCATTCTGGTCATGTTGTTGATGATCCAATTTCTCCTTTAAACCACTTTATTATGTTGGGGAGTTTTCATTTGACGAAACTTTATACCTTATCCCATGTTTCATGAGATAGTCTTCCACGTAACTATTTTTGAATTCTATACCATTGTCAGTATGAAACTTCATAATTTTTTTCCCAATCACCGTTTTAGATTTTCTCTAATACTGTTTTAGGATACTAAAAACATCAAACTTATGGTAAATGAAAAATACCCATTAAATTCTTCTATAATAATCAGTGAACTGAATGTAATATCTCTTTCCATCAATATATCTTGGTGAGATAATCACAAAAACATTAGCACCAACTAATTAGAGCACCCTTGATGACTTATTTTCCATTTCTTTGTATGTCTTTCTGATGATATTAACCTATTGAAAAGAATCACACCTATTTTTAAAATCACGTGATAGATTTGGGAGGTCTCTAGATGCATCAAATTTCACCAGACCTTCTAGGGATGGTTGGCATAGATGACCAAGTTGTTTATTCCATAGCTTGTTTTCTTCCTCTCTGGATAGAAATAAAACATCTTCTTCTCTAATTTCTAAGTTGATATTTCCCATTTTCATTTCCCCCTCTTGGAACATTGTACCATCACTTCCCTTTATGACACATGTCTTATTTTTAAACTATATATAATTCCTTAAGTCACACAATTTACTGATGCTAGGAAAATTGTGACTGAGACCTTCTACAACCAAGACATCTGCACGGTGTATTTCTTTGCCCCCAAACCTGGACTTTCCCTATTCAATTATCTTTAGGCCTTCATTATTTACAAACCTCAAAACTCCTTATTTTTCATATTTTATACCTGTAACTAGATCCTTATTTCTTGTCATGTGAGATGTGCATTGACAATCAGGGATCCATATAGCAGAATGGTCTCATGATTTAAATTAAATTTCATCAATCACTACCTCCTCTTCTCTCTTATTCTTGGTCCAAATTTTTGTCTTCACACTCGGCATAGATTGAGACTTCTGATCTTTCTCAGAGTATGATAGAACAACTTAAACATGAAATACTGTAAATCTATTTTTTATTTTCAACTCACCAGTTGGTTCATGAATCTTCTATTTGCGCACATTTTGATTCTGCTTTGGGAAATTCCTCAGTCTGCCTGATGTACAGTATATGCCCATATATCCAAATCCACCACACCAAAAACAATTCCCCTCGAAATAACTTCCAGTGTATCTATCTCTGTTGGGCTGAGACTATAGATGTTCTACTCTTCTATACCTCTTATCTATGGAACACACATAATGTGAATGTCCCATCCTTCCAAAACAATAACACCTAATATATTGTGCATTTACTATGTACCACTTTTTCACTGATAGTTTTATCATAGGATCTCTGAATATCCTTATTAAGTTTCATGCCCAAATCAAACTTCATTTTAGGAATAGGTGCTGTGGTCTGACATCAACTTTCATAGCTTTATGTTTTTTATCAAGCCCCAAATCAGCCTTAACATCTAAACATAATTGTTGACTCTTTACTTCTTGGATACTATGCTCCACTTCTAGATTTTTATCCTTTTTAATGATCCTCTCTCCAGATGTCTCACTAGGAGTGAGTTTTTCCTAATCCTTAACTTTTTCTCCTAGTCAGAAAAATTCTTCTTCATGTTCCTCAATGCGCTTGATTTTTTCTTTTACATTTATATTCAATCCATCAATTTCTCTTTTATGTTCTTCAAAAATAAGTTTATGCTCAATCAGTGTTCCCAAGTCCTTTGGTAATGATTACTTGAGATTCTAAATATCATTCATCAACTTATATATCTCTTCATACTATTGTTTCATATAGATTTTGGCATCATGAACCAATTTGATGGATTTTTATGTTTTTTCTCCCAAAACAACTCTCTCTTTAAGAGATGCTTCTAATTCAGCCACCTTATCAAATATTCTTTAAATTTCATCTTCTTCTTCATCATTGTTGGTTTTCTCCTTTTTCTGAGAACTACCAACAACTACCACCATGGCATTATTCCCCCAATATTTACAGTTATCTTTCTCCTAACCCTCTTTAACATAAAACTCATCTGAACTATGACATTATTGTAAAAGAAGATTGTTTTTCTTAAACAAATTTCTATTTAAATTCTTATTTCCTTTCACATAGGCTGAAGAATTATTCTTGGGAATTTCAGCTTCATCCACATCATCTTCATGGAATTTCGTGGGGCACCTTTCGATATGATGTGGAACCTTTCCACATCAAAAACAAGCCAGTGGATGTTTCCCATGGGACATTTCTTTTATTATTTGTAGATTTGAAGAATGAAATGACATAACCTCATCGGTCTCCTCATCTTCCTGAGAATCTTCAATGGTGATATTTTTCATGGAATTGAATGCAATCACTTTGGATTTCCCCTTTTCCACAGAATCATTATCATCATTAAACATTTCATATGCTACAAGGGTACTATGAATGTTATCATGTGTCATATATTTTGGATCCTTGTCTTCCAATACTAAAACCATTGGATTGAACCAATATGGATGTTTCCTCAGGATGCGCTTCACAATCTTTATGTCCTTAACGAATTCACCAAGACCACACATGTCTTCCACTAAAACATTTACCCTATCGGAGAATGAATCAATATTCTCATTTAGGTTCATTATTAGATCATCATCCTTGTTCCAAAATAGTTGTAGATTTTCCTCTAGGACCTTTGAATCTCCTACATATATGTTAAATAGATTTTCCCACATAGCATGTGATGTTTTTCACGGCATGAACCTCATTTATATAGAATTGGATAGACCCCCAAGCATTTATTCCTTTGGCATCAATATACAATTCTCTTCATTCAGCTTCCAATAATGAACCACTATTAATATTAGTTTTTATACCATGCATTGCTGTTGGAAACACATCCATTCCCAAAGATTATAAGTTGTGTTGCATTTGATTCTTCCATAGCTGAAAGTTGTTCCCATCAAAGATAAGAATCCCTTTATGATTGGTGACCTCCATTTGAGAGTAAAACACTGATATCAACATTTCTCTCTGACACCAATTGTTAGGTCCACTAGGTTAGATACCCTGAGAGGGTGGGGGGGGGGGGTGAATTAGGGTATGACAGAATAAAATAATTACCCTATTGATATTGTTTTGATGTTAAGAAACACTATCTTCTCTTTCTTTCCTATAACAATTTATAAACAATAATTAAATCCTTCACAAGACATAGTGATTTTTACTTGGTTCACCATCACTGGGCTACATCCAAGGAGCATACACCAGTGATTTGTCAATATACCAAATTCACTATATGCACACTATTGGTTACAATGTTCGGTGTGTAATCACTATCCATATTCATTTACAACCAATAAAAAAAATGAAATCTCACTACTATATCAACTGACGTGTGCTCACTACTTCATCAGAAGATCCAGTCACAGTTTAAAGAATTGTAGGTCCCTTCATTATCACAAATGAATACATCTTTATCTAAATGTAGATTCTCTGTTGAAGTTCCACTTTCATTCAATAATAAATACAAATTTACCATGGGTGTATAGGGAAATCATCCATCTTTCTCACAGCCCTATAAGTACTGGTGCGCTTCTCCAAGCCTGACACAGTTCTCTATGCTTTGGCGTGCTTATCCAAGCCAGGTGCGCAAGTGCCACCTAACCAATTGCGCGATAATCCCTTCAAAAACTATAAACATGGGTGAATCAAAACCTTTTATGATCTAACCAATATTGTAATGAAACTATCAACTGGTGCAAAACTTCTAAATAACATTATACTTGCGCGACCAAACAACCACATGCACGCCCAACCCACAAGCGTGACTGGAGCTCTAATTTTTTCTAGGTGTGGAACTCCATAAAAAATTAGGATGGGTGGTCCTCTATTTATAGGAATTTTTACAACCCTGAGCATCGCATGCAAGTCTCCTCCCAACGAGGAAGTCCAGCAACCCTATTTTCTGTCACCGTAGTCACCCTGCACCCCCAAACCATAACTTGGGCGGCCCTGTTTTCTTTTCCCTATTTTGATTTTATGATCTTGAAAATTTATGGCAAGAAACATTGTACAACCTCTAGATAGTACCTTCATTTTTCAAGGTTCTTTTACCAATACAATATTGTTAGAAACATATCTTGAACTTGAAAAATCACCATATAAAACCCCTTTGTCAAAAAATTGAACATCATGGTCTTCTTTGACAACAAACAGAACATGGAGTCCCTCTTTGTCAATAAACACAAACACCTTAAAAATGATTCAATGATACCTTGAAGGATTTCTATACAACATTTATAGACCTAACAAAGATTTATATGGAATAAAAATGTACCTAGTGCATCGTATGATAGTTTAACATGATTTTAATTACAAAACCACTTTGTTAAGGGAGTTTAAGATCTTAAAATTTTTATAAATTAATTAATTAAAAATATTAAAATTGTAAATATTTATTTTGATTACATCATATTTTGTTCAAATCGACAATAATTTACATATTTCTTTACATATATTATGAAATATATGTTAAATGAGTATGATTGGTGAGTAAATATATTTTTTTGGTTTTCAAATCTCACAAAAAACGGAAGGAACTTGCATGTATTAACATAAGTATATAAAATGTATTCTGATTTTTTTGGATATGACAATACTAAAAGTATTAATACTCTTATTGGCACCTCAAATACTTTTTATCTTGATAAGGTTGTGCAACCAATTAGTGAATGTATAATGGATAATAAAATCACATCCATAACATTCTATTTCATAATAAGTTCATTAGTTTCTTGGTTATTTAAGAAACAATACTCAATAGCTATTTTAATTACTAAATATGAATATGCAGAAGCTGGAAGATATTTTTCTCATGTTTTGTAGATACAACACACACTCACTTACTATGGATTGCGTTTTACAAATACTAAAATAGTTCTTTAAAACAAAAATTAAATTTATTTAATTAAAAACCAATCAAATCACTCTTCTGATAAACACATAGATATAAGACATCATTTATATTGGGAACATACACTCGATGGAGATATCATTTTACAATTCACCAAAATGCATGATTAGCGTGATGATATTTTAACAAAAACAATTCTTTTTTGACATATTTTGAAAATAATAAACATTTTTAAGGAAGGATCAACAAAAATTAATAATTCATATCTACTTATTTATTACATCTCTTTAAATTATGATAATCTTTTTCATAGGGGAGAACATATTTTTTTTTTCAAAAAAAAATGCTATTTTTTTAATAAAAATATAAATTTATATCATAATGAGTTCTATAGAATTATATTTCTTTATAATATTTTTAGAGTCAAAATTATAAAAAATATATTTAGACTCAAAAATTGTTATAAAATTTTTATACACATGTTTGGTTGAAAAATTTCAAATTTGAGAAATTATCATAATAATATATTCTAATTAAACAATTAAAATTTGTTTTCTTAAATTATTGAACCATAATGCATTTTATTTTATTTTTTTAAAAAAAATTTATTTCATAATCAATCCTATCGTAATATACTATGTTTACAAAAAATCAAAAACAACAAGTTATTTTTACCATTGAATATGTTCACTCTAAATAGTACTTCTTCTGCCCTTTGAAAATTTTGACCTATTTTATGATTATTAGTTTATAATTGTTTTTCTTATAATTTTAGTTTTTATAAAACTTTTGGTGTTCAAAAATTTTCCTAATTTTGTTCCAAGTCATATTCATTCTTAATATTATAATTATTTATAAACCTTGAGAGTGAAAAATATTTTTTAAAATTTATTCAGATGCTTATCAACCATCAGAATAGAATGGGTTTAATCTCAAACAACATTTTCCCAATGGGAGAGAAAAAAACCAAGTACCAATATAAGGTGGGCTACCCCTATGTCTAACATATGTTATTATCTATTTTTAGTCCCAAGTTGTTGTTTCCTTCAAGATTTTGAGTCTAAAAAACTTTTCTATTTCATTCAATTCAATGAATGTAGTCTCTACATGATGGCACAAAAAAAGTTTTTTCTCAGTATTTTGTCTTTAGGGAATGGTTATTTGAGAGTTACTTCTATGAAAAATACAATTAAACTTAAAAAATAATAATTAATTTTCAATTATGAGAATTAGTGTGCATATAGTGGAATGATAATGATTTTATCCTATTCTAACCTGATATAATTCATAAATATTATGTATAAGTTAGAATTTTCAAGGAATATGGAAGATATTAAATTTTTTTAGATTTGTTAAATGAATAAAAGGATTTATCATATGAAACATTAATATTTGGTTAGAATACCATCCGAAGAAGATTATTTCTATCATTCAAACAAGTTTCCTAATGATTGTGGTACATTTAATATGAAGATGGTAGAAAATTATTTGTTTCATCATTATAGAAAATAAGAAAATCATCTCATCTAACACTGGATAATTATGATGTATCCCTATGGATCCATGGATTCCTCATTCTTGGGAAAGGGGAATGAGATACGTTGAATACTCGATTTTTTTCATATTAGTTTATTTAGTCAATATGATAAAGTAAGATCCTATGAAGTTTATTCTTATCAATATTTAAAATATCACAATTGAAAAAAAAATCCATGATCATAGTGTTCATTAATTTTATAAGAAATATCATCGATGATTTTTTGATATTTTTTAAATGGACCACAAATTGATTCCAAAGAGGGAGAAAAAATCTTTTATAAGTGATGATATGATGAATTTAATGAGATTTTTCTCCAATGGAAAGACAAATAAGTTTTTGGAGACGATTGGTGGAGCTGCATCGGATGTAAAACCAAACAAGAAAGGTGATAATTTTATAAAGAATAAGAATAGGGCTGTTTAGACCTCCCAACCAAAGAAGGAAAAGAAAAAAATATAGTTTTGAAGATTCATATGATGAGTGAATGATAAATAAAATATAAAAGAAACTTGGGGATCCTCAAATCAGACATGACATTTATAAGACCATGAATTTTATTTTTTATGTTATTGATACATTATAAAAACAATAAAATAAAATAAAGAAAAAGAAAAGTATAATGGATGTTCAATTGTTTGAAAATATTTTAAAAGGTTTATAGAGAGCTTCTAGGAATATAGTTCCACCAACTTCCAAAACCGATCAAGTTAACTTGGAAGCAGTGTTAGTTTTCTTGGAAATGTATTTTGTTCTTTATGATCCTCCATAAGTTCCTTGTAAAAGACAATGAATTCTTTTTTTACCATAATCAGTGGTAGCTTTTCAAGAAAAGGAATCAGAACTAAAACCAAGGAAAGAATATTTAAAAACATCCAGATATCTTGAGTAGGATCTTCAAAAAATAGTTAATGTAGAGGACGATGGAAAGGATAAATAAGGAAAAGAATAAGAAGGAATGGAAAAAGTGAATATGAATAAGTTGAATTATTTTTTGAAGAATAAATTAAAGAATATATCAATAAAAGGGACAAAAATATAGATGAAGAAATTGACCATATAGTGGTTTATGAAAAATATCAATCTGATATTTCTTCATCAAAACCATCATGAGAAATAACATCTAGTGATAATAAAGAATAGAATTTATAAATATCTAAAGTATAATAGTTATCAGATGAAGAGGAATAATCATTATCTATGAAAGATGAGGAAGATTAGAATTCAAAGACTAAGGCTGATGATAAAACCAATATAGATTTTGATATAATTTAATTTTCTAATGATAAAGAAGTTGATTTAAATATAATATATATTAATGTTGGTAAATTGATTTCAAAGAAATAAAATAATGATGGAAGGGTTTTTGAATTTTAATTAATCTGAATCAGACCTCATGAGGTGAAACAAAAAAAATTGACTCATCCAAAACAATTTTTTCTCAAGGAGTTTCTTACATTTTTAGTGCAATAAAAAACATGAATAAAGAATCCATTATTTTCCAAACCATTAATATCAGTGCCAATTGATTTAATAATTCCTAAATGATATATATCCATCAATCAAGGTTTTAATAGAGAACGTTATTCAGGTTGTGTCTAGATAAACATTTTTGAATAATGTTCCCAAAATCATTGAATATTATGTAATCACATGGTGAAATGGTATCATCAATTTGATTCCAATATCAAACTAAATAGTAAGAATTTGATGATGTGAAGGAACTAATGAAAAAAAAATCTATATATTTTAATCAGTTATCAAAACACATGGTTAAAATATTATAATTTGTGGAATTTTTTTAGATATATAGATAATAATCATACGAGGGAAGTTAATGCTCTAAAATTGAAGATCCGATATTTTCATTTAGAGGTATCTAGAATAAAATATTATGAAGATGAAATAAAAATATTTAGGAATAAGACTAAATAATTGTCTAATAATATTTTGACTCAAGAGGAGACGCTAGATAAGCTACGTGAATTTGAAAACAATTCAAGAAGATGAAGTACATTGTGAAAAAATTGATGAAGAATGAATAATTTTCTCTTTAAGTATTACTGTATTTACTTTTGTAAAAAAATTACCATATTTAATAACATTTAATCTTCTCATCTAGTTTTTATTATTATTGAACATTTTTTAAATTTCTATTAGTTTTATATTCTATTATATTTTTATGGATGAATAGGTAGTTCAGAATTTCTTCATGTATTACTTTTCTAATTCTTTCATGAAATATTAGATTATACACCATTATTTTATATATAACAAAGGAGGATAATTTTATACAAAGGGTAATAAATTCTTATCAATATGATATTTCTTAAAAAAGGGGATGAATATTTTAAACGGATTGTGATTTTTATTTAATGGGAAGAATATTATCCCTAGGGGATGATATTGTATTAATGGGGAGTTATTCAATTTAACATACTTCTCCCCATCATATTTAGAAGAGTTATAAACTCCAGTGGAGTTATGTTATAATGTTAAAATATGATTAGTAAGTACTTAAAAGAAATGGTATGTAATTTATCTAATAATTCTTGGGGTCTTGTTCTTTCCAAATAGGCATAGATTATTGAGTCATAAATTCTATTTCATACTTTTCCACTTCTTTTGTTTTGGAAATAACAAAAAAATTACTTAATATATGTTTACCAAATTATTATATCCTAATTATTTTAGAATTTATTTGGTTGAAAAAAATACATTTTATTATATATAGAATAATTTGTGATGTATTTTGAATATAAAAAACACATTCTTCATTATAATTCTCATAATGAGTTTAATTATGATAAAAATTGAACTAACCCTTATTAGGATCATATGTTATATTTTTTGTCTTGTATAGTATACTAAAAAAGTCATAAACATCAGATTGATACTGGTATTGACAAAAATTAAATAAAACTCATTATGCTTATCATATTGACATTGTCATTTAATTCCATCATAGAGGCTTATGTTTATAATCATTTTTTAAAAGGCTTATTTCTAAAGTAAGGAAATGTTTTTTACATTATAATGGTGTAAAACAATATGACATCATATAGTCAGTTATAATGAGATTCCAAGTGATAAGTTTCTGTTTTGTTATGACAAACTCTGAGAAATATGATAATTGGGATATCAAGATTACCATTCGGAAGATGAATATAAATACCGGGTCATTTGAAGTGTTTAGAGATGGTTTATTACATTCTCTCTAGAATTTTTATGAATATTACTTAGCGTTAATATCATGTTAATAGCATATTTTAATTATTTAGAGATAGTCATTCTAATGAATCTTTTTCATGTTGTATCCTTTAGAACATTTTTATAATTGTGGATACCTTTGATCATTGTTATGATCGATGGATTCCAAGGGTTGGAAAATAGATAATTTGATCTATCAGATCAAGGGTAGGATAGGTAGATAGAGAATACACTCATCATATATAGGGATTCTACAGATAAGAAGAAATATATATTCCTATCATCGTCTCAAGGGATTTCTTTGGTAATAAAAGTTATAATTTTCTATAAGTATAGAAAGTGGAAACCTTTAGTATGGGTTATATACTACCTTATTTCTAAGGATATAAGAGTTTATTCTTTTAATATATTGAATTTCATAATTTATTTTTTATTCTATTGTCATATTTGATTCTTATAGGTTTATTTTCCACTGCACATTTTAATAGAAAGTGAAAATCATATTTATATTTGTATTCCATATAGTTTTGTCTTCTTGTTTCTAATTACAATAATGGTACTTAGATTAATCTGATCCATCTTGAATTTTATATTTTAACTCTAATAAATCAGATAAAATATGATTAAGATTCTCACTGAGATTTAATAGTATTTTTTCTAATTTCGTTTTTGTTAATTAGCCTGAGGGAAGAATCCGATAATTTTACATAAAGGGGATTTTAGTTTCGTTATGTATGAGTATTTTAAACTAATTTTTTAGAAGTAAAATTTACCACCCCCACTCATGTAAGTTATACATTATAAGTATACTCTGACAATATTAAAAAGTATTTTAGATATACTGATCCAACACATTCTAAATAAAACTTTGTGTACAATAATAAATATATCTCAAAACATAAATTTGAGATAAGAAACCCTTACACTAAACTCCGACTTCCACTAAATCTGTTGAATCTCATCTATAAAAAATAACCTTATTAATAACTTATTTCATAAATTTTTCATATAAATAACCATATATGTACTTATTTTATTACTATTATCTCCAGGTGCATTATTTTTTATTGTCTATTTTTAAAATCAGGTGTGAGTAATCTTGATCATTTTGAACTAGTTTCACTATAGTGGTGTTTTAATTAATTTTTATCCAAATATTGACCATTCAATGGTTATAAAAATGAGTAAAATTTATTTTTATAATTATTTATAATTTTATAATTAATTTACTTATCATTTATGATGATGAAGTTGGATAAAATTTGGTTTTAATAATTTAAAATAAACAAACTTTATTGTATTAATTAATGTGTTATATTTTTATATTACCAATTAAGAAACAAAATCAAATCATTATTTTCTTCTCAAAATATAAAATTATGTTTCAAAATCCATACTTTATAGAAATCTTTAGCATTGTTCATGTTTGAGGTTAACTAAGCCCCATAAGAACATGCTACAATTTATGTGTGGGCACCTCAATGGAAGAAATTATTTTGTCATAACATAAATATCATAAAAGTGTAATAAAATTATTCCATTTTATTAAGTTGATAAATCATAATTGGGAATAGTTTTACGAAAAAGGAAAATGAAAAATAAATTTTCACATAAAAAATAAATTTCTTTCCTATTTGTATGTTCTCTTTAGGTAGCTAGTTTTACGATGACCATTTATTACTAATATTACATAAATAATACCAAATTTATATTTACTTAATATAAATAATGAAATAAACACACACACACACACACACACATATATATATATTTGATTTTCCCATTTAAATAACCATTATTTAATGGTTATGATGAAAAATGAAATGGGTCATTCATAGAAGAAGTAGTCTCCACACACACATGAAAAACATTTAATTTTTTTTGATTGAATATAAGTGGAATATAAAATGCATATACCATAAATATAATAACATTTATATATATTATTTATTATAATTATTTCATTATATATATATATATATAATGGGTTTTGAGGAGGGTGGATGAGAAGGGTAAAGAAAATAATTTAAAGGGTATGTCGTACTTATATTGAGAATTTTGATCTTATATTAAAGTATACATTGGAAATGTAGGACATTAGGAACTTTTTTTGATGTATTATAACTAACATATATATGGGCTCTATAATAAGTAATGTGGACATAAATTTATATGAATTTTTAACAATTGGTTTGACTTGAAAAGGGTTGGAAATGAAATCGTTTTTAGGTGAAAAAGGGGAAATATATTTTGAAAAGAATGTTAAGTAAGGGGTAGGACAAAAATTTTACCATAGATTAGAGATTTATGTGGGAACAGTTTTTGTGAGAAATTTAGTTGTGAATTTATTACCTAGAAAATATATTCTAGAAGGTATAAGTGTCAAATTGGATTAGAAATTGAGCTATACTAGAATGCACATTTTAATTCTTATTAATCTGTATTCAAAATCTTCCATGGTAATTATTTTATTAATGAAAAAATAAGATAAAACTTATTATAAAAATATTATTAATGAATCCAAATTGTTACTCCATTTATTCAAATTCAATTTCTGAATATGAAAAAGTACCCTTTTAATTAAAATATAAAATGTGTTGATATTTTCTAAATAAAAAATGTTTTTTAATCATTAAGTGTTCATAAAAAATATTTAACATTGATTTACATTTAAATAATTATTAATTTACTTGTACATATATATTTAAACATCATATTAGAGTATTTATTTATAAATACATCAATTAATGTTTAAACCCAAATATTTAGAAAAGTAACAGTTCTTCAAAATAAACTATTTTACCGAGGTAACTACTATTAATCTTTATAACATAATTTAATGAATAAAATATAAATTTACCCAACTTTATAATTTAATAATTATTATTAAAAATATATAAATAATTATATATGATTGTATTTCTAAAATTGATAAAATTCAATTTTAATATAAGCACACATAACACATAGAATTATTTTAATAAATATGGATCTTCTGAGAATAAAATAAATTTATTACATTCCTAGTAATAACTGTTGGATGAGTGTTTAATTATTTTTTTCATATATTATGAATAATATTCATATAAATTATTATTCCCCCATAATATAATATACACCAATGTGAATGAAAATGTAATTTTTATGAAACTATTTTTTTACACATGAAATTATTTTATGTTTTATTTGGAATATTACTTGAATATAATCCATGAATTAGAATTTAAAAAAAATTACTTTTATTTCTACAAATATTTCATAGTTCAGTTACCTATATATTTACCCTCCAATTTAATGGCATTGTTTCAATTATTTCATAATGTTCTATGATTCATTTTTGTTCTGTATTACATGTAAATAATGATACTATATACAATTGGTTTTAAGGGAAAATATATATTTGAAAATAAAACGTTTCTAATGTTGTGTAGTAACATTTATTATTCTATTTATATATGGAATTTGGTTTCAATTTTTTTCAAATTTTTCTTCTTTCCTTCAGACCCTAGCCAAACCCAATGCTCTTTTGTATTCTTTTTTACATCCCGTAGGGGGTACTAACCATGGAATTTATAGGGATTTATTTATATATTGATAAAAGTTATTTTTAATCTACCATTTGAATTTCCATATCAATATATTAATTAAAAAAGATTAAGGTAGTGGTTTTCCTATGTTTGGTTTATTTTTCGAGCATAATTGATTATGGTCTATTTTGGTCTGGTCCTAATGTGGTTTCTATCTAGTTGGGTGGTTATTTATTCACCATTTATCCATTATTGTATGTTATTCCTTAAAGATTCATATAAATTTATAGAATTCATAAAATTATGCTTATTTATCTATCAATGAGGAATTTTAATGATTATTATTTTATGAGTAAATGAATTATATTAACCTTAAATTAAAAAATAATATATAACTATGATTGGAAAATATATTGGAATGGTTTTTATGATAACATCAAAATTATGTTATAATTTTGATGGATTCTATTTACTAAATAATATGAAATTTTATTTTTGTTAATATCATTGTTCCCTAATCCATTTTACATGATTAAAATCCAGATAACAACATAAATCTATTCACATAAAGAGAGTAATTAATGACTCACTTGAAACAAGTTTATCAGACTTTTTGAAAACCATTGTACCCGAAGAGTATTTACATAATATTATCCAGAACTTTTTAGCTTTTTATAACCATTGATTAAGGGGTTTCTTTACATTAAAACATGATCATATGGAATTAGTTAATTAAGGTGATAATAAAAATATAATATTTTAGAATTAAATGTTTAGGGTTGTTTTATAGACCATCCTTGTCTATATAAGATTTTATAACTAGATGATATGGAATTGATTTCCCCATGAATTTATTATAATGTAAATATGATTTTATTCCCAACATATGACCTTGTATAATAGCCAATTTATTGTTATTTGATATGCGAAACCATATTTAGATGGGATGGTTAGAAGGGGTTGAGAGTTGGGCTTGTCCCTTTCTTCTTCTTGGTGGTAATTCTTATTGATGTATTTTTTATAATATTTCTTATGGTATCTCAGGTAGAGTTTTATAATACTAAAAATTAAATAATTATATATGTGTTATAGATGAATTGATTGGAATGTGTGTTGATGATTATATTGATTCATTAATTAGAAACCATTAAATGTTTTGGTAATAATCAAATTAAATGTGTTGAAAAAGAGAAACTAAAATGTTAAATATTTAATCTTAGTTGGATTTAGTTGAGTATAAAATGTTATTTCAAAATGGATGAAAGGGTTATGTAAATTAGATGGAAATTATTAAATTATTTTAGCAGTAATGATGGTTAACTTTTATTTGTGTATTATTGTTTGAGAATTATTTTTCAAACCCTTTTTATGGTAGATAGGTTTTTATGAATAAAGTTCGCTATAGTTTGAGTAAATTTTAGGATTTATTCCCTTAAACTATTCTTGTTTTATCATATAAATGCATTCAATTATTTATTGTAGTCCATCAATTGAGTTAAATTGCTTCTAATGCACAATTGTTTTGGGTTCTACTAATTTTCACCAACATTAAGGTTAACTTGGAAATGAGTGGATGACTACTCCATATTATCTAATTTCCTTAAGTTGTATCACTGTGGGTTGGAATATTCAGGTTGTGATAGATTAAGGTGCTGTTTATGTGCTCATTTAAACCATGATGGATCTTTATTTTACTATAAATATATATGAGGGTTACAATAACTCATGGTTATAGAATATTCTTGTTTGATGGATATAATAGATATAGTTAATACATTTGTACTTATGAATGGGAGTACATATATTGAGGTATAGTTTATAATTAGATAGGCTGTGGTGGATTTCTATGTTATGTCTTCGTTATGGGATGTGGATGTGGTTATGATTTTAATATGGATTTTACAGATTGATGTTAATGATAACTTTAGATCCAATAGGAGGTTAGAGTAGGTACGACTACGGCACAACCAAAATTAAATTCAAGTATATATATAGTGTCTGATTTCATGGATATGGAAGGTATTGAAGAATATACAATTCTTTATTGGGTAAAGAGAGAAAAAACAAGTGGGTAAGTAGTAAAAGGTATATATATATATATATATATATATCTCTGTGTGTGCGTGTGATTATGATATTATGTTACCAAATTATGTTTATTACATGGTAAATGAGCTTTTATTAGGTTTGTGTTTATTTTACCTAATTTATTTAACATGTATATTTCCTCTTTTTAATCACTGGGCTTTAGGATGCTTCATTTAAATTTTAATGAGAGGTTTTAAAGAGGATTATTCTATAAATCCTTTATGTCCACCACTATATTTATAAATATTCTTTCCATGTATAGAAGAGATAATTGATGATTTAGTTGGTAATTAGTAGATTGTAATGGTTGATCTTGATTTTATGTTGTCTTTGGATTCTTCCCAAGTGTGTTTCTTAGTATTTTCACGTTTTTCTAAATTGTATGAAAATTAATGTATTGGGATTCCTTATTTTCCAATTTTATTGATTTTTTGGTGAATCTTTATTATTTCTTAGGTTAAATTGAGTGAAATTCCTCCCATTTTTTTGATTTATATTATCTTTTTACTTGTCTCTAATGTGTGACCCATTAAAGGAATGCATTACAGGTCACTACCATCTTTATTACTAGTACAAGAGGGGTTCCATCCGAGTGAGGTCATGATCAAGTGGTGTAAAATATTTTTTTGAGATATTTGATGATATTTGGGGTTATAAACTAGTGAAAATTCCATCGCTGGTATGAAAAGAGTATTAGTAGAACCTATATTTTCATGTAATAATGGAATCACATCTAGGAAATGGAATTTTAGAGCCAACTATGATCTCACACAAAGACCATTTGTTTATTAAAAAAAATTTACTATACATTCAATTTTGATGCTGAGGTGGGGATCGAGTATTTTTATTATTTGCACCAATGATTAAATTGGGTAGATAATTGTAATTATGATGAACATTAACTAATGAATAATAAAGATTCAATATTATAGGTTTATGTTTTCTTAAAAATTTTCTCTTTTTTGGGTATGGATTATCATTGATTTTCCCTTCAATTTTGTGCTAATTTTGTATACCAAGGTACACCAGAAGATCACCATATATTTGAGATTGATGATTATTATTCTGTACGGAATATTATTTAAGAGTTTCAGTACCATTGTTTATAGAAGTTTGGAATATACCTTTTAGGTTAGAATATTTAGGCTTGGTTAGAGGTTTTAGATATTTCCATTATCTTGAGTAATTTATAGAGGGAGCACTTAATTCTATTGAAAATTAGTATATTATACAAAGATTATTGGTGGTGGTAATTTTTAATAATAAAGTAAAATGGGGAGTCACCTATTTCATGGGGGGAGGCATCACAATCAGTTTAAGGTTGAGTTTCTTCCATTGATCTCCAAGGTGGATTCTAGATAGGTAATTCTTACTCTCCACAAGAGGAGTTACACATGGAGAAATATGGTATTTTAGATATGAAAATTTGGTATTATTATATTTATCTTCTTCATTATGAGGAATCTAACTCATAGAATTTTGAGGAAGCATTGTGACTAGAGATTTAGTTCTATTCCACCTCATTCAAAGTGTTGGCGTATATTAGAGAGTTAGTGACGGAAAAATTCATGAAGAGGATACTTAATAGGACCATATTATCTGGGAACTGGATTCTCTTTACTTCTTTACTAAGCTATTATATGGCTGAATTTTCTCATTTTCCTAATTAGATGATTTCCTAGATACATGGGAGTCTGTTCTATCCCCCTTCACCCATTTCACTAGGATAATAGTTCTATATATCTTTAAAATATATCTATAATCATTTTTAGTGGAGAATCTATATCCTTTAAAATCATCAGTGCCTGAACTTATTTAAAATTAGTGAGAAGCTTGAGGACCTATTCATTATCTATCATTGTAGTAGTATCCTTAAAATATGTACTAACACCATGTTTTTCAAGGATATTATCATTTGAGAGTTCATGAGATGAATAGAGTAAATTATTATAATACATATATTACTTAGGTAAAAATAAAAAATGAGGCCATGGAGGTGGTTGAAATGATGGATACAGAGTCTAGGAAGCTACACATATTTGATGAAGGCTTTAGAGTTTCAAAATCATGGTTATATAGACATCGTACAATGTATTATCTACTTATATTCTACCATTCTAAATAATTAGTTTGATTTATGATATTTTAACTCCATTATTTAACCCTTCATGGTTTGGGATCTAGGACACATGGTGGAGAGGTTTCCCATTACTTTGGTGCTGGATACATCAGTTAGAGGACAATTTAGCCTAATCATGTTTATAGAGATTATAAGATAATGTTAGGGTATCATATTTCTTTGGGGGATTCCCTATGTTTGGAGATTAATCCATAAAAATCAATCCTTTTCATTGTAATTTTATATTTAGTGCCCTATTTTTTTGAACTTAATTAAGAGAATATTTATATTTTAGTATTTTTTATAGATATAATGCTATGATAATTAGAAATAAAGATCCTTTGTTGAGTGAGAGGTGTGAAAATTAATTTTCTTTATTGGTGGTTGAGATGATGTTGAATTATAAAAAGGTTTAATTGATGGTGTTTCTCAATATTCCAGAATAATATGTTGACGTATTTCTTAAAGGTGTTGTGATTCTAGCCCCTCAAAATGTTATTGGGATTGGGATATGGTATCAATTGGGTGTCACTCTAATATCAATATCCCCATATAGAGTAGAAAAATTTTAGATATGGAAGATATATATTTTTATTGGTGACCAATTGTAGAGTCTTTTTATTAACCCAAGTGTTTCCTCCTATGGTTCTATTATTTATATTTGTGAAAAAGGTGGATGTAAATCTATGATTTTGGATTGAGTATGATCACATGAACTAGGTGAAAATACATAATCGTTATCCCTTTATATTGATTAATGATTTATTCAATTTTTTTAAATAGATATAATGGGTCCATGAAGATGAACCATTGGTTAGGATATCATTAGATAAGAGTAATGATAAGGATATTCCCAATATTACATTTAGATGTCATTATGGGTGTTATGAGTTTATATTTATTCTTTTAAGTGTTATGAACACCTCCTCCATGTTAATGAGAATGATGAATTCTACGTTCTATGAATTTATAGATCTATTCATGGTAGTGTTTATCGATTTCTACCTTTTGTATTCTGAGTCCGAGGAGGTTTATGAAAAGAAACTATGAGTTATTTTGTGGATTCTTCATCATCATTATTTTCTTTAAAATCTATCAATGTTTGAGTTCAAGGCTTTTTGGATCCATTTCATAGGAAATGTTTTGTCTAATAATGTAGTGTTCATAGAACAATTTAAGATCAATATAATTGTTTCATGAGAATACCAATGATGATTGTATAGGTACATAGTTATTTGGGAATTACATAATATTGTAGGTGGGTTTATACAAGAATT
Organism: Viscum album; assembly: GCA_963277665.1. NCBI lineage: Eukaryota > Viridiplantae > Streptophyta > Magnoliopsida > Santalales > Viscaceae > Viscum > Viscum album. Next base: position 403,324,837 of record OY728137.1, on the reverse strand, counting down.
CTCCCAGATTGAAATTCTTATGATATCCTTAACCCAAAAAGATCAGGATTTTGAGTCGTATTAGAAGTGTTTGAATTATTTTTATTATTTTAAAGGGAAGCTGGTTAATGCTTTAATTATCCATTTTTTGAGGAGGGACTTGTGATTGAGGATTATTTACATAGGTACCACCTTTTATTGAGAAAAGTTTTAAATCAAAAAAGATGTTTTTTCTCTTTTGGGGATTAGTGGTGACATCCCCAAGAAAATATATATGGAAATCATGATCCTAAGTGTGTTTTAGTTTTGATTGATAACTTTGTAACAGAATCACCTCACAAGTGAAGGATGTTTAATCTTTATAGATCATAATATATTTAGGTATATCTTCTCCCAAATTGATTTGAATATAAAATATTTATAGTTGATGGAATTATTAGAGGGTTAAGAATTAAATATTTCTTATATCTTAGTGAATGTAAATGTTTTGGAAGATACATCAAGTAGTAAGTAAATTTGTGATGTTGATTGTAGGGTTTGTATATTTCAGATGATGAAGCCCTCATATTTAATGCATCAGTTGGAGGAATCCCAGTTTGGAATTATGAGGTATAGGTTAATCAAGATCACATTATTTATAATGATTACCCTAATTGATAGTCCTAGGATGATTAACATCAGGTGTTATACCATGAGAGGTTATTAATATTTATGGTGATGAGTGGGGTGGTTTTATATGAGTTAAATAGTTTTTCCTCAGGGGTATATCCTTGTTTGGATAAGATTTATTATACCATGATAGGAAAATTTTGTATCCTATAATTAAATGATTAGTTACAATGTTTGTGTCTCTATTATTTGTCTTCTCGAAGGTGGAAGCTATGTATTATGTTCCTGGTGGGTTTCTTCGACCAAATGATGTTCCTTAGTTTAAGGGGGAGAAAATATTGATGGATTTAACTTCCATTTTATCTCAATAATATAGGGATGTGATTCTATCTAGGTGATAGTGGATTCTATGGGGAAGTTGTCTCTATTCTACATAATTAAGAACTCAAAAATAGTGTATTTTTTCATAAGGAATTATCTAGAGGAGGTAGTGGGGCTCTATTGGGTTTCTATGATGATCATATTTTACCACTATACCCATTTCAAATCCAAAGTATCAATATGTATTCTATATGAATTTAAATTTTATCTATGACTCAACAAAATTATTTATTAAACTTATAGAAAATTAAAAAATAGATTATCTATACTTTGATATAAATTTTTCACACATGGATTCTTTATTTTTGAGGTTTATGTGTAAAAAACTTTCCCTTGTTTGAATTTTATTATAACCATTTATATCACTCCACCATAAGTTTTTCCCCATTAAAATAACTATATGAATGAACTTTTAGATTTCCATTATGGTAGACATAAGATCGGGTTTCGAAAATACAAATATTATAATTGATGAAGAACATGGTAGAGGAGGATTATGATATTCATGAGTGGATAATGGAATCCTATAATTATTAAGTGTCTTTTATTAATCATAGGAGGAGGACTATAATGATTTAAGTCTATGACCACGTGTTCTTAAAGGTATCTACTCATCACGGGTAGTGGAGGAATGGTCATGGGAGTAAGATTTCCTCCCATTGTATTGGACCTTAAGAGGTGTCAGTGCATATTGGAGTTATTGCATTTAAGATATCACTTCCTATATAGATAAACTAGATTAATGAATTATTTCATGCATCAAAGCTTCATTGATATCATCATGATGATTCCCATGTCATTAACTGGGGTATGTTTTAAGTCAAATATGATGATATATTTATGGAATGACTCATCATGAATCCTGACCATCAAGAGAATGTATTGTGTGGCAATGAAATTCTTTTGGTTTATGTATTATGGAAACATAGTGGCTTTGAAAAGTGTAATTGGTAATTTGAGTTTATATGGGTTTTCAATATCCCATGTGGTCTATTTTTTTACTACATTGTGATGATATTAATTATCCTCATTGATTTGAATTATTATTGATATATTCTGTTTATGTGTAATTTTTTCATGATGTGTTGGTTTTGTTCTTTTGCTATGAAATCTCTATGAGGTATATGAAGGTTATGTTGTTTGATCCCATCTATTTTCCTCTTAGGATTTTTAATTAACGAGGATGTGAATTATTTTAGAGGTATATAATGTAATGGATCCATTTTGTAGTCCCTTTATTTTTGTTTTCTAATATTTGTAGGTGCTTAAAGAGAGTCTGATCCATTATAGAGGTTAAGAGTTGGGTTTCTGGCAATATAGGTTAAAAAAACATATAGTCATTGTTGTGGAGGAGGTCTCGTTCCAATCCAATTTGGAGATATTTTCATTTAAGAGAGACATAGTTATTTGTGAAAAACATGGGGTTTGAAACACCAATTTTGAGGGTTGTAGTGTGTGAAAATTTCCCTATTTTACAAGGGAAAGTGAAATTGGACATGGTGATAAGAATGGAATTTTGAGGTTTTCACTTATATAACAAAAATGGGGGGAACACTTAGGGTGTGGGCATGGTTCTTGGAGGATTTCCCTGTGGAAAATTGGGAAGGAAAAATGGCTATTTTTTTACCATAGTGATGATGTGTTGAGGTGAGGTCAATTTGAGAATAGAGGATAGAAATGGTGTGCACGGTGTTTCGATTACTAGTTATATTCCATTGTGGGATTAAAGTGATGGGTGGAGATTATATATTCCATGGGGGGATCTGAGGGTAGTCACGATTAATGGTTCTATTGGTACATTTGCTACCAATATGCCATGGTGGTAGTTGAGACTATTCTAACTAGTAAAAACAACTACTGAAAAGATGGGAAGTTAACTATTTCAATGGTTGGGGGTTCTATATCATTATTTTACTAGAGAAACTACTGTCAGTGTCAAGGTCTTCATATCATAGTAAAATACCATCAAGCATTCTCTGTAAATAAGGTGTGGCATTGATAAGGTTTTACCATTAATTCATTCCTCTAAACACTAGTTAAACCCCACACTCCATTAGTGATTCCCCCCCTAGTGGATCATAACTTGGGAATTCATTAGGATCATTTTATCTCTTGGTCTAAATAATTCTTCTTATACACTTTATTCTTACTTATTATTGTCATTTTTTATAGGGTTAATGGAAGAATGTTTTTCAAAGAATGGTTTAGTGTTTAAGAATTGTGATGGTGATTTTTTGTGGGTTGGTCCTAGTGTAGTCTCCACCATGTTTGGTAGTGATTGATTTTTTTTCCCTCTATTCATGTGTTGTATTAATAAAATATTCATGTAGAGGTAGATGATTTCTAAAATTATCTTTATTTATTTGTTAATGTGTAATTTGAATGATTTATTTTTGTTGAGTTAATTGTTGATATTAAGCCTAATAATGATTAAAATATATAAAGAGTATAAAAAATATATTGGAAAGGGTGTTGTGATTATATGGGAATTATGTTACATTTTTGATGGATTCATCATGATATTTTCTAGATTGGGTATAAATTGAATATTGCGGTTGTGGTTATTACATATCATATTTGACATGTTTAAATTATTGATACCATAAAAAGTTGGAAACAAGAATATAGTAATGAATTAGGGACATTAAATATGTTAATAATTCATTCTTAGAACTGATGAACTTAGAGATTATTTTCATGAGAATTCATATTGTTATTATATCTATTGTTATAGATTGATTATTATATTTATTTTCATTGAAACCAACCCATAATGAAAATTTCAGTTCATGGTGATAAAGAAAATAGTGTTTTCTAAAATTAAATGTTTAAGGATATTTTATAGACCAACCTATGGGTTCATGAATTGATGATATGGTATTGATTTCCACATGAATTTACGATGCTGGAAATATTATATTCTACATTATATATACCATAGTATTGTAGATACTCTTCTATGATTTTATATGTGAATCCAGGTGTAGTTGGGATGGTTGGAATAGGTTGAGAGCTGGGATATCCTATTTTGTTTTCCTTATTAAATAGGGGTTGTGTTTCATGTTATCTTTCCCTAATGAATTATGATTGTATCTTTATTATGATAGATTAGGTAGATTCATAGAATAAAAAATTAATTAAGACCGATAAATTTAATATGCAATTCTTGATATGAAGGGCTGTTGACAGTTGTAATGATACGTTAATTTGAATCTTTCAAATTGTTAGGTGATGATCAATGAGAATTGGTTGAAATATTGAAATTTAAATTTGTAATATTTAATCTCTTCTAGATTTATTGTAGTATGTTATGTTAAACTAAAATTGGTGAAGGGGAACTATAAAGTAAATGGAAAAATTTAAATTATAGGAATATTACAATGATAAAATATGATGTATGTTTTTTTGGTTGAGTATTTGGTTATATATTTCAGAAACTATGGATGGGTAATCATGAGGGATGTATTCTATATTCTGAGTCCAGGTTTGGATAGTTTCCTATAGAAAGGTTGTGTTCTAGGTCACCATTACATTACTTTATTTTCTTATCCACCAACCAAGTTTTATTCATTTTTATTATCTATTGTTTTGGGTTAAATGTATTTTCTCAATATCTAGGTTAGTGAGGGATTGGATGGAAAATTTATCCCTCCTTTATAAAAATAGTTCAGATGTGACATAGTGTGTCAACATATCTGGGCTATGAAGTCTTATGGTATGTTCAAAAATTGTATATGATGGCTCTCTATTTTAGCATACATGTATGTGTGGGTTTTATTGTATTATGGTTATAGAATATACATGTATCTTGTCTACAATGTCTAGGATAATTATTGGTTTCCCTATATATGGGTGTTAATGGATTGATGTATAGGTTAAAATAACATGGGCTCTGATGGATTCCAGTCTTACTACATGGTTATGGGATGTGATGGAATAAGGATAAACTTAGGATTTTATTATCGATATTACAGACTAAATATAATGAGAACATTAGACCCTATGTGAGTTTGGTTTTAGTAGGGTTGAGACCCAACATGCATCGTATGTTACTTGAAATATTTAAAAACCCATAATTTTATCAATATAATTTCCCTTCTAAAATTATATTTTTGTTAAATTTTGACATATAATGTTATATAATGGACATGTACCACATGATAGAACTAATTTTTTATTATAATAATATTAAATTATATTAATTGAAAAACTATAACCATAAGAATTGAAAGTACTATAATGGGAAAATAAATATAAAATAATACAATAAGAATAAGGAAATGTGGATATGCTTGATCCTTGATAATAATCATAGTCATGAACTACAATATAAAAAATATAAAGAATATTAGTAATGAAATATACTTTTTGAAGATTAAAATATATATAACATTGATATAAAATTGATGTGAATGAAGAATTAATGGAATTATATGTACTGATGGAATTTATGGAGCTCAAATGTCCGTCACAAATTTGAATAATGGTGTTGTAATATAGTCATTTCAAAAGAAACATGACCAATGGAATAGTAATCTAATTGTTAAGAAAAATAACCTAACCATTAGAATATTATCTTTACAAATTTATTTCAAAATAATATTTAGGTATCTTATAAAACTAAAATATGACATATTTATAACATGATAGAAGAAAATAGATGTTTTAAAAATTATAAAATAGGTATTTGTTTTTTGTAAAACATATATGTCTTATTTGAATTATTATTACAAACCTAATTAATTAAAATATATGTAATTATCATAAAATGGATTTATAAATTAATATTATATATTGTTACAATGATAAGATAATATTTTGACACTATAAGTAATTTTTAATGGGTCAGAAAATCAATCACAATATTAAAAATAGGTTTTTTAAATAAATGAGAATTTTATTTAAAAATTAAATTTCTCAAAATTAGAATTTTTTTCATAAAATTATTTATGTTTTTGTAATATAAAGATAAAAAAATGGTTATGTAAATTTTTTAATATTTTTCAAAAATAGTTTATTTTTTCGTGATTAGTGAAATATGGTACATTACGATATTTAGAATTATAAGTTATATAAATGAATTTCTGTGTCATGAATCATGTAAGAAACCATTTTTTAAAACTCAAATGCACAAGTTAATATATATGGAAACATAATTAAATCTATTAATAGTTTGGAGCCAAAATAATAATCTAATGAATATGAAATTCAAAAACACCCATCTCCTCCCTTTAAAAATACCATCCCTCACCACCCTTTATCCTCACACCTACCATGACATGTATCATTCTTATACTATACCAAAGCACTTAAAAAATCCTCTAACCCATGTCCTATTGTTTTTGTTCTCACAAAAATTCTAACTCTAAGTACCTTAAGGAGCATTTAAAGGAGGAATCATTTAAGAGGTAACATTCTCACATTTCATCTTTTAAATTATATTATTCTTCTACCTTCCCATAAAATCACTCATAAACCATAAATTAATTAATAAAGAATAATATATATACTACAAATTCATAGAGATAATGAAATATTTACCATCCATCCACTTCTTTTATACTCTTATACTAAGAATGAAACCATTGTGTATATAATGTTTGTTAATATTCATCGTGGATAATGAGTTTTAACTTTCCATCACCAACTAATATTCTGGTTAAACAACTATTATTAGTGTTAAATAATAAGTAAATACATATATTATAACTTATTTTTTATTTTGGAACTAATATATAGAAATAATGATAAATAAAACGATACTAGTTTATGGAGGTCAGTAAACCAAACCAAAGGAACTTATCACAGAACATGAACACTAATACTCAATAAACCATCCCAATTTCATAAAACATACAAATATTTTGATTCATTTAAATTTATATAAGTAAATAAACATAATTTAATTTAACTTCAGTATTTTTAGTCCCATTTTACTAAAACTCCTATAATTACACACAAGTGAACTGACCATGAAACTATAAAACAAAAGCTAAAAAACTAAATTGAACATTATTTCTAATAAAAATGACAATAAATGAGTATAAAAAACTAATATTATATAAAAATAAATAAAAATATTAAATTTAATGAAGTATGAAATTAATTAATAGAATTTTTTTATTCAGGAAATTAATGAAAAGTGCATAATGATTCTGGAACATATGGTAAGGGATATTTATGATTCTCTCTAGTTCCATTAGAGTTATGATTAATATATATTACCTCTATTTATCACTATAAGTTTCTTAATTATTTATTATATATATTTTATTTAGGTTCCAAACATATGTACCTAGATTAATTCATCATTTTTTGATGGGAAATACATGTTTTAAAAGGTTATATTTTCAATTCTTCTTGATAAGAAATCTCAATTAAAGGGAACATATCCATTTCTTAAACTTTTTAAGTAAATCTCCTTTAAATTTATTAAATAGCCCATATTTTCAAAAATAACTCATTTTATCATGAAAAATAATTTTATATCATTTTCTAGATTTATATAAATTACAATACGTTTACCCTTTTTGAAAACTCGTTACCCATTTTTCAAAATCCTGGTTTAAGAGTTAATTTTCCAAAGGCATTTATCTAATATTTTTTACATATTCAACGCATTTGGATATCATTTATCATGATGTACACATATCTATCTTCTAGGAATCTATAATAATTATTGTTTTCTTTCTTTTATGGATACAATTCTGATTTACACTTTTATTATGCCTAATGACATGATTATAAACCAATTTCGTTCCTTGGGAAATCCGTTTGTGAATTTCTTATATTTTATTTATTTTTATGGCACACATATGAATGTTCATGTAATTAAAGGTGCTCCCATATAGAACTATAACGCGTTGGGTAATATTTTTTCTCATAAGATGTTATGTATGGGATTAAGAAGTAATCCAAATCCATTATGGGACTCTATCCACCATGTGATATCATCATGGTAGTTTCCCTAGACTCATGTTTATGTCATGTTATATGTTTCTACCAAATTACTATATTTCCATGATCTTATGACCCCATATGAATCCATATGATTATTCATGATCCGTGACATTATATTATCTTATTATTTCTTTTGATTTATATTCTGCGCTTCATTTCATGGTTTATTCCATTATGAGGTTTTCTAGCTCATCCCTTTTATCTTTTTATCACCATGTTATCCAATTTAGTATTAATATCTCATAGAATGTTATGAAATCATTACAGTGATTAAAATAAAGATGTTTTATTTTAGTTTCTGGTTGAATATATATGTACCCATTCTTCAAAAGGTACAAGTCTTTTCTACCCCTGGTTGTATTTAATTTAAATATATTTTTAAAATCATGTAATAATATCTTTTAAAGTACTAGGTTTATATAGTTTGTATTAGTATATGTTCTAGTTAATTTTTTGGGTTTAGAACATGAAATATTTAGTGATAAACAAATGGATAATAACAAGTATAGTAAAAATTGTCATGGATAACTTCTACTAAAACTTAATGACTCTTAAGTTTGGATATACATTTCATTTATAAGTTATTACTCACATTTCCATGGTTTCCTTTTTATATTATCATTAGATATGTATTCAAAACCCTATTTTTTCTTTTTTTAGTTAATTTGGGGGGATATGAGAACCCATTTCTACATCCAATGCAATATGCAATGTGATAATTTCCCTAAGGAGATGCCAAACCTGATGGGAGTGTGATCTCAGAACATTATTAAAGTGTTGGTTAATCTTGAATATGATTTGAATAATAACATGAATTGTGTATAATTCACTCCCTCTCATGTGAAATGGATTTTTTTTAATAATTTAGGAAAAAGGTCCTCATACCTTTAGTGTATATTTTGATTCCATCACCACAAAACAATATATTAACACTATTTAGAAGATATTATATATCGTACAATACTTGGAAGAGGTGAAAGTCATGATGGTTGTCTACCATTTTTATGGGGAAGCTAATAAGTGGTGGAATCTGTTTAAGAAACCGAAGCCTAAAGATAAAGTAAATTACATGGAATGGGAAGGATTCAAATAAATATTTTCCACAAAATCTTTATATTAAAATATAATGGGAGTTCCAAGTAATGAAGTAAAATGAATATGATTCCATCAGAGAATAAAAGTAATACATTAACAGTATTTCACAATACAAACCCATCTTTTTTAGGAACACTAAATGAAGGGTGTATTAATTCTTTAGCGGATTAAATTTGAGTATATGAAAATCCTTCATGATTATAGTCCTTGAAAATTATGAGGAGATTGGTTGTTTTTCCCTTTAGGGTGTGATGGAGATTGTTCAATCCTAGTGGTACTGTGGTCCCAGAGATACAATCTGTATAATAGAGTTTATTATGGGAGAATCAGTATATAAATCACAAGGTGGAACGTAATCCAAACATCTAACGTGTATATAATGTGGGAAGATGAATATTAGAAATTATATAAAAGGACCATGAAATATTTTAATTGTTGAAAAGCAGGGGATTAGGATAATTAGTTCCAAAAGGAAATTTATAAACCCACTAATGTGGATGTAGAAAATATGGTACCAATGAATAACTAGCTTATGGTATATTGTTTCAATTATATGGAATATGGAAATTATGAGAGCCAATTCCCTTAATAAAGTGTTTTCAAAGAAAATCATCGACAATAACATCTAAGGAATCAAGTAACAGATAATGAATTCAATTCTATTGAGGTGAATCCAAATAAGGATGTGGTGATTGGTACACTTGTAATTCATTTTAGAATAGAAAACATACTATTTGATTCTTGTTATATGAATTCTTTCATATCGTGAATGTTTAGTCAAAATATTTAAACACCACCTCATAACATTTAGGGTTGATTTTTCTTTAAGAACTATTGAAAGAGTAATTATTTCATATTAAGTATTAAAATCCTCATTAGTCAATTTTTATGGACTAAACCTCCCAAAAAATCATTAATTACTTCATTTATTAGGGTTTGAGTGTATGTTGGGAAACAATTGAAAATACTTTTATACTTAAAATAGAAATTGTTGGTAGAGGTATATCTACCTTCACATACTTAGTCTTCCTCTGATTATGTACATGTGTACGGAGGAGGATGAATCTTCTTTGGAATCATCATTTCAAGTGTGTATATTATTTCCATATGAGAAACCATATCAATCTCAAGTGATTGAGACAAAGGAGAGGATAATGCTTGAATACATTCCTATTATGAGGGACATCATAGATGCGTTCCATAAAAACTTTTATTTTCATCCTCTTGCCCGATAGTTTGAGTTTTCAATTGAAATTATGCATGGATTGATGCCCATAAACAAGACTCCCTACAAAATGACCACTATTTTGATTGAAGGACTAATGAATTAAAAACAAGAGAATCTAGACAATGGGATTATATTATCATGTGCTTCACCATGGTGTGCGCTAGTAATCTTGGTGATAATGATGTGAGGGAAAATGTATGTCTAAATTTATTATTGCGATCTCAAAAAAAAATAATGATATACAACAAGTATCCCCTACCATGGATGGATGACTTGATCAATCAACTATCTAAGGCTGAGTATTTCTCTAATGTGAAAATTCACTCTAGATATCACCAATTAAAGGTGTTGTAAGAGAATATTCCTTATACTGCCTTTAAAAAATGGTATGGACACCATGAGTTCATTAAAATTAATTTCAAGCTCACTAATGGTCTATTAATATAAGTTTAATTTATAAATATGGTCTTTAAATATTACCAAGAAATATTTATGACAACCTTTATATATTAGATTATTATATAATCCAAAATTAACGGGGATCATGAGGAGTTTTTGAATAATTTTATAAAGAACTTAAAAAAGGATAAAATTAATTCCATGTAGATTAGATTTGAGTTATATATGGACAAATTAACATTCTTGTGTAATGTTATCATTAGAAAAAAGATATCAGTAGACCCCTCTAATATAAGGGATGTTGAGGAGTGGCCTAAGTAAGAATCTATAATATATATCCATAGTTTCCTTTCTCAAGCTAAGTATTACTAAAAATTCATGATGAACTTCAAGTAATTTTAAATCAAACTAAAAAATATGACGTGGTAGGGAGTAATGTTTTTCAGACCAGTGAATACAAAAAGTCCTTTAAAGAGATGGAAAAGTTTTTATCATAGAAAGTATAATTATAGTAACCACAAGTGGAAAAATATTCATGGAATAAAATTATTATTTAATGAATGTATTGATTTGCATAAAAATTAAAAATTATAATGTGATTTTATATTCCTTATGGAAGATTAATTTTGATGATAATAATTTTCCAGTGTATGATTTGGAGTTGGCTTGATTAATCATCATGTTAAAATTCTGGAAGCATTATCTATCTTAGGAGAAGTGTGATAGATATATATATAGATCCTAAAATCCTCAAATATACATTCACATTTTAAATATTAATACTATAAAATATTGATAGTTAGAGATAATAAGGTACTATGACTAATCTATCCACTATCATCATTGTAACAAAAAAAAGTGGCAAATGCTCTAAGTAGAAAATATTATATGACCTTATTATTGATAAGAATTGACAGGGATCAAATTTTATTATACATTCAAAGGATAATAGGGTAATAATTAAGTAATAATATCATCTTTACTTTCTCAAATGATTTCCCAACCATCCCTTATAAAGTTTTTAAAGGATTATCAAATAAATGATGTAGAAATTCAATAGAAAGATCAAGCTGTCTAAAATTTGATATCTGTGGAGTTCAATATTAATGAAAAAGGAGTGGTAATATTTTTGTCACAAATATGTTTATCATTGAATACATAAATTAAAAAATGTTTTTTAATTATGTATATCTCTCAACATTTTCAATCAACCTAGTGAGAACAAAGATGTATCAAGATATATTAGAGCACTATTATTGTGAGAATATGAATATAAAGATCAAAGAATATATTTTATAACGTAAATCATTAAAGGAAAAATTATAAGGGGATGAGAAACCATTAACCATAACTATATATAAATTTTAAAAAATCACAATGGAATTTTTTATTGTATTAGGAAGACATCCGGAGGATATAATACTGAATGGGTTGTGGTGGATCATCTTATAAAGGCTACTCACTTCATTGAAATTCCAGAGGAAATATCACTCGATCAATTTTATTGAATATTCATTAGATAAATGGTGAGTTTGTATGGAATATGAAAATTTTTTATATCCAATTAGGATAATATTTTTATCACCATATTATAAATGAGTCTCTAAAAGTATCTAAACATCATGTTGAACATCAGTATAGATTATCACCCTAACAGGTGTCCGATATGAGCGAATTATCTAAAAACATGAAGACATGTTTAGGGAATGATCGAAGGACCTAAAAGGATGATATGACCAACATATTTGTTTTTCATGTTCTCTTATAACTGTAGTTTCCTCTCACACATTTAAAGGGATCAATAATAAGCTCTCTATAGGAATATATGTAGAACACATGTATACTAGGATGATATTGGTTAGTGCAAGATTTTGGGACAAAAAATGGTCAATATGGTGAATATAATCCATCAACACATCATGGATCCTCAAAGTCAATAGAATAGATACATTGAAAATCATCTATGAGACCTATCTTTTGAGGTTATACATAAGGTTTTAATTCACATATCTCCATGGAAGAGAGTCATGTGATTTTGGAAGAAGGTAAAACTATGTCTCAAGTACTCGTGTCCTTTGAGATTCTTGATCAAATAAAAGATGTGTAATTCTAACTAGAACTCCCACTAACCCTTTCTCAAGTACATGATGTATTCTATGTATCTCTATTAGGGATGTATATACTGGATCCCTCACATTTATAGAATTTAGGGGTGGTACAACTAGAAAATGATATCTCTTATGAGGAGAATCCAGTGAAGATCATGGAATGTAGAGATAAAGTTCTATGTAATAAGACCACAACCCCAGATAAACTACTATAGAGTAACCATAAATATGAAAAGGATACATTAGAACTAGAGGAAGTGATGAAATAAAAATACCCTCACCTTTTCCCATTGTTGTATGTAAATTTTTTGGTGATATTTCTTAAGGGTGGAAGAATTTAATGACCTATTATTTTATCAATATAATTTAACTCATTAAAATATATTTTTTTACATATAGAAAAATAATACAATACAATTTACATATTCCACATGATGAAACTAAAAACATTTTATTAAAAAAATTTGAAAAATAAATTTAGAGAAAATTTATAGACATAAGAATTTAAATTATTTCCATGAGAAAATAGACATAAAATAATATAATAAGAATTAGAAAATATAGATATACCCAATCACCCTGAATAGTCACTCTCTTGAACAATATTGTAAAAAGGATTAAAAATATTAGTGTTGAAATATCCATTTTTAATTTGAAAATATATATTACATTGAGAGAAACTAGAATTGAACGAATAATGAATGATATTAGAGGTATTTATAGGAAGTAGGGAACTCATATAACCATTAAAAATATGACAATTGGAATAATAATCTAATAGTTGGAAAAGTAACATAACTGCTGGAATATTAATCTTACTATTAAGAATAGTAACCTAACTATTAAAATAGTAACCTAAACATTAGAATATTATCCTCATATATTTATGTTTAAATAAAATTTAGTTCTCTTATAAAGTAAAATACGACATATTTATATCATGATATATGTAAATACATGTTTTCAAAATTATAAAATAATTTTTCATATTTTTGTAAAACATATATTTTTATTTTAATTATTATAATAATAATTATGATTTAAAAGTAATTTTATTTTCATATAATGTATTTATAAATTAATATTGTTTTTATTATAATGATAATATATTTTTTATTATACCATATGAAATTTTTCAATAGTTCAGAAAATCAATCATAATATAAAAATTATATTTTTAAAATAAATAAGTATTTTAATTAAAAATTTAAATTATGATATTTAGAAAATTATTTTCTTAAAATTGATTCCATTTTTTATTGTACATATTTAAAAATTATTAAGGTGATATTTTACTTTGTTTTCTAAAATCGGTGACTTTTTTGTGAATAGTGAAATACTGTAAATTATGGTATTTAGCATTATATGACAAAGATATGAATTTTTGGGTCAAGGATTATTTTAGAACAAGTTAGTTCAAACTGAAATGAAATAGTTACTTTATATAGTTACAAGAATTAATAATGTTGTTAGTATTGATCCAAAATAATGACTTAACGAATATACAATTCAAAAATAATATTCTCTTCACTTTATAAATACCACCTATCATTACACATTCCTATCACACATTATAAATCTTTTATATTGTAGATCTTATTCCAAAAACTATTCCAAAACCTCTCCCACATGTCCTAATTCTAATGGTCTCACCAAAATACCAAGTCTAAATTCAATAAGGTGTATTTGAAGGAGACATCATTTAAATGGTAATATTCTCACTTTACTCCTTTTAAATTATATTATTATCTTACCTTCTAATAAACTCACTCATAAAAAATTCAGTTTTTTAAATGGAATGAGATATGTGTTTTTTACCTAGTCCATACCACCAAAAATATATTAAACAAAATAATTGTTATATTTCACAAATGAGGTGTTATGAAATTAAACCATCGACAACCGTTGGTGAAGATACACATTCAAGACAATAAGTGAAAAACAATGAAAAGTGTGCACCAATAATTTGAGCTCAACATCATATCCATAATGATCAACACGAGATCATTAAATCATTTTCAATAAAATTAGTACTTTATTTCAAATCTCAGAGTAGCCTTCAATGCAGTCCTTGTATTTATAAAAACTGAGAATCACCAAACATTTCAAACATCACACAACACCCCCATAAGAGATGTTAGGAAGAAAGGGAAGAAGCCCATAAAGCTTCATAATGCCTGCAAAAGATCAGATCTTATGGGTAGAATAAAAAAATCACTCCCATGGAATATATTTAAATTAAAAATCATGGTTTTTTATGCTCATCCAACATCCTATTAAACATACAATTTTTTAATTTCATGGTCTTTGTCAACATGAATGATACTATCTTGATATTTCATGAAAATGATTTCATCTTGTTCATCCATCTTGTCAAAAGCTGCATCTCCCACATCCTATTCATTGTAGTAGGAATATCTATATATAAGATTTCATATACCTTCATTATTTTCATCATCTATATTAGAGATTGTAATCTGTTCACCAACCACAGTTGGGAGTGATGGAGTCTCTTTCCTAGTGGACTCCATAGATAATTTGACAATTGTTCTTGTATGTTGAGAATATTTCCTATCCTTCCATGTTTTCTAGGATTTTAGGTAAGGAATACATTAGTGTTTACCATTTGGGTTTTCCCTTTCCTGGAATTCAATTTTAATAAGTCTTCTTCAATTTTATTAGGTTAATCATCATCCTCCAGCAAGGATTAACAATAATAATAGAGATAACATGTTTTCCTTTCCTCTTGATTCATGTGATTCAAGGTGATTCACCTGCACCTCCACTAAGGCCGGAGGATCATTTACACTTGTAGCATTTGGAAGAGAATCCATAAAACCCAACACTTCTATAGAATGGAATCCTGGTTGAGAAGGCTGACTATTAGATAACAAAATATATTTTTTCACATCAGATTTCTGATCTCTAGTAGTAGATGGGTGATAAGATACATGAATATCATTTCCATCATTAGTTACTATAATTTAATTGTTAAAATGGAATATATATGAGCCATACAATTATTTACTCATATTATTCTAGGAATGAAACTATTGTCCATATTATGTCTCTTAACAGTCTTTGTTGATAATGAGTTTTTTTTCCATTGCATCCATCAAGACTAGTATTAATGCTATTATTAGGGTTAAATCAGTTGTTAATAAATATATTATAACTTATTTCAGTTTATGGAACTAATATATTCACATAATAATAAATAAAACAAAAATAGTTTGTGAATGTTGGTAAACTCACCCAAATAAACTAACCACACAACATTAACATTTTTAATCAATGTGAAATTACTATATAATAATACATATGGGTATTTAAGTCCATTTAGATTTATGGAATTTCAATAATATCATTCCATTTCACTAAAAGAGTTATAGTTCAATTTTACAAGGACTTCAATAATTATTGAAAAGTGAATCGACCATGAATCGATGAAACCAATGCTCCTAGAACAAGGAAATTGAACTTTAAATATCATTGAAATAGAAAAAAGGGATCATAATAAAATTATTTGAAATAAAATATAAATGTTAAAGTTTTTAACTTTTGTAATTAATGTATCTAATTTCATTATTCAGGATATTATGGTAATGTGACAAAAACATTCTAAAACAAGAGATAAGGGATCTTTCCAACCCTCCTTATTTCCTTTATGTATATAAATTCAGTCTATTACCTCAATTTTTCACAAAAATAATCTCAATTAATTATTATATATTACAAATTTATGTTCCATAATATATTCCTAGCATAATTTACCTTTTCCAAAAATGTAAATACATGTTTTAAATGGTTCCGGTCTGAATTTTTCTTGGTAAGAAAACCGGATTAAAGGGAAATTCTATATTTCACACCCTTTTCAAGTACCACTAATAAAAAGGTTTTAAACCACCAATTTTTTCTAAAATTAAATATTTTATAATTGGAAATCTAATTAGATCATTTATTGATTTATGGAAATTATTATACATTTACCCCTTTTAAGTAATCTTTAACCATTTTCTTAATTCCTCTCTTAAGAGGTAATTTTCCAAAGGGATTTCCATTCCCATATTCACATATTCAATTTAGTAGGAAATAAATCATCATGATAATCAATTATTTTTTAATTTATTAATATCAATAAATGATATATTCCCTTATTTCATCAAAACCATTATGATACGGCTTGTGATTATTCATAAGGACATGATTATGAAACACATTTATTTTATGAGTAATCATTGCGTTTATGACTTATGTTTGATTTCATGATGTGGAAAACATATGCATTTAAATGATATAATGAGATCACAGAGACATCACTTTAATTAATTGGGTAGTGTCTTGTGTCATGTGATTTTATGTATCATATTATGGAGTAATCCGAATCCATTATGGGACTTTTTTCACCATGTGATATCATCTTGGTTGTTAGCCATGATTCGTGTTATTATTATGTTATCTATTTACACCACATTCATATATATATATATACATGATATTGTGATTCCATGTTCTATATTTAGGCCTTCATATGATTATTCATTATCCATGAACATTATATTATAATATTATTTTTTTGACTCATATGTTATGGTTCATTTCAATGTTTATTATTTTACTAGGCTTTTCAACTCAACACTTTTTAACTATGTATTCCCTAGATTATCAAATGGGTTTTAAGAGTTCAAATTTAGTTAAGATCTCACTATGGTGTCTAAAATAATGACTTTTATTTTAGTTTTATATTGTTTATTTATGTACCCAATCTACCAAAGATAATAGGACATTTGATCCTTGAATTGTATTTAATAAATATTTGTGTTTAAGATAATGTAATGATATGTGTAAAAGTCTTGGGTCACTATAATATATATATATATATATATATATATGGATTGAGTGGGTATGTATTGTATTCTTGCATATAGCCTCTATCATTAGGGAATACGAGTGAAAAACCAGTGGGGATGTGGCGTGGGGTGGCTCTCCCTCTCACTATATATATATATATCTGTGAATTTAATATTATGTTACATATTTCAATGCATTACTTAGTGAGAGAGTCTATGTGAGGATGGGGTGTAGTTCAACTGATTTTGGTAATAGGTTAATTTCATCTATTTATTCATTTATCTTTTTAATGTCTCCATCATGTTTTCACTAAAGGTTTTAGTGAGGATTCTAATGAGTATACATGTATGCTCAACCCTATATATATAAATCTATTTTTAAGGTCTATAGGTGCTGGTTGGTGATTGAGTTTTGTGTTACTGTCTCATAGTGGTTATTCAAAAGTTATTGTTGTAGGTGGTAATTTGCAAAGGAATTATTCATTTTTCAATTTATTACTATATTGCATGACATTTAATTTAATAGAATCATATATTTATTAATTTCATTGGTTTAGTTGGTGTATTGTTATCATACCCAGAAATATATTAACCATAATTCCTCATTTTCTTAATTTTTAATACCCTTGATGCTATTATTCAACCCATGGGCTATTAGAGGCGAGCTTCGAGGGTTATTTGTGTCTTTATAACTAGTCTTGGAGGGGTAGAAATAAAGGTGGGGTCAAAATAATTTTAAGAGTTTAACAAATAGTTACAGTTTACAGAGTCTTCCTTAACAAGCTTGTTTTAGAATAATAGGATTATTTACCTTTAATATCCTTAATCATATGGTTATTTTTTAATTCCATAATCAAAATAATGATTATATTTGAGTATTAATTACATATTAAATCATTAAATAAATTTTAATAGTAAATATAAAAGTAATATGTGAAAAAATCATCACCATTGACTTTAGTAGTGTAGAACCACCATGATGACCAATTTTTTCTTAAGAGTATTAAATAAGGGAATTGAAAGAATTAATTTTATAAAAATGTTATAATATAATTAGAATAATATTTTGATATTAATTATAATGATTAATTATATAATAGAAGGGGTAAGAGGAGAATAAAAAGTAGAATATCTACATTTTAAAACCCCTATTTTGGCATAGTGATGAAATATAGGAAAGGTTTGTAGGGGAGGTAATGGGTGATCTGTCATCAATAATGGAACATATTACTATTTATAATATTAAAATAGAATTATTAAAGAAAATTATGTGTATTTTTAAAATAGATTCCGGATAAAATAATCTCAACAATCAAATTAAAGGAGGACTTCGGAACCTGTAGCTTTCTCATTACATACCCTCAATTGGATTCAGTTAAAGGAATCTGATGTATGATCCTTTGGATAAACCGAATCACATTGGATGTGTACTGGATAGTGTAAAGTGGGATTTGTTAAGATAATTTCCAACAAAATGTTTTTTTGAAGTAAAAAAAAGGGGTGGAGGATTGTTACTTATAGTGGCGGGATAATTTTAGAATATAAACGTGATTATTTTATTATTAAGGCCAAACACTATGAATAGTGTACATTCCAAAGAATTTTATTATTTTTTAAAATTAAATTATCGTTATCTTTGAAATTTTAATGAACCCAATACTTAAGTGAATCATTGAAATATTTTACACAATGAAAGAAAGTAAAGATAGGTTCGTATTAGAATAGATTATAATTTGTTATTTAAAATTTCCATATATTGGATAATAAATATGCTGTATTACTTTTATGTGAATTATTTTACTAAAAATTCAAATTTTAATTTAGGAAAAATGATTTATTAATTTTCAGGTCATATTTTTATATTGATGATTGCATAAAACTCAAGATATACTTAGAAAATATATTTTTTATTAGTTACTAAATTATGAATTTTTTTAGAAAAATACCAAAAATTCATTTTAATATAATTTCTATTTGATAATTCTAAAAATTAAATCCATTTTATCAAATAATTTTTTTAAATATTATTCATATATATTTTAAATAAATTAATTTAATATAAGAGGAAACAATTTTATCTCATATAAAGAATATTTATTTTTCTATGAGTGATTATATTTTTCATTGTTATTATTTAATAATTATTTTTTGGTTCATAATTAACATGTTATTCATTTTAATATGATATATTTCATAAAATTCATCTTTTAATTAAGAATAATGTAGATTTTAATCATATATTTTCTGAAAATAGATATGCAACAATAACTTTATTCATTATACTTACAATGATATGTAAATAACCATATTATTTTTAGAATAACTAACTTACCCAATTTCACTATATACCCTTTAATAATAATACACTATACATATGAGAATATAAATTCTCAAATAAAAAATTAATTTCTTCATATTGATAGTTTTACAATAAAACATGTTATTCCACATTTTAAAATGAAATGTTTAGAGTAATTAAATATAATAAAAGAATTTTATAACAATAATTTAAATATTGAGTTTAATAAAATTAAATTTATAATAATATTTTATTTTTTATAAAAATAAAATGTAATAATTTATTTTATAACAATATCCACATTAAATGTCATATTAGTATACAAATTATCCCATTAAAATAAGTGGTTATGTATTACAATTGAATAACTATTAAATCATATTCTATATGTTGTTTAAAATTAGTTTTTTTTGGAAATATTTCTCCTTAAATATAAAAATATAAATATAACTCTTAATAAGAGTATAATAAATATAAAATTAAACTATATATAAAAAATAAATTATGTCTATAATAAAAAATATTTTATAAAACATTTTTAATGAAATAATACACATAAATTTTTAATATGATATATAAATTAAAAATAATTATTTTATATTTTTTATTACAATACTACTAATGGATAAATTTTTTATTTTAGGAATTAAATATGAGTAATAAAATTCATTTTATCAATATTTAAAAATAAGGGATGAATAATTTTTTATTGATTCTTAACATTAACCACTACTTATTTAAAAAATTATGTATATAAATTCTAGGTTTATATCATTAAAAAAAGCTAATAATTTCATTTTTTAGATATAATTAGATTTAAATTTTATGAAAATATGAATTAAATTTGTGGGATGTTACATTCCACCCCCCTTAAATAAATATTATCCTTTCAATTTGACTTTACCCACACCATGGAAAAACATGTGAGGGAACCATTAGAATAAGCACCACACCATTTATGAATTCTATTGGGAAAATAGATTTTTCTTCAAGTATTAGACTATAGAACTCACCATTTCCATTAAAATATTCATATTTTGAGTGAATAATTAGTATCAAATAATTTTATTCAAGTATTATTCATTACAAAGTCTAATTAGTTTCTAAATACATTCCTTTTAGTGATACATTTTCATGATCCTACTATAACATCATTTGTGTCTTTAACTTCTTTTGTATTAATCACATATTATAATTCATGATCACTCTTCCCCTTAAATATTTTAATCTCTTTGTGGTTCAGAAACTATTTAGATTAGTGTTCTTTCACATTAAAATTAATGCATTGGATATTAGTCACTTTTTTCATGCATTTAATTTCATGAGCTTTGTGGACATTTTAACAACCCATAAAAAAAACTCCCTCGCCATTAAAGAAAGATCCAGTGTGTTTTATCAAATAAAATTTTCGAAAAATCCTTTATTTTAATTTCGTAATTACTTTTCTCAATGTTCCCAGTCATCATATTCATCTCCTGATTTCGCTCAATAAAAAAGACCTAGAGAACCCTTTCACTTTTACATGGAGAACCAACTAAGATGGACTAAATTTTTTTCTATATCCTTTAACTAGAAATTTTCAAATATCATCCCCTAATGTTATTGGACTCGGTTTATTTCAATGCTATTTTATAGACCATTTTATCAAAGCCTCTATATCCATGGTTTACACTATGGAACTACATAGTTTACAATCATGGTTTGGACATTGGATCCAGTTAGTCTATATCCATTGTTTCTACCATGGATATAGAATATCTACAACCACGGCATTGACCATCACAATATATTTTCTAGATAAATTATTAATACATCCATGGTCCAAGTCATGGATGTTGTTAAAAATTATTATTTTTTTAAAAAAATTATAATTTACTTATAAAATTTATTTTTAAATGAATATAATAATCCACATAAACCTATGATATTATATTCAATAAAAATGAATAAAAATAGATAAATATTTAAATATATATATCTATATATATTGTAAATGATATGTCTTATCATCAGTCCCATTTGAACCCTTATCAATAATATCATCATTGGTTACAACATCAACAATATCACTACCAACATCGACAAGATCAAATGAAACATTGCCATCAGTATCCTCACCACCACCATCATCATCATCCACACAACTTGATTTATCAAGAATTTTCAAAAAATCATGTACATCAGTATAAATTGGGAACATCATCGATGAATTACGATTAACTATTATTTCACTCTCTAAATGATGTTAAAAACATTTAACTAACATCTCTTTGAACATATAATCATTTTAATAATTTTGATTTGAATAAAACCATTGTTAGTCACGTTGATTTTCTATCATGTTGATTCAATTTAAATATTTTCATGTAACCATATATAAGGTGTTTTTGTAATGCTCACAACCTGAAGAAAAATATATAGATGATATGGTTTTCTTCCCAAGTCTATAAAAAACTCTACCATAATACTCATCACCTAAGATTTTATGTAAGTTATTTTATGGTCCAATTGTGTCTATTTACTTCATAACTAGAGCCTATATACCATAATATAATCATGGTTTTAATATTTAAATAGATAAGAATATAAAAAGTTAAAAACATGAATATGACTTATGAAATATAATTTAATTGAAAATTGAAAAGAAAGTTCCTAATTTAATCTTGTTTTTCCTGATTCACATTGCTT
Organism: Viscum album; assembly: GCA_963277665.1. Lineage (NCBI taxonomy): Eukaryota > Viridiplantae > Streptophyta > Magnoliopsida > Santalales > Viscaceae > Viscum > Viscum album. The sequence goes on along the minus strand of OY728137.1, from coordinate 403,302,241 downwards.
CCATAATTCTGTTATTAACTAAGTAAAATAAAAAGATGATTGATGAACAAATAAATCAATATGAATTTTTTAATTTTTCCTTAAAATATATAGATTATAAATAATAAAATAAATATAAATTAGATTTTAGATGGTATATTACATGTGCATGCTCATTGTCTGGTATTGAAGAGCACCACAAAGTATGAATATATTTTTGGGTGATAATATTTCCTGAACTCTATTTAGATTAATCATATAAGTAAAAAAATATATAAGCATTCAAAATTTCACAATGTTCAAAACTCCACCATTTAAAATTATAATTCAACTATATGAAGACTTAAATCAAATAAGTTGGATTTTGAAATTATAGAAAACCAAAAACACTCATAAGCACCAAATTTATGTTTAATTAAAATAATATCTAACTTGTTCTAATGTAATATAAAATAACCATGATATTACAATATTTAGAGGAGCCATCATTCCTGCTTCGTCCTCCCGATGAATGAAATAGACCTAATGCCGCCAGATCCTGCGACCCCTCTCAATCGGAGGGTGGAGACTTGCGATATCATCCGCATGGGAAGACTATGCTGGATCTTGGCCTAATTATGCCCTTCTCGAGAATCCATATTTTGCTGAAGGTCCCCGTTATCTTTTAAGGGGCTACTCAACTTTCATTTCTTCCAGCGGAGATTAATAGTGCCTCTGATCTTTTCAAGCTCACAACGGTGGCACGCTTCCGTCTTCAGTGGCCCTTAATCGAATCCTTCGATCACTTTATCCCTAAGTCTTGGAAGATACAAGAGCGTGTGGTTGTTGGTTTGCATGACCGAAGTAATTTCATGATTCGCTTTGGATCGGAGGAGGATTTAATCTACTCCTGGTCCAAGGATCCTCAATGATTCAGCGGGGAGTCATTATACATGTTTCGCTGGCACTTTGACTTTCACAAGTAGTGTGACCCTTCGACATTCATGACCTGGGTTTGTCTTTTGGGGATACATCTCTCATTTTAGAATCCTTATATATTGTGTGCAATTTGTTAGATGATTAGGAGGAACCTTTTCTCTGATTATCGTTCAGAGTCTTTTTTTCACCCTATCTGCCCAAGAATATGCGTTGAAGTTGATGCTGCAAGGTAGCCAGTCCCATGCATTTGGATTACAGATGAGCAGGAGTTTTGTTGGAAGAAAGAGGTGGTTTTTGAGTCTTGGATGCACTATTATCTGTCTTGTAACCGGTGTGGTCACCTGGCATTGAACTATCATAGCGGGAAGGTGAGTTATTACCCACCTGTGGTGGAGATGAGTAATAGAGGAGGGCGCGCTGCTACTGGTATTGATAGGGAATAGGGAATGGGTCACTTGGGTGATGGTTTGACAACAGGATGGGGTGAGTTGAGTGATAAGCTGACTGTTGAGGGGGGAATTGGGTGTGGAGGATGTGAAGATGTTGCTGAGCAAGATGCTTGTATGGGAGAACCTGCAAATGACAATACAGAAATGAAGGGTCTGATGGCAGTAGCTCTCATGAAGGAGGTGGTCCGAGAGCCTTTGGCTGACACTGCTGTGGGAGATGAGCCACTGCTAACAGCGCTGATGTAGGGGATGAATTGGAATGGCGCCGTTGTGGTTCCTATTTGTTCTTCAGATGATATTTTGGGCATCTAGGTGGTATAATTTGTTACTGTTGTGGTTGAGAATGAGGATCATTCTGGTCCTAAGAACACAATTCATGGTAAATCCATGAAGAAGGAGGAGCATATTCCACAAGACCCAACAGTTAAACAGGTCTTTTCTCACTTAAATCATGTCCTTGGCCTTTTAAATGTAGATACAGTGGATGGGTAGGAAGTTGATGCTGAAGGAAAGGTGATAGTGGTCTCTACTGGCAATAGATTCCTTGAACTGGAAAATGAGGAAGATTTACATGAAAAGAAGAATGATGCAAGGAAGGAAGGTGGCTTCCTAAAGCTTTCTACTTCTCCGTTGGATGCTTCAATTGGGGAGGACATGCAGAACCTAGTGGCCCAGACACAATGTCTTTCTTTTGTTGATGCTAATAATCAGGTCCAGCAGGCTACTGGCAGTAGTTCTCTTATTTTGATGAAGGGGATGATGTCTCATATTAGAGAGGAAATCACTAGGAATGATGTTGACAAATTGCAGTCTGACTCGCACCCCCCAGGATGTTGTTTTTAGTGAAGAATAATTGTATGAGGGACTGGATGGTTGCAAGCAGCCTGTGAATCTTTCACAATATTTTGGATCGTTTGATGATAACAGTAACCTTGAGCATGAATAGGGTGTGCAGGATGGTTATCAGAAGGTGAATATCACTGGTAACTGGGGGGATATATCTGATAGTGAAAAGGATAATGTTGGTGGCAGGGTGAGGAGATCTTATAGTGATATTGTTCAGGGTGGAAAGAAGGTTGTCTTGAGGAAAGAAGAAGTTAAGACTGCTCCACCAAGATGAAGTCAATTGAAGGACTATTCACATTTTCCATAGTCGATGCCCACCAGGTCCTCTACAACCAAAGGAAAAGTTATGCAATCTTTTGAGGAGTACCTATATTTAGACATGTTAAATTTCATAAGGGAGTATTTTACGACACAGAAGTAGTATGAAAGCTTAGATTGGGAGTCAGCCACAATGAATGAAGCAATCAGGCATGGGTATGGTGATGAATATGGTTTTTATGATATGCAGTTGTATTTTATGTATTGTGTTTCTTGCTATACATTTTATTTATCTTTAATAAATAATTGGAGAAATTTTCTCCAACTAAGCTTTATGGTAATATAAAATTACCATCAAATATTATAATCAATCCAATAAATAATTCAACACCACCCGATGGAGAAAATAGACAATGGAAGTCCATTTTTTATCAAAATTAAACATTAAACTATCATATATAATAAATAAATTTTATAAGACCAAATTATGATGTTGAAATATTATTTTTTAGAGAAATATAACTCTATGAAATCATAAAAAAAATATTAAATGATATCCATGTGAAACTGAATAACGTATTATATTTAGTCTAAAAATTATAACAACCTAATTTTTGAGATAAATAATATTGTTTGTCTGTTACAAGTAGAATCAATTTTAAATGATAACATGTATTGTTATTTTATATAATTTATAATTAGTTTGGTAATATATTTTATGTGGCATGATAATAAAAATTCAACTCTTGATATATCATTACTTGGGTATGGGTTGTAATATATGTTTCTAGTATATTTAGACTAATTATGTTTTTATCTGACCTTTTTTATGAACTATATTTTTGTTGACCACATTTTTGTAGTATTCCTATATTAATTTAAAATAATGCATACTAAATGCATGAAAGTATATATTTATCCTTGTATTCATGAAAATATTTATGAAATCATTGGTTGAAGAGTAGATTATTACTTGTCTATTTTTTTAATTTGAGTTTTTTAACCATTTACATTTGAGAAATGTAAAATGGAATTGATTTGGTCTTACCCTTCTCAAACTCTTATAGTTTTTATTTAAATTGGTATGATATAAAATTTATTAATTCATTTTAATATGTTTCCACAATGCACTTATTATTGTATGTTTTATAAACATTAATTAATAATTATATATTATTTTGGTATATATGGTGTTGTTTTCTATTTTCTCCACCAATTTAAAAAATATTTTATAAAAAAAAATTGTTTTTAGTTCATATGGAAGTCCTCAGATAATATAAAACCATTTTAAAAACTATATCAATACATTTGTTTTCCCTATTTCTTAATATTCATATTTTTTTAATCAAAATTAATTGTGAAATATTTAAATTTTGAATGTTTTTTTACATATTCATTTAATGTATACTATTTTCATTATAAATTATATCTTTCAAATGCGAAAATTATATTTGATTGATAAGGTTCAAGATACGGTTCAAGGCTCAACACTGCACCGTGGTGGATTTATAACATTTATTATCTTCTTATTGTTTTAGGGAATCATTTATTTAATATTAGAAAGAGTAAAAAATTAATTTTACTTGTGTTAATAATTGATGTTTATTAGGGGATTTTGAATTTACCCTTAACATGAAAGATTCCTACACATATCATATAAAACCTTTATGGGCTATGATGATTAAATGGTTTTTGAAAAGAATTAAGATTTTTTTTGCTATAAAAAATAATATTTAATTGTATAATACATCTTGAATATTTCATTTGATTCATGGAATTTATACATAAGTATTATGTGAAGGAAGATATTTAACATAAAAAAATGGTTGATACTCATTCTAGTATAGGTGTCAAACCACTAAAATAATTTCACACAACCATATATATGATAGATAAAATAATCTAACAAACCCACATCACCCTATCAACATATATAATATCTTAAATTTCATAAAAATTATTGAATCTTGAAAAAATAAAAAATAAAATGTACAATTTAGTATAATACCTCAAAATATAACTATTATAGTATTCAACTAGTTCCCTATATTGTTTGACTGGAGATTTATTGAGTATTTTTATATTCCCAATATTAATACCACTTTCACTGTTCCATTCAATGTATAAGTCAAGCTTGTAAGCATGACAAATCTACCCCAATTATATTAACATATTTTTTCTTCTTACTCACACTCTAGGAATTTATATCTGTGATACAAATTAAATTAACATTGTAAATAATAGATCATAATGAAATTGTAAATGAATTTCAGAAAATATTTATTACCCATACCTTATGTAAATAATTTTTTTTAACTACTGTAAAACTTTTTTATAAGGTATTAATTGAACTGGAATGACATTACCATGTTTGGAATGTGTTGGAATGAAGCATCACAAGTCTTCACTATTTTTTCAAATAATCTAAAAAAATTATTAACTTAAACTATGGATTACAAGTGCATATTTTAAAATTTATGAATTTAAATATGAGCATGTTTTTCAATAATATATATCCCTAAAGGGAAAGTTACATGTTTATTACACATATATAAATATAATTTAAAAATAATTATTTTTATAATTAAAATTTATAAATTTACATGAATCACTATTTTATTTCATTTTATCGTGTACACTTTTTGGGAGGATAATAATTTTAGTGGTTCCCTATGAATTAAACAGTGGGTACTGTAGGAGGGTAGGAGTGTAGGATTTTTATATAGGAATAAACATTATAGTAGTACCTTATAGATATGATGGAGGATTAGGATAGGAAGTGTAATGTCCTGTGTTTTTGAACCGGGTTAAAATACGAATGTTTTCGATTTTTTTTCGATTTATCAATGGTTCTTTTTTTAAACTGAGCTCTAGAATTTTAGTCTTATTTTTGGAACACCTAATGGTGTCATTTCCTGAAATGTGTAATAACCTAATAAATTTAAGCAGGTGTCCTGATGAGTTTTGGGTGCACTGGATCCAGAAAGATCCACTTTAATGGATCTGCATGGGCAACGCATGGTTGCGATCCAACCTATGCATTTTATCTTTTTTAATAAATTATTATTATTACTTTTAATTAAATATGATTATATGAGAGTTTTAGTTTAATTAAAATAATGTTTCAATAATAATAATAATATGAAGTTATTATTACTATTATTGTGGCTATTAAATTTATTGAATGTTTAAGAATTAATTAAATGGCAGTTGAAGGTTTTGACATGGCTTTTGGGTTTATCAGAGAATCGTTTTATTTAAATGATGAATTTTAGAATTATTAAAGGACCATTTTTTATTAAACGGAGGAATGTTCTAACAATAATAATGTCATTGTTATTTTTACATATTCATACATTATTTTGATACATTGAGATTTTACTTGCATGTTAAAGGGGTGTATCATTTATGAGAATTAAATGTGGATTTTGAGATTCTCAAAGAAATTTTTAATTAAATGAGTGGTTATGGGTTGGAGTTTTTCTCATATTAAGGATATTGTAATAAATTGGGGGTTTGGATTTTTAAATAAATTAATGTTTGAAAAATAATAATAATAATGATGTTATTATTATTTTTGTATTTACTTTGCTAAATAAATGTTAAAATAATTTAATGATCAATTTGGAGTTTTATAATTAATTACGAAACATTTATTACAATATTAATAAATGAAGGTTAAAAACAAATTTGATAATTAATGTGGATTTAAATGGGGAGGATGGACATAATTAAAATGGGAATTTTATTGTTTCTATTTATACAATTTAATTATGGGGTTTGTCAAAGTTCTATTTTTATTTAATGGGGTGTAATATTTAGGTGAATTTAATGAGGCTGTTGGGTATCTCGATGAAACGCTTAATTAAATAAGCAGTTTCGAATTTAATGAAAGAATGTGGTTTTTTAATAGGGTTTTTGGTTTATATCAAAGGTTTGAGTAATAATAATTATAAATTTTGTATTATGGTTTTGCAAGTGTCATAATTATTGATATTATGGATATTATTATTATAAATAATAAAATTAATGAATTAGGGAGTTTTGATTGGAATTAAAAAAATGAATGTTTTAATAATAAAAATAATAATAGTGATTTAATAATAATAATTATTATTGTGTTAATTAATTAAATTCAAGGAAAAACAAATTTTATTAATTGTGGGAAAGGAATTATTATTTTTTACTTTGAAGTCAAATAGATTTTAATTTAATTTAGAAGTAAAGGGGAGTTTGATTTTCTCAACGAAACATTTCCTTTAAGAAGGATTAATTGGGGTTTTTTTTACTTTTTATATAAGTGTTTAATGTGTATAATAATAATAACAAAATGAGTATTATTATATTTTATTATTATTATTATCTCATTAATGGTTGTATTATTATTGGGTTTTAATATTTAAATAATAAATATTATTAATGGAAATTAATTTTGGGGTTTGAAAAAAAAGAAAATAAAGGGAATCAAATTCCCCTCTTCTTCCTCCCTACGCACAAGGTGCAACATGAATGCAGCAGCACACCCCATGATGCAGCCCCTTCCTCCCTCCTTCGAGCTCCCTCCTCGGCATGAGCTCTTTCTCGCGGTGCGACCACGAGGCACACGAACCCATGAGTGACCCTCCCTGCAGCAGCACAACACCCAGGCGAAGCTCCTACAACGTGAGACCTCCGTGGAATAGCCCCCCTCTGGAAAATACATGGAGGCGCACCACCCCTCCCCTGGACTCCACTTTGCACGCAAAGATTCCCCTCAGACTCTTCACGAATCTTTTCCACCTCATCAAGGTGAGTCTGTCTGCGTATAACTAGTGATTCACATCGATCTTTTGATTCCTCTCTCTCACCTTGATTTTTCAGTTAAAACCCAAAGGTTTGGGTTTAATCCGATCATTGTGTTCCTCTATTTTCAGGATACACAGATGTTGACTCGAGACCCATTGGTCCATAATCCAACATCCACCGCCAAGGGTGAGGTGGATGGTCTCGAATTGTCTTGCCACCATTGGTTCGGGTGAGTTCTTAAACCCACGGTTTGGTTTTGAACCAGTTATATTAAGGCATGTTAAATTTTTTTATAAGTTCCTGGTACCAAGTTAGAGGAGTGTTGTTCAGTACAAATTTGATTCTAGTTACCAGTTTAACATACGTAATTCTCGTTGATCGATGTAGACAATGCACACACACACACACACACACAAACACACACACACACATATATAAAGCTATGAACACGTGCGATTACAGACCAATTGTGGACTGGTTGATGCCAAGTACATTAAGGTGCTTCGAATTTAAAATGGTTCCACCCTAAGGAAGGGTCTCAAATCCTTAAGACTTTATTTTAATAATTATAGGTTCTTTAAATAAATTGAGAATGTAAGTTTCCTTGATTATGATATGTAGATGCATGACACTTTTGAAGTTATTAAATGATGCTACCCATGTAAGATAAATGAGGGCTTGAACTTGTGTTGTTTTTAAGCATGTTTTTCTAATTTGGTTAAAGTTATATGAATAAATAGTTAAATTATTTTAATGGGTAGAATGTATAATTGGGTAATTAATTTTATAATTAATTATAAAGTTATGAGTTGGAATAAAATGTGTGGCTTTTAATGATGATTGTGAATATTGAATATTTGACATGTTCAAATGTATAAATTAGAAATTGTTAAAAATTAATGGTTGGATTAATTATTACATGTTAAATGTTCAATGGTTAATTAATTTATGATTTGAATAAAGGGATAATATTTAATTAATTAATTTTTGAATTAATTAATTTGCATGCATTAAATTAATATTGTTAATGGATTGTTTGTTACGACTATTGGTAAAGGGTATTTTTGATACTTGTTAGATTTCCATGAATTAAGTTGTCTTTGATGGAGTTGTTCTATATTATGAGGTGACGCATGATATGGTTGCTAAATATATGGGCTTTTTCAGCATGTTTTGTCATGATTTTGACATGCATGTAAATTGTTAAAGTCCTTGATGAATCACTGTTTGAGTGGATGAGTTCAGACTTGTAAACAAATTTGGATAATTAAATGTTGAGTTAATTATTTATTTGGGTTGCTAAAAAAAATCAATTGTTAATTAATTATTTACTCTTGAGATGTTGAATGGTTAATTAGGGTTTGAATTTTGGTGGGAGATTTATGTTGTTAATTAGTTGTTGAATTAATTAACGGTTTGGATTAACTAATTTATGAATTAATTAATAGATGGTTTTGTGGTGTTAGACATGGTGTTCTACAACAACGATAAATATATATGTATGATTGATAAATGGGTTGTGAGATAAGGACTAAAGCTCTAAATACTCAAGGGGTGATAGACATGGTGTTCTACACCAATGATAAATATATATGTATGATTGATAAATGGGTTGTGAGACAAGGACGGAACCTCCAAATAATCACGTGGTGCTAGAAATGGCGTTCTACACCGATCCTGCAAGAATATATTCATTTATGGGTCAGGGAATGATGCTCCAAATAACAATGGGTTGTGAGACAAGGACTAATGCTCCAAATACTCAAAAGGGTGCTAGACATGATGTTCTAAACCCATTAATTAACATTTGAATGTGGGTCCAATTGTTCGTTCATGAAATGAGTTATTGGTTAATGAAGGTTATTGAGACATGATGTTTTGTGAATTGTTTATGAGGAAGGCTTCAGACTTATTTATGAATTTGGTGAACCACATTTAGTGGGAGGGCTCCGTCTTAGTATATAAAAGTTTGAATTGAATAACTTATGATGTGTTATCCAAGAAAAAGCACAAGCTTGGAATTAGACATTACATTGATTACATAGATGGTCTTTAGAGACATCTGTGTTGAGTGATTTATACGGGAGATGTTGGGCATAGTCCAAATATCAAGACCTACATAATTTATTAAGATTGGAATAATTAATAACCAATGAATGATTTTGTAATGAATATTGATTTTGTATGACAAATGTATAATGCAGGTTCCGAAACCAACTGAGGGCTGAAGCAGGTACACGGGTATATAGTTACATTGTACTATTTACTTAATTTATGCATGCTTCACATGTTATAAGTTATTTATTAAATGTCTGGGTTGGGGTAGACACCGGTGGTCCCAGCCTACTGAGATTTATATCTCACACCCTACTCGAGACACCATTGCACCCGGTACCCGAGTAGATTCTATTTGGTTTCGAAACAATGCTATTTTCATTTACTTGGGAGTTAGGAGCACAGGACCGAGCGGAGGCCCGAGATGCTCGAGGAGATCGCCCGTGGGGCGTTGAGTCATTATTTATTTATTTATGCATTGAATTGTAAAGCATGCTTTTCTGTTCACTTTTTTCTACAATTGTATCATTATCATGTCATGAATGTATCCATTGTATACTTTGACATTGGTTATTAGTTTTGTACATGATTTATAAAATATGCTTTCCACTGTTTATTCATTTATTATACTGTTTTTTCTATTTATTGCCTTTGTATATTTTTGAACACTAAATTGAGGGTATAGTCTCCCCAATGACTATCCATATACCCTCATTGCTAGTCTGCAGCCTCTGGAGTACGGGAAGGGATGCTTGATGTCATTTGGCAACCGGTCTGGCCTCCTGTTTAGTGGTGATCCGGGTGGGGATGTTACAAAGTGTTATTAAAGGATTATGTTTTATTTATTTTCCTTTGTCATTCTTTTTTAGGGGTTGTAGATAGGAGACTAGGAATGTGTCGATGCTTGGGTTAATAGACGTGCTTGGTACTGATCAACTCATGTACGGGAAATGAATGAGTGTCTAGGGATGGGAATTTATGTTTTTACTATTAGAGGTTACAATTGATATGATTTCATCTTGAGAGACTGGTGTATTTTCTCCTATTTATTGATTTTGAGAATTTTGAAAAATAATTGTCCTGACCTGATATGGAAAGGACATTTTGTACATGCATCATCTTAGTTAATTAGAGATTCACATTTCATGCATATAACATTCCATGTAGTTTCATTAGTATGATGCCTGCAAATTTGGATTGTGTTCCTTGGGTGCAATGCCATGTTTTGGTCTGCTTTAGCATGCCTCTCTATATAGCTTTTTCTGGTAATAGATTTAACATTTTGAGTGATTATATTCCATACTGTTTCAGTTATTAGCATGTTTTTTTGTTGTTGCATGCTTCTGTGTTATAGCATGTGGTTGTGTTAATACTTATGCTAACATTTTAGAGATGTTTTGGATATGTGAAAGGGGTGATAAATATAAAATGTTAAATAAATGTTGATTATGATAAATGGGTGCCAAATTCTAGTGATAATGTGTATGTGTGCCTTATCGATTGGTAGATGGACACCCATGGGTTTGAACCTTATACAACCATAACGTGTTTGAAAATGGTTACAAATGTAAAACTGTTGAGTTTTGATTATAATGAACTATTGTTGGGTTGCTTTTGGAATAACCCAGATTGAATAAATGATAACTTTGGAGGTCTCCTTTTCTATAAAAGGAATTTAGATGCTAAATTGCCTTTTTATATTTGAATAACATTGAATTATGATTAAAGAGGATGTTTGTGATAAAAAGCATTTTTTTCCATAAGTTGTTGTTTTGAAAACCATGTGACTTGTTGTAAAGATGTACTTGTGTGTATTCTGAAATTCATTCAAATGTTAAATGGTTGATATTAATTAATTATAATTCCTAAAAGAAAAAAGGGGTTTTTGAACATTGTGATTTCAGTTTTGTGTGAACAAGAGAGAGGGTCAATGTTTATGTTTCGTAAGGGGCTAACCTATGATAGGTAGTACCCATTTAATGTTCTAGGCTATTAATGTATGTGTATCCCACTACTCGGGAGGACTTCATGGGACTCAGTTGTTTTGGCACGATGATAGGATTATGTGATGAATTTGTATGATCAATGTTTGACATGGTGATCATGGTTCGAGGAATGTCATAGACATGCATTAATGTATTCTAAGAACACGCACTGGTGAGCGACTAATCTTTTCGTGAGATGTCAAGAAAAATCCTATGGTGGGTATTGTTGCATTTTTTTGATATACATGCCAGCAGGTGATGTCGAACTTTTAGAATGGAGTTTTCCTATAATATTTTTACTGATATTCTTAAATAACCGTGGTAGGTCGGTTGATTTAGTAGGGGTTCTCGATGTCTTCTTGGGGATGAGAAGTTTTTAAGGTGGGTATATTGTAAAGTCCCGTGTTTTTAAACCGGGTTAAAATACAAATATTTTCGAATTTTTTTTTGATTTATCAAATGTTATTTTTATCGAAACCGAGCTCTAGAATTTTATTTTGAGTGTTGGAACACCTAATTGTGTCATTTATGGAAATTTTTAATTACCTGATAAATTTTAGTGGGTGTCTCGATGAGTCTCGGGTACACCGGATCCAAAAAAATCCACATTAATAGATTTGCAAGGGCAGTGCATGGTTGCGGTCCAACCTGTGTAGTTTATCTTATTTAATAAATTATTATTATTGTTTTAATTAAAAAGATTATACGAGAGTTTTTTAATTAAAATAAAGTTTTAATAATAATAATAATATGAAGTTATTATTACTATTATTATGGTTGTTAAATTTATTCAATGTTATAGAATTAATTAAATGGCAGTTGAAGGTTTTGACGTGGCTTTTGGGTTTATCAAAGAACCGTTTTATTTAAATGAAGTGTTTTAGAATTCATAAAGAATCATTTTTTATTAAATGGAGGAATGTGATAATAATAATAATTTCATTGTTATTATTGTAGAATCATAATTTATTTTGACACTTTGAGATTTTAATCGCATGTTATAGGAGGGTATCATTTATGATAATTAAATATGGCTTTTGAGCTTCTCAAAGAGAGTTTTAATTAAATGAGGGGTTATGGGTTTAAGTTTTTATCATATTAATGATATTGTAATAAATTAAGGGTTTGGGTTTTTAAATAAATGAATGTTTTAATAATAAAAATAATGTTGTTATTATTATTTTTGTTGTTACTTAGTTAAATAAATGTTAAATTAACTTAATGATCAATTTGCGATTTTATAATTAATTACGAAACATTTATTACAAGAATAATAAATGAAGGTTAAAAACAAATTGGATAATTAATGTAGATTTAAATGTGAAGGTTGGACATAATTAAAATGGGTGTCTTATTGTTTCTTTTAATGCAATTTAATTATGGGGTTTTCCAATGTTATATTTTTATTTAATGAGGTTTAATATTTAGTTGAATTTAATGAGGCTGTTGGATATCTCGATGAAACGCTTAATTAAATAAGCAGTTTCAAATTTAATGAAAGAGTGTGGTTATTTAATAGAGTTTTTGGGTTATATCAAAGGATTGAGTAATAATAATTATATTATTATTATTATGGTTTTGTGTGTGTCATAATTGTTGATCATTATGGATATTATTATTATAAATAATAATAGTAATCAATTGGGGATTTTTGGTTGGAATTTTTAAAAAATGAATGTTTTAATAATAACAATAATAATGATTTAATTATTATAATTATTATTTTTTAATTAATTAAATTCAAGGGAAAATGAATTTTATTAATTGTGTGAAAGGAATTTATTTTTTTTACTTTGAAGTCAAAGTGATTTTAATTTAATTGAGGAGTAAAGGGGAGTTTGATTTTCGCAACGAAATGTTTCCTTTAAGAAGGATTAATTGGGGGTGTTTTCTACTTTTTATATACATGTTTAATGTGTATAATAATAATAAAATTATTATTATTATTATCTTTTATTATTATTATTATCTCATTAATGGTAATATTATTATTGGGTTTTAAGAGTTAAATAATAACTATTATTAATGGAAATTAATTTTGGGTTTTGAAAAAAAAAGAAAATAAAGGGAATCGAATTCCCCTCTTCTTCTTCCCTACGCACAAGGTGCAACATGCACGCAGCAGCGCACTCCATGATGCACCCCCTTCCTCCCTCCTTTGAGCTCCCTCCTCGGCGTGAGCTCTCTCCCGTGGTGTGACCAAGAGGCACTCAAACCCCCGAGCGACCCTCCCTACAGCAGCGCAACACCCGGTCAGAGATCCTGTAGCGTGCGACCTCCGTGGCATAGCCCCCTCCGGGAAATACCTAGAGGTGCACCACCCCTCTCCCGGACTCCACTTGGCGCACGACGATTCCCCTCAGACACTTCACGAATATTGTCCACCTTGTTAAGGTGAGTCTGCCTGCGTATAATTGGTGATTCACATTGATCTTTTGACTCCTCTCTCTCACCTTGTTTTCTCAGATAAAACCCAAAAGTTCGGGTTTAATCCTATCATTGCGTTCCTCTATTTTCAGGATATGCGAATGTTGACTCGGGACCCATTGGTCTGTAATCTGACATCCTCCACCAAGGGCGAGGCGGATGGTCTCGAATTGTCTTTTTGTCGTTGGTTTAGGTTTGTTTCTAAACTCACAGTTTGGTTTTGCATCGGTTATATTAAGGCCTGTTAATTTTTTTATAAGTTCCTAGTACAAAGTTAGAGGTGCGTTGTTCATTTCAACTAAGATTATGATTACCAGTTTAATATATGTAATTTTCATTGATCAATGTAGAAAATGCACACAGATATATATATATATATATATATATATATATATATATATATATATAAAGGTGTGCACACGTGTGATTACAGACCAGTTTTGGACTAGTTGCTGCCATGTACATTAAAGGACTTTGGATTTAAAATGGTGCCACCCTGAGGTAGGGTCTCAAATCCTTAACCCATTTTTTAAATAATTATAGCTTCTTTAAATAAATTGAGAATGTAAGTTTCTTTGATTAGGATATGTCGATTCATGATACTTTTAATGTTACTAAATGATGCCGCCCACATGAGATAAATGAGGGCTTAAACTTGTGTTCTTTTTAAACATGTTTTGAAAATTTGGTTAAAGTTATATGATTAAAAAGTTAAATTATTTTAATGGGATTAATGTATAATAGGGGTATTAATTGTAGAATTAATTATCAAGTCATGAGTTGGAATAAAATGTGTGGATTTTAACGATGATTGGGAAAATTGAATATTTGACATATTCAAAAGTATAAATTGGAAATTAGTAATAATTAATGGATGCATTAATTATTAAATGTTAAATGTTAAATGGTTAATTAATTTATGATTGATTGAAGAGATAATATTTAATTAATTAATTTTTGAATTAAAAAATTTTGATGCATTAAATTTAGATTGTGAATTGATTGTTTGTTACAACTGTTGGCCAAGGGTACTTTTTGATACTTGTTAGATTTCCATGCATTGAGTTGTCTTGGATGGAGTTTTTCTATATTATGAGATGATGCGTGAGATGGTTTCTAAATACACGGGCTTGTTCATCATGTTTTGTGATGATTAGGATGTGCATGTAAATTGTTAAAGTCCTGGACGAATCACTGTTTGAGTGGACGGGTTAAGACTTGTTAAAGAATTTGGATAATTAAATGATGAGTTAATTATTTATTTGTATTTTTAAGAAAAATTATTTGTTAATTAATTATTTACTATTGAGATGTTGAATGGTTAATTAAGGTTTGACTTTTCATGGGCAATTTATGTTGTTAATTAGTTGTTGAATTAATTAACGATTTGGATTAATTAATTTATGAATTAATTAATGGATGGTTTTGGGGTGTTAGACATGTTGTTATATACCAACGGTAAATATATATGTATTATTGATAAATGGGTTGTGAGGGAAGGACTGAAGCTCCAAATACTCACAGGGTGATAGATATGGGGTTCTACACCAATGATAAATATATATGTATGATTGATAAATGGTTTGTGAGACAAGGATTGAATCTCCAAATACTCACGGGGTTCTAGACATGGCATTTTATACCCATATTGCAAGAAAATATTCTTTTATGGGTCAGGGACTGATGCTCCAAATACCCATGGGTTGTGAGACATGGACTTACGCTCCAAATACTCACGATGGTACTAGACATGATGTTCTCCACCCATTAATTAACATTGGACTGTGGGTCCAATTGTTCCTGCATGAAATGATTTAATGGTTAATGAAGGCTGTTGAGACATGATGTTTTGTGAATTGTTTATGAGGAAGGATTCAGACTTATTTATGAATTGGGTGAACCACTTTTAGTGGGCGGGCTTAGACTTAGTATATGAAAGGTATAACTGAATAACATATGACGCGTTATCCAAGAAAAATCAGAAGCTTTGAATTAGTCTTTACTTTGATTACATAGATGGTCTTTAAAGACATTTGTGGTGTATTATTTATATGGGAGATATTGGGCGTAGGAAGAATCTCAAGACCTACATAATTTATTAATATTAGAATAATTAATAACCGATGAATGATTATGTAATGAATATTGAGTTTGTATGACAAATGTATAATGTAGGTTCAAACACTATCTGAGTGCAGGTTCTTGGGTTTATAGTTACATTGTACTGTTTGCTTAATTTATGCATTCTTTCACATGTTATATGTTATTTATTAAATTTCAGGTTTAGGGTAGACACTGGTGGTTCTGGTTTACTGATATTTATATCTCACACCCTAATCGGGCCGCCATTGCACTGGGTACCTGAGGAAATTCTGTTTGGTTGCAGGACTATGTTGTTTGCATTTAGTTGGGAGTTAGGAGCATAGGACCGAGTGGAGGCTCGGGATGCTCGAGGAGATTGCCTGTGGGGATTTGAGTCATTATTTATTTATTTATGCATTGAAATGTAAAGCATGATTTTTTGTTCACTATTTTATACTTTTTTTATCATTAGCATGCCATGCATGCATCCATTGTATACTTTGGCATTGACCATTTGTTTTGTACAAGATTTATAAAATATGCTTTCCGTTTCTTATTCATTTATTATACAGTTTTCGCTATTTATTTCCTTTGTCTATTTTTGAACACTAAAACGAGGGTATAGTCTCCCAGCTAACTATCCTTAGATGCCCGTTGCTAGTCGGAAGCCTCTGGCGTATGGGGAGGTGCGCTTGAGGTCATGTGGTGATCGGTCCGGCCTCCGGTTTAGTGGTCATCCAGGTCGAGATGTTACAGAAAAGTCGAGGGATGGAAGGAGTGAGACTGCCCTATACAGTAGTAATTGGAAATAAATAAAAAGGGGGATTGTTCGTGTATGTATATGAAAAGTAATATAAATGAATAATAGTTGGAAAATATCCTAGTGTCCGTAAGGCTGTGCGATATGATACATCAAGAGAAGTAAGAGAACCGTATATAGGGGTGGTCTAATACTCCTAACAACCAGACCCACCCTCAATGAATGAACAATTTTTAATTTATAACAAAATATATAAAAACATAATATTATATTTACTAACACGATATAATCTCCAATCACACCATAATTTAATCGTACTTTGTGATGATCCATCACCCACTATTTACTGGTCAAAGTGCACAATGAATTCAATATAGATATCCCTTGATTGGGGTAGTAATAGAAATATAGGTCTAATGGGATTATAGTTCTCATTTTCCAATTAATCATTACAGTTACATTGTCTATATACCATAACCATAATTCTGTATATTCATATTATTAATATCCTTTTTAGATGAGACTTTGGAATTATTATTATTTCTCCTTTGATATTTAATTACAAACAACATTATTTTTGTACGATACATCCACCAACATAAATAGGAACACCAAATATATTGAACTTTTGAATATACAAATTATTTTGTAATATACATGTAGAAAATAGAGAATGAAAATTATTTTATATATTATAAATAAAGACAGGTTAAAATTTTGAAAATATCATAATAATATTTATACATAAACTTTTAGAAAAAAATGTATCCGTAATAGAGATATAAGTGACTATGAGAACCCACATGTTATTTCTGGGTAAGTTATGAATACATAAAAGAATAAAATAACTCAATATGACATGAAAATAAAGAATTATTTATATATTTCAGTTTTAATTTATTTATATTATCCATTTTGAACAATTTCATGAATAAATTTCTAGAACCATTAGACTTTACTTAATATAAAGGCATTATTTCTCCCCCAAAAGTATCATTAAAAAATAGTATAAGAAATATTCCATTATTCATTTCTTGTTAGTTCTAGATATACTCTGGACTTAATTCCTCAATTTATTATGTCATGATAAGAGTGTAAATCATGATTTGTTTCTAAATTAGAATTTAAGAGAGTCAGAATTGTAACACGACAAGATTCCATGGTACATTTCCCTTTGAATAATACAATAGCTTGTGTTTTACACAATATCGAGTTCTAGCACACCACACCCTATCGATCTAACTGTTTTAAAAGTAGTTATGAATAGTAATACAAATTTTTTGAAATTTTATAAATTATATTTTTCAAATTGGACTACATTTTTGGATTTGGAATATCAAAATTATCTTAGGGTGAAATTTTGACACTTTTTTGATAACGATCATATTTTTATGAATAGTGAAAAGTGCTAAATTTAAATTAATTTTTTAATCAAAATAATATATAGTGTTAAATTATACATTTGAGTGGGTTTAAAGTATAATTATGTTATATTTTTATAATTTAATGTAATTTAGGTCATTTTATGTAATTTCACATTTAAATTTTACCTAAACACATGTAAATATTTTGAGAGTTTTTACTTCTTAAAAACGCGATTTGGTTTTGACAATGGGAATTAATTTTTAATTAATTTCTAAAACATATCTGTTTTGAATTTTGAAGAGTGGATCCCATATTTGAAATCACTAGGTCCAAAATGTGTAAACTCATAACTTTTATTTTTAGACATTATGAATAGTAACTTCTGTAAATATTTTATTTACCATAGATTAATGGTAAATCATGTAAGTAAGGGTAACAAAATTTTTTATAACAATATTAAATTACACTAACACGTGTTTTAACTCTATTGTCTGATACATGTCCGACCATCGGAATCCTTGGATCAATTTGAGACCCCATAGAGACACTTTTATATGAAAATGACACTTTATAAAAATTAATATAAAGATATGGAAAATGTAACAAAAACATATATCTTTTAGTAAAAAAATTTGTATATGAGTTTATATAATTGATCACTTCGACTATAAATAGTAATTAGAAAGTTAAAATGATTTTCTACATCATGATGTTTTATTTATAATTTTTAGACATAAAATAAGTATATTTATTTTTGACACAATAATGATGTTTTATTTTCATTATTAAGAAATGAATCAAATTAATGATATTATAAATATTAAAATAAATATAATTTGAATGTTTTGATGTCATGCATGATTTTTAGGTGAATATGACATGTTAGATTTGATTCAATTTTTTTTGAAGTAATAAATTTTTGATGACTTTAAAAAAACCAAATACTAAATAGTTTCAAAATTGACAAAAATGAGTTTTTTAAACTAATACTATTTATTTAAATTATATAATAGTTCAAAAAATCTAATGGTCGGCCAAAAAAATTATATAATGATAGATATGTCCTTAATGAACCACTTCACATTTTCTTGAAATTTTATAGTATGTTTATTAACCATTTATTATAATAATAAAATATGACATGGTAAATATTAAACAATTTAACAAAGGGTTAAATCTCAAAGATATGGTTAATATGGTGACCTAAACTTCTCTAAAATCTGTAGGATGAGATGATTACGGTCCATCCAGAATCATAATATGGATAAAATAATGAATATGGTTTAACCAGATTAATAATAACCTCTTATTATATAGAAGGTACTGGTGTTATTATTTTTTATGGAAAAAACAAAGAAAGAGGAAGTGGAAGAAGAAAAAAAGAACTTTGAAAGAGGTCATGAAATAATTACCTTGTTTTCTGGTGATTCCTTTTGATTTGAACAAAATGCCTCTTTAGGTTGGATTTATGATCAATGTATGGATACTAGGTTGAAGTGAGTGTATTTGGGAGGATATTTGACATGGGGTTGGCCAAGCCAAATTGCTTTGGGGGCATGAAATTAAGAGAAGGGGAAGTACCTTTTTAAGAGAGATGATGGACACTTTTAAAAAGCATGAAATTTTAATTTATTCGAAAATAATTTTCAGTTTCTAGTAGATCCAAAATTATTCATTTCAACGCTTTGGTGGGTATTGGTTGAGAGTATCTAATCCAATAGGTTTTAGACATGTTAAGGATACCATATTATCCTTATCTTTTAGATTTAACACTTGGTAAAATAGTTTAACTTTTTCAATGTCATCTTGTTTTAATATAATACATGGTTTATAAAATTACTATAAAATTCTAAGTGAAAATCAAGTAGTTCATTAATAAAATATCTATAATTATATATTTTCTTTATCCAAGACATATATTTTTAGGCATATTATATAATTTAATAATATAGTATTTATTTTAAAAACTGATTTTTGTCAATTTTGAAACTATTTAGTATTTCGGTTTTTTGGAAGTCATAAAAAGTTGATTAATGAAAAGAAAATACATTAAATGAACCCTAACATGTAATATTCAGATATAAAAATCTTGGATGTCATCAAAAGTCTCAATTTACATTTATTTTTATATTTATAATATCAATTTTTTAATCCTTCATTAATAATGTAATTACTGCATCATCAATGTGATGTAAATAAAAATTAAATATTTAATTTCTAAAAATTATAAATAAAATACCATAATGTATGAAATATTTTTATATTTCTAATTAATATTTATAGTTAAATTTATCTTATGTGTAACCCTATATTGAAAATGGTTTACTTATTAAACATTGAATTTATCATTTTTAACTCTTCTTTAAATAAAATATAATAAATGTTGTAATGTAACCCAAAATGGATCAAAAGGATCTTATTTTGGTCCGAAAATTTATTTTGGTAGAAACACACTTATCCAATAGAATGAGGACATGTGTTGGGGTAATTTTGATATTATTTTTACACTTAATTTTCTTTATTTACTTTTAACCATTAGAAATAAAATTCAAAAAGTTTCTATTCACCAAGAATGATTTTCATCCTATTGAACTAGATTTTATTTACTGATGTAAACTGTGTAACTTGTATTTTTGAAATTCAATTCACAGAAGTGGTAAAATTATGTTTTATGCACATATGTAAATGTGCCTAGATGGTGGGTAAAAAGACTTTAAAATGGTTCAATAAAATTATATATATATAATCTTATTATACAATGAATCCAATGACATTAATGGTATTAATATACGTATTATGTATCCATTTTAGTAAAAAATTTAATTAAAAATTATTATCTAAGTGAAAAAGTCAGTTTTTATGTACAATGTAGTAATTTTCACTATTCATCTGAAATTGAATGTTTTTAGAAAAATACCAAAAATTCACCCTAATCCAATTTTGATATTTTAAATTAAAATATTAATTCTATTTTACCAAATTAAAAACATATATGTTGAATTAATTAATTTAAAATTAATTTCTTTGTCAAAACAAGAAATTGGGTTTTTTAGAAGTAAAAACTATCAAAATATTGATATGTGTTTATGTCCTATTTAAATGTAAAATTACTTCCAATGACAACAATTGTATTAAATGATAAAAATATATTCTAATTATACTTCAAAACCATTCAAATGTACAATTTAACAATATAAAGTATTTTTATTGAAAATGTTTTTTTCAATTAAAATTTAGTATTTTTCACTATTCATTAAAATATGAAAGTTATCAAAAACACCTAAAAATTATTCAAAGTAAATTTTTATGAACTGATTCTAAATAAGAAGTTCATTCTATGAAATTTAATATATAAAATTATCAAATATTTTATTTAAAAATGTTTTTCCATTGAAAGGAAGTAAAATATCTTTTTTTTTGAAAAATACTTCCTTTGTCGGGAAAATTGAATTTTTTCTTATATTATGTCTAAGAAACTCATAATATGGATGTTAAAATTACATGGAGTATAGAAAATTCAAAATTCATATTTATAACTACCTTTTCAATGACTATTTTGGTATGTTTTGGTGCACTTGAACTTGGTGTTGCGTGTGATGCAAGCTATTAAATTACGTTAAAGAGATAATGTGTTTTGAAGTCTCAGGGTGTTACATTCTCCCCTATTTCAATAAATTATGTCCTTGAAATTTGAAATTTTTATTCAAAATTAAAAGGTCAAAAATAGAAAATATCTTTGTGGATAACCCATATCTGAAATAAGGTTAAAAAAATTTAATCTTAATAAGAGGGAAGGGGAAATGAAAAAGTCACAACCAAATTATGATATTAAATAGGAGAGCATTGGTGGAAATTAGAGACACATAATTAGAGGAAAAATAGAAATATTTATAGGGAGTGATTGAGGACATCAATCAAAAACAAGTGTACTATAAATGGAATATTGAGGGCCTCAAATCCATAAATCTACGATTATTTAAAATATCATTGATTCCACAAAAAATAAGGTATTAGGTTAACACATTTTTGAGTTTAAGATCCTTTACCTAATGTTTAAGAATTTATTTTCTTCCCATAATAAGAAAAAAATATAGTATAAGTAGAGATCTATTCATTAAATAATTTCTACCATGAACTCATCTTTCACTCCAAAAGATAATAAAACTCAAAAATGTTCTATTTATCCTAATAATTTAGGGTTACAAAAAATGAATATATAATTTTTCTGTCAGAACATTATAAAAAAATACATTATACAAAATAGGTAATCATGTAGGCCAGTGGTAAGTGATGCACCTTTGTCGCCCTTCGGTTATAGGTTTAAGTATCATAGCCTTGCCAGGTGCGACAGGTTGTTGACCGACCTACGAGTTGTCCTTAATATAACAATAC
This sequence comes from Viscum album, assembly GCA_963277665.1. NCBI lineage: Eukaryota > Viridiplantae > Streptophyta > Magnoliopsida > Santalales > Viscaceae > Viscum > Viscum album. The sequence goes on along the minus strand of OY728137.1, from coordinate 403,279,940 downwards.
AAAAATAATATGGAAAAATGTTTTAACCTTAAAGAACAGTATCCAATGTATAAAATAATACAATCAAACCCTTAAACTTATCCTAAATTTTTATGCCCAAACTCAAAGTCCAAAATATATAAGGAAGGTCACATAACATATATGTGAATACCTTCATCGTGTATTCACTTAAAACATGGTAATAACCTTTATTACCATAAAACTTTATTAATTACATTCATTATCCCTTATTCCATATAAAATACTAGATATAATTTTTATATCAAAAAATGTTGTATACTCCAACCCTGGTGGAATAAACAGACAATTAATTTATTTCAAGGTAGTCAAGAATATTGAATATAATTTGTCCAAATCAATTGTATCTTATTCTGAAATCATTATCTCAGTTTCAAAAATATATTAAGGGTCATATTTCCTGAAACCAATTATGTTTCAAAATGTTTAACATGAAACTGTGTCACTTTACTTGGTACCATAAAATATCAAATCCTTAATTAAAACATAATGCAGTACAATCCTTATGTAATTTATAATTCTTGTAACTTGTACATTATAAATGAAATACTCAACTGGTAAAATTATTTAATAAAAACCTAACAACACTAATCATTCCTCTTTATATGAGTTAGTAACATAACATTATTATTATCAAATAACATCATTTGGGGCATATTCTGATGATTGGGACATTGATTCACGTAGTGTCCCAACTCATAGCAGATGAATCATTGTACATTTGAAACATTTTTCTTAACCTTGCAATCACAAACTTGGGGACCTTTTTCTCCAATATTATAACAACCTCCCATTCCATTCAAGTACTTCCTAGGGTGATTCTTTCTATAGGTATCACATTTGAGAAAATATTTCATCCACTTCTTCCATTTATCCATCTTTCTCTCTACCATCCTCTTCTTTTCTAGCTTCCCTTCAAATATATACGACATAGACAATTATTTAAATATCTTGTTAACACAAGACCAATTTATTCCTATGATGAGAATACATGGGAGACTATTAACCATATAAATGCTGGCTTACAAAAATGAAATATATGATCCTTCATACTCTTTGGATGATACATATTGCTGGAGTTCTCATTCCTTCTACTGGGCGCCATTTCTAAATGAAAAAATACACTATTTTAAATTATTTCATAATATATAATCCAAAAACTAGGAAACATATCAACATTAATTGATTATTTTCACACATCTACTTTCATAATCATAAAAATGATTTATTTTCTAATATAGATACTTATAAATCCTTCATAATGGTTTATAAAGAAAATGTGAATTATCCTAAACATATCCCCCGAGATGGTTGTAACCAAGAGTGAAGCAAGACCTGTTGTTGTGCACCAGTCTCCATTTGAGTCTAACAAAATGCGGTGTTTTTGAGTTTTACCCCTAGATACATCGGTGCTAGAGATGCCTCTACCTATTCGTATCTAGACATGGATGTATTTCTTAGAAAATTCACAACATATCTATATTTCCAAAATTCTTGGAAGTTCTTCTATACTAATCCTAAAAATTTATCTTAGGGAAATTTTATTGAATCAGAGTTTGTTTAAATCTAGTTTCAAAGGTTGGTACTAGATTTCCACTAATACCAACTATTACACCCTGACCCCAGTATCCCAGAGCTGGTGCATTAGTTTAATACATTGTCTGGATTGCAAGGAATCAAGTCTCAAAGGATAGATCAATTTAGTAGCTTTGGAATGTAGATTACATACTTAAACGTTACATTAAAATTTCTAACATAGAACACAACATAAATAATCCTTTGATAATGACATTATTCCCTTATCTTAACCCGTCATATCAGTCATAATGTAGTTATTAGAATCCTAGGAAAATAAAACATAAGAAAGGGTTGATCTCAGATGCTCGGTAAGGGTAAATAATTCAGTGAAATCTATAAACTTTTAAGATAAGATGTATAATAAAATAAAAATCCTTTTAAACATAAAATTTGAACATAATATTGTAGAAATATATCAAACATTACTATATAAAAATGCACATGGATATTATACTAGTAGAATAATCACATGTAACAATTAATTTCATAACGAGTAAATGCATAATGTCGGACATCATAACCACATAGTCAAGGCCTCATACAAAGACTACAAATAATAATTTTTTCAAGGCCTTATGACATGCCAGTAATTTGTCTCATGAGACCTACTGATTCATCGAGGAGATATAGCGGGCTCTACCCGTCACATACTAAGTCCAATGCATTCCTCATATGAAAAGGGTGAAAAATTCCACAAACAATTATATTAAAGCTAGCAAAAGAAATGTCAATAATTTAACCATAAACCATGAAGGGTATAAAAAATTGCACATCTATAGTCAAACATATCATATCTCATTCAATAAAGTATGGAATATTTTATTATAATATTTCAAACTCAATCAAGAATAATATCCATAAAAGGATGTTGACATTGTTAAAAACGATCAGTAAAACTCTTTGATATAAAGACCCATTTTTCGTGAAAAAATTTAAAAGTATCATTATATATAAAGGAATTAATTTAAAATTAATTTTTGAATAAAAGTTTCTCATACCACTTTGAAACATTTGAATGGAATTAAAATTTTAAAATCATTTGGAAAATATAGAAATTTATTAAATAAACTTAAAAAATGAATCTTTAAAACATTTAAAATGATTATCTAATTAAAGAGTAACATACATAAAAACTTATTAGATTCCTTTTGAAAATAGACTTATTAAACATGGACATGGATGATAAATATTCCACAGTAAATACTTAGACAAACACAATCTCGGATAATAATGAGATTGAGGAATTAACCCTTACCTTGTAATTTCATTTAGTCAAGGGTATGATTAACCTCCAGTATAATGAAAAACTTATGTTATTAAATTATACCATAACCATATTAATATTTGTGATATCATATATGATTTATTTATTACTTTGTAATACTCATTTAATAATAATTTCCATGTTTAAGTAACATTTTAGGTAATAATCACTTTCTTTATCGTACATGTTTTAACAAGATATTCTTGATCCTATAACTTATATCATGACTTATATACTTCTAGAATATAAAAAATTATTTATATATCATATATATATAATATAAATATTTATAATACAAAGATATATGAAATGGAAACACAGTTCATAAAGATGGTATTCTGTAGGTATGCATGAACGTTGTTTCTATTTTCTTATCGTATAGTATGGAAGTAAGTAAAAATCATATATTTATCTACATATATATATATATATAATTCTAGTAGAAATATTATTTCATATAACTAAAACATAATCAATATATATATTTTTATGAAAATTCTTGAATGGTGGTTGTTGAAGATGAATCTAATCGCGCCGTGGTGACGGTAGGCCTTACATATGCACGAGTGACAATATCATTATATCAATTGTCAAAGGGTGTTTAATTGGATGATATGTTATATATAAAGAATAATTGACATTTTATATTTATTATTTAAATTAATTATACTCATTATTATATGCATCCAAATAATGTAGTGCTGAATAAAAAACTACAGCATAACGTAGAGACGATAAGTCGTACAAAAGCACGTATGGTGACTTTGTCATTAATAGGATAGATAGAATAATGAATCTGGTTTTACCTTTTTTATAATAACCGCTCAGTATGTAGATGTTAATGGATTTATTAATTATTATGGTAAAAACAAATAAATAGGAAGATGATGAAGAAGAAAAGTACTTTGAAATAGGTGATGAAATAATTACATCTTCTTTGGGTGCTTCCTTTTGATTTGAAAAAAAGGGATCATTAGGATGAATTTCTAATCCAATTAAGGCCTATAGGTTGAATTGCGGGTAGTTGGAAGTATATTTTAGTGGGGTTCAGCTGAGCCAAATGGCTTTGGGGGTGTGAAATTAAGAGAAGGGGATGTACACTTTTATGAGAGAGGTAATAGGTACTTTATCTTTTAGATTTTACCCTTAGTTAAATAGTTTAACTTTTACCATTTCTTCCTGTATTGTTATAATACATTATTAATAAACTTACTAAAAAATCCGAGAGAGCCTCAAGTTGTTAATTAATGATATATATATCATTATATATGTCCTTTTTCTGAACCGTATATTTTTAGGAATATTATAAAATTTAATAATATAGTATTTGTTTTAAAAACACATTTATGTTAATTTTGATACAATTGAGTATTTGGATTCTATGAAAATGATAAGAAGTTTATTACTTCAATAAATACAATAAATAAACTCTAACATGTCATATTCTCCTATAAAATTCGTGTAGGGTATCAAAAGTCTAAATTTATATTTATTTTTATATTTATTATATCAATTGTTTTAATCTTTCATTAATATGGTAATTACTGCATCATCATTGTGTCGAAAATAAATTTAATTATTTAATGTCTAAAAATTATAAACAAAAATCCATGAATTAGGAAATTTTTTTTCTTTTTAATTAATAATTATAGTCCAATGTATCATTTGTGTAACCCCCTATTAAAAATGTTTTTGTTATTAAACATTGAATTTAACACATTTAACTCTTCTTTAAATAAAATATAACAAATGTGCTAATCTTAACCAAATTGATCAAAAGATATTATTTTTGTGCTAGGACTTATTTTTGTCCAAAAAAACTTATCTAATAGAATTAGGAAAACTGTTGGGGTAATTTTAATATTATTTTTACCTTTAAATACCTTATTTACTTTTAACCATGGTAAATAAAATTGAAAAGTTATTATTCACCAAAAATTATTTTCATCCTATTGAACCATAATTTACTTATAAATTTCAATCATGTCTCTTGGATTTTTGAAATTCTATTCACATAAGCGGAAAAATAACATTTTATACATATTTGAAAATGTGCTTAGAAGGTGGGTACATGTGCCAAGAAGGTCTGTAAAAAGACATTAAAATAGTTAAATAACATTTTATATATTTAATATTCATATAAAATTAAATCAATGACTTAAATTGTATTAATATATTTATAATTTATCTATTTAAGGATAAAAATATAATCTAATTTTACTTCAAAAACCATTCAAATTTATAATTTAACACTATAAATTATTTTTATTAAAAACATTCTTTTCAATTAAAATTTATTATTTTTCACTATTCATCAAAATATAATAGTTATCTGAAAAACCACAAACATTTATCCAAAATAAAGTTCTATGTCCTGCTTCTAAAGAAGAATTTTATTTTTTCAAATTCAATATATAGAAGTTTAAATATTGTATTAAAAAATTGTTATCTATTAAAAGGCGGTACAATTTTATTTTTTGAAAAATGATTCCTTTATTTGAAAAATGGAATTTATTCTTATATTATGTCTAAGAAACACATAATATGAAGGTTAAAATTATATGGAGTATAAAAAATTCAAAATTAATTTAATAATATTCATAACTTCTTTTCGAATGACTAGTTTTGTAAGTCGTTGTGCACTTGAACTCGGTGTTACGTGTAGCACAAACTATTGAATTACATTATTGAGATAATGTATTATTAAATCATGGGGTGTTACATTCTCCCCTCCATCAATAAATTTAATCCTCACAATTTTAAATTTTTTTAGAAAATAAAAGGTTTCAAATAAAAAATACCTTTGTGGAAAACCCACATCAGAAATAGCGTTATTAAAATTTAGTCTTAATAAGAGGGAATAGGAAATGGAAAAGTCACCACCATATTATGATCTCATATAGAAGAACATTGATTGAAATTAGAGACACCTAATTAGAAAAAAAATGAAAATATATATAGAGTGTTATTGAGGTAATCAATCACAGACTTGTTAAGAATTAATGTAATATTGAGGGCCTCAAGGATATAAATCTATGATGATTTAAAATATCATCGGTTCAAGAGTAAATTTGGTAAATAATGGAAAAATAATAATATAATTATATTAACATTACCTAACACATGTTCTAACCCTGTTGGATGATAAATTTCTGACCATTGGAATCCTTGGGTCAATTTGGGACCCCATGTAACCTCTTGAAAGTGAAAATGACACAATTAAAAGTAATTTCAATATAATGAAATTGTACCATAAACACATATCTTTTAGAAAAACTATTTTTTGTGTTTGGTTATATAAATGATATCTTTGAATATAAATTTTCATTAGAAATATAAAATTAATTCCTATATAATGATATTTTATTTATAATTTTTATACATAAAATAAATATATTTATGTATGAAACAATAATGATGTAGTATTTTCCTTATTAATTAAAAAATCAAATAAATTATATTCTAAATATTAGAATAAATATAATTTTAAGATTTTGATTTTATCCACAAATTTTTTTAGAGAATATTTCATTTTAGGGTTGATTCAATGTATTTGTTTTTGAATTAAACATGTTTTAATGAAAATCACAAAAACCAAATACTAAATAGTGTAAAAAATGACATAAATATGTTTTTAAAACCAATAGAATTATATTAAATAATATAACAGTTATAAAAATATAATATTACGCCGAAGGACTTATATAATGATAGATATGTCATTAATGAACCACTTGGTGTTCTCTAGTAATTTTATAGTAATTTTATTTACCATGTAATATAAAAATATAAGAAGGCATTGTAAAAATTAAACTATTTAACTAAGAGTTATATATAAAAGATAAGGTCAATATGGTGACCAAAAATTTTATAAAACCTATTGGTTTATGGGATTCATACCCATCCCCATATTATCCTTGAAAAAAATATTTTTGGTGCAATTAGAAACCAAAAATTATTTTATAATAAAATAATATTTCATGATTTTCATAAAGTGCCTCTCACCTCTCTTATAAAAGGGTACTTCTCCTTATCTTAATTTCACACCTCCAAAGACAATTGCCTCGGCCAAACCCTATCTAATATCCTCCCAACTACCCTGAAATCATTTTAGAGGCCTTAATTTGATGAAAAATCCAAACTATGGAGCCCTTTTGCTCAAATAAAAATAAAAAATACGAGGAAGAGGTAAATAATTTATCACCTTTTCAAGTTCTTTTCTTCTTCCACATACTCTTTCTTTGTTGTTTCCATACTAAAATAATTACTACAGTACCTTCTAAATACATAGATGTTATTATAAATATGGTACAAATATATTAATTATTCTATCCATCCTATGAATGATAAAGACACTATATGTGCCTATATACATCTTACCATCTCTACGTCATGGTGTAGTTTGTTTTTAAACAGTTAATTATTTTTATGGGTTTAATAATGAGTATAATTGACGTAAATAATAAATATAAGATTTTAATGACTCTTCATATATAATATATCATCAAAGTACATATTATTTTACAATCAATAGAGTAATATTATCGCTCGTGCGTAGGTACAACTTACCGTCTCCATGACGTGATGATATTTCATTCCCCGTCTTAACCATTCAAGAATAAATTTCTTTGATGATTAAAAATAATGTTTAAAATCATAATATAATTATGTATATGAATCAAATATATCCTATCCATAAAAAATAGAACTTACATAACAAAACATATAAAGGTAAACGAATCAGTTGACATCCTAAACAATGATACGAATGCAATATTATTAACAACGAAATAGTAAAGGATAATATATGATATTATATTTATGTATGTAGTTCTTGTATAATTTAATAACAATGATATCACCACTCTAATGGGACATGTTTATCATCCACATTCGTGTTTTTTAAAAACGTATTTAAAAACATTTTTTCTATTTACTTGACAATAGGATAAAGTCATTTATACCCTTGGTTGACTTTTTACAAAATGGATTGAATGGAATCATTCCATCACATTCAAAACAAGGTACTCTATGAGGTTTTTGAAAAAAATAAGGAAATAATATTATTTAACTTATACATTGGGTGCAGATATTTTCCATTGTTATGTCACCTTCAAAAATTCCCTTACAAGCTTATAAAAACATTTTTAAAATAAATGTTCTCTTTAATTTTGAATGATTTCAATGTGGAAAGAAATATTTCACTCAAATCATTTTTTGGATTGATTTCGTCTATTCCAACATCCTTTGTTGGATTTTACATTTGTTTAATGATGATTTAATGTGATACAATATTCCAAATTGTATTGAAGGTTTTGTGATATGTTTGAATGTGGATGTGTAATTTTTATACCATTCATGGTTTGTGGTTAAAGTTTTTACATTTCATATGCTAGTTTTAATACGAATGTTTATATTATGTTCCAACTATTTCATACGAGGAATGTAATTGACTTTGTAAGTGACGGGTGAAGCACTCTATAGCTCCTCAATGCATCGGTAGGTCTCATGGGATAAACTAGTGTCTTTGAACAAGGCTATGAAAAAATTTTCTTTGTAGTCTTGGCACAAGTCCTTGACTATGTGGTTATGAAGTCTGGCATTATTGATTCCATCATTATGAAATCAGCTATTGATATTACATGTTATTATTATACTAGTAGAATATCCATGTGAGTAAATAAATGGAATTATTTGATTTATATTTTTCATATTATGCTAATTTTTATGTTTCAAAGGATTATGATTTTTCCTTATACATGGACTTAGTTTTTATGATTATTTAAGAAGGTTTCTGCTATATTGTTATCATTACTAGTCATCTGAGCTCACTCCTTTCTTATGTTTTATTTCTCCTAGAATGAAAAGTAGAATACTATGATTGACCTATATGAATTGGCTATGGTATATGAGTGGGTTCAAAAGGGGACACAATTTGGTTGTTTTACATTTCTTAATATAATATAAAAATTATGTATGTATCTAGTACTTACAAGACTACTAAATTGATAGATCATTCAGAATTGATCCCTTGTGATCATGTCAATGTTATGTAATAACGAACCAAATCTACGTAACTAGTGTCGGGGCATTACAGTTGGTATCATAAGAAGTTTAGTACAATTCTTGGAAACCATATGTAGAAGAAATCTCATTAGAGAACATAAACCTAAGATTGACTTTTACGATTAGTATAGAATAACTTCCTATAAATTTGGAAATGTAGAGATTTTGTGAATTTTCAATGAAATGCATCCCTGTTTGTATACGAGCAGGTAGAGGCGGCTCTGGTAAAGATGTACCTAGGAGTGAAAACTCCAACAAGGAGTTTTAGGCTTGACCTAGGGTATCCTAGTATAAGACAACGAGCCTTTCTGCACTCTTGGTAACGAAAATCCCAGGGGATATTCTTAGGATAATTTACATTTTCATTATAAACAATTATGAAGGATTTGTGATTAAATAATTCCCCAATGAAAACATTTTTTATGATTAAGGAATATATACATAAACTACTAAATTTATGTTATGTATTTTACAAGTTTAGAATTATGAATTGCGATTCATAAACTAATATAGTGTATGTCTTTGTTTAGAAATGGAGCCTTGTGGAAGGAATGAAAACTGTATCAACACAAGTAATCCATGTAGCGTATTCCATCCTACTCAAGAAAATTATATTAGATATATTGATACAACTGATGTTGAACAACTTATAACCATATTAGAAAGACTCACTCAGGTTATGAATAATAACTTTACGTTTATAGAGAACCCTGATCCACAACATAGAGGATCAATTTTAGGCTGATTCATGAGAAAAAAACCCCACAACATATAATGGGACTAAAAATCCATTTGTAGTTGATAAATAGAAAATTTCATTAAAGAAAATATTTCATGCTTTGGGGAGTAGCGAAAAATAAAAGCTTGTTATGCTAGTATATCGCCTCACAGGAGATGCAGATCAATGGTGGTCATTGATTCAACACAAAAAGGAGGATGATAAATTATCAAATATGTAATGGAGGGAGTTTAAATATATTTTCATATTAAAATAAATTCCCCATGAACATCGAGAAGATATAGAAAGACAATTTCTGAGTCTAAGCCAAGAGAAGGATGAGAATGTTATAAATTATGAGCCTAACATTACATGGTCAGTAAGGAATGCTGTAGATTGTACACAAAACCCAAGGAGTAAGATTGATCGATTATTTTATGGGTTTAAACAATTTCTTTATCGAGCATTATTCTCATAATCCTCCTCATTATACGAAGAGACAATCTTCTCTACTATCAAGATAGGAAAGGAATTCTCTATGTCTTATGACATTAAAGTAAAGAAAGAGAAGAAGAGAACAGTGGAAAAAGAGATAGATAAAGGGAAAAGGGGAAGGAATGATTTTCTCTTATGAGATAATTGTGGGAAGAAACATCCCTGTACTTGCCTAAAAGTAATTGGATTTTTTACAAATGTGTAGAAAAATGTCACTAGGCTCATGATTGTATGGTAATAATCTATCAATGTTGAATGATACAATCGTAGATAAATGGAGAATCATGAAAATGAATGTACTAAGAACCAAGGAAACATACCTTAGAAAGGCCAAGGGATTAAGGAATAGATTATGTTGTTACTACAGTTGAGGTGGAATAATTAATGTATTTGTGTTTTTGGATTCACGAATTATATTCTGGTTGTAAGAAGAATGTGATATATATAAGGATTGTACTATATTACTTTTTTCATTATGGTTTTAATATGGTTAAGGTAATCATATTTTCAGTATATTACAATAAGAGAAACTTTACATTATTTGGAGAATCTCATGTAACAATTAATTTTGGAATTTAGAGACCTTTTAGAGAGAGTTTGGACAGAAGTATTTTGGATAACTATTAAGGTTGGAATAGATTAAGTTGAACTTTGGATGGTATTGTGTAAGGTTAAAACATTTCATAAGAATATTTTTGTAATATTATAATAATATAGTTTATGAAAAAGGAAAACCTATAGGTCTGGTGATAACCCATCGCGTCGGATAAAGCTGCAGGAATCAAACCCCCAACCAAAGTGCGAGAAGGCTTTATCACCTACCACTAGACGACATGAATTTACTAGTTATTATAAATTATTTTTCTTCATGGTAGATTTTTTAACATTATAAGATTAATATAAATTCAATATTCTGACTTATATTATCTTTTTGAGTGAAAGATGAGTTTGTGGTAGAAATTAGTTGATAGATGGATCTATACTTGTCAAGTATTATTTTTTTCATCTTATCCAATGAATAATTTAATTCTTAAACTCTAGAGAAGGGATATTAAGACCAAAAATATTTAATCCTAATACCTTATGTTCATTTTGAACTGATAATATTTTAAATCCTCATAGATTTATGGCCTTGAGGACCTCAATATTTTATTTATTGTTCACTTTTTTGTGATTGATGATCTCAACCACTCCCTATAAATATTTACGGTTTTCTCCAATTATGTGTCGATATATTTCCACCAATGTTCTCTTCTTGAAGATAATTATTTGGTGATGACTGTTTCATTTACCTTTTCATCTTATGAAGACTAAATTTTATTAAACCTATTTCCGATGTGGGTTTTCTTTAAAGGTATTTTCTAATTTTAATCTTTTATTTTCGCAGAACAATTTCAAATTATGAGGATACAATTTATTAAAGGATCGGAGAATGTAACACCCTATGATTTCATATTACATTATCTCAATAAATTAATTTAATTTCTTATATTGCATGCATAACTATGTTGGATTGTGTTATATGCAAGATTATGTTTCTGCGAAACAACACTTTGGTATTTTAATTATTTAAATGACATATTTTTTTATAAATTAAATATTATAAAATGAAAAGTAAAAAATATATTTTAAATTTTATTTATAACGTTTCAACATAAATAGAAAATATTTATAATGAAATTTATAAGTTTTGTTAAAACATTTATATATTTATAAACAATATTTTCTTAAAAGAACTACTATTTAAGTCATTTTCTGAAGAGTAATAAAATTAATTTTAGACACTCCTAAAAATCTAATTTTGTGAATAGATTTAATTTCTATTTTGGACTATCAAAATTATCTTAGGGTTTATTTTTGGTAATTTTATGATTACTTTCATATTTTGATGAATAGTGAAAAATACTTAATTTTAATTGGAAACAACTTTTATTAATTGAAATAATTTATAGTGAAAAATTATACATTTGAGTCGTTTTAAAGTATCATTAGACTATATTTTTATCATTTAATATAATTTAGGAAATTGTATTTAATTTCATATTTAAATTTTATATAAACAAATTTCAATCTTTTGATATTTTTTATTTCTTAAAACCCCAATTTTTTTGTTTTGACTACAGAAATTAATTTTAAATTAATTTCTGCATCTTCTGTGTTTTGAATTTGAAAAAATGGGTTACATATTTGGATACAGGTGGTCCGAAATTTGTAAATAGGTAGCTTTTATTTTTATACATTATGAATTGTAACTTCAATAAATATTTTATTTCCCATCGTTAAAGTGAAAATCCGGTAAAAATGGTAAAAAATAAAATTCTAATAAAATCAAATTACCCTATCATGTGAAATGAACCTATTTAATGATACATTTACGACGATGGGAATCCTTGGGTCGATTTTGAGACCCTATGGAGCCACTTGTAAGTCAAAATGACACTTTATAAAAATTAATTTCAATATAAGAAAAATGTAACATAAATATATATCTTTTAGTAAAACAATTTTTATATGAGGTTATATAATTAATCTCTTTGACTATAAAAAATCATTGTAATTATAATAAGATATCATACGTCATGGTATTTTATTTATAATTTTTAGACATAAAATAAATATATTTATTAATGACAGAATAATGATGTAGTGTTTTCCTTATTAATCAAAGAATCAAATAAATGATATTATAAAAATGAAAATAAAAATTATTTTAATGTTGTGATGCCATAAACGGTTTTTTAAGAGAATATCACATGTCATGGTTTATGAAATTTGTTTTTTATAAGTAATCAAGTTGTTATTACTTTCAAAAAAACAAATACTAAAGGTTTTCAAAATTGACATAAATGATTATTTAAAACCAATAAAATTTTATTAAATTATATAATAGTCCTAAAAATATAAGGTTATAAAAAATGACTTACATAATTATATATATACCATTAATGAAGCAATTTGGGTTCTCTTGGAATTTTATAGTAATTTTTTAATCCTTCTAATATAAAAATACAAGTAGACATTGTAAAAGATAAACTATTTAATCAAGAGTTAATTCTAAAAGATAAGGTTTATATGGTTCTCTAAAACTGTATAAAACCTATTGGTTGAGTGGATTTCTACCCATAACCACCTTATCCTTGAAATAATATTTATTATCTATTAGAAACCTATAATTATTTCATAATAAAATAATATTTCCAGCTTTTCCTAAGGTTCCCCTCACCTGTATTATAAATGGGTACTTCCCTTTATCTTTATTTCACACCAACAAATCCATTTTTATTGGACAAAACATGCTATAATCTCCTCCCAAATACCCTAATTTAATCCTAGAGGACTTAATTTGAAGATAAAACCATCCTAATGAGACATTTTGTTCAAATAAAAAAGAAACACCAGAAGAACATGTAATTGTTTAATCACCTATTTCAAGTTATTTTCTTCTTCCACTTCGTATTTCATTATTGTTTCGATACTAAAATAATAACTCCTATAAAATCTATATACTAGGATGTTATTATAAATATTTTACCACCATAATCATTATTCTATCCATCCTATGAATGACAAAAACATCATATGTGCGTATGTACGACTTACCATCTCCACGTCGTGGTGTAGTCTGTCATTCAACACTTAATTATTTGTATGGGTATAATAATGAGTAAAATTGATATCAATAATAAATATAAAATTTTAATTACTATTTATATATAATATACCATCAAAATATATATTATTTTACCATCAATAGAATGATATATTCGCTTGTGCTAAATACAGATTACCGTCTCCACGTCGTGGTGAAGTTTGTTATTCAACACTTAATTATTTTGATGGGTATAATAATGAGTAAATTTGATTTAAATAATAAATATAACATATTAAATATTCTTTATATATAATATAACATCCCATTAAAAAATATTTCACCATCAATAGAGTGATATCGTCGCTCGTGCGTACGTACGGCTTACCGTCTACATGACGTGATGAGATTCATTTATACTTTCACCATTCAAATATGACTATAAAAAATATATATTATTAATAAGTATGTAATATATGAAATAATAATTCTAGTTGATATATATATATCATTCACTTACATCCATTCAACACAGTATGAAAATGGAAATAGTTTTTATTCGTATGTACAACCTACCGTCTCCATAAACCATGTCATCCATTTCATATATATATATATTATAGATATTTATATTATGAATATATATGATACATAAATAAATTTTTTATATTTTTGAAGAAATTAAAAAATTATATAGGTGATATGAACAATAATAACAAGTTAAAACACACATAATAAAGGAAGCGATTATTACCCGAACTGTTATTTTAACATAGAAATATTTATTAAATGGGTAGTATAAAACCGTAAATTAATCATGTATGATATCATAAATATGAATATGGTTCTGGTATAATTTAATAACATTCTATGTTTTTTATATAAGAGGTTAAATGTACCTTTTACCGAAGGAAAGTACAAAGTAAGGGTTAATTCCTTAATCTCATTATTATCTGAGATTGTTTATATGTATATATTTACTGGGACATATTTATCATCCATGTCCATGTTTTACAAAACTATTTTCCAAAGAAATATTTTAAGGTTTTATGGATGAAACTCTTCTACCAGATAATCATTTTAAATGTTTTAATGATTTAATTTTCTAAATATATTTAAATAATGTACGTGTTTTCAAAATGATTTTAAGGATTTATTCATATGGAAATATTTTTTAAAATGTTTATTACTTTCAACATATTCAAAGTGGTATGGGACACTTTTATTTAAAAATATATTATAAATGACATCCTTTATAAATTTTGAGTCTTCTAAATGATATCATGAAATAAATATATTTCTCTCAATGGATTTTACTGATTATTTTCAACTATATCAACATCCTTTTTTGATACAATTTATAATTGAGGTTGATTTATTATAAAAACAATATTCAATATTGTATTAAATGAGTTATAATATGTTTGACAGTGAATGTGCTATTTTTATACCATTCATGATTTACGAATAAAGTATTGACATTTCGTATGATACTATTAATGTGAATGTTTATGTTATATTTCAACATTTTCATATGAGGAATGCATTGGAATTAGTAAGTGATGGGTGGAGCATTCTATAGATCATTGATGCATTGGTTGGTCTCACAAGACAAACTATTGTCTTGGAACAAGGCCGTGACAAAATTTATATTTAGGGTCTTGTCAGAAGTACTTGACATTGTGGTTTAGATGAACTACATTATGAATTCCATCATTATGGGAATAGTTATTATTGTTACATGTGATTATTAAACTAGTAGATTGTCTATGTGAATATGTAAATTGAATTATTGTATTTATCTTTTCCATATTATGCTGAAGATTATGTTTAAATGGTTTGTGTTTCATATTTATACCTTGCCATAAATGTTTATTTTTATTTATGATAGCTTTCACTATATTATTTATCCTTATTGAGCATCTGAGCTCACCATTATGTTTTATTTTCCCCAGGATTCCATGAAGTATATTATGATTTATATTAAGGTTTAAGAAAATGGAATAATGGAATTCTCAATAGAATTATTTATGACGTGTTTTATGTTAGAAATTGTAATGTAAAGTTCATGTATGTAATATATTTTCCATGACTACTAAAATGACAAGTCCTTCGAAAATTGATTCATTGTAATCATGATAATGTATTAAAATAATGCACTGGATCTGGGTAACTGGGGTCGGGGCGTCAAAATTGGTATTAGAATATGTTTAACGACAAACATGGAAATAGATTTAGATAAACACTGATTAAGAAATAGTACTGGAAATATGATCTATACAAATGGTTTTGGCCAAACCATTGGTATAGTTCACTAATTTGGACCTATACCAACTCATTGACCAAAACCGTTTGTATAGGTCACTTATATGGACCTATACCAACAGTTTTGGACAAACCGTTGGTATAGGGGGACCTATACCGATGGTTTGGCCAAACTATTGGTATAAGGTCTCTATAATGGACCTATACCAACAGTTTGGCCAAAACCGTTGGTATAAGTACATTATAGAGACCATATTCCAATGGTTTGGACAAACCATTGTTATAGGTCCCCCCCTATACCAGCGGTATGTACAAAACCATTGGTATTGGTCCCAATATCATTGAACCAATACCAACGGTTCTCAAAATTGTTGGAATAGGTCTATAACTACGGTTTTGAGAACCGTCGGTCTATGTACATGTATTTTTAATAGAATCTTCTTAAAAAGGGCATTAAATAAATCAAAATTTAAAATAATTATGATAATATATATATATATTTATGAAATTATTTTCACAAAAGGAAGGTTAGGATAGAGGTTAGGTCATTAAATCACAATTGGGAGGTGCTGGGATCAAAACTAACCGGATCATTAATTTTGGAATTATATATACCAATGGTTTTGTAGAACCATTGGTATAGATTTTCATATTACCTATACCAACAGTTTTCAAAACCGTTGGAATAGGTCTATACCAATGGTTTTCCCAAAACCATTGGCATAGATCAATCCCCAAGGCTTACATGGAAATGGTTCTCCAAACCATTAGTATAGGCTATACCAATGGTTTGGATGCCTATACCTATAGTTCCAAACCATTGGAATAGGGTATTTCTCTAGTAGTTGAACGTCACCCAAAGATATTATTTGTGGATTAGTATATAAGAACATCCAATTTTTTGGTAATATAGATATCATGTGGCTTTTCTAAGTAATACATCCATGTTTAGATACTACAAGTGGATGTGGTTCTGGCACAGATGTACCTAAGAGTGAAAACTCTGACAAGGTGTTTTGGGCTTGACCCGAGGTATCCTGGTACCTGACGACATGCATTACTATGCACCTGGTTTGACACTCTGAGCCGATATCCTTAGTATAATTCACATTTTCATTACAACCCATTATTAAGGATTTATAAGTAAATTTGTTCGTAGAGAAACCAATTTTATAATTATGAGACTAGATGCTTGTAAATCATCAATTAATCCTGATAATTTATATTGTTTCTTGATTATAAATTTGGATAGGATCTAACCTAGTGTATGTCTCCATTTATAAATGGAGCCCAATATAAGAAATGAGTACTCCATCAATATGTATTATCCAAAGAATAATAAGAATTATATCCTTCATGGTCATAAGGAAACATTTAGAATGGAAATAGTCTCCCACGTATCTTCATCATATGAAGAAATAATATCATGTGTTAAGAAGATAATTAAATAATTCTATGAGTCCTATGGCTTTTAAGGGAAGAAATAAAAGAATAGGATGGAGAAAAAAGATAGAAAAATGGATGAATGGAAATGTGGATTTTCCCACATCTGATAATTATAGAAAGAATCACCTTGGTTAATTCTTGAAGGGAATGAGAGTATGTTATATGTGTAGAGAAAAAGGACACCACATTCATTATTGAAAGGGTAAGAAAATGGTTTCAAATGTATCAATATTCATTTAAAAGGTGTTGGGACAATACGTGAATCAGTTTCCAAATCATCAACATATGCCCCAAATTATGACACTGGATTATAATAATGTTATGATATTATCATAGATGAATAGGAATGGCTAGTTTTTTATGTTGTTATTAATGAATTATGTCATTTGAGCGTTGTATCGACGATGTAATGGTTATATGATTTGTGGAAATAAATAAGGATTGTACTGTAGTTCTATTTCATTGAGGATCTGAGATTATATGATTATAAGAAAGGAGACTCAATAGAAAGTTATACTTTTTGGAAAATACAATGTTGAAGGAAAGATAAACCTTAATATGGTTTTGATACTTGGGTAGTGA
This sequence comes from Viscum album, assembly GCA_963277665.1. Classification (NCBI taxonomy): domain Eukaryota; kingdom Viridiplantae; phylum Streptophyta; class Magnoliopsida; order Santalales; family Viscaceae; genus Viscum; species Viscum album. Next base: position 403,261,919 of record OY728137.1, on the reverse strand, counting down.
TTTTGGAACAATATATGATTGATTTGGATAAATTATATTGGATATTTAGGACTAACTTGAAACAGAAAAATTATTTTTATATTCCATCATTATTTGAGTTTACAACATTTTGGGATTTAAGGAGTATATCCAGTATTCTTTGGTTTACTAAAATAATAAAAACGTACATACATATTCAAATAAAGTTTTTTGGTAATTCAGGTTATTACCATGTTTTAATAAAAAACATGATAAAGGTACTCACAGGTTGAGGTTCATTTTTTTATGTTGACCTTCCTTATAAATTTTTGGAATATGAGTTTGGAAACATGTATTTTGGACAAGTCTAAAGGTTGGAATTGAGTAAGTCGAACACTTGTTTTTTTGTAAGAGGTTAAAGTATGATTTGATGGATACTTTGACCTAACCTTTTTGTTTTCAGTAAGAATTTATGGAGTTAAGGGAATAATTATAGACCTTATTATTTTTCAAATAATATTCAGGTGTAAAAAAATATTTTTTTGAACATTCATTTTCGAGTTTAAAGGATGAAGTCAATGTTGATCAAAGCACAATCAAATGAGGAGATAATGATTACGACAGGTAATGAAATCAAGTATGTTATCTTGTGTTCTTGCCATTATAGTATATTAATCACTCCACTTTAAAAAAGTATCTAGAAAAATTTTCTAACCTAATTCCTTAGGTTTTGTTGAACTGGTGATACTTATAATTATCATAGATTGATGGATTTGAGGCCATCAATTTTAATTTTATTGTTAACTTGTTTGTAATTGATGAACTCAATAACTCCCTATAAATATTTACATTTTTCATCTAATTATGTGTCTTTAATTACCACCATTGTTCTTCTATTCTAAATCTTAATTTGGTGATGACTTTTTCATTTCTCTTTCCCTTTTATTAAGAATAAATTTTAGTAACCCTATTTCCGATGTGGGTTTTCTACAATGGTATTTTCTATTTTAAACCTTTTATTTTTGAAGAACTATTTCAAACTGTGAGGATGAAATTTATTGAATTTGGGGAGAATGTAACACCTCAGGATTTCATAATACATTATCTCTTTAAAGCAATTCAATAGCATGCACCACACACAACACTGAGTTCGAGCAAACCATGACTTACCAAACTAGCCGTTTAAAAACGGTTATGAATAGTATTAACTAAATTTATAATTTTATACACTCCATATAATTTTAACATCCATATTATGTGTTTTTAGACCTAATATAATAAAAAATTCAATTTTTTTCAATAAAATATGTGTTTTTTAAAAAACGAAATTTTTCCGCCTTTTAATGGAGAACCCTTTTTAAATATAATATTTCAAAATTTTATATATTAAATTTTAATAAATAAACTTCTTATTTATAAGTGGGATAAAAAAATTTATTTTGGATAAAATTTTGGTTTTTTTCTGATAACAATCATATTTTGATGAATACTGAAAAACACTAAATTTTAATTAAAAACATCTTTTTGAATCGTAATATTTTATAGTGTGAATTTATAAATTTGAGTTGTTTTAAAGTATCATTATATTATGTTTTTATCATTTAAAATAATTTATGTCATTGGATGAAATTTCACATTTAAATTGTACATAAACACATGTCAGTCTTTTTGTAGTTTTTACTTCCTAAAAACCAGCATTTTGATTTTAACAACTGGAATTGATTAAAAATTACTGAAGGAAACTTCTATGTTTTGAATTAGTATAAATTGAAATCATTTTTGAATTTATAATATCAAAATTATCTTTGGGTGAATTTTTTGAATTTTTCGGAAAACACTGAATTTTTGATGAATAGTGAAAAACACGAAGTTGTAGATAAAAACAGACTTTTTCATTTAAATAATTATTAAAAAATTTCTTAAAGAAAATAAGATTAATCATACATATATTAGTATAATTTATGTAATTGGAGTAATTTTATAATAATATTAGATATATTAAATTTAATTGAAACTTTTAACATCTATTTACCCACCTTCTCGGAAAAATTACCAACCTTCTAGGCAAATTTGCAAAATTACATAAAACGTAAATTTAAAACTTTTGTGATTTGAATTTAAAAAATCATAGAGACCTGGTTGACATAATTAAGTAAAATTGGGTTCAATAGGATGAAAATAATTTTTTTTAATCGTAATTTTTGAATTTTATTTACCAGGGTAAAATGTATATTAGGTAATTAAAGGTAAAGATAACATTAAAATTATCCCAACACATGTAATAGTTCTATTTGATAAGTTTATTTCGAGAAAAATCAATATTAGAACCAAAATAATATCCTTTTGATCCAATTTGGTAAGATTATGACATTTATTATATTATATTTAAATAAGAGTTAAAATAATTAAATTCAATGTTTAATAAATAATCTAATTTTAATATAGGGTTACAGAGAAGATAAATTCAACTATAAATATTAATTAGAAATATATAAATATTTACTATATCATGGTATTTTATTTATGTATTTTAGATATTAAATGATTAAATTTATTTATGACGCAATGATGAATAAGTTATAAACTCATTAAAGAATGATTAAAAAAATGATATTATAAATATAATAATAAATGTAAATTGAGACTTTTTATGCCAAAAACGAATTTTTTAGGTGAATATGACATGTTATGGTTGATTTAATGTGTTTGATTCAAACGATACAACTTTTTATGACTTTAAAAATACCAAATACTAAATATTTTCAAATTTGACATAAATGAGTTTTTAAAACAAATACTATATTATTAAATGATAAACTATTCCTAAAAATATAAGGTTCGGCCAAAGGACCTATATAATGATATATATTTCATTAATTAACCAATTTAGATTCTCATGTAGTTTTATAGTATGTTTATTAACCATGTATTATATTAATACAAGAAGATATGGTAAAAGTTAAACTATTTAATAAAGGGTTTAATATAAAAGATAAGGTTAATATGGAAACCTAAACTTTTATAAAACCTATTGGTTGAGAATATTTAGTCCCATACCCAACTTATAATTGTAATAAATCAATTTGGAGTTTTTATTATCTGAATATATTTTTAGAATAATTTAATATTTCATGCTTTTCCAAAACTTTCCCTTACCTCTCTTATAAAAGGGTACTTACCCATCTATCAAATTCACACCTCCAAATCCATTTTACTAGTCCAAAATCTACTCAAATATCCTCCCAACTAACATTAATTCAACTTATAGGCCTTATATTTATAAAAAATCCAACCTATGGAGCCCTTTTGTTCAAATCAAAAGGAAACACCCAAAGAAGAGGTAATTATTTCATCACCTCTTTCAATGTTATTTTCTTCTTCTAATTCATCTTTCTTTATTGTTTACATACCAAAATAGTAACTCTAGAAACTTCTATATTTTGTGATTTTATTTTAAATATGGTAAAACCATATTAATTATTATATCCATCCTATGAATGAAAATGCCACCATACGTACTTACGTACGGATTACCGTCTCCACGTCGTGGTGTAGTATGTTTTTCAACACTTCATTATTTTGATGGCTATAATAATGAATATAATTGATATAAATAATAAATATAAAATTTTAGTTATTCTTTATATATAATATATCAACCAATTTCATATTATTTCACCATCAATAGACTGGTATCATCGCTCGTGCGTATGTACAACTTATCGTCTCCACGACGCGATGAGATTCATTTCCACGTTCACCATACAACGATGATTATAAAAAATAAATATTATTAATAAGTATTTAATATATTAAATAATTATTATACTAGATATATATATTTATTTATTTATTTACATATATCTCATTTACTTACTTCTGTTTAATACGATATGAAAACAGAAACAACGTTTATGCATACATACGACCTACCATCTCCATAAACAGTGTTTTGCATTTAATTACCAATATATTATACATTCATATATTATCAATATATAAGATACATAAATAATGTTTTATATTCTGGAATCTGTTTAAATCATGATATATTTGATATGATCAAGAATACATGTTAAAACACGTATGATAAAGAAAGAAATTATTACCCGGAATGTTATTTTAACATATAAATTATTATTAATTGGGTAGTATAAAGCCATAAATAAATCAAGTATGATATCATAAATATGAATATTGTTCTATTATAATATAATAACATACTATGGTCATTATACATGAGGTTAAACACACCCTTAACCAAAAGAAAGTACAAGGTAAGGGTTATTTCCTCAATCTCATTATTATCTGAGATTGTTTATGTGTAAGTATTTAATGGGATATATTTATCATTAATACCCATATATCATAAACATATTTTCAAAAGGAATGTTTTGGGGTTTTATGGGGGTAAATTTAACTATATTATAATTTTAAATGTTTTAAATATTGATATTTCTAAATCTTTTTAATTAATGTCTCTGTTTTCAAAATTATTTTAAGGATTTATTTATATTGACATGAATGTTTTGAAATGATAATTCTTTTCAAAAATTTCAATGTGGTATGGGACAATTTGATTCAAAAATATTTTTTAAATTACTTCCTTAACAAATGTATGAAATTTAAATGATTTCAAAAAAGGGATATTTCTCTCAAATAGTTTTACTGATCATTTTCAACTATGTCAACATGTTTTTTTGGATATTATTCTTGATTGAGGTTGATTTATAATAATAAAATCTTCCATATTGTATTGAATTAGTTATGATATATTTTACAATGGATGTCCTATTTTTATAGTATTCATGGTTTATGGTTAAAGTATTGACATTTACTATGAAATTTTTAATACAAATATTTATTTTATATTTCAACATTTTCATATGAGGAATGAATTGGACTTAGTAAATGATGGGTGGAGCCCACTACAGATCCTCAGGGAATTGGTAGGTCTCAACAGACAATCTAGTGTCTAGGCACAAGATCTTCACAAAATTTTTATTTGTAGTCTTATCATGAGGCATAGACTTTGTGGTTAGGATGTTCACCATTATGCATTCTCTCATTATGAAATTTTTCATTTCTTGTGATTATTTGGCTAGTAGAATATCTATGTGCATCTTTATATGGTAATGTTTGTTTTATTTTGGCCATATTATGTTAATCATTATGATTAAAATGGTTTTTTGTCACACATGTATCTTTATATGTTTATAGATTCCACTAAATTTTTTACCATTACAGAGCATATGAGCTCACCACTTTCTTGTGTTTTATTTTCCTAGGATTCCAAGACGTGTGTATTGATTAATATGGAAGGTTATTCTAAGGGAATAATGGGATTCTCAAAGGATTATTTATGATGTTTTGTATGTAAAAAAGTGTAATGTAATATTCATGTATGTAATCTATATTTCAAGATTACTAAACTAATCGGTCCTTCAGGACTTGATTTCATGTAATCATGTTAATGTATTAAAATAATGCATCGGCTCCAGGAAACAGGGGTTGGGGAATTATAGTTGGTATCAGAGGATTTTTAGTTCAAAACATGGAAATTATATTTAAAAAAACTCTAATTAGATAACATTACCCTAAGATAAACTTTGAGGATTAGTAAAGAAGAACTTCCAAAAATTTGGGTAACGTAGTGATTTTGTGAATTTTCCAAGAAATACATCCCTGTCTGGATACAAATGGTAGAGGAGGCTGTAGAACAAATGTATCTAGGGGGAAAACCAGAAAACACTGCTTTGATCTAGACTCCAACGGGAACTGGGGCACGACAATGGGCCTTACAAAACTCTTGGTTATTACACTCTCGAGGGATATGCTTATGATTTGATCTAAACTACTGTATGTTTCCATTTAGAAATGGAACCTAGTATAAGGAATGAGAATTCTATAAATACACATGATAACAAGAGTAAGAAGGTTCATATCATTCCTGGTCTTAGGCCAACATTTAGACGATATATAGTCTTCCATGTATTCTCATCATATGAAAAATAATATTGTGTGTTAATACGATAAGTAATGAATTATATAAGTCCTATGTCTTTTAAGGGAATAAATAGAAGAAGATAATGGGTGAGAAAAAGATAGATAAAGGGAATAAGGGAATGAAGGATTATCCCACATGTGATCACATTGGAATGAATCACCTTGGTAAATACTTGAATGGAATGGGAGTTTGATATATGTGTGGTAAAAAGGACACCATGTATGTGATTTTAATGGTAAGAAAAAGGATTAAAATTTAAAATTATTCATCTGCAAGGAGTTGGGACACTACACTAATCAATGTTCAAATCATCATAGTATACCCCAAATATTGAAATTTGATAATAATAATGTTATAATACTACCAAATATGAAGTGGAATGATTAGTGTTCTTATTTGTTATAGAATTATTGTGCCATTTGAGTATTGTATTAATGATGTAAAATTTATAAGAATTATAGAGTATATAAGAATTTTACTGCATCACTATTTCATTAATGATTTAGTATTGTATATTACCATGTAATGTTACACAGTTTCAAGTAAAACATTTTGGAAGATATATTCTTGGGTGGAAGTATAAACATTAATATATTTCTGAAAATGAGATGATGATTTTGGAATAATATATAATTGATTTGGATAAATTATATTTTATATTATTGACTACCTTTGAACTAATTAATATTTTGTTTACTCCATCATTGATTAATTTTATAACATTTTTTGATTTAAGTAGTATATATGGAATTTAATAAGAAATATGGGAGCCTGAACGTATTCAATATGGTTTTATGGTAATTTAGGGTGTTTACATGTTTTAAGAAAATAAAAGATGCTGGTATTCACATGTTATTATGTGGAAAAAATGGATTATAATTATGTTTAACTTCCATATAAATTTTTAGAATGTCAGGAACCGTCCTCGGGTCCCGTGCCGTGACTAATCCAAGTACGCCTTCCATAGACCAGGGGCTGTCGACTAGCACAAAAGGCGTAAATCCTGATAAAAGGGAAGGCATTTCCTTTATACAAGTAAACGAACACAACAAAGTATGCAAGCTGAAATAAAAACTAAGTAATGTGATTACAAAAGTAGGTGGTGGAAAGTAAATGGGTGAAATAAAAACCCAACTGAAAGTACAGTACAACTGAGAAAGAAAGTACAACAACAGAAAAGTAAAGCAGCTCCGACCAAGTCTTCCTCCAACAATCCCACCTGAAGGGTGGGTACAGATCATCTCCTCAGCTCCTCGAGTCCATCCGTCCGCTTCGTGTACATCCTGCCTGATAGTCCACCTCCGGATACCATTCCGCTCCATGAGCCTCAACCACGATCAACACTGTCCTTCTTCTAAAACCAACACTGCGTTGTGTGGGAATAGCCCGTGCAAGGGTGTGTATACGATACATAGTAGGGACACCGAGACCCCCAAAGGACTCCCAGAATCCATAGAGGATAAACCACAAAGGAATGATACAAACACGAAGTGTTAACAAACTCTACTTAGGTATATTCCCATAAATATACCTAAGTCATCAATTCCAGTTCGGCTCTAACTCACAAGCCTAAGTACAACCCAGTCCACACAGGAAAGAAGCCAATCACACCGATGATAATGATTGAAGATCAAGAATTAGATCACACAGGTATACTACTCACGAAGAGGGGTGGAGATGATAGATGTAGCTTCTGAATCATCTCCCCTTCCGAACCCACGTAGGATCCAAGTATAGAAGTTGTCGCTGCCAAACCCACGTAGGATCCAAGTACAGTAACCATGGCTGCCGAACCAACAAAGGATCCAAGTATAGTCGTCATCACTGACGAACCCACGGAGGATCCAAGTACAGTCTTCTTCACTTCCAAACCCACATAGGATCCAAGTACAATCGTCATCATCATCGAAACCATGGAGGATCCCAGCACGGTAGTCGTCGCAGTCGCAACCAACTCTAGGGTTCCCGCACACAGTATACTTGATTCTGTGAGGGTCTGCTCCTCGAGTCAAAGGGGTTGATACATTATCCATTATGAAGACCATATTTGATGTATCCTGTAGTTCTATCCCACATCATAGGGGAAAACAAAGAAAAACGTGCCCAAGACATTGAGTACAAGACAACCAAGTCATTTTCCAAAAAAGTACACGACGTGTTGGTATGGTTACATGCCTGTATTTAGACCTCGGGTACTGCTCGTGTCCCCCAGACCATGACTAAGGGATGTTCATGTAAAAAGTATGTACATGGATTGTGGTATGGTAACACACCGTGTCTTCAGTCCATGGGTACTGTCTGTTTACCATAACCTGTGTCAAAGGGTTTTTCATGAAAAAAGTATGTACACGGCGTGTGGTATGGTTACACGCCGTGTCCAAACTTCTCGGGTCGGCTCCGTGGATGCTGTCCATGCCTAGCCGTGTGGTGGAGTACATGCTAGGGTACTCCACCCTGTGTGTGTGTATTCCCAAAAGACACTCTGATTCATCACGAAGCTACTTCTGCCATGGTTAAGGAAGTACACGCTGTGCCTCTAAGCCATGTGTTGCTATCCATGTCTGTGTATTTTCCCCGAATACACGCCATGTCCATTAATGTCTCCTCTATCAAACTGTGTGGAGATTACACACTGTGTGTCTAGAGTCACACGCCATGTGTTACTTTTCTAACGTCTGAAATGGAAGCCACAATATTCTTTTACTACACGGTGTGTGCTTCTGGAGGACACGCCATGTATTCTGGAATTTTCCAAATACGACGCCTTTGACCAGCATTCTTCCCGAGGTGTCTGTTCTTCGTTCCAGTGATCCGATTTCTATGAAACATCCGCTTCTAGGTCACCCCGATTCTCTAAGTCCATTTATGATGTTGTTGGGCCTCCAATCGGCTCCGAAAAAATAACTTGATTCACCTCTCAAGAACAGTTGAAGGTCTCCACTTATTCACAATAACAGTGGAGGAATTAGACCGTGTTAGTTTCGTCTGGTCCCTTCTGCATTAGTCTGATAACAAGTCGTTTAACAGGAATGACAACATGGAAGGAAAACCAATATTTCTCAATCCAAAACACACCCCTACCTCAAAAAAATATGATGAGCATTGGAGTCATGGGATGAGGATCCGTAGACGTAGTCAGAGTGCGTCCGTGGTGGAAGCGGCGTCTCCTCACTTGTCACAGAGAAAATAATGGAAAGGCACATCGTCTCTCCTTGTGATGACGGTTTTCTTCGAAGAGGTTATGTTCTTCGCGGGAGGATAAAGTTCTTAACAGCAGCCAGAGTTCTTCCAAACCTCCTCACACAACAATTCTCACCCCAAAATAAAATAAGGCTTCCACTTTTGTTATTTTATTTTTCCAAGAATTCAAAATAACAAAAAATTCAAAATCAAATTCACTTAATTAATTAAACCACGAGTTGTATAATGAATTGGGTGAAAGGTTGGGAATTTTTAATGAGGGAGAGAGAGAAGAGGAAAAGTCACCCCAATAAACACAAGGTGGTTTTCAAGATTAAAAAGAAGAGTTTAATGGGTTGTTTAAGGGGTTTAGGGATTGTCAATGTTTGGGGATCGTGTGGGCCCCACCTCACAATTATCCTCATATGGGTAGCTAGGAGTTTGTGGGTCCCATCCTAACTACCCCATGTAGGATATAACCACTTATGTTAAAGAATAAAAATTGTTCCACAATTTTTTATTCACTTCTTATTTAAACCACAAAATTTAACTTCTCCTCCCATGAAAATGCTACCGCGGTAATGGTCTTCTTAAAAAATTATCGGTGTTGTGGTTTCATCGGTGCCCTTAGATTTCAATTCCGAGCACTGGTTCAAAAGATAGAAAAACCCGCTCGTTCTTTCACTGAATTTACCCAAGCAAAACTTCGAAAATTGATTTGGGGCACACCGGGCCTCGGAAATCAGGGGCTGTCAGAAATTGCGTACTCAAAAAATCCAAAGAATTTAAGAAAAAACATTCCTTAAAATTTACGGGTCTTTACGTTACACCCACCTCCGGGATATACTTCCCTATAAAGATACATCCAAAACTAGGGAAACAAATGAGAGTACTGTGGATTCATCTGAGCCTTCCGCTCCCATGTGCTCTCCTTGAGGTTCCTATGCTGCCACCTCATGTGCACTAGTGGAATCGACCATCCACGTAGGACCCGCTCCTGTCGATCCTCGATCTCCACTGGGACCTCCGCAAATGTCACCCCGTCATTGATGTCCTGCTCCCTTGTGGTCGATGATATGCGTCGGGTCGTGCACGTATCTACTTAGCTGAGATACATGGAAGACGTCGTGCACCCTGTGCAACCGAGGTGGAAGGGTCAGGCGATAAGCCACCTCGCCTATCCTGTTGAGAACCTGGAATGGTCCGATGAAGCACGAAGATAACATGTCTCTCCAGAAAAATCTCTGTAATCCACGTTGACGTGAGACCCGTAATAAAACTTGGTCTCCATCCTCGAACTCTAGTGGTCTCTGCCTTCTATCAGCATAGGACTTCTATCTACTCTGTGAAGTCTTCATCCGCTCCAAGATGATCTATACCTTCTCCGTTGTAGCCGGAACCATCTCTGGTCCAACGAGTGCTGACTCCCCAGGGTCAGTCCAGCACAGAGGTGATCTGCAAGGTTGGTTATACAATGCCTCATATGGTGCCATCCCGATGGTGGAGTGGTAACTGTTATTGTACGAAAACTCCACCAAGGGTAGATGATCATCCCATCCATGACCAAAGTCAAGGAAGCATGCAGAGAGCATGTCCTCAAGTTTCTAAATGGTCCTCCCCGTTTGGCCATGTATCTTAGGATGAATGGCGGTGCTCAGGCGCAACTGCGTCCTAAATGCCTCCTGCAACCCCTTCCAAAGCTGCAAAGTAAAACAAGCATCTTGATCGAAGACGATAGATGATGACACACAATGAAGCCATACAATCTTCTGAATGTAGAGGTGTCCCAAGATCTCTACTGAGACCTGCTCTATGATAGATAATAAGTGGGCCGACTTGGTGAGTCAGCCGACAATCACCCAGATAAAGTCGTGACCTCTGGAAGTACGTGGAATCCCTATCACGAAATCCCTAGATATCCCATCCCACTTCTACTCTGGGACCCCTAAGGGATGTACCAAGCCTATTGGTATATGGTTCCCCGCCTTCACCTACTGGCAGTTGAGGCATCATGAAACAAACTCTGCCACAACCTTCTTCATACATGGCCACCAGTGCAGTCGCCTGAGATCCTAGTACATCTTCGATACTCATGGATGTACCGCCAATGGGGAAGTTTGAAACTCTCTAAGAACCTCCTCCTGTAATGAAATTGGTACCATGGATGAACTCTGAAAAGGATGATGTACTCTCCTCCTACAAAATATCCATCAGGTTCCTATCCTGTGGATATCTGTGCACATCGTGTCTCACAGTCAACATCCCCACGTTGTGCCTCTCGGACCCGCTAAAGTAGTGGAGGAGTGATTGTGAGAGACTGTAGAAAGGCTACCCCATCTCTATCCATGAAGGATATCTACAAAGCGGCTAACTGCTCTGCCGCCTCTCCAAGTAGTTGAATGCCCGACCTCCAACTGAGAGCATCAGCAACTATGTTCTCCTTCCCAGGAGTATAGACTATCTCAAAGTCATAGTCCTAGAGGAACTCGAGCCATCACCACTGTCTCAGGTTCAGGTCCTTCTACGAGAAGATGTACCAGAGACTCTGGTGGTCAGAGTTGACTGTAAAGCGCTCTCCCACCAAGTAGTGTCACCACATCTTCAAGGCGAAGACCACTGCTGTCAACTCTAGGTCATGGGTAGTGTAGTTCTACTCGTGCTTCCTCAACTTTTGTGAAACATAGGTGATCACTACCCAATCATGCATCAGGACACACCCGAGTCCAGTCCTTGATGCATCGTAGTAAACAATGTACCCTAATCCCTTCTCTGGTAGCCTCAAGATGGTTACACTGGTCCATCATTTTTCAGCTCCTGGAAGCTCTGTTGACATCTATCTGACCACACGAAGGGTTTCCCCTTCTTCGTCAAAGCTGAAAGCGGTGCAGCAACTCTAGAGAAGTCCGGTATAAATCTTCGATAGTATCCAGCCAGACCTAGGAAACTCCACACCTCCTAGAGTAAGCTCACACTACCGGCACCAGTTCGTAATCATCGATTCTACTCTCGTACTAGTCTCAAGCCGTATGGATCGAGCCAACGCCTCTGTCAGAATCTCTGAGCTCTGAATAAGGCAAGCATCAATAAAAGAATGACTCGCTCCTCTGTCTATAAGAACTACAATAAGGGTGGAGTAGACATAGATAGTACCTAAAATAATATTAGGTGCATCGTGGTCGTAAGCCTCCATTGACTGAAAATGAGCCTGCCTATATCCCCTAGTTCCCTGTGGTCGCGGATGACCTCCTGGTAGTGTTGGTGGTAGAGCCACAAAGAATCACCCACCACCCGCTGCTCGGCCAGCTCCTCTACGTCGTCCCCCTGCTCCATGCGGACAGCCATGTTCAAACCTTTTCTTCTACTTGGGTGGTCCCTCAACCGTCTGCTTCTCCTCTCCATGGCGGGTCGGGCAGTCACAAGCCATGTGGCCATGCCCGCCGCATGCATAGCACTGTCTACCTCTCGTATGACTAGCACTGCTACGTGTGCCCTACACATATGAACCAGTATCTTGAGGTCGCCCACCTGATGGCCTGGTCCGCTTGGACTTCTGCGACATCTGTCTACTGCCGGCTGCAGAAGACTCTAACACGTGTCGCCCTACGGTAGGCCTCGCAGATGGTGTAGGATCAACAAGGAAGCACTCCACAAGAAAGGCTCTCTCCAGTACTCCTACCTGCTTCGGAATACTGAGGGAGATCATCAGAGCCCTGATCTCATACCTCAGTCCCTACACGAAGGTCTGGGCCCAGAAGAATGGGTCCCACACCATGTTCGTGGAGTAGCGTGAGAGGTCGGTGAATCTCGCCGAGTACTGGGCTACTGTCATGCTGCCCTGCCACAGCTGTAGAAAATCCTGAATGTGCACCGCACAAAGGGTGGCTGGAACAAACTCTGAGTGGAAGAGGATCTCGATGTCCATACATAGAAGAGATACCTCGTCGTGCACCTGGAGCATCAGGCTCCACCATCTACCTTCTGCTGCGTGCTGAAGACTCACGGAAAGGATCACCATAAGATCCGCTGGTGTCCCTACCAATCCAAGGACTCGGACAACAACCTCTAGCCAATCCTCGGCTACTTAAAGGTCTGTCTCTCTGTAGAACCTAGGCAGCCTCTGACGCGAAAACTCATGTAGCACAATCAGGCGAAATGCACTCTCAGCTACTGGGGCTAGTGGCATCGGCGGCTCGGTGGGTAGAGGTACTACCGGTGCCTCTACTGTAATGGGGCCCTACACTGAGGCCTCGTCGCTCGGTGGGTTTCCATCTCGCACAAAGGTCGGAACCCTAGCTGGCTGTCGTTGTGGGGTCATCCTAAAAAGAAACTGGTGCGCCATTGTTAATACAGTATACCTGGTGAGCTGACACAAAGTATTCACAAAGAGAACTTTTGAAACACACATGCAATCAGTGTTTTCGAGCACTGAGTCCGAAATCAATAGTCAGGGTCATGGTGTATGGATATGTCAGCCGCCGTACCAACACAAGACTCCCTATATTGATAACCAAACTCAATACACTTAACACTATCGCATCACAGAAAGCAATTATCAGAGTCCTAAGTTCTGTAGTAGAACCAACTCCTCTAAGACCATTTTTTCATAACCTGTTCTCAGGGCTCATGCTGTGACTACCCCAATCCCACCTTCCATAGGCCAGGGCTTATCGACTAGCACCAAAGGAATAAATCAAGATAAAATGGAAGACATTGACTTTATACCAGTAAACAAACACAATAGAGTACACAAGCTGAAGTACACACTAAGTAAACTGAGTAAAAAAGTAAGTGCTAGAATGTAAATGGGCCAGAATACAAACCCAACCAAAAGTACAGTAGAAATGAGAAAGAAAGTACAACAACTGAAAAGTAAAGTAGCTGCCACCAAGTCGTCCTCTAGAAATCCCACTTGAAGGGTGGGTATAGATCGTCTCCTCATCTCCTCGAGTCCATCCGTCCACTCCGTGTACGTCCCGCCTGATAGTCCACCTCCAGATACCGTTCCACTCTACAAGCCTCAACCACGATCAACGCTGTCCGTCGTCTGAAACGAGCACAATGTAGTGCGGGCATAGCCCATGGAGGCATGAGTATACGATACTCAGTAGGGAGCTCTAAACCCCAGAAGGTCTCCAAGAATCTGCAAAAGATAAACCACAAAGGAAAGATACAGACACGAAGTATCAACCAACTCTACTTAGGTATATGCCCATACATATACCTAAGTCTTAAATTCCAGTTCACCTCAAACTCACGAGCCCAAGTACAACCCATTCCACAGAGGAAAGAACAACCAAGTCCACATTGGAAAGAAGTAAATCACACCGATGATAATGATTGACGATCAAGACTCATCTCACATAGGTATACTACTCCTGAAGAGGGGTGGAGATAATAGATATAGCCTCTAAATCATCTCCCCTACCAAACCCACATAGGATTCAAGTACAGAAGTCATCGCTGCCGAACCCACGTAGGATCCTAGTACAGTAACCACCGCTGCCGAACCCACGAAGGATCAAAGAATAGTGGTCATCGCTGCCGAACCCACAGAGGATCCAAGTATACTTTTCCATGCTGCCGAACCCATATAGGATCCAAGTACAGTCGTCATTGTCATCGAACCCATAGAGGATCCCAGCACAGTAGTCTTCGCAGTTGCAGCCAGCTCTAGGGTTCCCGCACACAGCATACTTGATTCCGGGAGGGTCTGATCCTCGAGTAAAAGGGGTGGATACATAAACCGTCATGAAGACTAGAGTTGATGTATCTCGTAGTTCCATCCCACATCATAATGTAAAACCAAGAAAAACGTGCCCAACACACTGAGTACAAGACGACCATGTCATTTTCCAAGAAGTACACGGCACGTTGGTATGGTTACACACCGTGTCTTCAGACCTCGAGTATTGCCCTTGTCCCTCGACCTGTGTTGAAGGGTTGTTCGTGTAAAAAGTAAGTATATGATGTGTGGTATGGTTACAGGTCGTGCCTTCAGTCCATGGGTACTGTCCATGTACCACAACCTGTGTCGAAGGGTTTTTCATGTAAAAAGTAAGTACACGGCGTGGGGTATGGTTACACGCTGTGTCCAAACTTCTGGGGTCTTCTCCATGTACGCTGGCCATGCTTGGCCGTGTGGTGGAGTACATTCTCATGTACTCCACCCAATGCCTTTGTATTCCTAGAATACATGCCGAGTCATTACGAATCTACTTCTTCCATGGTGAAAGAAGTACACGTCATGCCTCTTGTCTGTGTGTTGCTGTCTGTGTCTGTGTATTTTCCCAGAATACACACCATGTCCATCAATGTCTCCTTTTTCAAACAGTGTGGGGAGTACATTCCGTGTGTCTAGAGTCATACGATGTGTGTTAATTTTCTAACATCCAAAATGGAAGCCATAGTATACTTTTACTACATGGAGTGTGCTTTTGCAGTACATGTCGTGTATTCTGGAATTTTCCAGAAACGACGCCTCTGTCCAGCACTCCTCCTGAGGCATCCGTTCTTTGTTCCGATGATCTGATTTCTTTGAAACATCCGCTTCTATGACACCTGGATGCTCTGAGTCCATTTACGATTTTTTCGGGCCTTCGATCGGCTCCAAAAACATAACTTGATTCACCACTCAAGAACAGTTGAATGTCTCCACTTATTCACAAGAACGGCGGAGGAATCAGACCGTGTTTGTTTAGTCTGGTCCCTTCCGAATTAGTCCAATAAAAAGTGGTTTAAGAGGAATGACAACATGGAATGAAAACCAATATTTCTAAATCCAAAACACACCCCTACCTCAACAAAAGATGGTGAGCATTGGAGTCGCGGGATGATGATCCGTAGACATTGTCGGAGTGCGTCCGAGGTGGAAGAAGAATCTCCTCACTTGTTGCAGAGAATTGAATAGATAGGCACGTCATCACTCATTGTGATAACAACATTCTTCATCGAAGAGGTGATGTTCTTCACGGGAGGATGACATTCTTCACGGAAGCTAGTGTTCTCCGAAATCTCCTCACACAACAATTCTCACCGCAAAATAAAATAAGGATTCTTCTTTTTTTGTTTTATTTTTCCAAGCATTCAAAATTACAAAAAATTAAAAATCCAATTCACTTAATTAATTATACCATGAGTTTTATAATTAATTGGGTGAAATTTAGACAAATTTTAATGAGGGGGAGAGAGAAGAGGAAAAGTCACCCTAATAAATACAAGGGGTTTTCAACATTAAAAAGAAGATTTTAATGGGAGGTTTAAGGGGTTTAGAAAACATGAATGGTTGGGGATCGTGTGGGCCCTACCTCACAATTAACCTCACATGGGTAGTTAAGAGTTTGTGGGTCCCATCCTAACTACCCCATGTAGGATATAACCACTTAAGATATAGAATAAAAATTGTTCCACAATTTTTTATTCACTTTTTATTTAAACCAAAAAATTTAACTTCTCCTCCCATGAAAATGAAACTGTGGTAAAGGTATTTTTTAAGCAATTATCGGCGCTGCGGTTTCATCGATGCCCTAAGATTTCAATTCTGAGCACCGGATCAAAATATAGAAAAACCCGCTCTGTTGTTCACTAAACGTACCTGAGATAAACTTCAAAAATTGATTCCAGGCCCACCGGGCCTCGGAATCAGGTGCCGTCAGAAACTACGTACTTCTAAAATCTCAAAGAATTTAAAAAAAAATTTCCTCGAAATTTATGGGTCTTTACATACACTGTGAGTTTGGACATTATAATTTTTTGATAATTCTAATGGTTATAATGGATTAACTTGAGAACTTGATATTTTGTATGCGGTAAGAGTATAATTTATTGGATACTATGACAATCCTTTTGGATTTCAAAAAACATATAGAGTATTAATAAAATACTTGTGGACCTTATGATTTATCAAATGTGCATTAGGTGCAGAAAAACATTTTTGAACTTTCATTTCCTAGTATAAGGGATGAAGTAAAAATAGATTGAAGCATAACCAAATGATGAGATTATGATTAAGACAGGAAATTAAATAAAGTATGTTTTCTTGAGCTCTTATCTTGATAGTAAATTAATCCCTCATCTTAAAAAAATAATATATCTAGAAAAATTAGTTATCCTAATACCTTATGTTTTTGAACTGATGTTATTTTAAATCATCATTGATTTATGACTTTAGGGCCCCCAAATTTTCCCTTTATAGTTCACTTGTATTTTATTGATGACATCAATCACTGCCTATAAATATTTACATTTTCCTCAATTTTTGTGTTTATAATTTCCACGAATGGTCTCCTATATGAAACCAAAATTTTTTGTTCACGTTTTGATTTTCTTTTCCCTCTTATTAAGACTACATTTTAGTAACCCTATCTCCGATGTCAGTTTTCCACAAAAGTTTTTTATATTTTTAACATATTATTTTTGAAGAAAAATTTAATATCACAATGTTGAAATTTATTTAAGGAGGGTAGAATGTAACAACCAAGGATTCCATAGTACATTATTACATTCAAATAATTCAATATCATCTGCCACATGCAACACCGAGTTCGAGCACACCACAACTTATCAAACTAGAAGTTTAAAAAGAAGTTATGAATAGTATTAATTTCATTTTAAATTTATATAATCTATGATTTCAACAACAATATTAAGCGTTTTTAGATATAATATAAGAAAAAATTCAATTTTTTAGATAAAATAATTGTTTTTTAAAAAAAATGCAATTTTACCGCCTTTTGATGGAGAACCATTTATAAATCCAATATTTGACACTTTTATATATAAAATTTTACAAAAATTAACTTCTTATTTATAATAAAGACATTAAAATTTTTTTTGGAATTTTTTTTTGTCTTTTTCTAATAGCTTTCATATTTTTATGAATAGTGAAAAATACAAAATTTTAATGGAAAACAAATTTTTTAATAAAAATAATTTATTGTGAAAAATTATAAATTTTAATGGTTTTGAAGTATATTTATATTATATTTTTATTACTTAATAAATTTTTTTTAGTGGTTTTAATTTTACATTTAAATTGGACAGAAACACATATCATTGTTTTGATCGTTTTTAATTCTCAAAAAACCTAATTTCAAATTTTGACAATGGAAATTAATTTTAAATTAATTAATGAATATTATATGTTTTGGATTTGGGAAAGTAGATATCATTTTTGAATTTTTAATATCAAAATTACATTTGGGTAGTTTTTTGGTATTTTTCAAAAAACATTCAATTTCTGATGAATAGTAAAAAATAATGCATAGTACATAAAAAAAAGACATCTTAATTTAAATAATTATATTTAATTAAAAAATTTATCTTAAAAATGATAAATAATAAATATATTTGTACAATTTAAGTCATTGGAGTCATTTTATAATATGAGTATATATTTAAAATTTTATTAAACCATTTCAACGTCTTTTTACGCATCTTCTAGGCACGTTTGCCCACCTTCTAAGCACATTTGAAATTTTTTATAAAATGTAATTTTTCTTCTCCTTTGAATTTAATTTCAAAAATATGAGAGGAACAGTTGATGTAATTAAGTAAAATGTGGTTCAATAGGAAGAAAATAATTTTTGGACAATAGTAATTTTTGATTTTTATTTAACACGGTTAAAAGTAAATATGGTAATTAAAGGTAAAAACAATATCAAAATTACCTCAAAACATATCCTAATTCTATTGAATATGTTTATTTCGACAAAAATCAACCTTAGGACCAAAATAATATCCTTTTGATCCATTTGGGTTAGATTATGACATTTATTATATTTTATTTAAAGAAGAGTTATAGTGTTAAATTCAATGTTTAATAACTAAACCATTTTCAATATAGGGTTACACGTAAGTAAAATTAGACTATAAATATTCATTAGAAAGTTAAAATGATTTAATAAATCATGTTATTTTATTTGTTATTTTTAGAGATTAAATTATTAAATTTATATTTGTCACAATGATGATGCTGTAATTACCTTATTAATAAAAGGTTAATATAACTTATATTATAAATATCAATATAAATGTAAATTGTAACTTTTGATGCCAAAAATGAATTTTATATGTGGAAATGAAATTTTAGGTTTGACTTAATGTTTTACTTTTCAAATTAATAAAATTTTTATGTCTTTCATAAAAAAACTAAATAGTGTCAAAATTGATGTAAATGAGTTTTTTAAAACAAATACTATATTATTAAATGATATAGTATTATTAAAAATATAAGTTTTAGAAAAAAGACATATATAGTGATAAATATTTCATTAATGAACCACTTGAGGCTCTTTTTTCATTTTATAGTATGTGTACTATCCTTGTATTATAATAATACAAGAAGACATGGTAAAAGATAAACTATTTAACCATGGGTTAAATCTAAAATATAAATTTAATATGGGGACATAAACTTATCTAAGACCTATTTGTTAAAAGGTTATAGATCCATCCCCACATTATACTTGAAATAAATCATTTTTGATATTTTAGAAACTGAAAATAATTTTAGAATAAATTAATATTTTAATCTTTTCCTAAAGTGCTCGTCGCCTCACTAATTGAAGGGTACATGCCATTCTCTTAATTTCACACATCCAAAGCCATTTAACTCGGAAAAAAACATGCTCAAATATCCTCCCAACTACCAAAAACTAAACCGAGAGGCCTTATATAGATCATAAAGCCAATTTTAAGAGCCCTTTTTTTCAAATAAAAAAGAAGCACCCGAAAAAGAGGTAATTATTTCATCACCTCTTTCAATGTTCTTTTCTTCTTCTTCCACTTCTATTTAAATATGTTTTCCACACTAAAATAATAAATCTATTATCTTATACATAATTAGAGGTTATAATAAATATTTGAAAACCATATTCATTATTCTTCCCATCCTATGAATGATAATGTCACTATACGTGCGTACGTGCGGCTTACCGTCTTCACGTCGTGGTGCAGTTTGTTATTCAACCCTAAATTATTTGGATGAGTACAATAATGTGTATAATTAATTTAAATAATTAATATAACATAGAAATTATTCTGTATATTTAATATACCATCAAATTAAACACCGTTCACCATCGATAAAATGACATTGTCTCTCGTTCATACGTACGGCTTACCGTCTCCATGACGTGATGAGAATCATCTTCAACGATCAACATTCTAGAATATTTATAAATATATATAAATATATATATATATTGAATAATTATTAAATATAATAAATAATATTTATACTAGAATAATATATATATATAAATATAAATTTAGATAAATATATTTCATTTACTTACTTCCATTCTATACGACAAGAAAAGAGAATCTACGTTCATGGGTACGTACGAACTACCATATCCATGAACAATGTTTCCCTTTCATATATATTTGTATTATAAATATTTGTATTATGAATATATATGATATATAAATTTGGTTTTATATTCTGGAATCATTTAAATCCTGATCTTTGAGATACGATCAAGAATAAGAAGTTAAAACAAGTGCGATAAAGAAAGCGATTATTACCCAAAATGTTACTTTACCATTGAAATTATTATTAAATGGGTAGTATAAAGTAATAAATGAATCAATTATTATATCATAAATATTAATATTATTCTGGTATAATTAAATAACATTCTATGGTCATTATACATGAGGTTAAATGTACCCTCGACTAACGAAAAGTACTGGGTAAGGGATAATTCCTCAATCTCATTATTATCCGAGATTATTTATGTGTAAGTATTTAATGGGACATATTTATCATCCTAGTACATCATTCATGAATATTTTTCCAAAATAAATCTTATAAGGTTTTATGTGTAGAACTATTTATCTAGATCATAATTTTAAATGTTTTAAAGATTCATTTTTCTAAATCTATTTAACTAATGTTTATGTTTTCAAAATGATTTTAAGGATTTATTTATATGGGCATGGTTATTTTAAAATATTAATTACATTAAAAATATTTAAAGTGTTATGGGACAATTTTATTGGAAAATAAAATTTAAATTCCATCATTTATTAAATTTGATACATTTAAATGATTTCCTAAAAAATGGTTATTTCTAACAAATATTTTTACTGGTCATTTTTAACTATGTCAACATCCTTGGTTGGATATTATTCTTGATTGAGATTAATTTATTATAATATAATATTTTGTACTGTATTGAATTAGTTATGATATTTTTTACTGTGGATGTGCTATTTTTATACCCCTCATGGTTTTTGGTTAAAGTATTGACAATTTGTAGCGTAGTATTAATAATAATGTTTATGATATGTTTATCCCATTTCATATGAGAAATGAATTTGACTTAGTAATGGATGGGTGGAGCCCTCTATATCTATTTGATGCATCGGTAGGTCTCATGAGACAAATTAGTTTCTTGGCACAAAGCCATGAAAAAATTATTATTTGTAGTGTTGGCACGAGGCCTTGACTATGTGGTTATGATGTCCGACATTATGCATTTCCCTTTTGTGAAATTTTTTATTACATGTTATTATTAGACTATTAGAATATACATGTGAATGTTTAAAAGGATGATGTTTTTATTATACATATTTCTTTAAAAGTTTATAGCATCCACTGAATTATTTACCCTTACTAAGCATTTGAGCTCATCTGTTTGTTATGTTTTATTTTCCCATGATTCCAAGAAGTGTTTTATGACTGATATGAATGGTTAAGCTAAGGGAATAATATAATTATCAACGGATTATATATTATCTATTGTATTTTAGAATGTTTAATGTAACGTTTATGTATGTAATCTATTTTCCAAGACTACTAAATAGATCGGTCCTTCAGGACTTGATTCCTTGTAATCATACCTATGTATTTAAATAATTCACCGGCTCTGGGCTTCTGGGGTCGAGGTGTTATGGTGGGTTTCATAGGAAGTTTTTTAAAAACCATAGAAACTATATTTAGACAAACTATTATTAGAGAACAATACCATAAGATATCCTTTGAGGATTAGTATAGAAGAGCTTCCTAGAATTTTGGTAATAAAGAGATTTTGTGATTTTTTCAAGAAATACAACCCTATCTAGATATGAGCGGGTAGATGCAGCTCTGTCATTAATGTAACTAGGGGTAAAACACAAAAAAATAACTTTGAGCTCGATTGAAATGGGAACTCATACACTACAACAGGTCTTTCCACACTCTTGGATACAAACACCCTGGGGGTATTCTTAAGATAATTCACATTTTCTTTAAAAACCATTATGAAATATTTATGAGTAAATATGCCACCAAGGAAACCATTCTTTTGATTATGATACTAAGTGTGTGAAAATATCCAATTAATATGGATATTTTTCTTAGTTTTTGAATTATACATTATGATATGATCTAAGCTAGTATATTTCATATTTTAGAAATAGTGCCTAGTAGAGGGAATGGAAAATCTAGAAATACGCATGATCCAAAGTGTAAGAAAAATCATATCTTTCATAGTCCTAAGACAACATTTAGAAGGGAAATAGTCTCCCACGTATTCTCATCATATGATGAAATAATATCAGGTATTTTTAAGATAAGTAAATAAATCTCTAAGTCAAATTGTTTTGAAGGGAAGCCAAAGAAGAAGTGGATGGTAGAAAGAAATATGGATAAAGGGAAGAAAGATGGATTTTTTCATACGTGATAACTCTGTAATGAATCACCTTGGGAAGTAATTTAAATGAATGAGAGATTTTTATTAGTGTTGAAAAGGATACCAAGTTCGTGATTTTAAGGTTAATAAATTGGTTTCAAATGTACAATGCTTCATCTGCAAGGAGTTGGGACACCACACAAATCAATGTCCCAATCATCCGAGTAAACCCTAAATGATGTAATTGGATAATAATCAAGTTATGATACAACTGTAGATAAAGATTAATGATTAGTGTTCTTAGATTGTTATTAAAGAATTGTGTCATTTTAGTATTTTATTAATGATGTACAAGTTATAAGAATTATAAATTTTATAATGATTTTATTGAAATACGTTTTCATTAAGGATTTGAGATTTTATGGTACCAAGTAAAGTGACACAGTTTCAAGTAGAACATTCTAGAAAAATATATGGTTGGGGGAAATATAACCCTT
This sequence comes from Viscum album, assembly GCA_963277665.1. Taxonomy (NCBI): domain Eukaryota; kingdom Viridiplantae; phylum Streptophyta; class Magnoliopsida; order Santalales; family Viscaceae; genus Viscum; species Viscum album. The sequence goes on along the minus strand of OY728137.1, from coordinate 403,238,661 downwards.
AATATATTTCTGAAACATAGATAATGATTTTTGATAAAGATATGATTGATTTAGAAAAATTTTATTGGAAATTATGTACTACCTTGAAACAAATTAATTGTTTTTTTATTCCATCGTTATTGGAGTTTACAATATTTTTGAATATAAGGAGTATAACCAGTACTCTATAAGAAATAATGGAGCATGAATGTAATTAATAATAATTTATGGTAATTAAGGGAGTTACCATGTTTTAAGAGAATACACGATGAAGGTATTCACATCTATTTTATGTGACATTCCTTATAAATTTGGGATTGTGAGTTTGGAAAAATGTATTTTGGATAAGTATAAATGTTTGAATGCATTAATTTGGTCATTGAATTATATTTTTTAAGTTTAAAACATTTCATAAGATTATTTATGGGTATTTATAAAAAAGGAAAACCTGGAGGTTGAGTGACAACCTGTCGCATCCAATAGGGTTGAGAGACTTGAACCCATAATCTAAGGGCGATAAGGTTTCATCACCTACCACAAGCCTACGTTATGTCCTGGTTTTTATAATGTATTTTTTTAAAATGTTCTGACAGATAAATTATAAATTTATTTTTTGTAACCCTAAATGATTAGGATAAATAGAATATTTTTGATTTCTATTATCTTTTGGAGTGAAAGATGAGTTTGTGGTAGAAATTAGTTAAAGGATGGAACTCTAGTTATCAAGTATTTTTTTCTTATTTTAAGAAGAAAATTAATTCTCAAACTTTAGAGAAAGGTTATTAATCAATTTTTTAACCTAATACCTTATTTTTTCTGGAATTGATGATATTTTAAATCATTATAGATTTATAGCTTTGAGGCCCTAAATATTCCATTTATTGTTCACTTGTTTTTGATTGATGACCTCAATCATTCCCTATAAATAATTATAATTTTTCTTTAATTATGTACCTTTAATTTTCCAAAATGATGTCTTATTTGAGATCATAATTTGGTGGATATTTTTTCATTTCCGTTTCTATCTTATTATGCCAATATTTTATTAACTTTATTTCCAATGTGTGTTTTCTACTAAGGTATTTTCTATTTTCAACCTTTTATTTTGAAACAACAGTTTTAAATTGCAAGGATGAAATTTATTGATGGAGGGGACAATGTAACACCCCAAGATTTTATAACACGTTATCTCTTTAATGTAATTAAATACCTTGTGCGACACACAATACAGAATTCGAGTGCACCACGACTTACCAAAATAGATGTTCAAAAAGTATTTATGAATAATATTAACTGAATTTCTCATTTTATATAGTCCATATAATTTGAAAATCCATATGTGTTATTTATTAGACATAATATAAGAACAAATTCAGTTTTCCAGATAAAGGATGTATTTTTCAAAAAATGAAAATTTACCACTTTTTAATGGTGAACCATTTTTAAATACAATATTTTATAATTTTATATATACAAGATGACAAAATAATCTTTTTATTTAGAAGCGGGTCATAAAAATTTATTTTGGATAAATTTTGGGCGTTTTTATGATAACTTCCATATTTTGATGAATTGTGAAAAAAATATTAAATTTTAATTGAAAACAATTTTTTAATCAAAAAAATTTATATTTTTAAATTATAAATTTTAGTGGTTTTTAGGTATAATTAGATTATATTTTTATCCTATAATGAAATTTTGGTAATTATAAATAGTTGTACATTTAAATTTCACATAAACACATATTAATATTTTGATAGTTTTTACTTCACAAAAAACCACTTTCTGGTTTTGACAACGGGAATTAATTTTAAATTAATTAATGAAATGTATCAGTTTTGAATTTGTTAAAATAGAAATCATATTTGAATTTGGAATATCAAAATTATCTTAGGGTGATTTTTGGTATTTTTCTGAAAGCATTCAATTTCTAATGAATAGTAAAAATACTTCATAGTACATAAAAACCATCCTTTTCATTTAATTAATAATTTTTATTTAAAAATATAACTTAAAATAAATAAATAATACCTATATTAGTACAATTTAAGTCATTGGAGTCATTTTATAATATTATTAGATATATAAATTTTTTAACCATTTTAACATCTTTTTACCCACCTTCTTGGCACATTTACCTAATCTCTAGGTACATTTTCAAATTGGCATAAAACATAATTTTATAGATTTTATTAATTGAATTTAAAAAATTTGAGAGACATGGATGACATCAGTAAATAAAATGTGGTTAAATTGGATGAAAATAATATTTGGTGAATATAAACATCTAAATTTTATTTATCACGGTTAAAAGTAAAGAAGATAATTAAAGGTAAATATAATATTAAAATTTCCCCAACACATATCATAAATCTATTGGATAATTTTATTTTTACCAAAATAAATCTTAGGAAGAAAATAATATCCTTTTTATCCATTTGAGTAAGATTTGGACATTTATTATATTTGGTTTTAAAGAAGAGTTAATAGTGTTAAATTCAACATTTAATAAATAAATCATTTTTTATATAGGGATAAACATAAGATAAATTTGGCAATAAATATTAATTAGAAAGATAAAATTATTTACTATAGCATGGTATTTTATTTATAATTTTTATACCTTAAATATTTAAATTTAGTTATGACGCAATGATAATGCAGTAATTACCTTATTAATGAAAGAATATAATATTTGATATTATAAATATCAAAATAAGTGTAAATTGAAACTTTTGAGGCCATACACGAATTTTATAGGTGCATAAGACATGTTAGGGTTGATTTAATATATTTTTTTTCAATGTAATCAACTTGTTATTACTTTAACAAAAACTAAATACTAAATACTGTCAAAATTGATATAAATGATATTTTAAAACAAATACTATATAATTATATGATATAATATTTTTAAAAATTTTAGGATTGTCCAAAGGACATATATAATAATATATATGTCATTAATAAACCACCTGAGGTTCTCATGTAATTTTATAGTATGTTTAGTAACCATGTAATATAATAATACAAGAAGACATGGTAAAAGATATAATATTAAACTAAGGGTATAATCTAAAAGATAACATTAATATGGTGAAGTAAACTTGTCTAAAATTTATTTTTTGAGAGTATTTAGAACCATACCCACCTTATACCCGAAATAAATAATTTGGGATCAATTAATGACCGAAAATAATTTTACAAGAAATTAATATTTCAAGCTTTTTCTAAAGTACCCCTCACCTCTATTATAAATGGGTACTTCCACTTATTTTAATTTCACACCTCCAAAGCCATTTGGCTCGACCAAATGATGCTAAACTATTTTCAAAACCACCCTAAATTTATCAAAGAGGCCTTAATTTGATCATAAAGCCTACCTAATGAGCCATTTTGTTCAAATAAAAACGAAGCACTCGAAGAAGAGGTAATTATTTCCTCACCGATTTCAAAGTTCTTTTTTTCCACATCCTATTTATTTATTTTTCACATAATAATATAATAAATCGATTATCATATACATACATATAGGTTACTAAAAATATCATAAAATTATATTTATTATTTTATCCATCATATGAATGACAGAGTCACCATACATTCGTACGTACGACTTACCGTCTCCACGCTGTTGTGTAGTTTGTTATTCAACATTAAATTATTTGGATGTATATATTAATGAGTATAATTAATTTAAATGATAATATAACAATTTAATAATTTTACATATATAATATACAATCCAATAGAACACTATTTTTACCATCGACATAATGATAATGTCGCTCGTGCATACGTTTGGATTACCGTCTCCATGAAGTGATGAGATTCATTTTTAGTGATCACCATTAATTTTTTTTATAAATATATACATATATATATATATATATTGATTAATTATGAGATATATGAAATAATATTTCTAATAGAATAATATAAATTTTAATGTAGATAAATATATGTCGTTTACTTACTTCCGTACTATACGATATGAAAACAGAAACAACGTTCATGGGTACATACAGACTGCCATATTCATGAACGGTGTTTCCATTTCAAATATCAATGTATTATAATTATTAATATTTTGAATATATATGATATATAAATCTTGTTTTATATTCTGGAAGTATAAAAATCATGATCTGTGTGATACGATGAAGAATGACAAGGTAAAACACGTACTATAAAGAAAGCAATTATTATCTGAAATGTTAATTTAACATGAAAATTATATTTAAATAGGTTGTATAATGTAATAAATGAACCATATATGATATCATAAAAAATAATATGGTTTTGGTATAGTTTAATAACATACTATGGACATCATAAAGGAGATCAAATATACCCATGACTAAAGGAAAGTACAAGGTAATGGTTAATTCCACAGTCTCATTATTATCTGAGATAGTTTATGTGTAAGTATTTACTAGGCAATATTTATCATCCATGTACATGTATCATAAATATGTTTTCAAAAGGAATCTTATATGGTTTTATGTAATGTAGTCTTTATCTAGATCATCATTTTAAATGTTTTAAAGATTCAATTTTCGAAATCTATTTAATTAAATTCCATGTTTTAAAAATAATTTTAAGGATTTATTTATATGAAAATGGTTGTTTAAAAATGTTAATTACATTAATAAGTTTCAAAGTGTTATGGAAAACTTTGATTCAAAAATCACTTTTAAATAAATCCCTTTATGAATTTTTAAACTTTTAAATGATTTCACGAAAATGGGTATTTCTGTCAATGATTTTTACTGTTCATTTTTAACTATTTCAACATCCTTTACTGGATATTATTCTTGATTAATGTTGATTTATTATAATAAAATATTCCATACTATATTTAATGAGTTATGATATGATTGACTTTGGGTGTGATATTTTTTGTACCCTTCAGGGTTTATGGATAAAGTATTGACATTTCGTATGCTAGTTCTAATATGAATATTTATGCTATGTTTCACCCTTTTCATATGTGGAATGCATTTGACTTAGTATGTGATGATTGGATCCCACTATTTCTCCTTAATGAATTGGAAGGTCCCATTATACAAATTAGTGTCTTCTTACAAGGATTTGAAAAAATTATTATTTTTAGTCTTTGAAAAAGGTCTTGAATATGTGGTTATGAAGTCTGACATTATGTATTTCCTTATTATGAAATTAGTTATCACATTTGATTATTCGACTTGTAAAATATCAATGGTCTAGTTTATATGATTATGTTTGACTTATTTATAGCATATCAGGTACATTTTTTATGTTTAAAAGGATTTTGGTTTTAATATACATCTTTTCTTAAAAGATTATAGCTTCTGCTGAATTATTTACCCTTACTGAGCATCTGAGCTCAAAAATTTCTTATTTTTTATTTTTTGGGGATTCCAAGAAGTGTCATATGATTGATATGAAGGGTTAAGCTTATGAAATAATGTAATTTTCAAAAGATTATTTATTCTGTGTTATATGTTAGGAAGTGTAATGTAATGTTTATGTATGCAATCTATTTTCCAAGACTGTTAAACTGACCAGTCCTTCAGGACATGATTCATCATAATCATGCCAATGTATTAAAATAAAGCACCGGCTCTGTGATTTTGAGGTTGGGGTGTTTACAATGGAAGTCATTTAAAAGATATTTTTGAAAAAAAGTGTTCCATACCAGCTTGGAACTTATGAAAGGAATTATCATTTTAAATCAATCATGTCTATATAAATAAATACTTAAAATCATTTTGAAAACATAGACATTAATTAAAAGGATTTTGAAAAATAAACCATTAAGACATTTAAAAAAATGATCTTTCTAAAGATTCCATTCAAAAAAAACAAAAAATATTTCTTTTGAATTTTAATTTATAAAACATGGACATTAATTATAAATATGTCCTAGTAAATACTTACACATCAACAGTGTCATATAATAATGAGATTGAGGAATTAACCCTTACCTTGTAATTTCCTTTTGTCGTGGGTACGTTTAACATCCTATATAATGACCATAGTATGTTATTACGTTATAAAAGAACCATATTAATATTTATGATTTCCTACATGAATCATTTATGGCTATATACTATACATTTAATAATATTTTTTATGTTAAAATAACATTTCAGGCAATAATCGCTTTCTTTATCAGACGTGTTTTAAATTGTTATTCTAGATCAAATAACTTATATCATAATTTAAATGATTCCAGTATATGAAACATTATTTATGTATCATATATATTATGAATATAATTACTTATAATAGATATCTCTATGAAATTGAAAACACAATTTATGGAGACAGTAGACTGTACGTGCACATAAACACAGTTTCAGTTTTTATATCATATTAAATGGAAGTAAGTGAATGATATATATGTAAATACATATATATATATCTATATATTTAGAGTATCATTAATATTTCATATATTACATACTAATTAATAGTATATATATATTTATAATCATCGTTGAATGGTTAACGTGGAAATGAATCTCATCGCATCGTGGAGACGGTAAGGCGTACGTACCCACAAGCGATGATATCATTATATTGATAGTGAAATCATGTGTAATTTGATGGTATATTATATACACATAATAATTAAAATTTTATAATTATTATTTACAACAATTATACTCATTATTATACCCATCAAAATAATGAAGTGTTGAATAACAAACTACACCACGACGAGGAGACTGTAAGCCACACGTATGCACGAATGGTGATGTTTTCATTAATAGGATGGATTGAATAATTAACATGGTTCTACTATATTTATAATTAAATCACAATATGTAGAAGGCACGGAAGTTATTATTTTGGTTTGGAAACGTCAAAGAAAGAGGAAGTGGAAGAAGAAATGAACTTTGAAATAGGTGTTGAAATAATTACCTCTTCTTTGAGTTCATTTTTTTATTTGAATAAAAGGGATCCCTATGCTGACTTTATGATCAAATTAAGGCCCCTAGAATTTTTTGATAGTAATTTTTAGGAGATTTTATCAGTGGTTGGCCGAGCCAAACGGCTTTGGAGGTGTTAATTTAAGAGAAGGAGAAGTACTCTTTTATAAGAGAAGTGAGTGGCACTTCATGAATTGATTGAAATATTTATTTATTCTAAAATCATTTTTTTAATGTCCATAAAATTCCAAATAATTATTTTTCATTACATGGAATTATTTTGGTACTCCAAAATCTAACAGCACGCAATTCCGAGGCATGGAGTGCCTGGAATGATCCGTTAACGTTTTGTTATGTTTTAATTAGCACACATAAGCAGTTTTCAGAAAATGTGGACTAACAGTTAAATGGTTAGTCAAATCAGAAATATGAGGGCACTATTGCACTCCTTTTGGAATGTTTAACCTAGGAGCGATTTATGTTTAGTTGGAGCAGACCTCCTGTGAGAAAACAAAAGAATGGCATAAATGTAAATGAAATAATTAAATAAAGTAATTTTATTTTTCAAATGCTTATAACTCAAAAATGACAACTTAGATTAAAAATATATGACCCACACTGAACTTATAAGGGTATTATTTCTTTAGGAATATAATAACATTGGCCAGCACAAGCCACAAGAGAAAGTCAGTTTTTGGCAGTAAATAAAATAATTAAGTGACAATTATTTTATTATAAAATCCAGAAATTTTAAATGGTAACTCAGATTGGAAATACCAGTGTACCTTTGGGTTTTTTTGGGTGTGTTTCACTTAGGTAGAGCCTAACGTCAACCAGTGCGGGTTGAGGGTGACTGTTATTAATTTTTCAAACTTTTTCGGTTACGTTCAGCAAACGCACGGGCGACATTTCCTATCTTTAGAATTGGTTCTTAGATTAAAAATATAAGGGCACCGTTGAATCCACATCACATGTATTCTCTTATTTGAGGCATTACATTGACCATATCAGGTCTGGAGAAGATTTTTTTGTGACTTTTCAATGGAAATGAAAAAAAATAATCTCACTATTTTATTTTTTTCCACCAACAGACATGCAGCAATGTTGGACCAGTGGTGAGTCAAGCCATTAAATGGATTGAACCTTAAAATACTAAGTAAAAACGTTATTGGATTTTAGGATGGTTCCTATTAAATTAACCTTTATAAATTATACAATCGTTACATATCCTCCCCCTCTCCTATTTATATAGAGCTTCAGGGGAGGAATAAGCACAGATTCACCATGTGAAAAAACTCTGGTAAAGTGCCGCGACACCCAAAACATGGAGGAAGGAGCCAGTTCCAGCAGGTAGGGACAAGCAACGCCAAACCACAAATCAACGAACGAGGATGACACTTGAGCTCAGATCGGAAATATATTGTAGGAGCAAGAAATGCTGATGTCACCATATTCATTGACTTCGTCTTCTTCCTCGTGACAACTACTATGGATGATCGTAAAGGTAGTGGTTTTATTTATGTTGGAATATACTTTATCGATTCTTCATATCCAAAATTCATGATGACGATGGCCATGTGAACATGGCCATCATCCCACACCTAAACCTTGCACCTCATTTCCTTTATTCTTCACACGTTCTTCGTGCATTCTTCAAAGCCTAATATTTATTGACACTAGAAACATGTAATTTTTCTGAACACAGTATATAGAAATGGAGACCTTGACTCAAGGATTAAGAATATGAAATCATTTAATTTTTCAGGATTGGAACAAAGATGCAGTGGCTTGTGGAAGAAGGAGGCTGCAGGCACCCGAATGGCCGAATGAAGGAAGGACAGTGCACGTCTGTGCCGCCGGATGAGCAGGAGGTCGCGACGAAGTAAGAGTTGGCGACCGACTTCCCAACCGGCCACGTAAAGGATCCGTGACACGCGTTCATGCTGACAGTAAAGTAGGAGGTGGCAGCTGCTTGGCTGCTGCGGTGGCCGGAATTTGGCAGACCACGGTGGAGGATCAGCGCGCGACCCTGCTGCTGGAAAGAAGTCCAACCGACTTCTTGACCAGCCATGCCACACCAGGAGGGACCCCTCTAGTGGGTCCCGTGTTCCAATAGCTGAATGGTCCATGAACCGTTCATGGTGACCAATGGAACCTCCCCCTGGGTGACTGTTATGGAAGACCAACCACGGGGGACCACCAGTCGGGCGGGCCATGCCCAACGTACCAGGCTAGGCCATCCCCTACACGGGCAGGGCCCACCCATGCCTGGACAGTTAGGCTGGACCTGGGTTGGGGCGGGGCGACCCGAACCGGGTCCGGTCAGACAAGGTCGGGTCAGGCCGGGTCGGTCTGACAGGGTTGGACTAGACCTGGGCCCCTCCGAACCCAATTTCATCATTTTCATTGTAACTTGAGTGTCAGGCGTCTATTTTGAGAAATCTCTACGGCACTAGAATACTTGAATTGAGATGGTCCTTTAGGTATACTGCACTTGAGTTTTGGATAATGTTGGTGTATGACCAGGTTGGATCAAATCTCGAATCTAATCAGGCCCTCGGAGCAGAAACGCTAATAACTTACAAACCAGGCATGCAATTGACGCACCTTCTATTGAGTTGGGTCCCTTATGGCATGATGTAACTTTGGGATACATCATCCAGAGACTTCATCACAGTTGAGATATGAATTATGGCTTGGGGATCCGTTCTCTCATACACGCTACCTACAGAACCCTATGACTGGATGAGAATTGACGACTGCTAACCATTTCTACTCGGAGTGACTCAACATTCCTATTGGGGAGAGCTTCTGTGAGATGCGATAGAACCATGACAAGGATTGCCTCTCTGTGATGCGGTAGACCCACGGTACCTGACAGGAGGAGTACCTCAGCAGGCCACGAGGGGTAGCGCCTATCTGTGATGCAGCAGACCTATGGTGGGGATCGCCTCTATGTGATGCGATAGACCCATGTTACAAAATAGGTTGAATACCTCATATGTCCAAGGTTAGTGGGAAGTACCTCTGTGTGACGCATTAGACCCACATTACTCAATAGAGGAGGAGTTCTCCTGCAGCCGAGGTGTTCAACATTGTGATTTGGGATGTTAGTTGTTACTACCCCTAGAATAAATCATGATGTGAGCTGTCTTTAACTTGTGCTTGTAATTGAGGTTATGCTATGTGGTACTCTACCTAGGTGGTAATACGCCTTTGTGGTATTACCAATGTGGTATTCTTCCCTCCTATGTGTGGTGTGTATTTTTGTGATATCTTAGGTATATGTATGGGCATATACCTAAGTAGGGTAGACTATTGTTTCTATATATTGTGGCTTAAACTTTTTGGATTTTGAGAGACATTCATGGGCCTCAGGTTCCCTACTGAGTATTGTAATACTCACCCCTGCACGGGCTATGCCCGCCCCTTGTAGTGTCTGCAACAGATGACAGACATTGCTGATTAAGGATAAGGGTACCTGGACTGGAGACTACTCATAGGTGGACCTTGGACGAGGTGATCCACAGAGACGATCATTTGAGAGCTGTACCTACCCTTCATGTAGGATCATTAGTGGGTTTTTATCGGGGCTATACTAATTTTTACTTCTACTTTCCAGTTTTTCATTGACTTTCCACTGGGGCTTGTATTCTGGCTTATTTACTTTATGTGCGCACCCTGTTTACTATATAGTTTACTTTGTGCATGTATTTAGCGATGTACCTGGTGTGTGTGAGGTTATAGTTTATAAAGGAAACACCTTTCTATTTTAGGGAGTACGCCTTTCGGTGATTGTCGCCAGCATCTGGCCTATGGAAGACATTCTTATGGTAGTCACGACATGGGCCCCAGGGGACGGGTCATGACAAAGTAGTGTCAGAGGAGTTTGGTTCAACCAAAGAACTGGGAAACTGATATTTTCTGTGTGGAGAAAAAATGTTAAGTGTTTTCAGTGTGGTTTTCAGTTTGGGGAGCCCCGTGTTGGGGCATCAGTCAACGTATCCATACACTAGGACCCTAAATTCCGATTTCTTGACTCATCGCACGAAAACACTTATTGCGTGTGTTTTTGAAATGTTTTTCTTTTGAACTCCTTGGAGTCAACTCACTAGGTATAATATAAAGACTGTGGTTCACCTGTTACTTATCAGGATACCTCCGCATATACATCCACCAAGGTTTTCTGAGAGAGTACACGATGACGGCCCACCGAGCGATGTAGCCTTGGTGAAGAGCCCTCTTACGGCATTATCACCTTTGTGTGGTGTACCAGCATCACCACTACCCATTGGATGAGCGTTTCCACCCATGCTACAAGTAGAGTATGCCCTCCGATTGAGCACATTGCCTGATTTCCAATAATAGATGCCTCCAAGGTTTCCAGGTGAGACAGATTCTTTGGTAGTTGAGGACTTTCTAGAGGCGATGGCTAGAGTTTTCTTACTATTTGAGACACCGGTAGAGAAGACAGTGATATAATATTCTAGTCTTTTCCTATGAGTGACCATGTGTATGGTTTTCATTGTGATGAGGCTTCAGTATGTGGAACATTACCCGAGATAGTACCATCGGGTAGTGTGTCAGCTATATCTCTACCCGTTGGGCAACAGTTACAACTGGCAGTAACAGTATAAGACTCATTTTGGATTTGTGCCTTACAAAACTTTCTTTATTGGATACCCATTACATTTTGAGGCAAGCCCGACTCCTAGGTGGATGAGGACTAGCTTGAGTGAGTTGCTGAGAGTTCTCTATAGCTTCTACGACTTCATTAGGACGGAGTTTCAAAATCATAGTATTCATCGAGGCATACCGACCATTCCTGGTACATTATAAATATGATACAATCATTTCTTTGGGGCTCAGACATCTGAGCACTGTGTGTTTAAGTATGTTTGAGCCTGCACTATTACTCTATGAATTCTTACCTATTTTAGGGTGCTAGAGGGAACGATTTCAATTGAATGTTCGTTGGCTGAGAGGATTTATCCAGTGAATGTTAGTAGTGGGAAAACATGAAACTAGTTTTATTCTAAGAGGCTTGGACGTGTAACATGTTTTGGGAAGAGGATATGATAGGGACAGACAAATCTGCAGAGCTGATGATCTGGGAGTGGAGTTAGGAGAGTAGCATGAGGTTTTGTACTTTTCAACATGTTGCAACCACTACACCAATGTGATTGAAACTAGGCTCAGGGAGCCGATAGACAAGATATGGGAGTAGATACATGCAGTTAATGAGTGCGACCTAAGGTCTCTAAGAATGATTTGAGGTATGATCTATGTCTACTACTAGCTGGAATATTAATATACATAGGTACCAATCATTCCATCCTTTCACGAATCTTGTCTAGGACTTAGAGTTTTGGTTAATCTATTGACCTGACCCTCACATATGGAGATAACTTTGAGAGGAGCCTCGATAATCACACGTACACCGATGGGGTGATCTAACCCTTGAGGTGAGAGTTTCAGTTGGAACCTCTTGGTGGCAGTGTCGAGGACTTACGACGTTAGTTTGGGTATGGACTGGACATCCAGAGTTCAAACTTAGATTTACTGTATTAGGAAAAAAAATTTGGTTTACATACAACATTGGAATTAGATTTTACTTGGCAAAAAAAAAACGAAAACCCAAGAAGCACAAGATAAACTCATGCATAGGAGGGTGCAACTGATCACTCTTAAGTCGGGTAGACCTACCCTCATCATAGTAGGAGATTTGAGTTTCCAGTTCCAAACAGAAGTGTCAGAGCATGGGGACAAATTTTCAAAAGATGTAACCAGGATTTGCGTTCCAAAGGGAGAGGGACATTTTCTTTGGTTAGGTACTACCTGGTATTTGTGCCCAACTTCTTCAGGGTAGTAGCACCGTTTTTATCTTTGACGAAAAAGGGGGAGCCTTTCCTGTGGACAAAGAAGTGTTTGCAGAGCTTGTAAGAGATGAGATAAAGAATGAAAAGTATAACTATTCTACCCATGATCTGGAGTTAGTAGCATTGGTATTTGCACTAAAGATGTGGTGATATTACTTGAGGGGAGAACGTTTTACAGTCTACTCTGATCAGAAAAGTCTCAGGTATATCTTCTCTCAGAAGGACATGAACCTGAGACAATGATGTAGGCTTGATTTTCTCTAGGACTACGACTTTGTGATAGTTTATAATTCTAGGAAGGGGAATGTGGTAGTAGATGCACTCAGCAGGTGGTACGGTCTACAACTACTGAGTGAGGCATCAGAGTAGCTAGTCGCGCTGCAATTATCCTTTGTGGATAGAGATGAAGCTTCTTACCTCTAGTCTATGACTGTCACTCCCCCACTCCTTCAGCATGTTAGGGTGGAACAATGTGGGGGAATTGACTACGAGCCTCAACATTCTCATATATCCTTAGGGAAGGCACTTTATGGATTTTTTGAAGGTGCGGAGCACGTTATTCTCTTCAAAGGAGGTACTAGGGTATCAGTGGAAATACATAAGGAAGTGTTGAGAGAGTTCCATAAGCCCCCTCTGGCGGTACATCCAGGTGTGGTAAAGATGTACCAAGACCTATGGCATCAGTACTGGTTGAAGGAATGAAGATAGTAGTGGCAGAGTCATATCACGATTTCTCAGTTGTCAGCATGTGAAGACTGCACAATGTAGGAAAAAGTCTTATGATTAAAGGATACATAGACCCTTGGAGTTCTAGGTGGGGGACCACATATTCATGCGATTCTCTTATCTATGGAGACTATAGAGGTTGGGCCAATGTGGCATGTTATCGTCCAAGCTTATGAGACCATTTCTGATACATTGGAGGATTGGTGAGGTGGCATTTATCTTGTCACTACCACCAAGATTGTAGTGGGTGCACAAGATCTTCCACGTATCCCAGTTGAGAAGATATGTGCATGACCCTTATCAAGTCATTGACCATGGAGAGTTGGAATTAGATGACGGGTTGACATTTACAATGGTTCCAGTAGAGATTGAGGATCGACAGGAGCGTGTCATTCATGGGTGGTCGATACCTCTGGTGTGCATTCACTGGCAGAATGAGAATCTCCAGGAGGGCACATGGGAGAGGGAGGCTTAGATCCATGCTCAGTACCACCATTTGTTTCCTTAGTGTATGTAATGAATTTTAGGGATGCAGTTCCCTATGGTGGGGGAATGTAATGTCCTAGAAATTCTGTATAATATTTTAATTATATGGAAATATTTAGGGACCACGAAATATAACGACAAGTGATTATGAGGCCCGGAGTTCCTGGAATGATCCATCGATGTTTTGTTAAGGTTTAATTAGTGTGCGTAAGAAGGTTTCCTAAAAAAGGTGGAATATCACTTAAACGGTCACTCAGATTAGAAATCTGAGAGCACCATTGTGCTAAGAATGGTCGATTTACCCTATTTATGACAAAAGTTTAATCGGCACGAGCCTCCTATGAGAAGACCCAAAAATGACATAACCATAAATAATATAATTAAAAAAAGTTATATTATTTTTTAAATTCTTATAACATATAAATGGTAGCATGGATTAAAAATATAATACCATTGCTAAACTCGTGAGGGTATGCTTTCTTTAGGAAGATACTAACATTTTCCTGCGATGGCCCCCGATGAATGTTATTTTTTGGCCGTAAATAAAATAATTAAGTGAAAATTATTTTATTATAAAATCCATAACTTTTTAAAGTGTAACTTGGATCGGAAATAAGAGAGTACTGTTGGGTTATTTGGGGCATGTTTCACTTTGGCACAACCTAACCTCAACCGGCATGGGTCAAGGGTGACTGTTATTAATTTTTAGAACATTTTTTTGTGTACGTTCAGAAAATGTATGAGCGACATTTTATAACATTTGAACTGGCACTCAGATAAAAAATATAAGGGCTTTGTTGAATTAACAGTGCTATGATTCTCTTAAGGGAGGATTTACATTGATCACAGTAGATAGGAAGAAGATGTTTTTTTTGTGAACATTAAATGGAAATGAATTAAAATAATCTCACTATTTTATTTCTTTTCCACAAACATACATGCGGTAGTGTGGGACCAATGGTGAGTCAAGACATTAAATGACATGACCCTTCAAATACTATGTAACAATGTTGTCCGAATTTATGAAGGATCCTATTAAATGAGACTTCATAAATTCCACGATCTTTACTTACCCCC
The DNA here is from genome assembly GCA_963277665.1 of Viscum album. NCBI lineage: Eukaryota > Viridiplantae > Streptophyta > Magnoliopsida > Santalales > Viscaceae > Viscum > Viscum album. Next base: position 403,223,594 of record OY728137.1, on the reverse strand, counting down.
CCTCTTTTATTTATATGGATCATGGGAGTAGTAATTGGCACGAATTTACCATGCGACGAAGCTCTGGTAAAGTGTAATGATACCCAACAGTTGGAGGATGGAGCCAGTTCCAACAAGTGGTGATGAGAAACCACGAACCACAAATCGAAGAACAAGGATGATTCTTGGGCCCAGATCGGAATCATATTGCAGGAGTGACAAACACTGTCGTCACCATCTTCATCAACTTTGTCTTATTCCTCCTGAAAAATCCTACAGGTGAACGACAAGGTAGGCATTTTATTTATGATTGAATTTACTTTATTGATTCTTCATATCCAAAATTCACAACAAAGATGGAAAAAAAACATGGCCATCGTCCCACACATAAACCTTACTCTTCCTTGTTTTTATTCTTCTCACATTCTTCATGCATTATTCAACACATAATATTTATTGAATCTAGAAATACTGAGTTTTTTTGAGTGCGATATATAAGCACAGATCCCTTGACACATGGATTGTGAATATGTTGTCGTTTAATATTTCAGGCTTAGAACGAAGACGTATTGGATAGTGGAAGGAGGTGGTGGACGACACCTGGCCGACCGAATAAAGTAAGGGCGGCGTGCATCTGTTCCACCAGATGAGTAGGAGGATATGACATGTCGGCCATGAGAAAGCAAAAGGTGGAGGCTGGCGTGCCGACCGACTGTGTATTGGAGAGGCAACATGCGTCCTCTCTGCCAGTGGAGCAGGAGGCCACGACTGCTTGGTCGGGGCGGAGGCCGAAGGGCGGCTGACATCTGGCCAGCCGCGATGTACTAGAAACATGTGTCCGCGCCGATGGGAAGAAGTCTGGCTGGCCGCGCCACACTGGGATGGACCCCTTCGGTGCGTGCTGTGTGCTAGCAGCTGAACAGTCCACAGATGGTTTGGGAAGACCTGGAGGCACCTACCTCCGAGTGTTTGTTAGGGTATACTCACCACGACAGACCACCAGCCGAGTGGGCCACACCCAGTGGGCCGTGCTAGGCCATCCCCTACACGTGCTGGGCCCACCAACGCCAGGCCATCCAAGCCGTACCCGGATTGGGCCAGGACGGTCCGATTGGGTCGGACCGGACTCAGGCCCATCTGAACCCAATTTATCATTTTTGGCTGTAACTAGAGAACCATCCATCTGTTTGACAAACCGTCTACAAAAAAAAGAATCCTTGGATTTAGACTGTCCTTTTGGTATACTCTACTTGAGTTTTGGATAAAGTTGAAGTACGACCGGGTTGGATCGAATCCTGAATCCAACTGGGCCCTTGGAGGAGAAATGCTAATAACGTACAGACCAGGCATCCAATTGACACGCTGTATGTTATGTTGGGTCCCTTATGGCATGAAAATATTTTGGGATACTTCTTCATGAGACTTCGGGATGGCTGAGGTATGACCGATTGCTTGGGGAGCAGTTCTCCAAAGTGCACTATCTACGGAACCCTACGACTGGCTGAGACTTCACGACTGTGGACCATTACGACTCGAAGTGACTCGATAGGCCCAGTGGAGAGCACCTCTATGGAACAAGGCTGAAATATGGTGGGGAGAACCTCTGTGTGACATGGGATACCAATGATACTTGATAGGAGGAGTACCTCAATAGGCCACATGGGGGAGAGCCTCTATGTAATATGACATACCTATGGTGGGTAGCGCCTCTGTGTGACGCGGTATACCCATGTTAATCGATAGGAGGAGTACATCAGTAGTCTATGGTTAGTGTAAAATGCCTCTGTGTGATGCGGTAGGCCCACTGTACTCGATAAATAAGGAGTTCTCTTACAGCCAAGGTGTTCAATGTTGTGACTGGGGATGTTACTTGTTACTACCACTAGAATAAATCCTGGTGTGACTCTTCATTACCTTGTTCTTGTGGTTGAGGTTGTAAAATATGGTAAATTAATTGTGTGGTAATCTACCTTCGTGGTATTACCTGTGTGGTATTCTTACCTCCTGTGCGAGGTGGTTATTTTTCTGATATGTTAGGTATACGTATGGGTATATACCTAAGGAGGGTTGACTGTTGTTTCTATGTTTTATGGTTTATTCTCTTTGGATTTGAGAGTCTTTAGGGGGTCTTGATGATCCTATTGAGTATTCTTATACTCACCCTTGTACAAGCTACACCTGCACGTTGTTGTGTCTGGTGCAGACAATAGACAACGCTGACTGAGGACATGGGTACCAGGACTGGAGACTGCTCCGAGGTGGACCTTTGACGAAGTGATCTGCAGAGACGATCATTCGAGATAAGTACCTACCCTTCAGGTAGGATCCTTTATGGGTGTTTATAAGAGTTTTACTTAGTTTTACGTGTACTTTCCAGTTTTTTCTGTACTTTCCAGTTGTCCTTGTATTCTGGCCCCTTTACATTTGTAATGGACACTGTTTACTGTACTGTTTACTTTGTGCTTGTATCTGGAAGTGTGCTTGGTTTGTGTGAGTTTAAAGTTTATAAAGGAAATTCCTTCCCATTTAGGGAATATTCCTTTCACTTCTTGTCACCAGCCCCTTAACTATGGAAGGCGGTCTTGGGGGTAGTCACATCATGGGCCCCAGGGGACGGGTCGTGACAATTATTGGTTTCTAATAGTTCCAAATGGATTTATTTCTAGGATACGATGGTGATTTTTTGAAACCTATTCAACCAATAGGTGTTAGACAAGTATAGGTCACCACATTAACCTTATCTTTTAGATTTAACCATTAGTTAAATTGTTTAACTTTTACCTTGTCTTCAGGTGTTATTATAATACATGTTTAATAAAATTTCTATAAAATTCCAATAGAACCATAAGTGGTACATTAATGAAATATCTATAATTATATAAGTCATTTGTCTAATCCTTATATTTTTTAAGAATATTATGTCATTTAATAATATAGCATTTGTTTTAAAAATTCTTTTATGTAAATTTTGACAGTATTTTGTATTTAGTTTTTGTGAAAGTCATAACGAGTTTATTACTTCAAAAAAAATACATTAAATCTACCATAACATGTCATATTTTCCTAGAAAATTCATGGATTCCATCAAAAGTCTCAATTTACATTTATTCTGATATTTATAATACCAATTATTTTAATTATTCATTAATAAGGTAACTACTCTTCATCAATGTGCCGTAAATAAATGTAATTATTTAATGTCTAAAAATTAATAATAAAATACTATGATGTGGAATGTTTTTTAAATTTATAATGATTATTTATTGTTGCATTTATTTTATGTCTAACCCAATATTAAAAATCATTTTGTTATTATACATTGAATTTATCAGTTTTGACTCTTCTTTAAATAAAATATAATAAATGTCCTAATCTAACCCACATGGATCTAAAGGATCATATTTTTTTCGTAAGGTTGTTTTTTAAATACACTTATCAAATATAATTAGGACATGTTTTGTTGTAATTTTAATATTATTTTTACCTTTAATTACCTTATTTACTTAAAACAGTGGTAAATAAAATTCAATAGTTACTATTCACCAAAAACTATTTTCATCGTATTGAACCACATTTCACTTAATGATGTAAACTGTTTCTCTCTGGTTTTTAAAATTCAATTCACAGAACTGGTAAAATTACGTTTTACGCAAATTTAAAAATGTTCCTAGAAGGTGGGTAAATTTTCCTAGAAGGTGGGTAAAAAGATGTTAAAATGGTTCAATAAAAAAATATATATATATAATCTTATTAAAAAATTCTCTGATGAATTACATTGTACTTATATTTGTATTCTGTATCTATTTTAAGATAATTTTTTAATTAAAAAAAATTATTTAAATGAAAAAATTTATTTTTATGTACTATGTAGTATTTTTCACTATTCATAAAAAATTTAATGTTTTCAAAAAAATTAGAAAAATTGACCCTAAGATAATTTTTATATTCTAAATTCAAAATTTTTATATATTTTACGAAATGAAAAAAATCAAAGTTTCATTAATTAATTTAAATTTAATTACTATCTTCAAAACATGAAAGCAGGTTTTTGAGAAGTAAAAACTATAAAAAGATTGATTTGTGTTTTTGTTTAATTTAAATGTAAAATTACTTCAAATGACCAAAATTGGAATAAATGATTAAAAAAGAATCTAATTGTACTTAAAACCATTCAAATATATAATTTAACACTATAAATTATTTTGATTAAGAAAGTGGTTTTCAATTAAAATTTAGGACTTTTCACTATTCGTCAAAGCTTGGATTTTTTTAGAAAAACATCAAAAAATTTTCCAAAGTTATTTTATGTCCCTATTCTAAAGAAGAAGTTTATTTTGTCAAATTAAATATAAAAATGTTTCAAATATTGTATTTTAAAAGGGTTCTCCATTAAAAGGTGGTAAAATTTCATTTTTTGAAAAATACTTCCTTTATCTAAAAAATTGAATTTGTTCTTATATTATGTTTAATAAACCCATAGTACGGATGTTATAATTATATTGAGTATATTAAATTCAAAATGCAGTTAATATTATTCCTAACCTCTTTTTGAACAGCTAGTTTGGAATGTCGTGGTGCCCTCAAACTCAGTGTTGTGAGTGGCGCATGCTATTGAATAACATTATAGAGATAATGTATTTTGAAATCCTGGGGTATTACATCCTCCCATCCTTTAATAAATTGTATTCTCACAATTTGAAATTGTTCTTTGAAAATAGAATGTTGACAATAGAAAATAATTTTGTGGAAATCCCAAATTGAATATAGGGTTAATTAAATATAGTCTTAATAAGATAGAAAAGGAAATGAAAAATTCACCACCAAATTATGATCTAAAATAAGAGAACATTGGTGGAAATTAGAGACACATAATTAGAGGAAAAGCGTAAATATTTATAGGGAGTGGTTGAGGTCATCAATCACAAACAAATGAACAATAAATGGATTATTGATTCCCACAAATCCATAACTCTATGATGATTTAGAATATAATGGGTTCAAAAAAACATAAGGTATTAGGTTAATTTTTTTTTGATTTAAGATCTATTCCCTAATGTTTAAGAATTATTTTTATTCATAAAATAAGAAAAAAATTCTTCATAAGAAGAGTGACATCCTTTAAATAATTTTAACTACAAAATCATCTTTCACTCCCAAAGATAATAGAACTCAAAAATATTCAATTTATCTTAATCATTTAGGGTTAAAAAAATTAATTTTTAATTTAACTGTCAGAACATTTTAAAAAATTGATTACACAAACTAGGAGATCACATAGGCCAGAGGTAGGCGATGCACCCTTGTCGTCCTTTGTTTATGGATTCAAGTCTCGGGGTCTTGCCGGATGCGACGGGTTGTCGCCCGACCTCTGGGTTTTTATTTTTATGAGAATCCAAAAATAAACATAAGAAATGTTTTAACCTTAAACAACAATATCCAATGTACAACATTAAAAAATTCCAACATTTAAACCTTTCCAAAATACTTTTGTCCAAAGTCATAGTCCAAAATTTATAAGGAAGGTGACGTAGAAAAGATGTGAATACCTACATCGTGTATTCTCTTAAAACATGGTAAAACCCATGTTTACCATAAAACATGGTAAAACCCGTGTTTACCATAAAACGTTATTAATTAAATTAATTCTCCCTTAATCTTTATGTAATACAGGATAGACTCATTTTATCTAAAAATGTTAATAACACAAAAAATGATGCAATAAAAAAACAATTAATTAGCTTCATGGTAGTCAAGAATATCCAATATAATTTGTCCAAATCAATCATATCTTATTTCGAAATCATTATCTCGTTTTAAGAAACATATTAAGGGTTATATTTCCCCCAACCATATATTTTCCAAAATGTTTGACTTGAAACTGTGTCACCTTACTTGGTACCATAAAATCTCAAATCCTTAATGAAAACGTATTGTGGTACAATCCTTATATAGATTACAATTATTATAAATTTTACATAATTAATAAAATACTCAAATGAAATTTTTTTAATAACTACTTATGAAAACTAACCATTCATCTTCATCTTTGGTAGTATCATAACATGATTATTTTCCAATATAATCATTTGGGGTATACTCTGATGATTGGTAATTTTATTATCGTAGTGTCCCAAATCCTTGAAGATGAAGCATTAATCATTTGAAACCTTTTTATTACCCATGAAATCCCGAACTTGGTGTCCTTTTTCTCCACACTTATAAGAAACTCCCATTCTATTCAAGCACATCCATAGGTTATTGTTTCCATAGTATTAACATATGGGAAAATATTTTTTCCCCTCTTCCCTTTATCCATTTCTCTCTCTACCATCCTCTTCTTCTCTGGATTCCCTTAAAATCCATATGACTCAAGAAATTATATACATTTCTTATTAACACATGATACTATTTAATTATATGATGAGAATATGTGGGAGACTATTTCCCTCATAAATTTTGGCTTAAGACCATGAGAGATATGATCCTTCTTACTCTTTGGATCATGCGTATTGTTGGACTTCTCATTACTTCTACTAGAAGCCTTTTAAAAATGACTAAATACATTATGTTAGATCATATCATAATGTATAATCCAAAACTAAAAAAAATCAGAAAATTAATTGATTATTTTCACACATATAGTCTCATAATCGAACAAATGGTTTCTTTGCTGACATATTTACTCATAAATCCTTTATAAAGGTTTGTAAAGAAAATGTGAAATATTCTAAGCATACCCCTCGAGAGTGTCGTAACCAAGAGTGAAACATGACCTATTGTCATGAAACAGTTCCTGTTCAAGTCTAGCTAAAAGAGGTGTTTTAAGTATTTAACCCTAGATACATCTGTTCTAGAGCTGCATATACCTACTCGTATCTAGAAAAGGATGTATTGGTTTGAAAATTTACAAATTTCCCACATTACCAAAATTCTAGAAAGTTCTTCTATATTAATCATTAATTTTTATCTTAGGTTAATGGTATATAACTAGAATTTATATAAATCTATTTTCTATGGTTTCTACTGAAAATCCTATAATACCAACAGTAATTCCCTAACCCCAGTTACGCAGATACGGTGCATTATTTAAATATATTGGAAAGATTAATATGAATGAAGTTTTGAAGGACTTATCATCTTAGTAGTCTGGGAAAATAGATTATATATATGAATATTACATTCCAATTTCAAAAAATAAAACCCAACATAAATAAAACATTGAGAATTCCATTATTAACCTAGATTAACACTATATATATATATATATCAGAATACAATTCTTTGAATCCCGGAAAAAAGAATATATAAGAAAGGGGTGAGCTCAGAAGCTCATTGAGGATAACAATACAATGGAAACTATCATAAAAAAGGGTAAAAATTTAGGGAAATGTATAAGACTAAAACACATGCCTTTTAAACATAAAATTCATTATAAAATTGAAAAGATAAATAAAATAATTTCATTTAAATATTCACGTGGATATTCTACTAGTCGAATAATATCATGTAATTTCAATTGATAATTTCATAATGATGGAATTCATAATGCGAGACAACATAACCACATATTCAAGGCCTCATGCTAAGAATAAAAATATTTTTTTTCAAGGCCTTGTGGGAAGACACTAATTTGTCTCATGATACCTACCGATTCATCAAGGAGCTATAGCCGGCACCACCCATCCCATAATAAGTCTAATGCATTCCTCATATCAAAATTTTGAAACATAACATAACCATTCATATTAAAACTAGCATACTAAATGTAAATACCCTAACCATAAACCATGAATGGTATAAAACTAGCACATCCACAGTCAAACATATCATAACTCATTCAATATAGTATGTAATATTGTATAATAAGAAAACGACCTCCATCAATAATAATATCCAGTAAAAGATGTCGACATAGTTGAAAATGATCTGTATAACTCTTTAAGGGAAATATCTATTTTTTGTGAAATAATTTAAAAGTCACACATTTATAAATTATATAATTTAAAAGAGATTTTTCAATAAACCTGTCCCATACCACTTTGAATCTTTTGAAAGGAATTAACAATTTAAAATAATCATGTTTATATAAATAAACCCTTAAAATTATTTTGAAAACATGGACATTAATTAAAAAGATTTAGGAAATTAAACCATTAAAACATTTAAAATGATGATGTTGCTAAATATTACCTTCCAAAAAAACATTAAAATATTTATTTTGAAAACCTTTTTATGAAACATGGATATTGTAATTAATATTTCCCACTAAATACTTACACATAAACAATCTCGGATAATAATGAGATTGAGGAACTCATCCTTACATAATACTTTGCATTGGTTAAGGGTACATTTAGATTTCTATATAAGGACCATAGTATGTTATTAAATTATAATATAACCATATTAAAAATTTTAATATCATAATAGATTCATTTATGGCTTCATACTACCCATTTAATAGTAATATCAATGTTAAAGCAGTATTTCATGTAATAATCATTTTCATTATCATACATGATTAAACATTTTATTCTTGATCGTAAAACTTATATCATGATTTAATTTATTAAATAATATAAATAATTATTTATGTATCATATATATTCAGAATATAAGTATTTATAACACACATATATATATATGAAATTGAAAACTCCATTAATGGAGACGGTAGGGCGTATGTACGCATAAACATTATTTTCATTTTCATATCGTATTGAACGGAAGTATGTGAATGAGATATATGTAAATAAACACACACACACACACACACATATATATATTTAGTATCATTATTATTTCATATATTACATAATTATTAATAATATATATATTTATTATCATTGTTGAATGATGAACGTGGAAATGAATGTCATCACATCGTGGAGACGGTAAGTTGTACCTACGCACGAGCGATGATATCACTATATTGATGGTGAAATAATATGTAATTGATTAATATATTATATATAAAAAATCATTTACATGTTATATTTATTATTTACATCATTTACCAAGATGATTCTTTCCACAGTTATCACTTGTTGGAAAATCATTTATTCCTTCCTTCCCTTTATCACATTTTTCTCTTCTATCCTCTTCTTCTATTTGTTCTCTTCAAATCCATAGGACTCCAAGAATTAATTACTTATTATATTAACACATATTACTATTTCTTCATATGACGAGAATTCATGGGAGAATATTTCCCTTCGAAATACTAGAATAAGACTATGAATGAAATGATTCTTCTAACTCTTTGGCTCATGCGTATTGTTGGAGTTCCAATTATTTTTACTAGGAGCCATTTATAAATGATGACATAAACAAGGTTAAATCATATCATACTTTATAATCCAAAAATAAGAAAAAATCTCAACATTAATTGAAAATTTTCACACATCTAGTATCATATTCTTGAAAATGTTTTCTTTGCTGGAATACTTACTCACAAAAATTTCATAATGGTTGGTAAATAAAATTTAAATTATCATAAGAATATCCCCTAGGATTGTTGTAAACTAGAGAGAATCAAGTCCCATTTTCGTGCACCAGTTCCCATTTGAGTATAGCTCAAAGTAGTGTTTTCAAGTTTTACAACTAGATACATCTCTACTAGAGCCACCTCTACCTGCACGTATCTAGAAAAGGATGTATTGATTGAAAAATTAACAAAATATATACATTTATCAAACTGAAGAAAGTTCATCTATAATAATACCCAACATTTATCTTAGGGTAATGATCTCAAATCAGAGTTTTTCTAAATCCAGTTTCCAAGGTTTGTACTAAACTTTCTCTGATACCAACTATAACGCCCTGGCCCAAGTTATCCAGAGCTAGTATATTATTTTAATACATTGGTATGATTACAATGAATCACGTCCTGAAGGACCAATCATTTTAGCAATCTTGTAAAATATATTACATACATTAATATTACATTAAAATTTATTACATAAAACAAATCATAAATAATCTTTTGAGAACACCATTACTCCCTTACCTTAAACCTGCATATAAATCATAATATACTTCTTGGCATCCTCGAAGAAGTAAAATATAAGAAAGGGGTGAGATTAGATGTTCGGTAAGGAAAAATAATATAACAGAAGCTATCAAAAATAAAAATAAACTCTTATGAAAAGGTATTAAATGGAAACACAAGTCCTTTAAACATAAACTTTAGAATTATATAGAAAAGATAAATAAAATAATGTCATTTACTTATTCACATGGATATTTTATTAGTTGAATCATCACATGTTACATTAATAACTTATCTCATCATGATGAAATGCATAATGCTGGACATCTTAACCACAAATTCAGGGCCTCATTCCAAGACCCTATATATAAATTTTTTCACAGCCTTGTTCCAAGACACTAGTTTGTCTTATGAGACCTACCGATGCAGCGAAGAGCTATAATAGGCTCCACCCACCACTTACTAGGTCCAATGCATTCCTCATATGAAAATTTTGAATCATAACATAAACAGTCGTATTAAAACTAGCATATGAAATGTCAATACATTATCTATAAATCATGAATGGTATAAAAATATCACATTCACAGTCAAACATATCATAAATAATTCAATAAAATGTTGAATATTGAATTTATAATAAATAAACCTCAATCAATAATAATATCTAAAAAGGATGTTTACATAGTTGGAAATAATAATTAAAACCCTTCGAGAGAAATATCCCTTTTTCATTAAATCATTTAAAAGTGCTAAAATTTATAAATGAAGTCATTTAAAAGAGATTTTTGAATCAAAGTGTACCATACCACTTTGATACTTTTGAAATGAATTAAAATTTTAATACAATTTTATCCATATGAATAAATCCTTAAAATCATTTTGAAAACATTGACATCAATTAGGTGTATTTAGAAAAATAAATCTTTAAATCATTTAAAATGATGATCTAGTTTTATAGACCCTTCTATAAAACCTTACATGGTTCCTTTTTAATTTTTTTGAAACATGGTCATGAATGATAAATATGTCGTAGTATATATGTACATATAAACTGTTTTAGATAATAATGAGATTTTGGAATTAACCCTTACCTTGTACTTTCCGTTGATAGAGGGTACATTTAACCTCATATATAATGGAAATAGTATTTTATTAAATTATACCAGAATCATATTCATATTTTTAATATCATACTTTATTCTTTTTTGGTTTTATACTACTAATTTAATAATAATTTCTATCATAAAATAATAGTTTGGGTAATAATCGCTTTCTTTATCGTGCATGTTTTAACTTGTTATTCTTGGTCGTATCACATATATCATGATTTAATTGATTCTAGAAATTAAATAATTACTTATGTATAATATATATTCAGAATGTGAATATGTATAATAAATAGATATATGAAATGGAAAACACAATTTATGGAGACGGTAGGCCATACATACGTATAAACAGTATTTCCCATTTAATAATGTATTGAATGAAAGTATGTGAATGATATATATATATATCTAGTAGAATTAATATTTCATATATTACATACTTATTAATAATATATAGTTTATATAATCATCGTTGAATGGAGAACATGGAAATGAATCTCATCATTTCATCTAGACGGTAAGTCATACGTATGCACGAGCGATGATAACATTATATTGATGGATAAATAGTATGTAATTAGATGGTAAATTATATATATAGAATCATTAAAATGTTATGTTTATTATTTATATCAATTATACTTGTTATTATTCCCATCCAAATAATAATGTTTTGAATAACAAACTATAACACGACGTGTGGACGGTAAGCCGTACGTACGCACGTATAATGACATTGTCCTTCATAGGTTGTATAGAATAATGAATATAGTTGAACCATATTTATAATAAAATTAAAGTGTTTAGAAGGTATTGGAGGTATTATTTTGGTATGGAAAAAAAATAATGATGATTGAGTTAGAAGAAAAGAACTTTTAAAGAGGTGATGAAATAATTACCTCTTCATTGGGTGATTCATTTTGATTTAAATGAAAGGTCTCCATAGGATGGCTTTATGATCAAATTAAGGACTCTAGATTTAAGTGAGGGTATTTGGGAGGAGATTTGGGTAGGGGTTGGAAGAAAAAAAAAATTTTAGGTGTTAATTTTATAGAAGGGGAAGTACCATTTTATAAGAGAGGTGAGAAGAACTTTATGAAAATCAAGAAATATTATTTTATAATAAATTAATTTTTGATTTCTAATTTCTCCAAATGAATTTATTTCAAGGATAATGCGGGTAATTTTATAAATCCTCTCAAAAAATATATTTTTAAAAAATTATCTCATCATATTAACATTATCTTTTAGATTTAACCCTTACATAAATAGTTTATCATTTACCATGTCTCCTAGTGTTTTTATATTATATGGCTAATGAACATTCTATAAAATGCCAAGATAACCTTAAGTCATTAATTAATGACATATATAAAATTATCTAAATCTTATAGCCGAATATTATATTTTTAGGAGTATTATAAAATTTAATAAAATTGTATTTGTTTTAAAAACTCATTTTTGTCAATTTTGACGCTATTAAATATTTGGATTTTATGAAAGTCATAAAAAAATGATTACTTTGAAAAAAATACATTTAATAAACAATAAAATTTCATATTCACCTATAAAATCAATGTATGTCATAAAAAATTTAAAATTATATTTATTTTAATATTTATAATATCATTTATTTGTTTATTTCATTAATAATGAAAAAACTACATCATTGTTGTGTCACAAATAAATATATATTTTTTTGTCCAAATTTTTAAAATAAAATATAATGATATAAGAAATATATTTATATTTCTAATGACTATTTATAGTTGAAAATATCACATATAAGACAACATATAAATGTTGTTTTATGAAAAGATATATGTTTATGTTACATTCTTCTTAACTTTAAATTAATTTTTATATTGTGTCATTTTTTCTTACATGTTGCTCCATGAGGTCCAAAAATAGACCCAAGGATGACCATGGTGAGACATGTATAATCCAATAGGGTTAGGAGGTGTGTTATGGTAATTTAATAATATCATTATATTATTTTATTTCCCTTATTTACCAGATATACCCTTCAACCAGGGTAAATATAATATTTACTGAAGATACTGTTCATAATTTCTAAAAATAAAATTGACATATTTTCACAATATAGACCTCCTAATTTCAAATTTGGAATCCTTTTTTCCAAATTCAAAACACCGATGTTGTAGAAATTAATTTAAAATTAGTTCTCGTTGTTAAAACCAAAAAAGGGGTTTTAAGAAGTAAAAACTATCAAAAGATTGACATGTGTTTATGTGAAATTCAAATGTTAAATTAAATTCAATTTTCTAAGTTATATTAAGTGATATAAATATAATCTAATTATACTTTAAAACCACTCAATGATATAATTTAACACTATAAATTATTTCAATTTAAAAAGTTGTTTTTAATTAAAATTTAGTATTTTTCACTATTCATCAAAATATAGCTGTTATCATAAAAGTACCAAAAAATCAGCCAAAGCTAATTTTTATATTCCAAAATCTTAAATAAAGTATATTTTAGGAAATTAAATTTTTATAAGTGTGTAAAATTAATTTTATTATTTTTAACAAAAGGTCATAAAAAGTTGTACTTTTAAGAAAATAAGTTTTCTAAATATATAACTATTTTATCAAAACATATAAATTTTATTTTGAATATGTTTAGTTTATTTTAAAACATTCTAAATAACATTTAAAATTTGTTTTTTTCTATTCATATTATAATATTTAATTGATAAATAAATATATCATTTAAATATTTATAATAATAATGTGTTGTTTCGTAGAAACTCAATCTTGCATATAACACAAGCCAATTCAGTGTTGCTTGCGTATATGTTATTAAATTAATTTAAAAAGATAATTTACTTAGAAATATTGGGGTGTTAAATTAGTGAAAGAAATCATGTAGTCCTAGAACTTTTTGAGGAAATAATGGAAAAAGTGAAGATTATCCGAACCCACATCAGAGCAGGTCAAAGTAGGGAAAAGAGCTATACCGATAACCAAAGGAAGGGTATATAATTTCAAGTAAGTGATCATGGTTTCATAAATTTATCACCATGGAAGGGTGTTATAAGATTCTTTAAGAATGGTAAATTGAGTCCGAGGTACATCATATCGTTCAAAATTTTAGAATGAATTAGAGTTGTAGCTTGTCGTTTTGCAATGTTGCCAAGTCTCTCCAAAGTTCATGATGTGTTCCGCGTATCACTCCGGAGAAATTACAAAACTTGCCCAATGCATATACTCACCTATTAATAATTATAACTAGAACCCAATATGACTTATTGTGAAGAGACTATCAAGATTCTTGATACCAGAGAAATGTTTTGAGAAACCAGACGGCTCGCTTGCTAAATGCTTTTTTTGGAGAAACCATAAATTGGAATTGGCAATGTGGGAACTTTAAGAACTTATGATAATGAACAACCAGAATTTTTTTATGAGGTAATATTATAGAAATATCTAGGAAAAAATTATTTAAAAGAGGGAAGAATGTAACCCCCCAAGCTTTCATAGTACATTTCAATTTTAATAATAAAATAGATTGCGTTGTTGGAATCTTTGAGTTCTAGAACACCATGACCTATCAAACTAGCCATTTTAAAGTAGTTATGAATAGTAATACCAAATTTTTGAAATTTTATAAATTTTATTTCTCAAATTGGACTTCATTTTTGGATTCATAATATCAATATTAGCATAGGGTGAATTTTTTGCACTTTTATGATAACTTTCTTATTTTTATGAATAATGAAAATACTAAATTTTAATTAAGAACAACTTTTTTAATCAAAATAATTTATTGTGTTAAATTATAAATTTGAGTGGTTTTAAAGAATAATTAGATTATATTTTTATCATTTAATATATCTTATTTCATTTGATGTAATTTTATATTTAAATTTTCCATAAACACATGTTAATATTTTTATAGTTTTTACTTTTTAAAAATCCGCTTTTTGGTTTTGATAATGAGAATTAATATTAAATTAATTTTTTCAACTTCTGTATTTTGAATTTGGACAAATCAATTACATATTTTGAATCAGGATCTCCAAAATAAGTAAATAGGTTTCTTTTATTTTTAGACATTATTAATAGTAACTTCAGTATAAATTTTATTTACCATGGTTAAAGAGTAAATCAGGTCAATAAGGATAACAAATGTTATAATAATAATATTAAATTACCACAACATCTATCATAACCCTATTATATGATACATTTATGACCATGGGCATCCTTGGGTCAATTTTCAGACCCCATAGAGCCACTTGTAAATGAAAATGACACTTTATAGAGATTAATTTAAAGATAAGGAAAATGTAACATAAACATATATCTTTTAGTAAAAAAATTTTAAATGAGGTTATATAATTGATCTCTTCGTCTATAAATATTTATTGAAAATAAAGAACAATTTCACACATCATTATATTTTATTTATACTTTTTAGAAATAAAATATATTTTTTTATCTGTGACACAATAATGATGCTGTATTTCCCGTATTAATGAAACAATCAAATAAATGATATTATAAATATTAAAATAAATATAATTTGAACGTTTTGATGCTATCCAAGAATTTTTCAGGTTCATATTACATTTTAGGGTAGATTCAATATTTTTTTTTTATGTAATACAATTTTGATGACTTTCACAAAAACTAAATACTAAATAGTATTAAAATTCACACAAATGAGTTTTTAAAACAAATACTATTTTATTAAATTATATAATAGTTCTAAAAATATATGGTCTGGACAAAGTTATTATATTATGATATATATGTCATTAATGAACCACTTTATGTTCTCTTGTCATTTTATTGTATTCTTATTAACCATGTATCTTAATAATACACGAAGACATGATAAAAGTTTAACTATTTAACTAAGAGTTAAATCTAAAAGATAAAGTTAATATGGTGACCTAAACATTTCTAAAACCTATTGGTTGTGAGATTTTAGATCCATACCCACATTTTCATTAATCTAAATCCTTTTGGATCTATTATAAAACTAAAATGATTTATAATAATATAATATTTCGAGCTTTCCTAAGGTGCCCCTCACCTCTCTTATAATAGGGTACTTCCCCCTCAATTAAATTCATACCTCCAATAAAAATTGGAATATAAAAACACTATTTATATATCCTCTAAACTACCCTCACTTCATCCTAGAGGACTTAATTTGATCATAATCCAACCTAGGGAAATCATTTGTTCAAATAAAAATGAAGCACCCGAAGAAAAGGTAATTATTTCATCAACTCTTTCAATGTTATTTTCTTCTTACACTTCCTCTTTCATTATTATTTCCATACCAAAATAATAAATATAGTACCTTATAAATAATTTTATTTTATTATAAATATGTTACAACCATATTCATTATTCTATCAATCCTATGAATGACAAAGTCCCCATACGTGCATACGTACGACTTACCGTCTCCACGTCGTGGTATAGTTTGTTATTCGACACTTTGTTATTGGGATGTGTATAATAATGAGAATAATTGATGTAAATAATAAATATAACATGTTAATGACACTGTATATATAATATAAAATCCAAATAAATATTATTTTACCATCAATAGAATGATATTGTCACTCGTGTGTAAGTACGACTTACTGTCTCCACGACGCGATGAGATTTCATTCCCCATCATAACAATTAAAAAATAATTTTCTTTTGATGATTAAAAATAATGATTAAAAACTTATTATCATTCTTTATATGAATCAAATACATCCTATCCCTAAAAAAAGTACTTACATAACAAAACATATAAAGGAAAACGAATAAGTTTACACCCGAAACAATGATACTAATGCAATATTATTAACAAAGCAATATTAAAGGATCATATATGAAATCATATTTTTGTATTTGGTTCTTTTATTATTTAATAACAATTATTTAACCATTATAAATGAGGTTAAAGTACCCTCTACTTAGGAAAAGTACAAGGTATGGGATAAAGTTTACAATCACTTTATTATCCGAGGTTATTTATACGTGAGTGTCTACTGGGAGCTCTTTATCATCCACATCCGTGTTTCTTAAAAAAGTATTTTAAATTTTTTTTTAAAATTTATTAGACTTCAGGTTAAATTCAAGTATACCCTTTGTTGAGTTTTTATAAATTTCCTTGAAAGGAATATTTCAATCGATTTCCAAATAAGGAACCCTATGAACTTTTTGACAAATTAAAGAAAGAATATTTTTTAAAATTATACAGTGGGTGTAACAATTTTCTACCATTATAACACATTCAAAGAATCCCTTAAAATCTTATAAGAATTTTTTTCAAAAATAAATTCTTTATTTACTTTTGAATGATTTTAATTTAGAAAGAAATATTTTACTCAAACTGTTTTTGGATTTATTTTGTCTATGTTAACATCCTTCGTTCGATTTAAATTTGTTTGATGTTAATTTATTATGATGAAATATTCCATATTTTATAGAAGGTTTTGTGATATGTTGGACTATAAATGTGATATTTTTATACCATTCATGGTTTATGGTTAAATTATTGACATTTCTAATGCTATTTTTATATGAATGTTTATATTATGTTTCAAAATTTTTATATGAGGAATGAATTGGACTTAGTAAGTGACTGTTGGATCCTGCTATAGCTCCATGATGCATCGATAGGTCTAATGAGACAAACTAGTGTCTTGGAATAAGGACGTTAAAAAATATTATTTTTAGTCTTGGAATGAGGCCTTGACTATGTGGTTATGCTGTTCGATATTATGCATTCCATCATTATGAAATAACCTATTGATATTATATGTGATTATACAACTAGTAGAACATCCATGTAAATAATTAAATGGAATTATTCGATTTATGTTTTCAATATTATGACGAAATTTATGTTTAAGTGGCTTGTGTTTTATTCTTATACATTGCCTTAAATGTTTTATGCTTACTTATGATAGTTTCTGATATATTGTTATCCTTACTAAGAATTTAAGCTCACCCATTTCTTATGTTTTATTTGTCCTAGGATGTTAAGAATTATATTATTATTGACCTATAGGTATAGTATATGGGATATGAGTGTGTTCATATGGGACACAATGTTTTTGTTTTTCCATTTCGTAATTTTTTGTAAAACTTATGTGTGTATCAAGTACTTCTGAGGATACTAAACTGATCGGTCATTCGGGAAACGATTCCTTATATCATGCCAATGTTATGTAATAATGCACCGACTCTGGATAACTAGGGTTGGGGCATTACAATAAGTAACACATAACACATTGTTTCGTGATATATATTGAGTTTGAGAAATGTTGCAAAAAATTATAGGACTAATAAAGAAGTTCAAATAATATAATACTATTCATATAATTACTATTTTATTTTTTTGGGAATATTAAAATATTCTAAAATTAATTTCATCATTTTTTAGAAACAGTTTCACACCTCCAAGTTGATTAAGGATATAAATATTAACAAAATGTTGTTGGGTAGCTTAATCCTCTATAAGATTATATAATTATCAATGAATTTTTTGTATGGATAATCAATAGATAAAAGTAATCTAGGAACTAAAAAGATGACCATTAACCAAAATTTTAACCTTTTAGAACTTTTATTTTACATAAAAAGGGAAAAGGTAATTTCAATTTTTTACTATATCCAAACAAAATTTTATAAGATGAGATATCATATATCATCCTCAAAAGTGTTGAATGTATCAAAAAAGTATCCTTTATAGATGTGTTATAATCTTCAACAACCACATTCATCAATTATATCAACTCATTAATCATTGGTTTAAAATATATTTTGGATCATTTCCATGATAATGAAGTGCATATATCATTATACAATTTATAGTAAATGGATTTTTAAAACACATCCTTGGAATAAGGTTATAAACATATATGAATATAGAACATGTACTCTGTGAAATATGAATATTTTGAAATCGTTGAATCCCTCACATCAAAATCTTTATCATAAATGTTGTGATTTAGTGTAAAAAAATACAATGCTATATATTTAGGAATTTCTATAATAGTCTATCTACTTGATGAATAATTAATTGATATAATTATTACTCTTTCATCATGAAAACCCAAATTTGTTTCTATTTTTTATGACATATTTCTTTCAATATATATATATATTAAATGGAATAGTAACTTTAATTTTTATTGAACATAGTAGTCGGTGTCATATTTTTTATTATTTTTTAATGATTTACCACAATATTTACACTTATTCAAGTTACCATTCTAACTCTAAATAAAATTAAAATTGTTAAGGCATACATGTATATTGGATGTTGAAAATAAAAAAAAATTATTTAAATTTTTATATCATGTAATTATTTTTTGTAATTCACTCATCTCTAGGGTATAAATCACAAAAAAGTATGGACGTGATCAAATATGATATTAGTGAATCTATTCATTCTTTTCACAAGATTAATTCACAATAAAATTCCATGTCTCAATATTTTATTAACTTAATAGTGTAAAAGAGTCCATTAATCTTACACAAACATTTTAGCTTTCTCAACTTATCTATCCCAATTAGAAATATTAAATTTTATAGACACATTCATTTCATCTTACAATTGTTTATCTGTAGGTACATCTTCAAAAAATTAATGAAAAAATGATCTTACATCAAATTTTCCATTAAAATACTAATAGTTGTTTAAATATCATTATTCACTTAATAAATGAATATTTTGTGGAAGCACACAAGATAATTTATTTACAAACCACTTTATATGATTTGATAACTCACTACGTGAAGAGGTAACCTTGATATTAAAACACAATCATAAAAATGAAATTAGACTAGTCCTCCATCTGTATCTATTTTATTAGTAAAATCTCAAAAATTGAATCTTATTTTGAAACTCATTTGAAATTAAATCATTATTATACATCGAATATCTATCCATTAAAATAAATATGTAAGGTTTCATTACAAAGAAGTTTTTAAAAAAATAAGAAACTAAATTATAGTTAATTTAGCAGAATAAATTTTAAAAATAAAAAGTAATTTTGTATCTTCAAAACATCATGAACAATACAACTATAATGATGAACCAATAGTTATATCCTGTTTGTAAATTATATCAATAATACTTAATTGAAATATATATGATTTATAATTTTTTAACTTGGACCATTTAATTCAAGAACACTATTTTTAGTAATTCTGTGTAATTATATTTTCCTTATAATTTATCAATATCATGTATTTAGATTGGTAAATATAATCAATATATATGTCGTGACTATAAAATATATATAATATTTTAACAATTCAATAATAATTTTATCTCACAATTTTAACAAACAACAACTGATTTTATCATTCTTGTATCCATATAAATAAATACAATAAGCATGACATAATGGGATAAATTGGGTACAAGATTTTACATTTTGATAACTTTATTAGATTTTATTACTTGTTAGTAATTTATTATGTACCATGGGAATAAGAGGATGTGGGATCCTGGTATTTAATCATGAAATGATACATTTGAATTGATAATCCCGTTGTTTTCTCATGAAATCATTGTAATATCTAAATAAAATGATATTATATATTTATTTTGGAACAAAATTTTTTTGTGCACTATGATACTGATAAATGTAATCATAGAGAATATATTTTAATTTTAGAATTAAATGTTCTGGATTTTTTTAAACCTAAATTGATTGTTAATTAATATTTTTTTATTTAATAATGGGTAAAATATTTTCATTGGAACATGTTTTTTTTTAATTTTGTTTTTTGATCATAAAATTGTTATTAATGTTTATTTATTATAATTATCTCCCAATTCATAAAAATTGGTTCTTATATTACTTATATCATAAAAATAAATATAAAATAAATATAAAATTGAAATACTGTAATATAGAACATTATATTTGAAACATGTCAAAAAATTATATTCAAGTAATCACTATTGTTAAATATAAAAAATTATTTTCAGTTTAATATCCACTATAATATTATATGTAATAAATGAGTTTGTGGGAAAATAGTTAAAATTGGGGATTGTAGTGAAATAAATTTTCTTACCTAATTAAAGTGGTTAATAGATTGGATGATTTCAACTGAAAACACAAATTGGGGAAGGGGTGTTGTGATGAAAAATTAGTAGAGGTGGGGTGCTAGACTTAATAGGAGGGGTCAGGACCAATATTATCTATATAGGATTAATAAAAATATAGGAGTGGTTTCTAAATGTGTGTTTGGGAAAATCGATTCTATATTTAGTAGACCTTATTTACAATGTCTTTAATGGTTTGGTAAAAACTAAAACTTATTTCCATTTTACAAAGGGACCATGGAAATGCCCTGCATCATCTTATACCGTTTCTATGGTTTATGTGCGTTGTAGCTTTTGGGTTATCTATCTCCATGGACCACATGGGTGGTGGAAATATTTAGGTGGCAATAGAGTGTTTTTCTAGTCACGTTTCTCAGGATTGATGGTAAATTAAATTATATACTCATAAGATAAAGTAGTTTGAGAGAAAAATAACATATGAAGGATTATATTTAATCTTGCAAATAAATATTTCATACTGCTTTTATAATTCAATTCCTTAGCAGTAATATGTTTGACTAACCTTATAATGCTAGCTTCAAACTATGTTATTATTTATTCCTCCATTTTTCATAAATTCCTTAATTATCAGTATGGATCAGCTCTTTTATCTCATGTAAAATACTTCTCATAGAATAATTCATTAAATTCAATCCATTCCATGATTTATATCCCTTATAATGTTTTATTATTTTTGAATTTGTGACCACCATTGATCAATATATCAATCATAGATAAAGTACATCCATAAATATATTCTACTATTTCACAACATACCAAATGATATGAAAATATTATTTATGAACTTAATGTATTGATTATTTAATGATGGGTTAGTGGTTCTATTTAATTGTAGAGGTCTATGCCTCATAAAATGTTCTCATATTTTTACACTTTATTACGGGGAAATAGATTAGTTGATGCAAGGAAGAATATTTTTCATTACCTGAATCAACTACCCTAATATAGATATAATATTCTCCACTAAAAAACTAGAATCATTGGTTTTTTTAGTTGATAAATAGACACAATTTCTATGAGTTTTGACACAATTAATGATACATCTATAAGATAGAATTTTAAAACAATGACACATATTAATCAATTTCCCATAAATATAACAATTTATAAATGATCAATTATAATTCAAGTGCATTTATTAAAAATTAATATAAAATATTAATTAATTTATAGATTAATTTTTATAATTTCTTAAGTTTTTATAACATTTTTTTATTATCTTACATTATTTATATAAACCGAAGTCCTATGGTTTCAATTAGTATTTACCTAATAAAAACTGTAATAACACTGACCCCATCTACCCAAAGGTTTTTTCCATTTAATATATTGGAATCTTCACACATAAAAATTTTAAGAGTCTGATATGACTAGTTAAAAATTTTATCATTAAAACACATATGAAATTAAATTACATTATAAAAACCATACATTTTACTATTAATATACTGATTATTCTTATATCACATGGAAACTTCAACCTGTTCGCTAAGGTATATGGGAAAACTCACAAGGCGATCTTAGAAACTTGTTAAGGGACAACATAAAATGTAATATATGAAAAAAATAACATGGCATTGATAAATATTTATGGATTCCATAAAAATAATAACATGAGAATATAAATATTGGTGGTTGAGATAATAATTGAAACAAAATAATCATGTGGAGAACTGTAATGCACATCATAATGACCTAATAATCTCTAACATCATAACCACACTTCAAAAAATTTAACAATAAAATTATATATAAATGTGATAGCATGCACCGAATACCAAATAATTCTTTCTCATCAGTAATACCTATGCATCAAGTTTTTATATAATTCTGATCCTTGATAATATTTTAACAAGTCTAATGTACTCATAATGTGAAATTAATGAAAATAAAATAAAATACCTATCATTTCATGAGGAAAAACGTTCTACAAAACAAATAAATAATCAACAATTATATATATGGAAAAAATAAATATAGATCATTAATATTTCACTAATCAAAAAAACAATATAACATTCTAGGTAAATTCCCTTTAATTTGGATTTTGCAATACAGAGTGTTCCTGCTATATTTGTTAAAGGGAATATGGTCATGTGAATATTACAAATATTATAGAAATAGTTATAAAATCTAGAATATATCATTTAGGCACAGGAAATGGGAATATGGTTAGGGAATTTATATAGTTAAAATTGAGAGATAGGGGCTGATTAAAAACATATTCAAAAGAATGGAAAAGTGCAGGACGAAACCCCACACAATCAATATAGGGTATTAATTATAAATATGTAAGTGATTAATAAAGACTTTTAATTGATCATAAATTATTTTAAGATAAAAAATTATACATTCAATACCTTTAATATAATACATATAAGGGACATTGGTAAAATAGGATCAATACTTTACAATAACAGAGATTTGGAAATAAACCCTTAAATCGAGCCACAAATTGTTTTGAATTCCCTTATAACCATCGGAATAAAAAAATTATATTTATTAATAAAATAATTTATAATCTTTTCTGCCTTTATCTCATTATTATTATTATATCTTTTAATTCAATTATTCAATATGTTTTTCCTACAATGCTGTTTTTAAGGTTTCTCAGTTCGTAGTTTCAAAACATATTTGATGTAATAGAAATGAAAAATGGTCCCCTAATATTGGAATCATATTTTCCTTATGTTTTAGGTATATTTTTAATGTCATTTCAAAATTAACGGAGTTAAATTGTTCAATAGATAGTAGGATGTCATATGATCTTCTTCGGTAATCCAATTTTAGATGACTATGATTGTGTGCCATTAATATCATTAATAACATAGTTATTTTTTCATTATTAAATCATAAACATGATAATATTTTATAACTAATTTTATAATAATGAATGAAATAAATTTTTAAAAATATATATAAAATGGAGAAGTGAAAATAAATCACTATTATTCACAGAGGAAACATAAAAATACCACAATGAATTATATTTTTTTAAAAGTATCTTAAAAAAGTAAAAAACTAATAAATTTCTGAGTCATAAAAAATTATAGTATAATTAAAAGATTTTTTGAAGTTACCTTCAATAATTACTAATAACATAGAAGGGGTAAGAGGATAATCTAAATGGGAAGGTGTATATTTTGAAACTCGTATTTAAATATAGTAATGTCTTTTAAAAAGGCATTCAATGGGAGGTAATTGGTGATCTATCATAAATAATATATCCAAATAATTTTAATAACACTGAGATAAAATCATTTCAAATATTGAAGTGAAAGTTTAAAAAGTGTCACAATAGAATAATTTTAAATCAGAAAGTAAAGAGAGACTTGAGAACCCTTACCATTCTCTTTATACCACTTCCTTTAGAATGATTCTAAAGTCATCATAAGAGATTATTTGGAAAACAAAAATGCCTTTAGAAAATTTATATAAAATTTTATATTGGTATTATGTTAGATAAATAGAAATGTAATGTGTTTTGGATGTTAAGAGTAAAGATCCACATTGAATTCAAGTTGGGTTATATTTTTTGTTAACTGTGAATGAGTGTTTGAAGAATCCAATTAAAAAGTAAAAAAAT
This sequence comes from Viscum album, assembly GCA_963277665.1. NCBI lineage: Eukaryota > Viridiplantae > Streptophyta > Magnoliopsida > Santalales > Viscaceae > Viscum > Viscum album. Next base: position 403,198,792 of record OY728137.1, on the reverse strand, counting down.
CATTGGAGGTTATTATGATGTTGCTGATGTTTTTTTAAGATATTTGGATGTTCTGAGGTGTTCATAGATACTATATATATATATTATATTATTATTGATATTAATTCAATAATTTCTTATGCTGTATGTAGAGACTCAAAGCTTAACGTACATGAACATTACATTACATTTTTGGAATAATTAATACATGACAAAAAAACACCGAAGGTCCGTAATAGTTTAGTGTCTTTGGAAACTCGGAACATAATCTTCTAATCGTGGTGAAAGATCTTCAACATCTCCTAAAAGAAATCCCCATTTTGTTTTCTTACCTAAAATCTTTCTTTATATCCCGGGGAAATGAAAACATATAAAGGGTGATCTCAAATACTCAGTAAGGGTAATCATTGAAAAAATAAAACAAACCAAATACATTTGAACATAAAAACGTGAACATAATGTTTAAACATCGAAATCGTGAGCAATTACATAAAACATGGCAGTACGTAAGGTATTGATCATAATAGAACATCAATCATGTTAAAATATATTGGAAATAAAACATGTAATTGTGGAAAAACCTTAAGAACATTATATTATATCCATAGTAGCCAATGCATTGCTTCCAAGGCCATCTTAGTGGACAAAGTCCCTTTCTAAATCGAGTTCACTACTCATTCCAGTCATGTATCACTGAACTAGATTAACTTACTATTTCAACCATGTCTAACTCATGAGATATAAATCATTACCCAAAGCATTAGAGGTGGATATAGGTCCCACCCATCTCATAATGAAACCATTCTTACTTGTGCCACAACATAAACATAAATCATTAATCATAAAACAATGAATAAAATGGGTTTCATTAACATCATCCCATCGTAACATAATCTATATAAAACAAATGGATATAAATTCATCATAAGAAAAGTGAAACCATGTAAATCATATAGACATTATACTTGAATCATACATATGAAATAATGTCATCTTAGATGTAAAATGGTTTTGATAAAACACTTGAAATGAATTCATGAGGAAAATATCCTTTCTTTTTAAAAATCATTTTCTTTTCAAACAATACCATTTAATTTTAAAAGAAAAGAATTTTATTTAAAATAACCATGAAATATTGTAGAGTAAGTTTCATGAAAATAAGGCATTATAAAACCATAAAAATCCATTTATTCCATATACGTTAAAAAAACATTCTCCTTGTACATTTGTTGGAAAAGTCAAAAAGTACTTTGTATGGTAAACAAATGAATGATTCCTTCCATACGATGTGATAAAAGTAAAAAAAAGTAAAAATGACTTTAGACATACATGTAATAAAATTAAACATTTTATGAAAACATTTTGAGAACATATGGACAGGGATGATAAACATAACCCCAGTAAATACTTACGAATAAACAATCTCAGATTAGAATGAGATTGGAATAATTATCCCTTAGTTTAGGTCTGCTATGCTTCGTACGTATCCGAAACTACTGTATAATGATCCAAATAATGTCATTGACTTATTAAAGAATCATATTAATTGTTATTATATCATATATGGTTCACTTATGACTTTATATTACTAGTTATTTTGTAAATTCTTTGTTAAAGCAGCGTTTTCAGTAAAATCATTTCATTTATCATACGTGTTTCGACTTGTTATTCTTGATATTATTACATATATCCAGATTTAATTAATTCCATAATGTAAAACATTATTTATATATATAATATATTTTCATAATATACATATATATATATATATATGATAGATCAATAAATGGAATTAAATACACCGTTCATGGAGACTATAGGCCGTACGTACGCATGAACGCTGTTTTAATTTCTTTATTGAATTGAATGGAATTAAGTAGATGACATAAATATATATATACATAAATCCAGTATCATTATCATGTCATATATTTAATTATTATTTATTATATATAATTTATAATCATTCATGAATGGTGAACATGTAAAATGAATCTCATCGCGTCTTGGAGACGGTAGTTCGTACGTACGCACGAGCTGTGATATCATTACCATGATCGTGGAATTGTATTTAAGTGTATGTATAATATTTCAGAATAAATATAAATTTACAATAATCATATATAGTTATTTATTTACCCCATTATACCCATCCAAGTAAGGTGGTGGTCGAAAAGAGATTACACCACGGCGTGGAGACGGTATTCCGTACGTACGCACGTGTGGGGATTTCATTTTCCATAGGACAGATAGAAGGTGAAATAGGGTTTTTTCATATTTATAATAAAATATCAGTATATAATTAATACTTATGTTATTACTTTATTATGAAAAAACTAAATAAGATGAATTAGAAGAAGAATGAAACTTTAAAGAGTCTGTAGAAGAGATTACCTCTTCCTCGACGCTCTTCTTTTAAACTTCTTCTTAGGGCACTAGAGTTGGTATTTTAAGAACACCATAACCTCTATGGTGTAAATAGAGAGGATTATAATAGTAATTGGAAGGGTTTGGCCGATCTTCAATGCTCAAAAGGGTGTGAAGAGAAGAGGGAAGGGGTGCCCTTTTTATAAGGGATGAGTGGGGAACCTTAGGAAAACATAAAATATTATTTTATAATAAAGACATATTCGGTTTTTAATAGCTAAAAATTAATTTATTTAGAATATAAGTTGGGTATGGGTCTAAATCCTCTCAACCAATATGTTTTAGACAAGTTTATGTCACTATTTTATCCTTATCATTTAGATTTAACTCTAAGTTAAATAATTTAACTTTTATCGTGTCTTTTTGTTTTCTTACACTATATGGTTAATAATCTTACTTTAACAAGCCAAAATAACCCCAAGTGGTTCATTATTAATATATATATATCCTTATGTAAGTCATTTGGCCGAACCATATATTTTTAGGAATAAAATAACAATTAATAATATATTATTTTTTTAAAAACTATTTTATGTCAATTTTGACACTATTTGTACATCATTTTTGTGAAAATTATAATTGCATTATTAGTTCTAAAAAGATTAATTAAATCACTAATAAATGTCATATTAACCTATAAAATTAGTGGGATTCATAATTAGTCTAAAATTACATTTATTTGGGTATTTATAACATCAATTATGTTAATATTTCATTAATAAGGTAATTAATGTATCATCATTGTGTCATAAATAAATTAAATTATTTAATGTATACAAATTATAAATAAAATACCATTATATAAGAAATCTTATTATCTTTATAATTAATATTTATATTCAAATTTATCAAATGTATAACCCCATATTAATTTTTTTTTAGTTATTAAACATTGATTTTAACTATTTTAATTATTCTTTAAATAAAATAATAATAAATGTCCTAATCTAATCCAAGTGGACCTATAGGTAATATTTTATCTCTAGGTTTGTTTTCGGCCAATGTAAACTTATCCAATAGAATTAGAACATGTGTTAGGGTAATAATAATATCATTTTTACCCGTAATTACCTTATTTACATTAAACCGTGGTAAATAAAAGTAAAAAGTTACTATTCACCAAAAATAATTTTTATCTTATTGAACAAAATTTTACTCCTTGATATTAACCTTGTCTCAGAAATTTTCAAAATTACACTCACAGAAGCAGTAAAATTATGTTTTATGTAAATTTTCAAACACTCCTTGGAGGTGTGTAAAAGACGGTGAAAAGTTCAACAAAATTTTTATATGTCTAAAATTATTATTAAATGACTCCAATGAATTAAATTTAACTTATATAGTTATTATGTATCAATTATTACATAAAATAAATTTAAATAAAATAAATAATTATTTATATAAAATTTTGGTTTTTAAATAGTAACCTAGTGTTTTCACTATTCATCAGAAATTGAAAATTTTCAGAAAAAAACCAGAAATTCACCCTAGGATAATTTCGATATTCCAAATCCAAAAATGAATTCCATTTTGAAAAATAAAATTTATAATATTTCGAAAAGTGAGTATTACTATTCATAACAGCTAGTTCATAAAAATATTATAATAATATATTTTTTATTGACACTCGGTATTGCGTACTACACACGCTATCGAGGAAGGTCTTGATTGCGTGTAAAGCAAGCCAAGTCAGGAATGCGTGTAGTGAAAGCTCAGTTTGGTGTTGTGTATAACATAATCAAAACATATTTCATTTATACATTATACAAAATCTGTACTTAATGTTTTATAAAATAATTTCCACAAATCGAAGTTGAAATTGTGTGTAACACAAGCCAAGAATAGTTTTGCATATTATACAAGCTAATACGGTGTTACGTGTAGTGAAATCTAATTTTGTTGTAGCGTACAACACAAGAAATCAATTAAATTAAAAATAATAATTTTCATAATATCTCGGGTTGTTACATTATACCCCAGTTAAAATGAATTTCGCCCTCGAAATTCGTCCGGGTTATAAATGGTTTACTACCTGAAAGTTTCTTTCATAGAAACCCACATCATAAAAAGGAATACCAATACTAAACTTTAAAAAACGAAATTATGAAACGTAACAGTTACCCAAATTAACTAATCACTGGTTTCCACATAGAAGAACATATGTGAAAATATAGATATGGAAGAAAAATCTAACTATCATGTTCTGATGAAGAGTGGTAGAGGGCATGGCTATGAAAAAGCCAACAGTCAAAAAGCCATAAATTTGTGATGATCTAAGGTACCGTCTGAGTCATCAGATATAAGGGCACTAGGAAAACATTTTTGGTTTTCAAGACTATTTCCCTAAAGTTGAAGAATTTGAATTAGAAGAAATACTAACTTTATTTCAGTATAACCTCACCGTTGTTTGTGCCTTGAACAATTTCCACATACTCTCTTAAAGATATGAAGTTGAATTTTTCATTCGTGAAGTGTTAGCAGATCATGTGATAGAATTATGGGTCATTCCATATGTCTCAAACAAAAGGTTAGAAAATGTTATCAAATATACATAAGTCCATCTATGGTGAGGTTAATCGTATATGATTCCAAAAATGGACTTATAATTCATCTATTATACTGCTTAATAAAATAAAAGTATATTATAATAACTAGGGACTTCCTATAGGATACTGGTAGGTGATAATGTCCTGTCGCACTTCGGTTGTGGGTTCGATTCCCACAGCCTTGTCCGACGCGACGTGTTGTCACTCATCCTATGGGTTGTCCTTTTTCTAAAACTATACCATTATAACATTCCAAAAATAATATCGAAAAAAAGTTCTATCCTTAAACAATACTATCTTATGTTCAACATAATCCATTCAAATCTTTAGGCTTATCTAAAATACTTTTGTCCAAGCACATAGTATAAAGAAAACAATTACTTGAAATGTCATCTACCGAGCATGTGAATACCATCATTTATCTCCTATATATCATACGATATATCTTGTTGGTCACATTCCAAACACGTGAATACCTTAATTATGTATTCTCTTGAAAAAAGAATACCCATTGAACCTTAGTGAAAACATGAATCCTATCAAAAGTTAACTATTTCCACATACTAAAATCCCAAAATTTCTATATACTCAAACCATGATATCAGTCATGGGATCATTTCATTTTCTCTTTATCCCTTCATTATGCACATATCATCTTCTTTCCAAATTATTTCAATTACTTTTCATGGTTACCGGTACCATATTCTTATGTAAAACTACAATGGACCAATACATAGATATTACAATATACCATAAAAGTACCTCAACAACATTATTCATGAATACCAATACATAAACACTTCAATCCATCCACTCTAATGATTATCGTGGAAGAAGCCCTTCCTTGATTTAGAAGTAACCTCTTAGGTTATGGAATTGAGTTTGGTAATTCCCATGTTCTCCATAGATAATACATTAGACTCCATAACAATCTATCACTCTATGACCCTTTTCTTCACATAGATAACATCTTTCCCTCTATTTTATACATTCCTCAAGGTTCTTCTTCCCTTCTTTAGAAATCTCAATCTTCCTTTCTCTATGCTCCTTACCATGTGAACATGCATAAAATTCCATCTTCCTCTTATTTTATGACTTCAGAATACAACTAAACGTCACCTTGTTAATCATATATCGAGATGACTGATTTGGCATAATCACAATATCTATCTCTCAATACGTTACACAATTTCGTTGAACATAGTCACCAATTTTTCCATTGGAATCAATGATAACTGAATTCATTATCGTTCCCTCCATTGACTAAGACCAAAAATCATAGTGCCAGAAACATTTAAAATAACGAGGAACCACATAATCATAAAAATTCACTTATGGGATGTCAAACATATCACACATTCTTTAATCGATGACACCCTAGGTTCACCCTAGGTTATTCATGATCGTCAACATAATTCTAGGACTGAAAACTATAGTTATACTAAACCTTAGGGACATCCCTAGACATACCTTAGAAATATCTCCAGGGATTTCACTAAAGTTTTTGCATCCTAGTTTCCAAAGGTTAGCTAAACCGAACCTCTGACACCAACTGTAGAGACCCAAAGATTGACGTACATGAAAATTACATTACTTTTGCAGAATACTTAATACATAACAAAAACAAAAACTGAAGGAAAATAATAGTTTAGTGTCTTTGGAAACTCAGAACATAATCTTTTAATCATGGTGAAAGATCTTCAACATCTCCCATAAAGTTCTTCCCCTTTTGTTTTCTTACCTAAAACATTTTTTTATATCCTGGGGAAAGGGAAACATATAAATGGCGAGCTCAAATTCTCAGTAAGGGTAAGCATGAAGAAAATAAAACAAACCATATACATTTGAACATAAAAACATGAACATAATGTTTCGACATCGAAATCTTGAGAAATTACATAAAACATGGTAGTATGTAAGGAATTGATCATAATAGAACATCAATAATGATAAAATAGCTTGGAAATAAAACTTTTAACTGTGGAAAAACATTAAGCACATGATATGATTTCCATAGTAGCCAAGGCATTGATGCCAAGGCCATCTTAGAGGACAAAGTCCCTTTCAGATTCGAGTTCACTCCTCATTCTAGTCCTGTATCACTGAACCGGATTAACTTACCATTTCAGCCATGTCTATCTGATGAGATATAAATTTTTACCCAATGAATTAGAGGGAGATATAGGTCCCACCAATCTCATAATGAAACCATTCTTACTTGTTCCACAACATAAACATAAATCATTAATCATAACCCAAAGAATAAAATGGGTTTCATAAACATCATCCCATCATAACATAATATATATAAAATAAATCGATGTCATTTCATCATAAGAAAAGTGAAACCTTGTAAATCATATAGACATTATATTTGAATCATACATATGAAATAATGTAATCTTAGATGGAAAATTGTTTTGATAAAACACTAGAAATGAATTCATGAGGGAAATATCCTTTCTTTTTAAAAATCATTTTCTTTTCAAACAATTCCATGCTATTTTAAAAGAAAAAGATTTTATTTAAAATAAACATGAAATCATGTAGAGTAAGCTTCATGAAAATAAGGCGTTATAAAAACATAAAAATCCGTTCATGCCGTATAAGTTAAATAAACATTATCCTCATACTTTTGTCGGAAAAGTCAAAAAGTACCTTGTATGGTAAACAAAAGAAAGATTCCTTCCATATGATGTGATCAAAGTTAAAAAAAAGTAAAAATGACTTTAAACATACATGTACGAAATGTGAACATTTTATGAAAACATTTTGAGAACATATGGACATGGATGATAAATATAACCCTAGTAAATACTTACGAATAAACAATATCAGATAATAATGAGATTGGAATAATTATCCCTTACTTTAGGTCTGATATGCTTCATACATATCCGAACCTCCTGTATAATGATTTAAATAATGTCATTGACTTATTACAGAATCATATTCATTGTTATGATCTCATATATGGTTCACTTTTGACTTTATATTACCCGTTCTTTTGTAAATTCAATGTTAATGCAGCGTTTTGGGTAAAATCATTTCACTTATCGTACGTGTTTCGACTTGTTACTATTGATATTATTACTTATATTCTGATTTACTTAATTCCATACTGTAAAACATGATTTATATATATAATATAAATTCATCATATATAGATATATATGATATATCAATAAATGTAATGAAATACACCGTTCATGGAGACGGTAGGCCGTACGTACCCATGAACGCTGTTTTCGTTTCCTTATTGAATTGAATGGAATTAAGTAGATGACATACAAATATATATTCATAAATCCAGTATCATTATTATGTCATATATTTCATTATAATTCATTATATATACTTTATAGTCATTCATGAATGGTCAACATGGAGAATGAATCTCATCGCGTCGTGGTGATGGTAGTCCGTACGTACGCATGAGCGATGAAATCATTCCCATGATCGTGGAATTGTATTGAAGTGTACATATAATATTTCAGAACAAATATAAATTTACAATAATCATATATAGTTATTTTTTTACACCATTATACCTATCCAAGTAAGTTGGTGGTTGAAAATAGATTACACAACGGCATGGAGACGATATTTCGTACGTACGTACGCGCAATGATTTCATTTTCCGTAAGATGGATAGAAGGTGAAATAGGGTTTTTTTTATATTTATAATAACATAGCAGTATATGAGTAAGAATAATAATTATGTTAATACTTCTTCTTAGGGGACTAGAGTTGGTCTTTTGAGAAAACCAAAACCTCTATGGTGTAACTAGAGAGGTTTAGGAAAGTAATTGGTAGGGGTCGGCCGATCATCAAGGCTCAAAAGGGTGTGAAGAGAAGAGGTAACGAGTGCCCTTTTTATAAGGGAGGAGAGGGGCCACATAGAAAAACATAACATATTATTTCATAATATAGTTATATTCGGTTTTTAATAGCTAAAAATTGATTTATTTCAAAGCTAAGGTGTGGATGGGTCTAAATCCTCTAAAAAATAGGTTTTATACAAGTTTAGGTTACTATTTTATCCTCATCATTTAGATGTAACTCTAATTTAAATAATTTAACTTTTACCGTGTCTTTTTGTTTTAATACACTATATAGTTAATAATCCTACTATAAAAGCCAAACGTACCCCAAGTGGTTCATTATTAATATATATATACTTATCTATGTCATTTGTCCGAACCATATATTTTTAGCAATAAAATAACAATTAATAATATAATATTTGTTTGAAACACTATTTTATGTCAATTTTGACACTATTTGGTACTTGATTTTTTTGAAAATTATAACAGCATTATTAGTTCGAAGAAATTTAATTAAATCAATACTAACATGTCATATTAACCTATAATATTATATTAAATCATAAAAAGTCTAAAATTACATTTATTTGGGTATTTATAACAACAATTATGTTTATATTTCATTAATAAGGTAATTACTGTATCATCATTGTGTCATAAATAAATTAACTAATTTAATGTCTAAAAAGTATAAATAAAATACCATTATGTAGGAAATATTTTTATATTTCTAATCAATATTTATAGTCAAATTTATCTTATGTATAACCCTATATTAAAAATGTTTTAGTTACTAAACTTTGATTTTAACTATTTTAATTCTTCTTAAAATAAAATAATAATAAATTTCCTAATCTAATCCAAGTGGACCTAAGGGTAATATTTTTTCACTAAGATTGTTTTTGGTCGAACTACACTTATCCAATAGAATTAGGACATGTGTTAGGGGAATAATAATATCATTTTTACCCTTAATTAACCTATTTACTTTTAACCGTGGTAAATAAAAGGTAAAAGTTACTATTCATAAGTTTTTTTATCTTATTGAACCAAATTTTACTCCATGATATTAACCATGTCTTTTAAAATTTGGTAATTGCACTCACAGAAGTGGTAAAATTAAATTTTATGTAAAATTTTAAACTCTCCTAGGACGTGGGTAAAAGACGGTGAAAAGTTCAATAAAATTTTCATATGTCTAAAATTATTACAAAATTACTCCAATGAATTATATTGAACTTATATAGGTATTATGTACCAATTTTTACCTAAAATAAATTTAAATAAAATAAATAATTTTTTATATAAAAATTCGGTTTTTAAATAGTAACCCAGTGTTTTCACAATTCATAAAATATGAATGTTTTTAGAAAAATACCAAAAATTCACCCTAGGCTAATTTAGATATTCAGAAAAAAAAAATGAAGTCCATCTTGAAAAATAAAATTTATAAAATTTTAAAAAGTGGGTATTACTATTCGTAACAGCTAGTTCATAATAATATTATAATAATATATTGTTTAGTGAAACTCGGTATTGCGTACAACACATGCTATCGAGGAAGTTCTTGATTGCGTGTAATGCAATCCAAGTTAGGGATGCATGTAGTGAAATATTCGTTTGGTGTTGTGTATAACAAAAAAACAAAACATATTTCATTTATACATTAAACAAAATCTATACTTAATGTTGCGTAAAATAATTTCCACAAAACGAACTTGAAATTGTGTGTAACATGAGCCTAGAATAGTATAGCATATACTGAAAGATAATACGGTGTTGTGTATAGTGAAATCTAATTTTGGTGTAGCGTTCAAAACAAGACATCAATGAAATTAAAAAAAATCTCATAAAATCTTGAGTTGTTAAACTATAGTTAAAATGTCTATTTATTATATCCTTATTTGAGTCATTATGACTTGGGATGAGTCATTTAAACTGTAATAATATAAAACAATGAACAAGTATTTATTGTATATAATTCATGAAAGGCTTCATTTGAGCCTTTTTAATATCAATATGCATCAATTAAAATTTTATACGACTCAGAGAAGCTTTATACGAGTCATTTGAAACTCAGTTTGGGTCACTGGAAGGTGAAGATGGGTTATTGGAAGCTATATATGAGTTATTGGTAGTTTTTATGAGTAATTTAATTTTAGAATGAGAGATATAAAATTTTTATGTTCCATTACGCATGGTATGTTGATAGTTTTTTAATGGTTGAAATATTTAACATTTCTAGAATTTTACATTTTAATGAAAATAAATAAAATAAAGCTTGATCCATTCTCAAAAAACTAAAACATAAAATCTAAAAATGTTATTAAAGTTAATTAATGTGATAAATATAAATGGGTGATCAATTCAGAATCCATTTTATGTTTCATGATATTATTATAAAAAAGATTCAAATAGTGATTAAACATGTATTTTTTTAAGTTGAATCTCCAATTTTTTTATAAATCCAATGCGATGGTGGCGTGATGATAATATATTATTAATTAATATAAAAATCATTATTTTATTTAATATGAAATTTAATGTATGATAAATTAATGTTGTTGAGTTATTTTGTGTCATTTTTTTGTAAATGCTGACATTCCAAAGAACGAGGATTGTGGAAAATGAGAACCGAGACAAGTCCCTTTGGAATGAAGTGAATGTCATTGCTGAGATTTTTTTAATTCAAAAATAAATTCATTTGAGATTTATATTTAATAGTATTCAAAGATTAAGTGTTTTTCTTGAGTAGTTATTATTGAGAATCCATGAATTGAAGAATGACAGTGCTATCATTTTTATGTATGTTCTAATTAAATGTGGATAAGTATATTAAATGATAGTGTGAACATACCTATTTGAATTGAAATTTTAGAAAATGCAGAAAATATTTTTTTTCCAAAATCAATTATGGGAATTATATACAAGGTTTGTGTATAAATGATTTTTGTAATGAAATAAGTTTTTGTATATATGAGTTATCCAATATAAGGGGCAGTTGAGATAGAGGCTCTATTTGTTAAATTGGGAAACAAATAGAAAAATGGGCCTAAATATGTATATTAGAGAATAATAAACAATTAAATATATCTCAGGAATTTAGTAAAACAGGATTGAGAATAAATTTAAGAAGCTGATTAACATCAAGATATATATCATTTGAGCCAATATTACCAATTATTATATTCTTTATTATTTTATAAAAGGTTATAAAATTATAATTAATGAGTATATTATTTTGTTTTTCCTAAAGGAATGAGAGTAATATCATCAATATTTTTGAGGAAACAAGATTCTCAAAATATCTGTCACATATTGATCAAGAAACAATATACTAAATAATATTCTATATAATTCCATCTTTATACCAATGAACTCTAGGAAGAGGATGATGCCTCCCTACCCACTTATAATCAATGATTCATAATTATTAAAAAATAATTTGACTAGGTCAAAAAATAGACATAAAAAGTATTAGGTTAACACTCCAGTTTTGTATCTAATATAGAATTTTGTATGAATTGTTTATTACAATGATTCATTCATTTCAGTGATGTTGATTTTTTTTATTTATTAGAGCATAAAATCTAAACTCATCAAAGGGGTTTATTTCTCATGGAATAAATATAAATATATTTTCACTAGAAATTAACCCCCACTCATATTAGTTCACCCATTCCCTAGGAATCCTAAATAGTTTCCAAATATCCAAGTTCCCAATATCAGATCCTTGAGGTTGTTTAATGGATAATATAAATTCTATAAACAATAAGTTGGTTCCCTAAATTTATTGTAGAAACTACCATGGTTGGAAGAATAGTTACCTTTATATTTTTTATCTATTATCATGGAATTGGATTAGGAAACAACTTAGGTTATTCAACCTATTGATAGATGTGCTAAAATGACCATTGATAACATATAGAAACAAATATATTTAAGGAAAATCCAAGAATTATAAAGTAATATCCTTATTTAACAAAGCCTACACCAATATAATTTCCTTACAAATTGAAAAATAAATATGGGATAAGTTAGAGAATAATAGTGATAGAAATATAAAAATAACGAATCTTTCTTATAAATCTATAGAAGAATATTTGAGGATATCAATATTGTTAGAGATATAAATACTTATGACTAATTTACAAGATTCAGTGAAATTACCACCAATATCAAATTATTTGGATAAATTATGGAATACTTTACCATTGTGAAGAAGCAAATGAGAAATTCCACTTATAGGTTTTATCCTGAAATATTAATATTGGATGATAAAATATATCTAACCCATGATGAAATATACCATATAATCATAACATATGAAATGATAAATTTAAGTACATTTAAAAATATATATAACGAATAAATGACACATTAATCAAATATGATGACCATGATCAAATAGGAAGATGTTAGATATTCTAGTGACTCCGATGATATGTAATTAAAATATAAGGATTACAAGAGAGTAATTTCCCTTAATTATATGGGTTTTAGAAAGGAAAAAATGAGATAAAAAGGAAAAATTCTACCCATGTGTTTCAAATGTGTCAGAATCAATCCCTTTACCATAAAATAACCAAATAAAAATAGTAGAGAATATGAACCGATGATTAACATGAATGTACTAAAAAGAACAAACGTAGTAAAATATCAAAAAAGGTTATAGATCTATTAAAGGGTAGAATACATTCCCATAATGAAGAATATGGATTTTAATGAGAATCTAAGATGAGTATGATCTCTAATCAAGTAGTAAATTTGACAAAAAAACATTTTAGGGAATATTTATCTTCACATATAATGTGGAGGAATGTGAGGATTCCCCAAATCATAAGGAAGATGATGTTAAAATTACATACATGAAGCATATTCCGAAATTAATGTTGAAAGAATCTCTTGAGTAGAATAACAAACTCAAGAAATAAATATGACACTTATCTAAATAATATTCTATAAAAAATGAGGATGGGGTAGAATGTTTCAATAAATTATTTTTTTGTATTGATGAAATAAAAAACATCTAGCTAAAATTTGTCTAGAATGATAAGATCCTAAAAGATATTAATGATAAATTGGAGCTAAAAAAATATGTCTTTGTAATAATTAATCTAAATTTACTGAATCTGAAAATTAAATCAATAATATGAGGTATTACTATAATATATTAATGTATATTAATGATAATTTATCAAAAATAGTAAAGAATGTGAACTAAAAAGAGAGAGTGAAATATTCACCATCTACATCTGAATGAAATTATGTTTTAACTAAAAATACATGTTCAAACTATATATCTAGTCATGTATAGGAAAAGAATAGTGATTAGGAAACCTCAACTACATCAAATTAAGTGAATGGAATCTTCAGAAGAACATACTTCCCATGGAATAAGAATGATGTATAGATGGGTTTCCCAATAGAAATATAATTCTATATAAAATTTATATTATATTGGGAGACTCATATTTAGTGTGTTTTTATGGTGCAATGGAATATTTGGGAAAAAATCTCTCTCATTAAAAAATAATAAATCTCTATTAGAGATTTAGGAAGAAAAAATAGAGAGTAGTTCTAAAAAGATAAAAAGAGAACCACAAAAGAGGAATGTAGTGAGAATGAATGCATCAAATCTACATGCATAAAATAAATTTTAATTCTCAAAAGATTTATCAAGTATATGTTATCAAAAGGGTATATTTATTGAGATGTACATGAAAACCCATCATAGAAAACATTACTATAATGAAAGGGGAAAGGGAATTAAAATTCCCAATCAGTAAGAATGATCTCTCATTATAGAAGTGGCCTAGAAATCTTACATGAAATGAAATACATGGATAGTTGATAGTGGCTGTTCCTCAAATATGTATGTAGTAAATTTTATATCAAATACACAAATCTATAATGTTGATGTGTAGTGTGATTTTTAAATAAATACTACCCAAATACTTGATAAATTTTTTATGCTAAGGTTTACAAAAAGAAAAATAAATATCGATATGTTCATTATATAGAAGGTCTTAAAATAACCTAATTAGTGTAATATAATTATGTGATGATGAAAATGGGGATTTATTCAATAAATATTCATGCCTCATCAAGAACAACAAGGATGTAAGAGTTGTGTTTAAATGAGAAAAAAAAGTAGAAGCTTGTTTCAAATTAGTTACCGAATAATTTCATGCCAAATATGTGAAAAAGATGAGAATAATTTATGGTATAAGAAAATTTTCCACATTTCCAAAGAAAAATGAGTAAATTCTCAAATAATGATGTGTTGAGAGACCTTCCCAACATAAAATAGGTAGAGATGATATTTTTGAAACCTTATAAAAGGGGAATATGGTCCAATAAATACATTAATGAGTGGATAATTAGTCCAATAATCCTTTGTAAATCATTAATTTAAATTTGTGTAGTCCTATAAGAAATCCTTATTCTATAGGCAATTTTTATTATATTAAAGAAATAGATGATTTCAATCTTTTATCTATATTATTGTTAATATAAAACAAATATGAAGAATTTGACATGTTCAAAATCAAAATAAAACATGTTAAGATGGACATGGGTGTTTAAAATATGAATTTGAGAATAAATAATTATAGGGAGAACACTTATAGTGAATTTGAGAGCTACGTTGAAAATATTGGATCAAACACCAAATCAGTGCACCAAACAATACAAATCAAAATGTTTTAGTTGAGAGGAACAAAAGAAGCAATTTTGAGATATGTAGAATAATATTATTTGAGAATGAAATATCTCAATTTTTATATGGAGATGCCTTTCTCACAAATATTCATTTGAAAAATATATTATTATTTAGAATTGAGACAACCAAGACACCATATGAAATCTAGTTAATGATAAATTTGAGTATAAAATATTTTAATTTATTTGATAGTTCTTATTTCATGGAGATTAATGGAAGTAATCCTAGAATACTTAATGAAAATGAGAAAGAGGAAACATTTATGGGATACACATCGAATAAAATTGGTAAAAATGATGTTGTAAAAGTCTATATAATGTTTTTGATTATTTTCATGTAAAAACTATGGAAATTTTATCCAATAAATATGTTAAAATTAGAGAATAAAATTTGAATATTGAATATGACAGTGAACATATTTATGAAAATATTTTAAAAGAGGTTGGAATTATGGAAAATTAATTAATGTTGTCCCCAATTAAACTAATTATGAAGATGAGACAAATGATAAGTGGAGAGGGATACACACTATATGTAAAATAAAAATGTCAACTCTAATAATAGGTATGAAAATAAAGAGCCACAAGTCCAATCCAGATGGTGATGTAGAATTAAAAATTCATCCTCCCACATTCATCATGTTGAATAATAATCTATTTCAATATATTTTGATTATAAAGGATCAATGATATGAATGAAGTGATTTATTGGATGGATAATATTTTTATTAGTAATATATTTCCATGATCTAAATATTAAATAATGATTTATAAGAAGTGGGTATTTAGAATCAAATTGAATCATAATGTTGAAGTGTTAATGACAAAATCTTTACTAGTTTACAAGGGTTTTAATCAAATAAAAGGTTTAGATTTTGAAGAAAAATTTTCACTAATGAAAATTCTCAAACCTATAATAATGTTCATGGTAGTGACAACACAAATGTATTGTTATATAGGTTAAATGGAGGTGAAGTCCACCTTACTAAATGGATACTTTAATGAAGAATCTATCATTAATAAAAATAAGGGATTCATATTAAACAATAATGGAAAAATGGTATTCATGCTATGAATGATTTTTATGGCTTAAAATGTTACCCCATAACAATGTACTCTAAACATGACAGATTTTTAAAGGAATGTATTTTTAAAAGGAAAGGATGGTAGAAACCAATATGTGAGATATTTATCTATAATAATTATAATTATCATTGTATATATGTTAATGAAATTATATTTTGTTGTTATAAAGTGTATATATGTGAAGATTTTAAAAAATAGATGATAAATCATTCTTAGATATCTATATTGGGAGTAATGAGCTACTTCCAATGGTTGTAGATTACCAATAAGTGTGACTTCATTTTTTTATCCCAAAACAATTATTCCAATTAATGGTTAATAAGATTTGGCGTGAAATATTTTAAATAGATATCTAGACCAATTTTTAATTGGTTAAAAGTTTAACAAATATGATATAGGAATCATTGTGAACTAAAAACACTTATAAATAATTATTGGTATCCTACTCTTCCAACCAAATCAAGGATATGCATTTTATTTATTATGACTCTGTATGATGGGTTTTGGAGAGATCCTAAAGAGTCTTATATAATGGATGTTAAATTATTTCTATGATACATCAACATAACTATAAAATATTATCTTCTATATAGAAACCAATTTGATTTATAGTTTTATGGATAGAAACCCATTTATTAGGTATAAGATTGAATATAAATGAAGTACACATCTTATAGAGCATTTTTTTCACAGTGAATGATGGTTGAGTGGGAATATCAAGTTCTATACTTAGGTTACATTGAGTGTATCTAAGTCCTAAAACATTTTATCAACAAATTATTATATAATTATGCAATGGATGCAAGTATAACTGGAGGATTTGAATATTTATTTTAAGAATCCATTGACATTTTCCAATGATAATCAAAGTCCTATTTTTCATAAAAAAAATCAAATTAAACATTCTTTGTTATAGTATATTTATATTATATTTCATTTCATTAAGAAAAACGTGGCACATGACAATGTTAATCGTGAATTCATATACACCAAATATTAAATTGAAGATATTTTTATAAAGTCAATGCCAGGGGTAATGTTTGAAGAGTTGAGGTTAAAACTATATGTTCAGACTTCTCCACTTAGTTAAGGGTATTTTGAAATGTAAACAAGAAGTATTTGGATTATGTTGTCCAGGGGTAGACAAAGAACTTGACTCTTAGAAATTCATACTATCTATCCTAAGGGTTGGGTTTTTATTTTTAAGTGATAAGTTTGATATCGTGTTACCTTCTTGAATTTGTATTTATGGATAATGCTTAATAAGAGGGATATACAGAAGTGAGAAATGGAATTATACATTCATTGGATGATCATCTATCTTACATGGCCAAAACATATTTTTACTAATGGATTAAATTCATTAAAAAACATTACCATATCACATATTATGGTGGAAATTACTTCTAATTATAGAAATTCAATGATTTTATTATTCTGATGGGTTTGAGATTTGTTAAGTGAAATGAGAAAAAAAGGAAAATATTAAACGACATTTCCAATAAACACATAGGTGTGATTGAATATACCTAGGGAATTTTGGATGTTTTTTTTAATTTTCAACCATGAATGGGAGTTTTAAGAATCTTTTGAAACTATTATAGATTTATTAATAAATTTTTATTATTTGATTGAAGTTGTTTTGTAATTTCGTTGAGACATTCAAAGAGGTTTCGAGTTCAATTCTAAAGGTTTTTGATCAATGAATCATATATTGGAATTTATTATATTGAATCTAAATAAGATAAGTATCATATCTTCATATAATTCAATTTGACATTGGATGATTCATTACACCGTTGGATATATAAACAAAAGACCATGTCATGTATTTGTATGATTCATTTATGACGATGTATGAGTCTCTTGATTTTTTTTATGAGTAAATTGAGTTTTTTTAGGTCATTGATTTTTTTATGAGTCATTCGGAACACTCTATATGTCTTTTAAATCTCCATATAATTTATTGGAGGCTATTTACAAGTTATCATAATATTTCTATAAGTCATTTATGTTTTTTATGAGTGATATATAATTTTTATGTGTTATTACCTTAGTGAAATGTTGTATTTTTTAAAGGGTGGTATATTTTAGATATATATAATAATTTATTTAGAAGAAATTAAATCTGATGATGCTCGATATATTCTTCCACAATTAAAACATACAAATTAAAATGGGATTGAATTTAATTTATGTGATAAATAAAAATGGGGTTTCATTACATAATAAATTTTAATATTTATGTTCTTTTTATCTTAAAAATTCCAATATGGAATAAATTTTTACCTATTAAAGATAACTATAATTTTTTTTTCTAGAATACAATTATGATAGTTGTTTGTGGTTCTTAATTTAATAACTCAAAAAAATTCTAAAATTTGACCTAAGATATCAAGTATGAAAAATTCATGTTGACAAGTTAGTTATTAATAACGATTCATGATGAACTTCAATTAACTATGATCACGTTGAGGAAAATAAGAATTGATAGAGATCAAGTAAAAAAAGAGGAGAAATTCACTATTGAGATATTTTATAATTCACTGATGAATTCATTTGTTATTTTTTGATGGTGTTTAATATTGTAGTGTTTTTCTCAGGTGATTTTCTATCAACAATGAAATGAATAAGGGTAGTGTTATGATTTCATATAATATGGTGGTTAAATGAGGAGAAGAATATTCATTAATCATGGGTATTTACCCACATGAATGTATATTTTAGGAACCATACCAAGGATACATTTTTTAATATTCAATTATGGGGATTCTCTATTATGTAGTGCTATAAATTATTTCTAGAATGTAATAAAAATTAGTATATCGATTGTTTTTTGAATAAGGGGGATTGGAAGAGAGAGGTTGTATTTCTACTAAAGATAAATAAAGTATAAAATATACCCTAGATCCTGAGCATAGATAAGAATATAAAAAACTAAAAATATCATACGATCAGTATAAATTGATTGACAATAAATAGTATATATTATAATGAATTTTGTAAGAATATAATTTAAAAAAATAGTTTATCTTTGAAATTTTATCAAACCCAAACCCAAAATACAACTTTTTAATATTTAAACAATTTAATGAATCAAAAATATTTTTAATGATTAAAATGGAAATAGGCAATAAAATAGGAAATATAAGAATATAAATTAAAATTATTTTTCTAAAATGAATTATTTTACTCATAAAACACATTTTTACTCATTGAAAATGTTGTGTAAATTTTTGAATCGCATACACAGACTCACACACGCTCACAAACACACAAACACAGACACACACATGTCCCGATGATTCCTTAAAACATAAAATATTAGTAAAAATCACATTTTCAATATTGAATAAAAATTCTATTTTTTAGAAAAATATTAAATACCTCACTTATCATGACCCGCTTCCACTTAGAACACCTAATGGGATTTGAATGAAGGTGAGAGTGACCCCTAAATCCTACCTCCAATAGGCTAAATTTTTGTGATTGGAACAAATGGTATTTAACATTCAAATGGGTTACAATACACTCATAAATCCTTGGAACATATAATGAAATCGACCAATAAGAACCAAAATATAAAAGAAAACCTATATCTCAATATGAATGTAACTTTTATACATATAAAAGTTTATTGAAAAAAATACAAATGAAATAAATTCTAAAGAAGTGGATGCCAAAAAAAATCCAATCCTTGATCTAATAATTCCTATATCTATCACTAAATCCCTCTTGAAAACCTGTAAAAATATTTATATATTTAAGGGTGAATGGACATGTACACATTGTTATATTCTCCCTAAGAAATCCCATAAAGATGTTAAAGAATCTTACTAATTTCTATGTGAATAAATAGTAGAACCAACATGGGCCAACATTGGGCCATCTATCACTTATCCATATTAAGGACCACTCACCCAATAATTAATCAAATTATAAAAATATAATATGAAAATAATTTATCATGAAGGAACCCCATAACTACTTTGTCATTATTCTTTCACTCTCACACCCTAGCAGCATATGTACAAGTGTTCCCATCACTTCTATATAACCACATATCCCTTTATTTCTTCACAAACATAACAACATAATCATCACTAAATTATAAAAACCACATCAAAACATATACTACAACCATAAATCACTAAATCATAATCACACATCATATCCTCATCATAGTAGGGTATCAGGAACATAAAGGACATCAACCACATTCCCTCATCCTACCATAAATGATCCCCACAATGTACCACATCCACTTTTAGAACATTATCTCATAATATAGATACAATCTAATTTTTATCCATCACATATTGAGTTTCATGACATCTTACCATCACAGTTGTGATGAACCATGTCATCACATGTTGTTAAAATAAGAAAAACATTGAACTTTTTTTGTTCTTAAAAATTTTTACAGGAAAAAATGTTAATTTATCTTATAGGTTGATATAAAATAGTTTATTTGATCAGTCAATTGGCCCAAAAATAGGGGTTTTATCATTGGATAAGAGTTTAATGGAAATATAAGAAATTTTAACTTTCACAGAATATTTAATATTTAATTAATAAAATAGTAATATATTTTACGATGTTTATTTGGTCATATATTTTTCATTGAGTGAACTATTTAGATTATATTTTCTATTTGGATTTTAGAGTGGGGGTTTTTTCCTAGAGGAGGAGTAAAATTTTGTCAGGTGATGGGGCTATGGTTGTGCTCCTTTTCTTTTCTTTTACTTGTTCCCTTTTTATTTTTTTCATCTTTAATTTCTCTCATGAATTGTTATGTGTTCCCTTGGGGAATTATATTATTGGTTTCTCATCCATGATATGTATAGGGAGATATTATAGTGAAAGGGAAATGATTAGTTACCTCCATAAAGTTTGGTTTATGTCATATTTTTGTGCAGTAGCTATAGATCACAGATTGATGTGAAGAATTAGTGGTTTTCACCTAGAGGTATTCCTGTCTTATGTTTTATTTAAACATACATATATTATAATTATTATTATGATTAAATGAATTATTTTTTAGGGTACCCCAGTGGGTCAATCTTTGTCTTTCAATGAATAAATGAGTGTTTTGGTATGATTTGATGGGTTTTGGTTTGGGAAAAGTCGTGTACAAAACACATGGTATTATGAAAACATGCCATGTGTTCTTATGATATGAGGAAGATGGAGTTTATGGGACTATACAATGTGAATTGGAGGATCACACCATATTTTGGGATTCTAGGGTGTTTCCGAGTAGTCATCCAGACATCCTGTGCGAGGGTACTTTTCCATGTAGAAGTATAAATCTAGTCCTCATATGGGGGACATGCCATGTTGGCTTACACCCACAATAAGATTACATATTCTTGTATATGGGTTGGAACCCCATGTTGTATTACATGCAAGGTACAAGCAGTACACCCCATGTTCTCAAGAATTCTACAAACTATGTAGTGGATGTGGTACATGAGATAATAACCATGTAGGGGTACATGTAGAGTGGAATATGGCACATGAAAATGGGGGACTTTTGGGATATAAGCTATGTACTCAGGCTACTCCTCATGTAGTTTTTCTTATCATAGCATATTTCCTAATTTTTTGACATGATGTACGATTTGACTTGTGAGTTTCCCCTTCAATGATTTTTTCTATATAGATGTCACTGGTGGGATTCTTTCAGTATTTATAGTCTATCTAGAGGTGTTTTGTACATTGATATCTTAGTAAGTGGTATTCGTTAAGTTTTGGTTTTAGAATACTCTGGTTGGTTGGGTGTGAGTTGTGAGGTCTGGGTAAGGGTTTTGATCTCTTTAGAGGGCCTTACATGTTACTTTTGGCTAGTGAAGCTTGAGGATATTTTATATAGATGGTATAAGGTTTGATAGAGTGATAAATTTGAGTAGATCTTAGTAATCCCAACATGTTGGTTTCTATTTCTCTAGGTTTGAATTGCTTAGGTTTATCCTTGCATTGAGGATCCAAGATATTGGATCCCTTATGATGGGTTGACACCCTTGTTTTGTGGGTGTGACCAAATTTTTTTGAGAAGATTATATGAGTTTTAGAAACACTTGAGGATTCAAATTTGAGTGATTAGGTACCTGTACATGGGGTTTTCTTCAAGAAAACCAGTTGATGTTATTCTTTTTTTGAATTCTCTCCAAGATTTCAATGTGTTGGTGATCCCTTGTATAGGGTAATACGTTTTTGTGGTCATGAGTTCCATTTCAAATTCCCTTCTTAGAAATTTTGTGCTTTTGAATTCCCCTTTTGGTTTTTTATTGAGGATCAATTAGTGGCTACTAAGAGCTATTTGGGATGATTATGCACTAGAGTTGTCCCATGCTTTGGGATGAGCTAGAGGAACCCAATTTAGGGTGTCCAACTAATGCTGGGTAGTTTGGGTCGGTAATAGATATATAAACTGGCATGAACTAAGTGATTGGATACAACAGAGTAGTCCAGTGTAAGAAGTTTCCTTATACTGTGACCTTGGGGATAGGTGGAGACTCAAGTTTGGTTTTGACCCTATGTTGGGTTGTGTATAGAAAGGGGTTTAATTATTCGGGAACTGATATCTAAGGTGATGAAAAGGGTAATGTACTTTGTTTGATGAGAGTGGATCTATGGTACTAGTTTAGCTGTTTGGAGGTTCGGTTAGAGGTGGGATCATTCTTTATTTGGATGGCCACAGGTCATGTGGTTTGGAAAAGTTTCTACTTAGGATTATGGTTTTAGGATGATACCCTTGGGATATTTTATATCTAATGTGGGTATTATGTTTTGGTCTATTAATCTACTCTATTGGGTGGATGCTATTATATAAGCTTAGGGTGCTAATGGGTGATCTGGATGAGTCAAACCCCTATCAAGTTGATTGTTATCCCTAATTAGTGTGGCTTCGGACTTATGTGGTGATGATGAAATCATTAAGTTGTTTTTTGAGTTTTTTACATTTGGATGCCTATAGTTATTTCCTTGTGTTCGATATTCATGCATGTTGCATTTAGATGCCTTGGAGATCATGTGTATTTTAGGATCCCATGTATGTTTCTATGTGGCTAGGTGTGACACATGATTGTTTCCTTTGGCATTGGCCACTGTGAGGGTAGATTTACCCCGAGTATCAAGATATAACCCACTCATTGAATTCTTGCATATTCTATTTTCACCCTATTTATATAATTATTTATTTTATGAAAACAATGGTTAGTTTCAGATAGGATACTCATATGATGTTTGAATACACTTATTATGATAGTAGACAATAGGTTCACTGTTGGGGGTATACTGTTGAGATTCATTTCTCACCCCATGTTTGTTCACATCAATGTGTGTGAAGAATAGATGTCTGATTTTAGGTTCGATCATTGGTTGTGTTGTGGATTATACTAAAGACCATTGTTGTTTATCGAGTGGACGACTCGTGTGGAATCACATGATGTGGATAGTGAAAATCAAGTGTTGTGGAGAACAAGTATGCAGTTTTTCGCAGTGTTGTAGTCGGAGAATTTGTATTTATTTTTTGTTGGTTAATTTGGAATTAGTTGTTCGACTATTGGGAGAAAGAAAATTGTATTTTTTTCATGATCTGAGTTTTTATGACAATATGCTATATTCCATTTATTTTAGAAATCCTTATTTTAGTTTGTTTATTATAAGAACTATGATGGTGATAACTATTTTTGAGTTTGTTTATTTTATACTCTAATTACACTATGAACAGATGCTATTTCCTCCCCACTACACCTTTTAGACCCTCAATGTTGGTTAGTATCATTTTTTATTCATGGAGGTGGACTTGAGGCCTTGTGGCGGGCTAAATTGGTTAAATATTCAAGCTGACCCATAATTGGTTTTTTACCATTGGACATGAGTTTAATGTAAACTTGAGTCGTTCAAACATTTATGGAATATTTAATATATAATTAACTAAATATTAATTTAATACAAAATTTATTTTAACTAATTTCTTTTAAATGGATCATCACATTGATATTTTTACTTATCTATTGATTCTAGAGTGGTTGGTTTTTTCCTTGGTGAGTCCCCACCTTATGTCGGGTGATGGGGTTGGGCCTGCTTCCCTTTTCCATTTTCATTTTCTTTTTTTAAAGTTACTTTTTATTATTTATTTTCTACCTTTTATTGTTTCATATTACTCTAGTGGATTCCCTATTGGGGTCCTCAGATGATAGAGGGATAGGGGTACAAGACCTGGAGAGGTAAAAGATGTGGTCACGCCGTAGAGCATGGGTTGTTCCAGATAGTTAGGCGTCTACTACAGATTGAGGATTAATTAAAAGAATTAGAAGTTTCCTCACAAAAGTAGGCCCATTTTATGTTTTATGACCTGAATCCCTATAGGATAATGTTTTTATGTTTAAATACTTATTTAAGTGGTTAGGAACCCCAATTGTTTCAATATGTGGATTTCAAGGAAAAATGAGGAATTTTGTGCCGATTTGAGGGGTTTTGTTTGAAAAACCCCACAAAAATGGTGTGTGGTTTTATGAAAACAAAGCCTTTTGTTATTACTATTTTGTGAAGATGATTTCTTGGGACAACACAACCTATACCAGGGGTACATTTTGTGTTTTGGGATTCTAGGGTGTGGCTGAGTACTTATATAGACACCCCATGTGGGGGTACTTGGCTGGGTAGAAGCACATGACCGGTCTCTTGGTGTGGTCCACACCATGTAAGAGCACACACCCAGGCATAGTAAATGTCTTGGATCATAAGATGGAACCCATTTAGGGGTTCATGATATGTACAATCCTTACACACTTATATATTAAAAATTATACATCTAATTGGCATGTGGCACAAAACCAGGGAGAAATTCTTGTATGCATTTCATTTATCCAGTGTGCACATAGAGTTCTTTTTTCTTCCTTATGTTGTTTTTCTGGTTTCACCCTAATTTCAAGATAAGACTTATCAAAATTACTTTATATGATTTCTCCATGGAGAACATATTGGTTGAGTTATTTATATATTTATATTCCATCATGATGGTGTTTTGGAATTTTATATTTTAGAAATTGGTTTTCACTGAGGTTTGGTTTAATAATCCTTTAGTGTGTTGGGTGTGAGATGCGAGGCCCACGTGTGGTTTGTGAGATTATTGGTGGGACTATAATTTTTATGATTGACAATGATGTTTGAATTTATTTAAAATAGATCATTGAAGGTGTAATTAAGTGGTATCATTGAGGTGATCTGGGTTGTCCTTACATATTGGGACGAATTACTTGATGTTAGAGTAGTGGAGGTTTTTCTCATGCATTGAAGATCAAATCCATTGTAGTTATTCTGGGTTAATTTCTATGTATATTGGGTGTACCATGGTTTCATTGAGTTATATAAATTATTCTGAAGGTCACTTTAGGATGCACTTTTGGGATATTTGGTACTCATGGATTGGTTTTTTTCTAGGATGTCCAGTTGGGGTTTTTTTAATTTTGGATTTTCCAAAGGATTGATTGTATTGGGGAGTCCTTTACTAGGATCCTAGTTTTATGTAGTCCTGAGGGTCATTGAAAATTTCACTGTTGGAACAATTTTACTTTTGGATTCCCCTTTGGTTGCATTGTTGATCGAGGATACTTTGGAGGCCAATGAGGGCCACATGGGATGTTTGTACACTAGGCATGTCACAGGATTTTGAATGAGGTAGAGGAACCCCTTATATGGTGTCCTTTATTGATGTGGCCTTCAATATAGTTTTGGACATTGGGATGGAAATTTCAACAGATATTGGGTGAATTAGGGGAGCCCCATAGAGAAGGTCACCTTATGTTATAAACTTGGGGACTAAGGAGCTCCATGTTTGGTTTGGCATTGAGCTGGATTTTGGAGATCCTATGGTGGATGTTTGTTTGATAATGAGATCCAAAGTGATGAAAGAGACCTCATTATTTGTTGTTCGATAGGTGATTGGTGATGCTAGTTCACTTGTTTGGATGTGGGGTTCATGGTTGGATCATCCCATGTTTATATACATTGTATATGAAATTTAAGGAGGTTTATTCTTGGGAATATGGTTTACGAAGGATACCCATGGGATATATTGGATCATGAATTACCAGGAATTTTTAATCTGGTTCTCACCTCCATTGGGTTTTTGTTGTTGTATAGTCTTAACGAGATAATGGGTGATCATGATGAGTGAAACCCCCATCTAGTTGAGGGTTAACACTAAATTGTGTTACCTTAGGATCATGAGTTGTTTAGGAATTAAAATTGTCTGTTTTTATGTGCCATGAAATCTATTTTTCTACTAGGTCCCATGTATGATGTTCATACTCCCAATTTTTTTATAGATCCACCCATTTGGGTCCATAGTTGGTGAATGATTTTTTTCAGGACTATCATGACTGAAAGGTTCTCCAATTATATTAAACTATATTTTTTCATCAATAAATCAAATCCTGATATTTAAATCCTAGATTCAAGTAGATTCCCTTACTCATATGGATTCCTTTGGTTATACACTAGGGTATAACATTTGTATATATTACATTTAAAAATCATAGAGATCATGTGTAGATTTGGAAGATATCTCAATTTTTATGGGTATTGGTGAGTTGTTTGTAAAATTACTTTGGCATGGGCCTATGTGGGGGTAGACTTACCATGGATTTGATTATAGAAATCACTATTTGGAATCTTTATTATTCCTTTTGTACCTTTTTGTGGATTTTTTTTCATTTATTCCAAATGATATTAGTTTTCTACTGGGCTAGGAATATTATGTGCACTTGCACTTTTTATGAAATTATATTACAGCTTCACCATTAGGTGTGTCATACTGATATTTTTTTCTTATCCCCTGTATGTTCACAACAGTGTGAGTGTAGAATGTATGATCATTTTCAGGTTGGATAACATGTTACGTAGTGGAAGGGACCGAGGCCCAATGTTTCTTGATGGAGTGTAACCACTCGTGTGGATTATTAGAAATGGGAAGGTGCATCTCGAGTATCATAGAGACTGAGTATGTTGTTTGGATCAATGATACTAGTTGGGGTGGTTTTATTTATTTTTAGTTATTTATTTTGTATCTTCTATCAGCCTAGTGAGAATCTTAATATTGTATGTTTTTCATTAATTGAGTTTGTATGGATATATGTATCATTACATTTATCATAACATTCCTTTTTTTAATTTTTGGATTGTGTACTTTGATGTTGATCACATGGTATTATCTTGGTTACTTTCTTCTATTATTTCACTCTATAAAAGAGTATATTCTCCCCACTACACCTTTAAGAACCTTATCATGGGTTAAAAAACTATTATATTCAAGGTGGATTTATTTTGGCTATGTGGTGGGAAAATTATTTATGATGTTAAGTCAAATTGGAATAGTTTATTACCATAATGGATACCAAAGTTTTTACCCTAAAATATCTACTGATCTCTAGTATCCACTACCAATTATACTAAACAAAACATACCGAACATTCACACAAATAGCCACAAATAATTCACAATATCATTTACCTATTTTAGATTTACCATTTCAGAAATCATGTAGCAGTTATTATACCATTAATTTCCATATTAATGTGAAACCATTTTTTAAACATCAAACACATTCCATCCAAAAAATTACCCATTGTCCTTATTCATCGAGAATTAATTAACAAGCCATAGATAAGTAAATTATATCACTTACCCATTATCAGGTTCAACATTACTATTCACATTCCTCATCCTCGTGCGTCTAAAACATATCCTCACATAAAACAAAATGTAACTGTATCAACCTATGTACATCCCATTCTATGAAAAAACCAAAAACTAATTTCTAATAAAATAGACAATCCATCCCTTTTTACAACAATCTTGTATTACACCATAACAACCCACAAAAATCCCATCATCCACCACTATACCAATAACCACATCCTTCCCATGAAAAGTGTGTTAAACCAATCCCAAGACCACACCATCTAAACCAAAAAAGATAGTGTAATGAAAAGAATAATAATAATAGTAATTGACGCCCAATTTTAGAAATCACAACACCTGTACATTTCCCTTATAAAGTGTGATTTCACATTGATTCCACGTATTTCAAAAAAGAAACATAACTCTAGTGAAAATAATGTGAATCACCATTACCATTAAATTTTACACTATAAATATGATTATATTCCTTATATTAATCCCCCACAAATATAAAAACTAGGGATATACAATTACAAACTAAACCACTACTGTAACCATTATAAGATAGTAGAATGGGATAAACCCCAATATGAAAAATAGGAACTCAACATAGAAGAAGGGTTCTTGGTCCCATAACTGTGAAATAAGAGAATCAAAAGTGGGATTAA
Organism: Viscum album; assembly: GCA_963277665.1. NCBI lineage: Eukaryota > Viridiplantae > Streptophyta > Magnoliopsida > Santalales > Viscaceae > Viscum > Viscum album. The sequence continues at coordinate 403,169,845 of OY728137.1, read as the reverse complement.
GTTTCTCCCATGATTATCCTCTAATATTCAAATTAATAAGGAACAAAAGGGACAACAATGAAGGATTTTTTTGGGAATCCAATTTTTTAATAGCACTCCATTTTTTGGGTATCAAGAAAGAAAATGAATAATTCTTACATGATGAGGTCATACTAAAAAGATCTGTAAAAAAGTTTTGGATTCCTATATATATAACTCATTTAATTCTTTGTCAAATATCTTAATTTTATACAATTTAATAAGTTCAATGTCATGAACAATTTTCTACACCATGATGAAACCAAAAATGATAAAACCATAAAACTAAACCTCTATGACTCAAGTTGCAACACCTATGATCATGTTAGGAAGTCCATTCATGGATTATAATGAAACACAAAAAACCAACTTCCCACATGACCATACACACCGCATCACAACCAAAAATTGGAAAAGGAAAAAAATTGAGGTTAAAATTCCCAAACATAACGTTCTTCAATTGATATGTAGAGCCCTTAACATTTATAAAGTACCCTTTTAAAACCATCATTCCATGGTTGGATCTTACTATGCCGTGACCTCACATTCTCCTTAAAATAGCTTGATGCCTAACTCCTATTTTCTACAAACCTAAAATATGATTCCCTTTTGTAATTATGATACAAAACTCTACCTAAAGAATCTATCCTTTTTGGTGTGATAGAAAAGAATAAAAATGACCCGCTTCTACAGTTATCCCTTCACATCAAGACACATGGGGAATTTATGAGAAGAAGATTATACAACTAAAATCTCATCTCTAATTAGAATATATCATCGTTGAATACACTCTATGATCCTATAACACCAAAAATATACAACTTCATTATCACAAAATGTTTGATCTATAAAACTATATATAAATAAAATGATTCTCATCATCAATAATAAAAACTAAACATATATGGAAAAGAGTAACTACTAATTTAAACACTCTCTCAGTATATAACTATCAAACAAAATGATTCCATCTCCAAATAATAAATAACCATTAAAAATAAATTATAAAACAAAGCTAGCATTAATTCAAATATCTCAACATGAAATAAAAATAATGTTAAAACATTTCATGTTATTGAGTCCATATTTTTGACTGACGTTCCCCTGTATATTCTTATAAGCCAAAATTCTCCCATAAATAAAAAATAAAGGGAATGAAACAATCTTACTTTACCATATCCCAATGATCCTAACTCATCACTAACCACTCAAGGAATTTTGTGTCTCGCCCTATGTAAAAATCCCCCCAATAAATGAAATTGGATAATTTATTGAGATATTGATGAATTTTCAACACACATAAAATATCACTAACCTAGTCCAACAGTGGGGGAAGCTTTAACCAATAATCATTCTCACAAATGCATAAAAAACACCTCAAAGTGACTGATGAACTAGTGATAAATCTAATTCACATAACCATCCAATAGTTTTAATAGTTAATGTAAACACTTAGAAACATATGATACTCAACCTAAAAATAAATTTTTATCCTACTTAAAAATACACGTGGAATTATACAGTCCTATACTACTTTAATCCTCTCCTGAATTAGTATAATATTCTTAGTTGTGATTCCCACCACATCCGGTTGAAGTATTGCTGACTCTTCATCCTCGATCGAACACAAAAAAGATCATCAAGCTTATCCATACACCACTTAAAATGAATCTATGAAAATAAAATAGTGTTTTATATTATTATTGGATACTCAACCATGGGTAGATGTTTGGCACTCAATCAACCAAAAATGAAAACATAGGCCAACAATATATCCTACAAATTCTGAATGGTATTCTCTATATGACCATATATCTTGATATTAATGTAAGTGATAAGGTATAGTTGAGGGTCAAAATCTTGCGAAATACCTCCCTAAAATAATGGGGTAAAATAATGATCCCTATCATAGATAATTTCCCTCAATACCCCATGAATATTCACAATGTCATCCTCGTACATACTCATTAACACATTCGCCACACATGAATCATTGATCACTATGAAATGAGACGATTTCCTCAATAGATCTATAATTACTAAAATAACATCATGTCATCCTCGGACTGGAGGCATTACAATGATGAAATAAATCAACATTTCATCCCAATCCCCCTGGAGGAAATAAAATTGATTTAATAAACCACCATAAAAATAATACCATGTCATTATCTATTGATGGATATCATGACATGAACTTCATCACTAAATATCTTATCCCCTTCCACCGAAACATAATCTTAAAATCAAGAATCATATTTGATATTCTGAGATGTATAGATTAAGGTGAGCTATGAAATTGATAAAGAAATTCCATAAAAACTTCCAATTGAACAGATAATATTCTTCAAAACAAGATCAATTGTTGATCTTCCTCCAGCCATCCCTCAATAGAATCACTGAGGAAGTTGTGATCTCTTATCACCTCTTCAACTGAGCCTCCCAACTAAGAGTTATAAAACTTTTTAAAATGAAATATTACACTATAATTTGAAATATATAATCTCTAAAAAATCATCCTACTAATAGAGATTCATTGCCTCAGGCTCATCCATCACTCTCCAAGAATATTATAACTCTCGAACAATATCACCACATTACTTTCTACTCAGAATATCATTTATTACATTACCTTTACCTAGGGTAAAATAGATCTCAAAAGAAAGATCTTAAAATAAATCCGTCCACCTCCACTAATATAGATTCTAATCCCACTAAGGGAATATATAGCTCAATATCATACCAATTATAATGACTAAAAAGTTATTGAAAATGTGTTAATGTCTCCACTGCTTCAGAAAAAACAATATTCACACTATTTTGTTATCATGAGCTGCATAGTTATGATTGTGGGGAAGTAAATATCTAGAAATAAATGAGATCAACACCCTTGTCTAAATTATTATATAACCCAAACTGAAATGGTATGAATCAAATAATATATCTAACATTACTTATAACACCCCAAGATTTTTTGAATTTTTTTTCCTAAATAATTTAATCTTTTGGATAGTTTTTTATTTCATGAAGCACTTAAATATAGTTTATTTTATATTAGAGAACTATGATTGGATAGAGTTAACTACATGTAAAATAAATTTTAGATTCCAATACAAGAAACACTGAGGTTATATTGTGTTTAATGAAATAATGACTTTTATTGATGGCGTGCGTAACCAGCATGACCGAGCATTGCTAAAAAATTGTATATTATTTTAATAAATATATAATAATATATAACCTAGCTGTTAAATTATATTTTATGAATATTATTATCTAACATATGTAAATATTTTGTATTTATAAAATATAAAATAAATTATTTAGTAACAAATTCTTTAGAAATGAATATAAGAACCAATTAAATATAAAACAATATTTTTATAGAAATCATTTTTATGATCGAAAACCTATTTTATCCCAATAAATTAATTTAATTAATATTAGTTTATAATATTAATCTAATTTATAAAATAAATATTCAATTTTTTTATATTCATATAATTGATTTTATAGGCATGAGATTAGAATAAACCCAAGTTTTACACATAAAAACCTATATTTTTATTTAAGTACTTTTACCACGTTTTGATGGTGAACCTATTTTAAATATAAAATTTTAATTTTTTTAAAATTTTATAAGTGAGAATAAAATTCTTTTTTGAAATAAAAAAGAATTATGTTAGGGTGAATTTTTTGAATTTTTCTCTAAAGTAAGGTATTTTAATGAATAGTAAAAAATAAAGAATTTTAACACAAAAATGATTTTGATCAAATTTATTTATATAGTCAAATTATATTTTAAATTGTTTTCATAGTCTAATTAGATTATATTTTTAGCAATATGTCCAATTTCATTAATTATAATCAATTTCCCTTTGAAATTAAATATACAAACATATAAAACTTTTAATTATTGTTACTTTTAAAACCTGCATTGTCGACCCAACGATGAGGTTAAATTTATATTATTTTCTACCACCATTATTTATTGATGTTGAAAAATTGATTCCATATTTGGAATCAAAAAAATTTATAATTTCTAGTAATATCAGCTTAGTTTTTTTTATCAAAAATATCAATTAGGTAATTAAAATTAATTATAATGATAAAGGTTAAATTAAGCCTAATAGGAGATTAAACCATAACTTCAGTCTGAAAAAGACCTATAAACTTGTCTTAAATCCATTTTCGTGATATATATGGACCCTATTATCCATTTTATCTATGTTCATACACTATTTGGGAAATTTAAAAAAAACTGTGGGTTGGGTTCCATTAAAAAAAAATTACAATAGTACCACCACTCCTCCATTATAAAAGGCCTCTTCTACCCCAAATCCTCACACATCTATATCAACATAATTTCAGAAAAAATATTCCCAAATATCTCCAAAAAATCCATAAATTCATACTTTAATCATAATTTTGGAATAAATCCTTCGAAGGAAGCCCTTTGGTTCAAACCAAAAGGAGTTACCCAATTAAAAGGTTGCACCCTCTTTCAAAATTCTCTCTATTATTTTATTTCTCCACTCCACGAAATCATATTACTCTAGGATTTTATAATAAAATGTGTATTGTAAATCTACTAGGTGTCTGTAATGATATGTATTAGACCTTATCTTAATCACACTTCTTTTTAATGGGTAATGAACATAATGTTTACGTGTGTGCTAGACTCCCGGCTCAATAAATGATGATTAGTCATTTTTTTTCAATTACAACCTCTGATGGTAGATATTATAATAGAAAAAATGGTTATATAATGTATATTATATATTTATTATTTAGTTAAGATTCATTAATTTTTTTTGACAACATGCATCTTTGGACGTTCCATTTGGTGTTAGTATGTTAATTTCATTTGAGGAAGTGTGGACTACTGGCCACACAAAGCAATGCGATTCCTTCACAAACTACATGTAATTTATTGAGGATAGATTTAGAGAAAATAAATTATATATATATAATATAATGAAGTTAATTTAATAATTATATATATATATATATATCATTTAAATTGTTTCCTTGAACCAGACAATTAACTTGAAAAAACATTTTTGCGTGTGTACGACTCACCATCTCAATGAACAATGTATTCTATTTTATACTTGAATATTATATGGTTTATTATAAAAAATATATAAAAATATATATATTATATTTAATTCATGGTTTACATTCTGACAATCTGGATATAAATATAAGGACCAATGGTACAACAAATTAAGACACATGTGAAAAAAAAAGTCGATATTACCCGAAATGAACCCTTAACATAGAGTAGTTCACAAGAGTGTAATATAAAATCCATAATAAAACCATGCATGATTATAGAAATAAAAATATTTTTTGGTGTTAAATTTATAATAAATTTAAATTTATTATAGAGGAGGAATGAAGGAGTAAAGTGAGAGTCAAGACACAACGTATCATAATTTCATCTCACTTCTTATTTTTGTGAGATACATGCCTTATTCACCGATCACTTATTTTGTGTGGTGTATATGATAAAAATAGATGTATTATATGCATATTTGAATTATGAATATGAGTATTGAAATTACCATTTTATTACATTTATATAATGGGATTTATGTTTCAATATTTACCAAATCGGTAATGAAATTTGTGAATCAATTGGACTTCTTTGAGACACATGTCATGTTAAGATCCTATAATATTATATGAGGTGTACATAATAACCTTGAGATGTAAAATATTTAAAATAGATAATTTAAATATATTTTGATATTAATTTAATTTAATTTTCAAAATGGGGAGTGGGGTTCAAGGTTACCAAGTTATAAGAGTTTATTAAAATTATCTCGTTGCATCTCGATTTTTTATTATGCTTTTTTAAATGAAATATAATGATATATATGCCAAGAAAACTCATGAATTTTATTATAATCTAGTTATTCATGATATATTAATATATTGGTACCATTTTCCACTATTTGGTACATAATATAGTTAATAAAGTGTTCTTAATAAAGATAGAATTTACCTCTCTCTTCATTTAGAAATATATGTTATTTCAAAACCATGATTTCAAAAACGGGATTCTAAGAATATTATATTGTTCTCCTATGACCATTAATGGGAATTTTTAGCATTTTTTTCTTTTACCGATGCCTTCAAAATAATATTCTTATCACTTTATGAATAAGAAATTTTATAATATTTGTTTTTATAAAAAAGGAATATTATTTTTTCCTCGCACGAAATGTATAGATTTAAACACCATCATTTCTTTGGATATTAATTTTTATATTTAAAATTTTAATTTTTATGATTTTTTTTAAATATAGTTTAAGATAAACGGTTTCAAATGGTTTTCCATATTTTTTCATATATTTTCAGAGTATTTTTCTAGTAAGGTGGTTTTGAAATGGTTTTCATGCTTCACTTATAAGTTTTGAAGGAAAAAAGGTTTTAGAAATATTTCACAATCATCTACATGTTTAAAAAGGAGAATTATTTAAATTTTTTTTTCAAGGATTCCTTTATAATATTTGATGTTTTTTTCATGAAAATGATTCTTAAAGAATTTAACGTATTAAAAAGAATTTTTCAAATTGGAAGGAAAATTTTCTAATGAAGTGTTTTTAAAAGATCATTCAAAATTATTTCCCATATAAGATATAATTTTTTGGTGTTACTCATGCATTTATAGGGAAATGATTTAATGTTTCCATTCATATTATTTATCTGAATAGTATACATTTTTTTATCATGATGTTTATGAAATTTGTTTATTTTTCACATGTTATATTATTTAAAAATTCACTTCTTACATGGGTTATGATTTTGATGAAATGATTATGAAACTTGTATTTTTTCCACAGTTTATGACATGTTTACATTTTCATGATACCCATTTAATTTCATGGTTTATGATGTGATTAGTTATGATTTTTTTGTCACAAGTATGCATGGTTTATTTATGAGATAGGTTGGATCTATATCTCACTACAATGCATTGATTAAAGATTTATATCTCTTGAGATTGAATAAGACAATGTTAGGAGTGAACCTTGACTACTAAGATGGTTATGGGAGTGAACATGACTACCAATATAGTATGAGGAGTTAATTCATGATACTATGATGTCTATGGGAGTAAAATATGACTACTAAGATAGTATGGGGAGTGAACCCATACTGGTAAGATGTTCTTTGTAGCGATAAATTGGCTACTATGGAAATCATATTATATGATTATGTGTTTTCCACAATTCCTTGTTTTATTCTTATATTATGCTTTTATGTATTATGTTATTTATTTCCTATTAATACATGATTTCTAAACTACCAATATTTATAGCATGATTCATGTGTATGATCTTTGATATATAGGGTATGATCTTCTATTTTCCTAATCTTTCTCTCATATCCTTATAATCGTGATTATTCTTACATATATACCTTGTTTACCCTTACTAAATATTTGATCACTCTCACCATTATATTTCCTTTCCCCCAGGTTATAAGGATATGTATTATGATTTGCATGTCTAAGAAGGGTGATAGTCAAGAAGAACCTAGTTGGATATAATGTATCTCATTGATACAAAACTATTTATTTTTCCATGTATCAAAAGGCAGTAGAATAATAAAGTGTTTACGGTTTTTTTGTATAATTTTTTAAGTTTTCCACAAAATGTTATGTAATTTTATTCTCTTTCAAGACTGGGTCATTGTATCACCCCCATCTCTATAATCTAAAGTATTATAAAATTATTAAAAATCCTCTTTATGTAGTTGAAATCCATATAACAGTAACTTTTCTATAATATATCCTTATAATACCTTGTCAATAATGTCAAAAGTGTTGCAATATGAGATAAATAAGACATAAAAATTTGATAACATCCCATGAGATCAAGGAAATCATGGAACATTTTAATTGTTGTATGTTTTTTCAATGAAAGAACAACCTCGACCATTGAATGATTGACAACCACTAATTTTTAGACACCACATTCCCCGAAAAATAAACCTTATGCATATAAAATATGAACTTGGACAACTTATCCTATGGTTGATGGTGCCAAAGTACTTGTTAAAAATCACTGATATGCTCAACATGATCCTCATCCAATATTGGTTAATTGAGTATGTCGTTATGGAACACTTTCACAAACTAATATAGAGACTCATGAAGTACAAGGTCTATGAACTACATTAAAAAATTTAGGGAATTTATATTGATGAAGTAAATCACCAGGAAATAAATAAACTAATATTGATACATCAAAGTAGTGTTCAGTATTACCTTCTCCAACAACATTATCTGATGATACCCATAGCAGAGATTCATTTTTAAAAACTAGAAAACATTATTAAACTATATTAAAAAATAATTTATCCTTAGGAGGGGATAGTAAATATTTTTTTGTTATCTAAATAAAATGATGGTAGGCTATAAAAAACCGCATATCACCGTCTACCTTCCCGAGAAACAACATTGGAGAACCCCATATGACACACTTGGTAAGATTAAACCCATATTTGTTTATTCATTAATCTAAATCATTAATTAATGATTCTTAAAAGTTATCATCCAAGAACGATGCATGAAATCTAAGGAGAAATCTGGCTATAAATCCATCCAAGACATGATATCACATTGAGGTGGTTATGTCCCAACCTATTCTAGAAAAGTTTTCAAATTTTCACTGATAAATCTAGAGAAAACCACCACCTACACCTATACTAAACCCAGTTATAAATAATCTAGTTGAGAAAAAAGTGACTCTAAATGTATAAGGCCCATTCAATGATCCCAATAGCTAATTAACATTTCACAATATACTTCAATATTATGAAATTAAACTCTCCATGGAATCATATTGATTACTTCAGACATAAAATAAAACCATTCATTGCTAAGAAAAACATTGTATAATTATGTATTTACTGATAAAAACATCTCAATAACTAATTTTTCCCATTATCAACTCACAACCCCAAAAAATATCTAGAAAACATATATGGCCTCAAGCCGGGATAATCAACACTAGGGGACTTTAAGACTTTTCACCTTTAGTTCCATAGAAGGAACCAAGTTAGGGTAAGTGAAATAATGTTATTATTTGTTATCAAATAAAGTAATATATAGGGTATATAATTAGTAAATGGTACCATGATAAACGTCTATAATATATGGTACTAAAACTTATGCTGGCGAGAGGCTTTCCTCCATTAATTTGATTCAATATTTTTGGCTTTTGGACTATTGGTACATGATTTGATTTCTTATGTTCTTGATGTAGGGTTGGGTTCCCCCTCATCCTTTAAAAGGGTTTTTATGAGAATAACAAAAAAAATTAATTTTCAGTTTGTTATTTTGGCACTATAACTAGTATATTTTGAAACTTACACCACCCATCTATAATACTTCGATGACCTAACTGATGAGAATAAATATTCCTATAATCGACACTATGTATCTAAGATTAGAGGAAATTTCATGGTTTTCTAATAATTTCATTATCAAACCTTGGATAAGAAAAAAATCAATGATCCTACCAATAATATAGGCATTGGAAAACCTACTTTTGAGGATATAATAAAAATGAATTTCCATAACCATGCTAGCCATTAGGAAATATTTCCCATTGAACTAATATTTACAAAAAAATCTATATGGGATTCACATATGCATGTATTTCTTAGTGTTTATATGAGAAATACTAGCTCAATAAAAGAAAAAGGAATACTACCAAGGTTGAGTTCCTATTGGGTAAAAACATGATTATCCCAACTCATGTGACCCTAATTCAAGAACCATCCCCTTAAGATGCTATGATATCTCCAGACGTGAGTTGATCTGTTCCTTGTATAAATCTCACTGATCATTACATCATTCTTTTATACCTCCCAAAATTTAAAAGATTTAAATGGGAGTAATCACATACAAAATAGCGGGATGTAGTGCCTCCTCTAACCATCATCCTCTTTAATCCTCCTCTAGTAAAATATCTTGATAATAGAACAATATCCTAGAACATGATCAAAATATCCTATATTCTTAGGATTTACAACCAAAGGTAGATAAACTTTGACCAATTTTTCACCCCCATAATTAAATATTGTAAATATAAATAGAACTAACTTTAACTTTTTTCTCATGAATCCTCCAACCACATATTCTCTTTAAGGATAATGATACAACACTATCATACATCCCCAATAATTTGACTAATTTATTATAGTACTTGGTACTCTCTCTGGACATGAATCAAGTAGAATGAGATCTCCAAATGCTCAAATTAATGATCTATTTAAAAATAATAGATAATCCCCTCATACTTCATCAAAAATAAAAACAAGAAATCACATAAAAATATCATTTAAAAATCATCCTCATCTGGAAGGTCGACCCTATAGTGATCAACAAAATCGTTATATAGGACCTTAGAAATATAAACCACAGGAATGTTATGAGCTTCTTGTATCTCCAAAGGAAATAGTTAAAACTCTTTATCCTGGTACAATAGACTTTATTTAAGACAATTTTAAAAAATTCATCTCAATTTACATAAAATAATCTCAATTATTAAAAATAACAAACATGAATAATGCATTTACCTCTAATAGGTCTATATCATATAATTAGAAATAACTCCCATAGGGTGATCAAAAAGTTTAAGGTCGTTATGTTAGATCACATGGGTCCCTAATTGACTGTTTCCTCATCAGTGTCCATTGATCTATCAAATGTCTCGTTTGAGTAAAATGGTTTACCTACCAATCCGTAGAAATAATCACTAGGTTATAAATCTAAACATCATTCTAACTCTCTAACTGGAATTGATAACAATTTTTCATGAGCGAACCCTAATGGGAACCCATCTTGGAACTACATTAAATATTGAATTGACACCCAAATCTCTTTATAACATGTCACAAGTTTATTACTAGAACCAATAATATAAAATACACAAATTTAAGGCATTTTCTGCATAAATCCCACGATCTAATATGAAAACCCAATAATAAACACTATAATATAAAAAAAATGTAAAACTATACTCGTAATGTCATAAAAGTTATTGTCTATAGAATAAAATACAAAAAACAAACTCCTAAATTTATTACATTAATGAAGCTTCAAGCCATAAGCAAGTAATTTGTAGATAAATTATTGAATCTATCCTAGAAACACATAATATAAATTTATATATATGTGGGTGTGAATAAATTTATACATAGTAGTTTTATCTTCTTGAAAACTCTAGAAAATGTGGAAGAATCACACTAATGGATTAGTGAGTAAACAAAAGATCCAATACAGACCAACATCAGGTCAAATATCATCTATCCCCCCACAGTTCCCTCAAACAATAGAGAATCTAGGTATAATAACATAATATTAAAATAATTTACCATGAAGGAAACCTACAACCACTTTTCTTACAGATTTTCAATTTCACACCCCAATGATTTATGTCCTAGTGATCCGATTACATCCATATTACTAAATATCCATGTCCAACATCACCGCCACAACCATATCAATATTGTTACTACATATCACCTACCACATCATAAAACACACCATAACCACATATAATTGTATCATAATTTCACTTGATTTCTTTATCATAGTAGTGTTTCATAAATATGAAGAACAATAATATTGTTCCCAAATTCTACTATAGATGACCCCCACCATGTACCATGTCCTCTATCAAAACATCATCCAATCACAACAATACTCTAAAAAATTTGGACATCGCCATTGATATTGGATTTGAAGGGAGAGAAGGGAAGAAGAACTATTCATCCATTTCTTCCCTAATTCATTGAAATATTGGTGAAATAACATAGAACCCAAAACATTTGATCATTTTTGAGGTTATCTAAATCAGTTGGGATGAATATAAAATCCCAAGAAATATAACATATAATATACCCACACACATTTCCAACATGAATGATTATTCCAATACAATGCTACTATAAACCATAACCATCAACCCTTCATTACTACTGATAAATAACACCTTATTTAGACTATATGATGGAATTAAACCCCACATTTCATGCAAATATTCATAACACATTCAAAATAACATTTATCCATTTCATTTTTTATAATTTTACCATATTCTTTAGATTCATTATTCTATTCATTTCCATATTATATCAAACCATTATTTATCCACAAAATACATATAACACTTTCCATTACCAACCCATTCTATTCCCCAATATTTTATTGACATCACATTTCTTAATCAATTCTAGCACAACATAGTTACCATATTTATAATTAAAAATCACATTTGACACCACCACGTATCTAAAACACATTTCTGCATTACACAACCGTCCACCACATAAGACACTACACATAACATCCCAACATTCCCCACAAAACTTCATTTTCACATAATATCCCAGCCACTTCTTTTAACCTCACACAACTATACCATTAAACCAACCGACACAATATCGCATCTATCACTACCATATTAATAGTGACTGCTTATATATGATAATTAAGGAAAAATCATCTAAAAAAACACCTTAAATTGCACAAAAATCATAGTAGTGCACTAAAAAAATACTTGAATCAAATACAACCCAATTTTGTCAATAAAAATACCTCCTTGGTTCCTTTTGAAGAATTTTTTTTGCATTTACTCAGTGTCTCTCTCACAAGAAACATTAATTTATTTCCAAATTCTTGAAAATTAATTCATTACCAACTTAACATGATTTTCCTTTAATGAAAGGTGTTTACATAAGTTCAATAACTTAAATATCTTATATATATCAAAAAACAATAATATTTTCATTAATTATAAAAAAAATCCACCATTAGTCAAAAAAATGAATAATTATAAAAAAATCATATGAAACAGAGTTTTGATTAGACTTTAGTATAATATATTTCATTATATATTTATTTTAATCATTTCCATTAATCCAAATAATATAAAAACCCATGACTTCCAAAATTTAACCAAATATATGATGGAGAAGTCTCAAATCCCCATCCAAAAGTGAAAAACCACTGATCCTTTACATATGAGAAAGGAATAAATGATAATTCTCTAATAAAAAATCTAATAGAAATCCTAGAAAACGTAGATAACAACAATAACCCATCAAATCATGAACTAATGACAACAAAATCTAAATTTAACCACCACCAAATCCTTTTTAATATGAAATATAGGGATTAAAACAAATCAAAAATGAGAAGAAGACATCTTAGATGAAAATTTCATGATCCCATAATTCCAAGAATCAAATTCAATAGTGATGGATAAAAGGTCACCCAAAATAACTTTTTAAACACCTAAGAATCAAGGAAAATTAATGAATAAAGAATAATTCTAATGGGGATTTTAAATTTTAATAAAACCACAATTTGAAAATGTTAGGGAATGAAAATAAAATATCATACTATAATGCATCCATGACGAGTGGATCTATAGAAAAAACTCCACGAATCTCCAATATCATCCTCACATAAGTTCTATAAAATTTCATAATATGATATATTCAATATAGGTTCACATCATGACAGAATCACTGTAATGTGATGTCACATAAAAAGAGATAACCTGAAAAATTAAACTCTATATCCTATTCCATATCCCCGATGATCCCACTTCAAAGGCCATTCATTAATGTTAAAAAAATACCTAAACACACTTTATGCTATAACTAAACATATAGTTTCATGACTAGGAAATTGAAAATACAATACATGAGAGTACAATTTCTAAACATAAGGGTTTTATTCATTATATAAAGGAGATCCATTTACCAAAATCCTCCACTAATACCTTCATGTTATGGTTGAATCTCGCCCTGTTGTGGACACAATTTCTACTTAAAATACCATGGTGCCTAAATCTCAAAACCTACAAACCCAATTCATGAAACCTGCCCCTTAGAATACTATAAAATACCATTCTTTGACTCAATCCATCATATCAGGACACACCAAAATGAATAATCACCCTATTACCTAAAAAAACCTTTAAGACGTGAATCCCAAGCCCATGCAATGACACAATTCTTCTAGCTGAAATGTCAATTCTATCACCACATCATTTCCACCAATTGTCTCTCATCTCATCTAACACCCAAAATTCATAATTTAACAATCAAATAATGTTTTCATTATTACCAGGGCCACGATATTCTTAGTTTTTTATTCAAAAAATGAATTCTATTTTATAAAATTTAAATTATGAATATTATAAATATATATATATATATATATATTAAATAAAATTTTACAAGAAATTGAAAAATAATTTTATCTGAAATAAAGAATATATAATTATTTATAAATGATTAAAATCTTTATTTTAATTATTTATTAAATTTTTTATGTTATATGGTATACTATTATTACATGAAAAAATAAATTTCATAGATTTAATATTCTTTAAAAAATTATATTTTTATGTCATTTGCTAGTAAATATACTTTTAAGGCCTAAAATAGGAACACTACAAACCTACCATATAATAAATAATTAGTCATCGATAGAAAACATAAATTATTCGGACATATATTTTAACATATATGATTTGTGTACATTATGAAGACTCCAATAAACCTAAAATTAATTCCATTATGGCCCATTTTTGAATAAAATACATGAAATATGAGGCCAAATTATCCCAGGTCTTGATATACTACACTATTTTTTACATTCATTATTGAAGTTGAGAATCAAGATATGGTATTTCTTGTCAAAAAATTCTATTTTTTCTCTTTGAAATTAACCTTCTAATTAAAAGGAATTTATATTTTAAATAAATATATATGAAAACAGATTAGTGAAAAAGGAATTATACATTATAGTTACAACGCTATTTCCATTATCATATAAATATTACAATACCTAACTTGTGCAATTGTAATTTCTATTTTATTATTTCAGGAAACTATATATAAGAACATACATTTTAAAATGAAAAATAGATACATCATATTGTAAATTTTATTGTAAAACATGTTATTTATCGTTTTAGAAAAAAAATTGCAGTAATAATACATAAAAATAGTGTACGGAAAAAATTATTTAAAAATTAAATTATATATATTATAAATGAATTTAAAATATAATTTAAGGTTGTAGATATATTGGAACCATATTTTTATTTTATTATGAACATAAAATTTCATCTAACATTACCAATTGTAAAATATATTTAAAGGGTTATGTGTTATAATAGTTTGGTCATTAAAACATGTTCCGTACTGTGTTAACAGCTACTTTTTGATTAATAAATTACTATTAACATATCAATAAAAAAATAAAATCATTAATAATAAAAATGTACATATAAAATATAACTATATGTGTTAAAATAATTATTAATGGAATAAAATAAATTTTATCAAAACATTTCATGAATTATAACTAAATAATTTAATAATTATATATGAATTAAAAATAACTATTTTTTTATCATTATATAAAATATTACCAATGGATACAATATTAGTTTTGGAAAAAATCATTAATATTTAAAATAAAATTTATATTATCATGATTTAAGGGTAATTAATAAATAATGTATTATTATTTGATAATATTTCACTATTACATTTTGTTTATATAATTATGTAATGATATTGAGGATTTATATCATTATTAATATTCATTTAGCATATACAATTTAAGGTGAAAATGCATTGAATTTATGGGATTTTACACTATGACCCATAGGATTTTCCAATTTTTATCTTCATAATTACATTTTTTTAATTATCATAATTATACTTGAATTGATATTCTAAAATTTATTCATCCAATATTTGTAATTTTATTCCTGAAAATAAAATTATATATATTTTTCACTTTATATATGATAAAACACTCTTGCGTTTGAGGAATTTTTTTTACTATGAATCATATGAGTTTTATTAAGGAAATAATCATAAAAACATTGCATTTTATACAACACATTTTTTAATTAATTTCTTCTTCGACAACGATAGAGTACCTAAAAATTATTCTTTTATGACTTTACCATCTTCTATGGTCTTATTAATGTTTTTTCGAATATTTTTATTGATCTATTTGTGATTTTTTCCATTTTTGTGTGTTTGGATATTAGATGTAAAACTAATCATTCCTGATATATTATATTTCCGTTTTATTTTTCCCCATTATGAGAAACACTACAATGGTGTTTTTAACCACAAAAATTATTGTTCTTAAAAGAAAATTATGGATTTTATTTTTGGCATGGAAATCATGTATATAATAAATATGAAAAATTTATTAATCCATTTATTCCCAAAAAAAAACATTTAGGTCGGTTGATTTAATTTATTTTTTCTAATTATGATTACTATATTTAGTTTGGTTGATTATATTTAAAAAAATATTTTATTATTATGTTATTTTTAAATTATTTTTTGTTATTTAATTATTTTAAATATTAAACTTTTTGTTGAATCAATTTCAATTTAATGAATTATTTTGATAACATTTATACTTCATTTGGATTCTTTTTCAAATTTATAATTTAAATTTACATTTAAATGAATGATTTATTTTATTATTTATAAAGGGGGTTATTTTTTTAAATGATCAAAATTTGATTTTGATGAGTATTTTTTGATTTTCCAATTATTTCATTTTATGTTATTTTTAAAGGAAATTATTTTTGAATTAATTTAATAGGTAAGTTATTAGAACAAATTGTCTCTGTGGGTTGATACATTCCATATTTACATAGATAGACTAGGTACTAGCATTGAGGGAAGGCCCAAATAGAGAACCCTATCAAAATATTGGTTGTTATAATATACAACGGTAGGATTGGTATTTTAATACTAGGTAATGTCTTTGTTAAGACATTTTCTTATCAGATAATAACCCACATAAAATGGGACTATGATCACCAAAAAGTGTTCCCCTTGTCAATATTTATGATACTATTTTAGGGTTTATCGTTAAATAATATTCATATGTTTTGATAAGATTGAACCAGATTTCATTTCTCTAGTTTAATAAAACTCTTGGGAAAGATATATTGTAAAATAATCCTCTTAGAATAGTTGGATTTATTTAAAATCGAATTAAACACATTTTTGTGATTTTATCATTATTATTTTCATATAAATTGATTCATTTAACATGTTTTCACTAAAATTATGATTTTTTAATGTTTTTATATTTTTAAATTATAAAACAGGTGTAACAAAATTGGTATTGAACATATAATGAAAATATTAGGTTCCATATTGGGGTATCCTATTGATTATTATTTAATCACACAATGTATTCATCACCTTAGAGTATATGAATATGTATTGGCTCAGAACATATATAAATTAAAGGATTTATTTTATAATTATAGGATATAATTTCTAAAGTAAATATATGGAGAAGAAGTTGTATACCAATGAATTATGATATATCCCATAAATGAATTTTCATATCCTTGGAAGACAGTTTTCAGGTAATTTTTATTCTGTTTTAGTATTTCTTATATGGAAACCAAGGACTAGTGTGATACACTTTTTCAATTTATTATATTGTTTTTTGTATTCAATATGATCTATTCGATATATGATGTTTCAAAATTTTAATACATGAATTGTTTGTGTTATAAATGAGGAAACAACCTTTTAATGACTATATATGAGGTTGATTTTATTTATATTACTTTAATATTAAGTACATAAATCATTATATAAAATCAATATGGTTAACATAATAAAAATTATTAGTGTTTTTATCAAATTTTATAATATTTTTCAATGTATAATACTTTAGGAGAGATATGTAATTTAATCAGGTGACTAAACCCATTAATAAATGTAGAAAAATTTATGTGATAAAAATTTATAATTTTTTTAGGAATTATAATTCAACATCTCCACCATCTAACCATTCTATAGTCACTAGAAGATCCTAAATAGAATTATATGAATACATTTCTTTGTGATGACAATTCATTTAACATTGGCCTTATTATGTTTTTTATTTTTTATAGATGGTATCAATTTAGGTAACATAAATGTAATTACAAATTTTGATGAAAAAATATATATTTAACAAACATGTGGATCCTTTTATTATCCAAAATTATTATTGCATTATAAATTACACTCAATGGATTCATTATCCCATAAGTAAATCAATATTTTATACAAACCTATGAAGGGAATATTATGGTAGATGATTGAGAATGAAATATAATATTATCACCTATACTATTAGAGTTAACTAAATTAATGGGATGCAATCACTAATGTAAATATATGGAAAACATGATAATATAAATTAGAGAGACTATAAGTTTAAAGGATATAAAAAATAACATTATTGATGATATATAGGGGGCATGATAATATGGATAGATGAGTTGGTTAAATAAAATTTTACACAAGTGGGCATTCCTTAATAATATTAGAGTCTATAAGGATGGTATCAATGAATAAATATTGGTTATGATATTTTTATGAACTTTTTTCAATATGAATTTATCAATTTTTATATAATTTATTGTTATTTTATTAGATTATATTTATTTTCACTGAGATGGTAGAAGGATATGTGTCAAAAAATAATAAATAGTGTGAGATGTTTATTTCATTTAAAAATTTGAAAGGCTTCAAAATTTTTAAAAATAAATATTATCTTCTAGATAATATGAAGAAATAAAAATATATTGTAAAATATAAAATAAATATGTAACGCATTAAAAATAGAAAAATATAAAAAATAAATGATAGATGATTTTTTTTATAAAATTCAATATTGGAAGGACAATTTCTAATATTACAATTTTCAAATGAAAACCCATAATCAGTAAGAGGATGATGAACCATCAAAATGGTTTTTAACGATGAAATACTATAATGGACGGGGACCCTCCTGGTTTATTAGTTTTCTAATTTTTGGTGTTTGGGAAACCTTGGACCCCATCAATAACTACAGATCTGAAGGGCGGCGTATCGATGGCGGGATGTCACCGTGGTGTCAGCCACTGGTGACACCGATAGGTGAGTCACAATTTATTGAGTAACCAATCAATGTGTCACTGATCGGTGCCACATTGGTTTTTTGTGGTTTCTTTCCCTAGTTTTTTCTTGTAATGCCACTTTTATGTCATTCAATGTTTTTAAAGTGGTTAAAGGCCATTTTTATCACCATAAACGATGTTATGAATCCCATAGGAATGGGGAGACCCTCAACAGACCCTTTTTTCCTCTCTTTAAATTAAAACCTTTAATGCATAGCTATTATGGACACCCATCTGATGAGAATTATTAAATAAATACTAATTCTGTTGTGTGTTACCGTTCAACCGTGTGGTGAAAGCATGATCAAACTTTTAAGATGTTCAAAATTCATATCTCGTATCTCCACGATCTCTCCTTTTTATATCATAATAATTCATTCTATCTTCTTCTTGGATGGTTTATTTCTTTCCATGCTGCATTCAGAGTCCCCTTTCCCGAGGCTAGTGGTGCGCATATGCTGGAGATTTTCTTGCTCACACTTGGTGTCCACAGAGTTCCCCCTGCAAGCCACACATCCAAGTTATTGGTGTGAGGAGAAAAATGTTGATCATTGATCATCCATGTAGGGATTTTTCCTTCCTCTCTCTTTGTTGTGTATCTTACAGAGTGTGCATGGTGATTTTTCTGTGGAGAAGGATGAAACAGAACCTTAATGAAGATAATAAATGGTTTAAAAGAATGACGTGTTGTGTTTGATAATGAATTTTTAATCTTTTTTCCTCTGCTTATATGTTGTGAATTGTATGGGATTGTGTCCACTGAAAATCGTGGTCGTTGGTGGTCCTTTCTTAGTAACTAATTATATTTTATTTTCTAGAAATTTTTATGATTGAAAGGCTATAACATGGAAACTAGTTAATCACATAAACTCAACTATTTTAAATGGATTCGCAATGAATAACAATCCTTGTGTGTTCACCCTAATTAACCAAATTGAAAGATGAAACAAAATAAATGGTTTGTTTAAATCTTAACCATTCTTTTCTTTGTTCTGATGATGTGTATGGTGGTTCTTCTTGATGGTTGTGAGGTGACATGGATGGGGATGTTTTCCCCTATTATTGTGAAATTGTTGGTTTTTGGATCTTAGGCTGTGTAGGACCATATGTTGGGGCTTGGTTTGGTTCCATTACATTGAGAGATCTCATAGGTTTTATTTTCTATTGAGACTTTACAAGAGAACTGAGTGTGAATGTTTATTTTTGGTTCTTGGTTGTGCCTTTCCCCCATTGTATTTTGGCTATTCCTGTTAGTTGTAAGGTATTGAAGAATTATTTAAATGAAATCAGTTGAATATGAAAAGAAGAATCGGTTGGGGAATTACTTTCTTGGAATGATTTGTGACTTGGTTGTTACTATGGTGCTTATAATGAATGAATAGTATCAAGGGAGTTTGTTTAAGGGTTGGTTAAGGAACCCCTAGGATAGGAAGAGTTCTTTTTTACCTATATGTATAATTTAGTTCTTATCTTTCTTATTCGCACCCCACCCAGATTTAGAACTTTGTGTCGAACACCCCCATTTCATGGGGGAGGGTGTTTTTACCAACACTCCAATTAGTGGTAGGTTATTATCTCCTTTTTAGATCCATTTCACGAGTAGCCTATGATTCTTCAGATAGGATGTGATGTCTTGAAATATATTTTTTCCCAAGATTCTTTGGGATGGGTAAATTATTGTGGTTGGCCTAGGTGTGTGCGGGCAGGTTGTTTCCCAAGTGTCTTCAGGATGAGGCCCAGTTGTATTCGGGTGTAACAGATGTTGTATGGGACCAAGTGTCTGCGAGTGTGGTTACATTTGGTTTTGTTGCCTAGTTGTTTATTGGTGGGATGTGTGGTTATTGTAGCACATGTCTGTGCGGGTGGGGTATAGTAGTGGGACTACAGTGAGAATGGCGGGAGATTTCTGACTTGTTGGATGTCTTCAATAACCAGTGGGAATGTTGTGTGGAGTACCCAAATATCGATGTGTTGTTACTATTACTTTACATGACTTGCATTATTGGGGATGTCTTCCTTGGTGAGGTTGGGTGGATAGTTTCCTTTATAGGTTCATTAGTTATCTCATTTTCAAATGGGGCATTAGAATTCCTCCCAACTAGTGCACGACAGCTTTTGTTTTTCCCTTATCAGTATACATGTATTCTCACCCTACATATATAAAAATTTTTCTGGTTTCTAGAATGACATCAAGGACCACGCCTGACTCTAATAGCTCGGAAACTTGTATCATTGACATTGTTTGTTCTATTATAATTTGGTACTTCCCTTTGGAGTTTTCTCTATTTTTGTAGAATTTCTTATTGGATCATGCTTATGGGAATGGATTGTTTTTACAATACATTTACTTGCATGTTGGGTGTTGTTGGGATTTACTATCGTATATCCGGATAATACAAAATAAAATGGTAATTCCTTCCCTTTTACGTATGATTATATACCGTTGGTGATAGTCACCACTCTGGGGTCTATTGAAGGCGAGTCTCGAGGGACATTATCTCTCCTTTAACTTGAGGAAGGAAGGTTTTGGAAATCTGCTATCCCTTCCCTCATCTTGGTGAAGGCAGGTCATGACAGAATAGTATCCAAGGTAGGATGGAGCTAATGGTTAGGCACAGTGAGTATTGTATGGGATGGTAGGGAAACAATTTTAGGCAATCTTGGTGCGTGAAATAGGCCATGGAAGATAGACATGTAAATGAAATTTTAGGGCCCATGTGATTCAATTCATGGAATTGGGACCAATTTAACGACAAAGTGAGGCTTCACGGATTTTAGGGTAGAGTCTCTATGAAAGGTACAATCATCATAATGACTTGTTTTCTTTTGTTTTATGGGTTTTTGAGGAATTTAAATAAATATAAAAAAGAGTTTATGAAAAATATAAATGAAATATTCTACACTAATTGGTATTATTTATTCTATGTTCACCTTGATGCTATGTCACCTGAATGATGACCAAATGTAGTGCCAACAGTCAAGGCCCAGGAGGAATATTTGGATGATCAGAAGAGGGATGATCGAGAGGAGGATGAATTTTGGTTGAAAAAGTAAACTTATTGTCTTTCTGCGGCAGGCCCTCATGAAGTACGAGGGCAGCACCTTGGATGTGGATATTGATAGCCGGATCAAAGAGATGATGATATAAGTTATCTTGATCTGGGCTATAACAGAGTACTGGGCTCCTCTGGCTATACGATAGATGCGTGGTGTGACACCTTAGTGGTGGACACTCTTTCTCAGGTAGAAGAGGGGGGCTAAGTTTTCATAGACTGACATCGAGAGGGAGTTCCGGGCGGAATTCCCCTCTTCCACGATGAAGTAGGAGGAAGGTATGAACTACTCTCCCTGCAGCAGGGGAGGATGTCAGTAAGGGAGTTGGAGATAATGTTCAAGGATCACCTTCACTTTTATCTATATTTCTTTCCATATGAGGAGTGTAGGGTGAGGAATTTAGTGGAGGCACTTCGACCTTCTCTTCATCATGCTGTGACACCCTTCACCCTATCAACAAACTTGGAGGTCTAAAAGAAGGCTTAAGTGGGGGAGAGGATTCACACACTGGGAGGTGTGCCATGAGAGGGGATCCATCTGGGCTTGTCAAAAGAGAAGGCCTTCAGCAGAAGGCCCCCAAAATCAAGAATTTTCATGATTCCTCCAGTGGGGAGCAGGCCCTAGTAGTTCCAATTTTGATCTCCTGGACCACGCCCCTTTTGTGGGCCCATGACTAAGATTCTTCATCTATGGAAGTCGTGGGAATCTTCAGAATTGAATCCCAGACCATGTGTAGTTTATTGGGGGTGGTTAGGTTTAGCACCCACCTCAGCAACATCAATTTCCATCCAGGACCTTTCAACTGCAGTAATAGGGACAACGAGCTCTTCCTTCTCTTAGAGTCGACATTGTGTTAGGAGGTCGACCACAGGGTGATATTTAGATATCTTGACATGGGAATGGTCGAGGTGGTAGCCGGCAGATGAGATTCAGTGGAGTTGGTTGTGGGTAGTTTCACACCGTAGAGGCAGTAGTTTTATCAGGGCCTGATGTCCGTTGAGGTACGATCAACTTTTTTAGCACTCCTTCCTATGCCTTGTTTTTTTAGGAGCTTCACACTCCTTTTTTAGACCTGGTCCAACCCATGCATTGAACCTAAAATTAGAGAGTCTCTCCATGCTCCTGGTGATGATTATTCCAGTTGGGGGTCATACCGTCATTTTTGATGTTTTTAAAGGATGCATATTGATGTTGAGGCCGCATCAGTATTGTGGGGCTCTCCATCTACTACAAATGCACCCGAACAATTTCATTCTAGAAACTGACTAGCTATTTTATATAAATGGTATTATTGACTGCATCTATAGAGGGGTCATGTTTCTCAGATAAGGATGGCCAACATGTGGAAAATTTTGGAGAATGGATTTTTCAGGTGGGGAGATGACATTCAGAGCCTCTTTTTTAAGTTGGATGAGCAATCAGTAGAATTAGTGGATGTTGAGATGATGGATGTTCCATGAATTTTCAGAGAGTTCCAAGATGTTTTTTTTAATGAGGTTGTGATTCTACCCCCATGATGTGACGTTGAGTTCAGGATATACTTATTTCCTGGTGCATGTATGATTTCAATTGCTCCGTATCATATTGGGCCTTCTGAGTTGTGGGAGTTGGGAATTCAGATTGAAGATCTAATAAAGAAGGGTTTTGTTCGACCAAAAGTGTCACCATGTGGTTCTCCGGTTTTGATTTTGAATAAGGAAGATGATGGTACCAGGTTATGCATAGGATACAAGAGACTAAATCAGGTAATGTTCTACTCCTAAGGATAGACGATCTCAATGACCAGCAGAGGGGGGGGGGGGGCGGCAGGTTGGATCTATAAGATTGATCTATGGTCTCGGTATCACCAGTTAAGGGTGAATTACATTGATATCCTAAAGACTGATTTTTTGTGTAGGTATAAGCACTTTGAGTTTGTAGTCATGATGTTCGGTGTTACAAATTCACCCGATGTGTTCATGGGGCTCATGAAATCTATTTTTCATGAGTTTCTGGGCCGGTTCGTCATTGTGTTCATCAATGAAATTTTGATCTACTCAAGATCATATGAAGAACATTCCAAGCACCTCATGATGGTCTTAGAGATACTTAGACATCACCAGATCTATGGAAAATTGTCCCACTGAAAGTTCATGACATGACAAGTTCATTTCCTTGGACACGTGGTGTCTCAACAACAGGTGATGGTTTATCCGCCGAAGGGTGAATTAGTTGTTTCATGGGAATCACCCAAGAATTTGATGGTGGTTCATAGTTTTATGGGTCTAGTAGCCTATTATGAGAGTTTCATACCTGACTTCTCTTGATTTGCAGCTATTTGGATAGATTTGACAAGAATGGACCAGGCCTTCGTGTGGAGTAAGCAGTATTGGGTAGCTTTCATCTATTTGAAGTAATGGTTGGTCAGCGAACTTGTACATATGTTTCTAGAGGAAGGGGAGTTGTATGAACTATTTTGTGAGGCATCTGGAATTTTCCTAGGGTGTGTGCTAATGTACCAGTGGGGAGTGATATCTTATGGGTCTAGGCAGTTATGTCTTCAAGAGCAAAACTATGCCACCATGACCTATAGCTTGAAATAGTACTATTTGTGTTGATGTTGTGGCAGCATTACCTCATCAGGGGGAACTTTTTGGTCTTCATAGATCACAATATTTTGAGGGATATCTTTACACAACGTAACCTAAACATGCGGTAACAATGGTGGATGTAGTTTTTTCAGGACTACAACTTCGAGATCTCTTACACTAAAGGTAAGGGGAGCATTATAGTTGATTCTTTGAGAAGGAAGACATAGAGGGAAGTAGTTTAGAAATTTGTGGATTCTTGGAAGGCAATGGAGGAGTTGGCTTCCCTATTCATAGATGCAAGAGTGGATAGTGGTGGAGGATTTCTATTTCAAAAGATAGTGTGGTCCTCTCTATTGTGGTAGGTAGAGGAGTCTTAGTAGGGTGACATAGAGAGTGAAGTGATTCATGATCGGGTTGACCGAGGCAATGCTCTGAAAGGGTGGTTAGAGGATGGATAGAATCCTATGATATTCGAGGAAAGTTTTTTGTACTAGAGAAAATGCATGAGGGAGTTCTCTGTGAGTTCCATGACTCACTCTTAAAGGTACACCCGTGCGTTTCCAAGATGTACTAAGGCCCGAGGGAAGAGTTTTCACGGCCCAGGGTGAAACAAAAAGTGGTGGAGTTTGTGGCAAGGTGCTTGGTGTGTTACTAGGTGAAGGCTAAACAATACATCCCAAGAAGTTTGTTTCATCCATTAGATGTCCCTGAGTAGAAGTGGTTGGACATATCAATGGATTTCATCACATGACTACCCATGGTTCAAGGAGGATGTGATGCTCTCTAGGTAGTGGTAGACTGACTGATGAAATCAGCTCACATCCTGGTGATCAAGGAGTCGAGTGCGGTGGATGCCTTAACATGGAGATACGTGGATGAGGTGGTGTGGTTTCATGGATTTCCAAGGTCCATAATCTCATTTCCGGATGCAAGGTTTACCTCACGAGTCTGGAGATTGTTGCAGCATGCTTTTGGAACCCAACTATGACTTAACACAACTTTACACCCCTATGCAGATGGGAATACCAATCAGACCATCTATAAATTAGAGGAAATGCTACAAGCATGTGTTTTGGACATTGTGGGATCATTTTAATGAAAATTTTTCTTTTTAGAGTTTTCTTAAAATAACAACTATCACTCTACTATTGGCATGACATCGTTTGATGCCTTTTATGGGAAGCTATGTCGTTCGCCCGTGTGTTGGACTGAGGTTGGGGAGGCATGTGTTCATGGCCTAGATGTGTGAAACACACAAAAGAGAAGGTTCAACTTTTGAGTGAGAGGATGAAGGTAGCCTGGGACAGAAATAAGTTATATAAGGATCGTAGGAGGAGGCCCTTGGAGTTCATGGTTGAACACTATGTGTTCTTGAAGGTTTCCCCTCGACATGGGTAGTGAAGGTATAACAAGGCATCAAGCTCTCTCTATGGTTCATCAGGGCTTTTGAAGTGTTCGGGTGAGTCACTGTGGTTCCAAATCAGCTGGCATTTCCACCACACTGGGAATGGATCCACGACATTTTCAGCGTCTCACATCTTCATCGATATCTACACAATTCTTCCCATGTCATTAACTAGGGAGAGTTGGATTTAGGGTATGACACTACATTCATGGAGAGACCAGTGAGGATGGAGGATCGAAAGGAGAATGTTCTTCATCAATGAACCATCCCTTTCGTTCATGTGTTGTGGAGACATGGTGGCCTCAAAGAGAGTATGTGGGAGCAGGAATCTCAAATGTGTTCCCAGTACCCACAAATATTTTTAGTTTTGTTCTGTTTTGTTTCAACTTGTTTTTGATATAGTGGTTATCCTTGTTAACTATGAAATGTATTATTTTCCTTATTCTATGAATGTGTATGAAGAGTCCGAACTATGGAAAAAGGGAGGTTGAGATCCCAAATCAAGATTCATTAATGTGGATGCCATTGAACGCGTGCGGGCAAGTTAGTGCCCCCAAAGCGAATAGTATCTTGACATGGGGGAAAGGACTCGATAATCAATATGGATGGACGATGTGAACATTATTTGTTGTGTGGTCACCTGAGGGAGAGGTGTTCCATGATTTCTAGGGTGGTTTGGAAATGAGAGGTATCTTTCGAGGTGGTTGATCAGACCCCTATCTTTAGAACATGGTTTAGTTTTGATTATCAAGGTTGAGAATATTTTGACAGGTATCTAATGTAATGGCCCAGGACCATATTGGTAGATTAATTCACCAATTTATGGGGTTTGGGACTCCCTAAACACCATCAGTGCGTCTGGACCGAATGTGTGGCATAATAGTGGTAGGATGCCACCGTGGTGGCACTGATCGGTGACACTGATCGGTGTGATAATGATCGGTGTGTCACCGATTGGTGTGTCACCGATCAGTGTTCCACAGATCGGTGTGTCACCAATTGTTGAGTCCCTGATCGGTGCTAGAATGGCTTTTCGAGTTTTCATTCCCCATTTTTTTCCAATGACACCACTTTTATCTATTTTATCATTTTTAATGTGGTTAAAGCCCATTTTTAGCACCATAAAAATGTTTTAAATCCCCTAAGAATGGTAAGACCATCAATAGACCCATTTTCCATTCTTGAAATGAAATAATTTAACACACAATGATTGTGGATATCCCTCTGGTGAGAATTTTTTAATAAAAGTTAATTATATCATGTGAAACCATCCAACCCCATGGTGAATCCACAATCCACCATTAAATCCATTCAAAATTCATATCCCATAACTCCGGGATCTCACATTTTAATTGCACTATAATTATTTCTTTCTTATTCTTGTATGGTTTCTTTCTTTCCTTGGTGAATTTGGAGTCCACTTTCCTGAGGCTAGTGGTGCGCATGTGCTAGAGCCTTTCATGATCACTCATTAAGTCCCTGGAGTTCCTACCCTACAAGTCGCACATCCTAGTAATTGGTGTGAGGTGAAAAAAGTCAATCATTGATCATCCATGTTGGGGTTTTCCTTCATCTATTTTTATTGTGTATCATGTGGGGCGGGAATGATGATGTTTCTATGGGGATGGATGAAACCACATCACAATGAATATAATAAATGGTTTTAAAGAATGAAGGGGTTTGTTTGATAATGCTGCTATACTATTTTACCTCTGCTTAAATTTTGTGAATTGTATGTGCTTATGCCCACTGAAAATCGTGGTCGTGGGTTGTCCTTTATTTCATAGTAATGAACCTCTCTTTTCTAAACATTTCTATGATTGAATGGATGTAACATGGAAATCAGTTAATCACATAAACTCGATGGATTTAAATGGATACCTAATGAATAAGAATCATTGTATATTTAACCCAATGAAAAAAATGGGACTAAAGATATGGTGTGTTTAAATCTGAAAAATACTTTGCTCTATTCTGATGATGTGTGTGGCGGTTCTTCTTGATGGTTATGAGGTGACATAGATGGGGATGAGATACCCTATTATAGTACAGTTGTATTTTTGAGGATCTGAAGTCGTGTGGGTCCGTATGTTGGGGCTTGGTTTGGTTCTAGTACTTTGAGGGATCTCAAATATCCCTTTTGTTGTTGTGACATTAAAAGAGAACCAGGTGTGAATGCTTATTTTTGGGGCTTGGATATGTTTTTCCTCCCATTTCATGTGGCTATGATGGTTAGATGCTAGTATTGAAGAATAATTTAAATGGAATCACTTGAATAAGAAAACAAGAATAGGTTTAATGGGGAATTGTTTTCTAGGAATGAGTTGTGACTTGGTTGTGGCTGTGGTGCTTCTTATGAATGAATAGAAACGAGGTTTTTTGTGTATGGGATGGTTTTGGAACCCCTAGGTTGGGAAGAGTGCTTTTCTACCTATATGTATAATTTATTTCATTTGTTTCTTATTTGTGCCCCACCCAAGTTGAGAACTTCATGCCGAACACCCCCATTTCAGGGAGATGGGTGTTTTTTCCAACATGCCTATAAGTTGTTTATTATTAACTCCTTTTATGATCCCTTCCCCAAGTATCATAAGATTCATTGAGAAGGCTATGATGGCTTGAGGTCATTTAAGCCCTAGATTCATAGGGCAGGGTACGTTGTGGTGGCTGACCCAAGTGTGTAAGGGGAGGTCGTTTCCCATGTGTATTTAGGATGGGGCTGAGATGTCTATGGGCGTAGTAGTATTTTTTTGGGCCCAAGTGTATGCAGGCGGGGTTACATGTGGTTGTTGTGGGTAAGGTGTTTTCGGGCCGGATATTTGGTCATGGTAGCCACGGTCTATGTGGACGGGGTATGAAAGTGGGACAATAGTGTGAATGGAGGGAGAGGTCTGACGCGTAGGATGTCTTCAATAACCATGGACAAAGTGGTTCCTGGTACACCAATATCGATGTGTTATTATTATTACTTTACATAAAATGCGTTATTTGGGGAGTTTTCCTTGGTGAGGATGGGTGGATAGTTTCCTTTCTAGGTGCTTTGGTCATCTCCTTTTTCTAATAGTTGATTAGAATGCCTCCCCACTTATGCACAAGTTCTTTTGGTTTTCCCCAATGATTATACCAATATGCTTACCCGACATATATAAAAATACTTTCATGTTTCTAGGAAAAAATAGAGGACTATTCCAGAATCTATTATCTCGGACACTGGGACCGTTTTCTTCATTGGT
The DNA here is from genome assembly GCA_963277665.1 of Viscum album. Taxonomy (NCBI): domain Eukaryota; kingdom Viridiplantae; phylum Streptophyta; class Magnoliopsida; order Santalales; family Viscaceae; genus Viscum; species Viscum album. Next base: position 403,140,531 of record OY728137.1, on the reverse strand, counting down.
TTTATTTTCTTTTGGTACTTCCCTTTGGATTTTTCTGTATTTTTATAGAACCTATTATTGGAACATGAAAATGGGAATGGATTTTTTTGGATTGACTTTTACATAAACTTTTGGTGTTATTGGGATATACTGTCTTATCTCCCGATCCTAATAAATAAAAAGGGTAATGCATTCCCTTTTACATGTGATTCAATACCCATGGTTCTAGTCACCACACTGGGGCCTATTAAATGCAGGTCTCAGGGGTCATTATATCTCATTAAACTTAATTAAGGGTATGGAAATCTGCTGCCCCTTCCCTTATTTAGGTGAATGTGGGTCGTGAAAAATAAAATAAGGGGATAGTTTATAATAAAATAGTTTTTTTTTCTTAAAATGGATAGTTAAATTTATTTCTAGGAAAAAAGGAACAAAATTATAAAAAATGATAACGATCATCATGTAACAGCCTAGATTTTTTTGAAATGAAAAATTTTCCTCTCTAATTTATATGTGGTATAATGTATACTAAAAATTATACACACAAGTAACATTTTTTTTTATATAAGTGTAAAAAATTATATATGATGTATTAATATACTCCATGGAATTGAAATGATTACATTTGTGTAATAGAGCAATGTAAATACTAAAATTAAATATTATATTCTGGTTAGTCACAATCCCATAAAATTATAACTGACAAGGGAAATATTACAAAAACAATATAAAATATTAGATACATGATTCAAATTTTAAAATGAAATATAAATAATGTCTATAAAAATTATTGGAAGAATAATAAATAATATGTGATGCATTTATTTGTTTTTTAATGATTATATGAGATTTAGAATAGTATATGAACATCGAGAATAACTATTAACAAGTGAAATGGTAATTAAACATATAAGAAAAGTAAATGGACTAAAATAGTTATTAAAATGAATTAAAATAACTAAATATAAATAATTTAATACAAAAAAATTATTTCAAGAATAATTATTTTTAAAAGAGAAACATGTGTAAATTCTAATAATATATGTATTAACTTATTATGTAAAATAATAATTTTTATTTAAAAATTTAATAAATTTATTTTTAGAAATATTTAAGATAAAATATATGTAATAATATAACTCATATTATAGTTAAGAAAAATTTATAAATAATAATGTGATCACGCTGTTAAAAATAAACCATATATATTAAAAAAAGAATTATTTTTTCATATTTTTTTATGATTTTATATAAAAACCAAATTTGATATATTTAGACATTGAATTTGATAAAATGAAATTTACTTTTTAAATCAAAACATCAAAATTTTAATTCTGTGAATTTTTATGATTTTTATAAGTAGATAAATATTTTCTAAACCGTAAAAAATATAGTTTCTATGAATTTTGTAACTTTTTTGAACTCATTATTACGTAAATGTGACAAATAGTCTTATAAAAATTTTTGAAAAAAAAATTATTTTAAGGGAAAAATAATGAATTTTTAAATTATAAGTCGAATTTATAATCTTATATTTGAAATTTTAAAGCATATATTATTTGTGATTCACATAAATACCTATTTTATGTTTAAATTAAATTAATAACGTATTTATAAGATTCCAATCTCTTTTAGATGGATTTCAATGATAAATAATTCGGTGATATTTAATTATAATATAATTCAATTCATAAAAATCAATAATATTCATAGAATTGTCCTAAAATACCAAATATAATAAATAATTTATTCTAAAATAACCAAAACCTTTGTAATATGAATATCCACGCTCTAATTTTGAATCAACAATTCCAAAAAACCTTACATTGCTAAATATATGACCAAATACCATTATACATTCCCCTATCCATTATCCTAGACCCTTAGTGTGACCATAATTTCCTCCACTAAATGAATTAGAATCAATATAATGTAGGATGATTATTGTGTGGGGAAGTTAGTTGAGTATTCAAAGAAAGTTAGTACACAAGGTAAGGAATTGTTTCCCATTCTTTTCCAGCGATCTCATTTTTTATGATATGTTATCTATCACCCTCTATGTCTTTATTTTATTCACTAGTATATTATAATATTCTTATTTTTATCCATTTTACATCCTCTTTCCTCCCTTTATTGGGGATATATGTGCCATTAAGTCTCCCATATTTTGATTTCATTATGTTAAACCAAATGAGGCTGGTAAGGAGATGTTTTTCATTTTATATATCCCTCTTTAAAAAAATTTTGTTATGAAATTCCACTATTATAGGGATATTTATTTTTTTATGATTTTTAAAATAATGAACTTCTTTGTTTTAACATAAGATATGTTGGTTTTATTCTAGTTTTATGGAAACTATATTCTTCAATCCATTTTAAAAAATAATGACCGAGCAAATTTACGTGCATATTTTTTTATCAAATAATGAGTATTTATTACTGTTTTTCAATGATAAAACCCATTTATTTACAATTTTTATTAAAATAATGTGTAAATTAAATTTTAGAATGAAAATGATAAAAATTGAGAAAAATGAATAATTCTGGATTTTGGGCAGATTTTGACCAAAAGGGTATTTTTTCTATTTTGCATAAAATATAAGACCAAATTTTGGGATTAATTTTTTTTTATAATCCTGATTTTATTTCCTACAATTTTTTCTTCTGGACCAGGAGATGATTCGACCATCTAGTGGTCCTAAAAATACATTGAAGTTTAATATTTTTCCAGGCAGACAGCGTGGACCACCCCACTATAACGGAACCAAACCTGAGCCTACACATATCCAAATGAGGTGATTCCAACTAGGATAAAATGATAAAATATAGGGCCAAATTTACACCAACTTTTGTGGTGTTTTGAAGTTATTATGCTGTCCAGTGAACGACATTGTTTGGAAGGGCCCTTCCTGGAAGCTTCATCCAAAAACAGAAGCCTTAAATGAAAAATTCATAACTCCTTCATCAGGTGTCCAAATACTCTAAAATTTTGGAGGTGAATGGAAAACACAGTTTTGAAAAACATTTAATAAGGGTTACACGCGTGAATCAACCATTTATTAGTACAACAATGCACAATATTTTGGAGTACAGAACGCTGCATATAAAAGGAGGCCCTCCCTTCCTTCCAAGATCATCAGTTCGGCACCCAAAGCCATGGAGGGATCCCACCGGGGCACGGGCCACCACTGCTCCTCTCTTCCCCCTAATTTCTTATTTTTATATTATTATTATTTTATATTTATTTTAGTTTTAATTTTCACTTGTAATTTGAATTTCTTTTTAATTAATCCATGCATTTTTATTTTGGTATCCACCATTAATTTTATTATATAATAATATTAATAATAATTAAAAACTATTATTATTATTATTATTATCATTATTTACAATATATCAATCTTAATATCAAATTATTTTAATTTCTTTCTCTCTCCTTTTTTGAAAACTATTATCTTAAGTATAATAATAATAATAAGTTATATTTTTATTATTATTATTTTCACTTTCATTATAAATTTTTTAATTTCTTCTATAATAAATATAATAATAATTAAAAACTATTATTATAATTATTAATATTATTATAATCATTATTTACAATATCTCAATGTTAATTTCAAATTATTTTTCTTTCTTTCTCTCTCCTTTTTCGAAAACTATTTTCTTAAGTAATTATAATAATAATAATTTATATTTTTATTATTATTATTTTCACTTTCATTATAAATTATTTAATCTTTTTTTATCCCTCACTCCTCTATATATTTATCTCTCTATCCTCATCCATCCACCATTTTGATCTCCAACTCTCAGAAATGAGAGCCTGACCCCGAGGCTTGGCTTGGGGGGAGGTCAAGAAGTTCATGAGTGTTATTTAATGTTTATTCTAAATTTGTGACAGCCTTGAGTTGTATTCTTGGGCGAGGTGAATGTCCCTATTTGGGTGACAGTCCCAAAAGACATGAAACTCAAGCTATTTCTATTCTTGAAAATAATATTAATTCAAACATGAGATTTCATGTTTGAGTTATCAAAATAGAATCAAACATATAAAGGAGAATAATGATTGAATTCCTGGATGACCCCCAAACCAAGTACTTCCTTCCTAACTTCATTCTGTTAAGACTTGCATCTAAGTATAAATTTAGAATTCTTACATTTCATTTCATTGTTCTAAATAATTTAAAAAGCCACAAAAAGAGATAGTTTAGATGAATTAGAATAAAGTAAGTGAACCAAACTGAAAGACTCCCCAAGAGAGACGACCCTGGACTACCACTGTGCTGCACTAGGAAAAATATAATTGTTTTTTGTCCACAACCCACGACAAGCATGCGTGAAAACATGCACCACATACAGGGAGCCATTCATTTATTCATTTACTTGTTCTATTTTCGCATCATTGTTAGATTTCATATCATTTAACAAAAAATTATAAAAAACAAAAAAAAAATAGTTCATGATGAATTCAAATGATTAATATTCTACATGGATGGAAAATTACTCACAGGTGAAAGAATAAGAAATAGACTACATTGAGGATGCCCTCCAACGAAGAGCTGATGCGCTTATGATAATGTTAAAGCAGAAAGAAAGGGGCATAGAAACATGGCTCTCACTGGAAGATTTTATGGCCATGGTCAATGAACTCCAAGAGGACTTAAAATGATTCGAGGCCAAGAAGGAAGTGCCACAGGTCTTCTCGGAATTCCTTAAAGACATCCATGAAGTTGAGGAAAAACTCAAAATGGAGGATCATGACTACCTACCTTCATCTTGTGATGATCTAATCCAAGAGGAAATTTCCAATGAAGAATGGATTGAAGCTGAACCAACAAGGGGAGATGATACATTCTTAAACTTAAATTATTTTAATTTTGTTGAAAAAATTTGATTATAACTCCCATTTTTTCTGAGTTTTCAGAATCAGATGAATCATATTATGCCTTAGAGTATGAAGAAACAAAATACGATGCACCAGTTGAGGAACACCTTGAGCACCCTGAAGACATCGAATATTCACAAGGGGGAGTACAAGAAGAGATGTAGAATGTTGCACAAGGAACAACGATGGCTGTGGAGGTTCCATACATCATCCTACCCCCACCTTCAAAGCTATAACATATCACAAAGTGGGAGGATCTTGAATACTCTATCCATGGATTCCTCCTCCAAATGATTGAAGAAGTGGATGATGGAAAAATCAAATTTGATTGTTCATGACAAAGAATCCCCAACCACCATCAAAATTTGGATAACAGTTGGTACTACCCTCTGGAGGCAGTAAAAGAAGCCAGTGCCCACTTGGGGGATCGTACAAAGATTTATCTTACAATTCTTTATAGGAGTTTATATTTGAATTTATTTTCATTTCCTAGATGTAGTGCAGCATGCAACCCCCTCCATTCTATATTTTTTGAGATTAAATGACATGATCCTTATGTTCAATTGGGTTGTTTTCTTTTATAGGTTCATAATGGTGGAATGAAGCCCCATACAGTGAATTGGATGGACTAATTTTCATAGAAAATGGGAGTTTAATTTTATAGTTATATCTTTTAAAATCTCCACATTTTAGTCCACAACATGTTTTTATCTTTAAAGATAAAATTTCATCCCCATACTTGGATTAATGTTTTACTAGACTTATCTAAGTGACATGAGTTTCTTAGGAACCTAGTGATTCCATGTTTTATATTTCAATGTTTATATGATTAAATTATTGAAATACAGAATTGAATTTTTTAAATATGAAACATAGATATTGAAATGATGACTCATGATTTGAAGAAATTAATTAATTCATGTAAATGAAATTTCTCAACCATCTTTCATGCTTTGAATTTATGAAATTTATGTGAATTTATTTATTATTATTATTCATGACATGAGTTATTGTCCAATTTTATATTTCTCATTCTCGAGGGGATTTCTAGACCAAGTACATCCTATTTATTCTTGAGAATATTTCTTGAGTGATCTTGGGACATGTAACCGACCAGAACTTGTATTGAAACTTGTCAAAGCTATGACTGTGCAAAAACACATTTGAAATGATTGAGGCATCATTTGAAAAGCTACATTTCCTTAAAATACTACCTTTATTTCAATACTTCATTTGGCCCATAGAGACCATGAATGAAATTTATTGGGATGAGCCATGTTTCAAGCCATTTTTATCCATTCCTACCCTACTCTTGATATTTTCTTGATACATTAAAGTTGACGTGTGGGGGTAAAGGGAATCATGGTAGATGGGATGATAGAAATTGTGTGGAAGAAGTGTGGCTGTGTTATTGTGGGAATTGTAAAAGGTTGTGAAATCATTCATTATACTCTATTTTTTCCCCCTTTTGAATTAAAAAAATGAAAAAAATTGACAAAAAGAAAAAAAATAGAAAATTGGGTTTTGATTTTAGAGAACCAAAAATCACATTTTTCCAGACTGACGATCTTATGATTGTATGTGGTAAGGTGATAGATATGAGGTTTTATCTAATAATAACTAGCAAAAAATGAAAAAAAGTACTAAATAAAAAAATCAAGAGGGTGAACAAATCATTAATTATGCTTACATGATCATAATTTTTTTTTGAGTTTTGGGAAGTGGGTGTTGCTATTTTCAAAGGGGAGAATTTCATTACACTTTTATCTTAATATCATGAATTGTACTTCAGAGATTAGCCTCCTCCTTCATCCATAATTTTTAAAGCATAAAATCCTACCAACGTTAAGCCTCAGATTCATTTGACCCTTTATTTCAAGTCGTCATGATTTTATGTGTCTTTTGTCTTTACAAAGTGGAGAAAGTAGTTCATTTACCTGCCTATGGATAAGGAGCATGTTCTCATGATATGAGAATAACTCTACTTAAATTGTATCATGAGTGATGAGAGAAAGAAAAGTGAGGTAAATAATGATATGGAATGTTTAATAATGATGAATCAAGGAGCTTTATTGAATGAAAAGATAAGTTCCATCAATTTTCAAATGGGAATAGTAAAATATGTGAATTATTGGTTTCATTGAAAAATGGGAACATAAATTGATATTTTATGCAGATTTTTGAAACTTTGATTTTATATTGAAAATTGTTTGATTTTATTTCATTGAAATTTTAATATTGGTAACATTGGTGTCCTCTAATTTCCATGTTGAGATTTAATGGTTGAGGACCAGCACGGTTTAAGTGTGGGGGTATTTGACAGAGCAAATTTACGTGCATATTTTGTATCAAATAATGAGTATTTATTAATATTTTTCAATGATAAAACCCATGTATTTACATTTTTTATTAAAATAATGGGTAATTTGAATTTTAGAAAGAAAATTAGCAAAATTGAGTAAAATGCATAATTCTTGATTTTGGACTGATTTTGACCAAAAAGGTATTTTTTTCATTTCGCATAAAATATATCACCAAATTTTGTGAATAATGTTTTTTCGAATCCTGATTTTATTTCCACCAATTTTTTCTTCTGGACCAGGAGCTGATTCGTCCATCTAGTGGTCCTAAAAATTCATTAATGTTTAACATTTTTCCAGGCGGACAACATGTACCACCCCACAGTAACAAATCCAAAACTCGGCCTACACATATTCAAATGAGGTGATTCAAACTGTGATAATAATCGAACAGATAGGTCTGGCTCTACATAGAATTTTGTGGAGTTTTGAAGTCATTAAGGCGTCCTTTGAACGATATACTTTTGGAGGGACCTTCCTAGAAGCTTCGTCCAGAAACAGAAGCCATAAATGAAAAATTCTTCACTCCTTAATCCGGTGTCCAAATTCACTACAATTTTGTGGGTGAACATCCAACACATTTATGAAAAAAGTTTATGAAGGGGTCCATGAGTTAATCGTCGATTTATTGTGTCAACAATGTGCAATCCTTCGGAGGATAGAATGTTGCCTATAAAAGGAGGCCCTCCCCTCCTTCCAAGATCATCAGTTCAGCACCCAAAGCAAAGGAGGGATCCCACCGGGGCATGGGACACTGTTGTTCCTCTCTTCCCCCCTCATTTCTTTTTTTTATTTTCTTATTATTTTATTTTTATTTTAGTTTTAACTTTAATTTGTAATTTTAATTTATTTTTAATTAATACATGCATTTTTATTTTGGTTTCCACCATTTAATATCTTTTATAATAATAATAATAATAATTTAAAACTATTATTATTATTAATTATATTATCATAATCATTATTTACAATATCTCAATCTTAATTTCAAATTATTTTACTTTCTTTCTCTCTCCTTTTTCGAAAACTATTTTCTTAAGTAATAATAATAATAATAAGTTATATTATTATTATTATTATTATAATTTTCACATTAATTATAAATTATTTAATCTTCTTTTGTCCCTCTCTCCTATCTCTATTTATCAGTCTCTCCTCATTCATCCACCATTGTGATCTCCGACTCTCGGAAATGAGAGGCTGACCCTGAGGCTTGGCTCAGGGGGAGGTCAAGAAGTTCATGAGTTCTCTTTAATGTTTATTCTAAATTTTTGATAGACATGAGTAATATTCTTGGGCGAGGTGAATGTACCTGATTGGGTGATGGTCCCCAACGACATAAAACTCATGATATTTCTATTCTGGAAAATAATAGTAATTCAAACATGAGATTTCTTATTTGAGTTATCAAAATAGAACCAATCATATAAAGGGGAATAATGATTGAATCCCTGGCTGAACCCCGAACCATGTACTTTCTTCCTAACATAATTCAGGATTGACTTTCATATAAGTATAAATTTAGAATTATTACATTACATTTCATTGATATAAATAATTAAAAAATCCAAAAAAATAGATAGTTTAGGTGAATTAGAATAAAGTGAGTGAACCAAACTGAAAGGCTCCTCAAGAGAGATGACCCTGGTCAGCCACTGTGCTGCACTTGGAAAAATATAATTGTTTTTGTTCACACCACGTGATAATATTGCATCAAATATTGTTTGATATTAATAAATATTTAGTAAAAATAATCAATTTCAAAATTACTTTATATTTTTATTGATTTTTACTTCTCTTTGAATTCCATTTTTGTGGTCGGTGGTCCTTTTTTTATAATGATTTTTCAAAAATTTATAATCCCTTATTTTCAGAGTATCGTTATGATACCTCAATGATTTATTATTTATAAAACTTTCTTGTCACCTTTAATAGATTTATTTCAAATTTTCACATCATGTGTGTTTTTATTCTATGTTTCACAAATATGGAATATTTATTATGATTATGGGTGGGGTAATAAATATATTAACACACAATCGATTAGTTAGTACTATATATCTCATGATACCGCTATTCTTGGGCAAGGTAAAGTTAAACATATTCATAATGTTACCATTAGGTAAGGTTCATTTGGCCACAACCACAATTATATGATGTCAATGAATTGATCCTTGTCCTATTTTTATGATTGTAACATTCCATGATTGAAAAAAGAAAGATTATTTTTGAGAGAATAAATGATATTCCACATCAAGTTTAAATAAACAATTAAATATTATTGTTTAAAAGATTCTATTATAAAATATTTTTTAGAAAATATGGAATGAATAATATTAATTGATATAAGAAAAAATGTTTCAACAATTTTTATATAATGATTCATTTTTCACCAAATTAATTAGAAATTAAAATTAAAACCAATTGAATATACATGACATGTTTTATGAAAAACTATTTAAGTGGGAATAATCATGTTTATAAAATAATAAATCACTATTGATTGATTATATGAATTAAAAATATATGAAATTTATTTAATTTAATTTTTAAACTTCATCTTATGTATTTTCTACGCCTATATTAGATAAATCCGATTTTAAGAATAAAATAAGTATTTTTCAAAAATGGAGTGTTACCACCTTCTGATGGAAAACCCATTATAAATTCACTTTTTGTCAATTTTATAATTTCTTTTTGATAAAATAGAATTTTTATTTGGAACTTGGAGATAAAAATTTCCCTTTGAATAGTTTTTGGTATTTTTTTGATAAAATTCATATGTAAATGAATAGTAAAAAATACTATATTTTAATATGAAATTTCATTTTCATGTAATTTATTTATATTGTTGTAATATCCTTTTACATTGTTTTATATAATAATTAGATGAATATTTTATCATTTAATCCAGTTTGGTTAATTTAATGCTATTTCAAATTTAAATTAAATATAAAAATATGTGAACTTCTCAACGATTTACGTAAAAAATCGATATTTTCGATCTATCAACCGGATTCATGTTACACCTAATATAACTCATTATATGAATTGAATTTTCAAAGACATACATACATGATTTTACTTACTCTAAAAAATGTAGTCCAACAGGATCAACTAAGTTTTGGTGAATACTAACTTGAGTATTTTATTTACCATGTTTAAATATAAATAATGTATTTAAATGTTAAATTAATATTATAGAATAATAAATTTACCAAAAAACATGTCCTAATATTATTGAAAGAGTTATTATTTACCATTACAATCTTAGGGCCAAAATTGTGACCTTTGGAAACCACTTGTGTGTTATTATGACATTTATAACATTTAATTTAAAGGAAATTATGTCATAAAAATTTCTCTTCTTAAAGAAAAAATTTTAATATGGGATTATGTATGTGATATATTAAAATATTAATACCACACAAAAATATAAAAATATTACCTATATCATGATTATCCATTTATACTTGATATGAATTAAAGAATTTAATTTAATTATTAAATAAAGAAGATGCAGTAATTGATTGATCAAAGAATGAATCAAATAATTGATATTAATAATATTAAAATAAATATAATATGAAATATTTGATGCCAAACAAGAATTTTATAGATGATTATTACATATTAGGATTGATTTAATATATATTTATTTCTATAGAATCAGGTTTTTACGATTTTTGGAAATAGTGATGTAATGAATAGTATCAAAATTGACATAATTCATATTTTAAAAAATGAATTATTTAATTAAATTATATAAAATTTATAAAAATATAAAATTCCGCAAACTTTTTTAAATAAGTCTAAATATTTCATTTATTACTCATTCATTGGTATTTGGGCATGATTTGGTAATTATTTTGACACTAAAGTTTAAATTACTTGATAAATCAATAATAGTTAAAAGTGGTTAATCCAAAAAGATAAGAACTAAAAAATAATCTAAACTTGTCTAATTTTAATAGTATTATGATTATTCTACCCAATGTAGTCATATCTTTAAAATAAATCAGTTTTGGTCCATTTGGGTAAGAAAATGAATTAATATTAACATAATACTTTTGATAATTTGAAGAGTACCCCTCGTCTCTTCTATTAGTAGGCACCCATTCCTCTCTATTACTCACACTTAAAAAACCATCTAGTTTGGAAAATATCTACCCAAAACTCGTTTTAAAATCCCTAACCAAATTATTGAGGACTTATTTTAGGCATAACACCCTCTTTAAGGTGTTAAGGTGTTCTTCAAGGGAGATCAATTGAAGTAGAGGTATCGATTTATTTAAGTATTTCTATTTTAGTTCTTCTTCCACTTGCATCAAATATTCTACAACCATGATTAAATAAAAACTAAAATATATCCAACATACAAAGATGTTATTATGTTAATATGATAAGCTGGATCCATCTACAATTTAACCAAATTAGAAATGAAATTTTTGTTTGTGTGTATGGATGACTATCACCTCACAAACCAATATAGTTCATATTTCATCACCATCTTTAAATACTGGTAATAGTGATGGATTCAATGTCTATATGTGATGTTAATAATATATTAATTTTTCCACTACTGATTATTTGTTCTTATACCAATTATTAAATTTTTTTTATAGGTCTTAAGATTGGTAAGGACAAAAAATATTCCTTGTTGAATTTACTGAAGATGTGTCTTGAAAAGAAAATCTGGTTTTTTTTAAAGGAATTCCATTGGAGGAAAAAGTGGCTACCAGGTATACGTGTCCTAAAATAATTTACGGGTCTACCTTTAAATAGCATTTCCTAATTCTCTAAATATGTAAACAGAAAATATGCTTGAATGTGAATTCCAGTTCAAAAACACTAGAATAAGATATGTTTATGGTTGGATAATTAAATGATTATATTCCTTATATAGATCCTTCTGTGTGTACATGCATTAACAAATATTTAATGATTTAAATTTATCATTTAGTGTTCATGTATAATTGGGAACTAGGATTCAAAATCATGTTTCATGGCTTAGGATTTAACAAGAGGTGTTTTCTAGACATAGAAGGAGGAACGAAAGTCATCTAGAGGCCACATAAGATCCCTGGGAGAGTTTGGGTGGCTGATGCATTGAAGGATACTATAAAGCCTTGACCTATCCCATTGGGTTAGAAATGGGTCAAAATGACACTTATGGCCCCTTTTAATGTAAGGGGTCACCCCATATTTTATAGTAATATATTGTCTTGAAGGGGAAATTATTGAAGTGTTATCCCCTTCTAGCCCCATTAAGAGAGGTTCTTTTAGAATATTTTAATGTTGAATCTAGGTACATTTCAGCATACACCATTATCTTTTTTTCTTCTCCTCTTCCCCACATTAATTTCAGTTTCTCATAGATAGGGATTTAGTCTTGATTGTATCAAATCCGGGTGGAATTGGTCAAACAATATGGGTATTTTTCTCTAACTAGGAATAGGGTGACCTAGGACATCGTCTATTTATGGGGGCTCATCCTTTTGAAGATGATAAATTGTGATTTTAATTTATTTTTTGTTTTTTCTTAAAATGAAATTATAATTCTTGTAAAAATGTTGTTTATTTTTTTTATTTAGTGGGAATAAATTTGTGAAGTTAACATGGACCTGTGTGGTGTGGTTGGTTGTAGTTTTTATATAGTAATGTTATTTTGTGAGAAATTTGAAATTATATATAATTAGATAAAATAGGTTAATTAATAATAAATTTGAACAGTTAATAATTTTGGGTTCCTTGTTGTGAAAATGGAAATAAGGAGTGCATGTAGTGACCATTTGATATGAGAAGAGCTTGGATGAGGGTTGGATGGGGATTATGATCCTTGGTCAATGTTTTTGAGATGATTTAGTGTGTGGAAAGATCTGGTTGAGGTAGGAGGTCCTTATGAATCTACCACTATGTATTATAATATATTTATTATTATTTTGAAATTTATGGTTAGGAGATTAAATTCTTCTAATTATTTTTTTATTTAATTGAAATTGAATATTAAGATATAATTTTACACGGAGTCTAGGTCCCCTATAGACTCTCATGAACCAACTAGACATATCAGTTCCTAATGAATAAGAATATGAGTTGAATCCCGATGAATTAGTGGGAATCGGCAGAGTGTATTCCCATGAGTTATAACTTTAATCAATATCTAATTTAGATTACCAAGGGGAGATAATTACTTCCATAGAAGGATATTAATTATTGGGTGGAAGACCCTACAGAGACTGTTGGATGAGTCTAGTGTTAGAAAAAACCATGAAAACCCATGAAAGGGGATTAGATCTAAGATATTTCCATACATTGACTTGTCTAAAAGTAAATGGATGACTCAATGAGACTTAGGGAACACTATAAGGTCCCCTGTGATTTTTTAACCCTGTGAGAGTGTGGACTTGTTAACAGGTATCAGTGGAAGCCAATGTGACCTTAGAATCTACGATGACAATGTCAGCTCAAGGGGTTGTGAATGATGGGAATAGTTTTGGGTGTTCATATAGTCCTTGATATGGTTTATTTTATTTTTTATATGGTATATGACTTTCCTAAACAATAGGGAGTCAACTGCTCTCCTGGAGATGAAAATATTTCCTAGGATGCTAGGAAATCCCATATTGACAAAAATGAGTCATTGGGATGCCTAATATGATTGATATTCTATCTCCTGATATATTCATGGAATATTAATATCATGTATAGAATCAACTAATATGGTTTATTCTTGAGTGGATTCATAGTGGTGGTACATATAATCTAGTATTAGAGCTGAGTGATTTCATGTGTACATGAATGACTAGGATGTGAGGGCTTCCACTGATTTCTGATATCTTTAGGAATTCTTATATGAATGGATTAAAATGATGACACTATAAGATAATTGTGAATTTAATTGATTCCTATAATTTTTATGGTAGTATGAGGTATTAGGTTTGTATAAATACTTGTTAAATGATGTTGGACATCTCAAGGGTAGCTGTTTATTCCCTCGATAGATGCATAGGATACACCCTAAGATTATATGGACGCACCATTGATGGATTGGATGAAGAGATATGAAATGTTGGATTCTGAGGATATTAATCATGAACACAATGGTAGGGTATTCCCATTTATTTTTGTAGTATCCTTGGAATTAGAATTTCCTAGATATATGGGATTTTCTTTGGTATCCCCTCCTCAGAATCAATTTTCTTCATGATATCGAGAATGACTCGGTATGACCACGGGTTTAGCATAATGGTAGGAGGATGAGGGATGTCTAGTGATTCCTAATGGTATAAAATGATTTCAGATAGATACATATGTGTGGGATCCATAGGGAATGGACAGAGGATAAAAACGGTGTGTTCGATCAAGGTCGCATACATGGGGATTAATTGTGGTTGTTGGGAATGAAGCTATTTATTGGTATGTTCCTTATGGTAGTTTATTTATCTATTAGACTAGTCATTGTTATTTTATTATATACATTTCAATATCAAGATGAACTAGGTATTGTTAATAGTTTATTTCTTTATCTGTATATAAATTTTATTTATTTATACCAACTGAGAATGTCAAATGTGTTTATGATACATTTAATAGTTATGTATGAGACCACGATGGTAGTTCCCTACTTAGTTTTTTAATCAGACACTAAATGACCCACTATTATACTAGGGTACACATGAAAACTATTAATTGTGGTGAGCATAGGTTGGGCTAGGGACATAGATTGGTTTATATAAATATATATCTAAGGACTAATTAGAGTTCATGATGTGGTGAGGCTTAAAGATGTGGTGAGGCTTAGAGATGTTGTTGAGCCTCATGTACTTTTTATTATTATTTATTATTTTTTTTTGTATATGAGATCATCCTAGTGGGAGACCTTCTTTTCCTAACTATGATACTTCTTCATTACATTTTATATTTATTGTTGTTTATTTTTTTCATGTACATTGGTTATTTACTGCTTTAGATGATTATTGGTTATATTTTTGTTTATTTTTCAGTATAATGGGGGGGGGTATAGTCTCCCAATGATACTACCCTAGATCCCCACTACTATTCATTAGTCTCTGGAATATGAGGAGTCATTTCTAAGGATACATTTTCCACCACTCTAGTTACTATTCATAGAGTCAGATGAGATGGGTTGTTACACTATATGTTTTTCACACATTCTATGATTTTCATATACACTAATATCTTATGATATTTTACCCATATTGCATTCTTTATGTCATGATATATGATCCTTACATTACTATTACATGATATGACTATTGATCTCATGATATCTAATAACTTGATTATACTTTTTATACCCTTAATGGATTTAATGTCTTATCCCTTCTTTTGGTTATATATCCATATTATCTTATATTTTAATAAGAGTACAATAAAATCAAATATAAAGTTAAAATGATAGAAATTAAATAACATGTTATTGATTTAGCGATGTTTGATGATATACATTATTCCTAAAGACATGATGTATCTAGATTGATATGTGTTATTTATAGAAAAATTTATTAATAGTGATTTAATTAAATTTGTACTTAATAAAGATTATTATATTTGGTATCAAATAATGATCATGTTTTTTAGGGATTGGGTCAAATTACCTAATATGTCCTTCACAACAATATAACCTAAATTATGAATTTTTATGTCATAAGATTGGATATATATTTGATTTTTGATTGATTTTATATTCTATTTTAATTATTCTCACATATTACAAATAATTCAATTATGATCACCCCAAATTCTCTATTTTTTATTAAATGACTATAGACTAGATAATTAATTTCAATATCCAATGCGATAGGCAATGTGATGATTTCTCAAATTGGATTTCTTATCTATGGTGAGAAATAGTTGAAAACCATAATGAATTTGTTTCACAATTAACCCAACTAATGAACAATAACATATAAATCCCAAATCATTCAAATGTTGAGTATATCATAGTTGAGTCCCTTAAACAATAGGGATAAAAAACTTTTATTGGACCCTTTAATCCTTTAATCAAAGTGAAATTAATAAAGTACATTCAGAAAATATTGTTCATTGTTAAATTATATAATTAAGAAAAAGTTATCTTATATATTTATCATTTAGAGCGAGATGTTGATCAGTGGATGAAATAGATCAAGGATAAATATCCAAAGGAAGATACCAATTAAATAATATTGGAAGAATTTAATGGAATGTTTTTCAATAATTCATTTCCTCATACTCTTTATACAAAAACTAGTGAAAATAATTTTTTGGGATAAAAAAATGGTATGATAAGTCTATTATGTCACATGTGATGAACTTTATTAGGCATATAAGGCAAGCGATTGTATTTTTTATTGACCCTGAAAGAATGGATAACCACATCATTAGTGAATTAAAATCATGTCTCCAAATTTTTTTTATTCAAGACATTGATATATATAATGAAAATGTATAATATTCTATTCATGTGGAGATAGTGATCAGTGAATACCAATTGATTAATGGGATTGACGACAAAAAAAGGAGGAAATTAATTTAACTCTAGGATTTCAACTATTTACCCATAGAGAGGAAAGAAGACCCAATTACCATCATGTTAAGAGTGTTAGTATAATAAACCTAGAAATTCCCTTGGAAGGAACAAGGACTTTCTACATGTATAGAAATAAAGTGAAAGTGATCATATGTGATAAAGGGACATGAAGAAGATATTAAACATTTTGGATGAAAGTTAGGCTCTTCTCAACCTCATGTACAATCTCTAATGTTTTAGCTACATTGAACATCAGAATTATGCAACTCAATGCACTAATACAAGGTCCTATAAGGAAAAGATTATGTTATGACTATAATTGGGGTGGATCATACAAATTAATTGGTGATTGGTACACTTATTTTTCATTAATAAATTCTGAATAACCTATTTGATTATGTATCTCTGAACTCGTTCATATCATGAATCTTCTAAAAGAATTATCAATGTCCTCCTCAAGAGATGGAGATAGATATAATAGTGAAAATACCACATGATTCGATTATTACATCACTTGTATATAACTATTCCTCCATTAATTATTATAGGAAGAGTTTTCTTGAAAATCTAATTTTGAAACATTTTTTATAGTTTTTTGCAATATTGAAAATAGAATAGTTACCACTATATTGATAAAATATCAACTACCTTGAAAGATAAATCACATACTAGATTACTAGCCTTCCTATAATTATATAAAATGTAATGAATATTATGAAACTAACTTGGAAATTCCTTCTGAATAATGCATATAATTTACCTAAGGGAAAAATATCTAGATCAAATGTTTAAGATAGAGGAAATGTGCTTCCATAAATATATTCCCATTGTTAAGAAATATGTTGATGTATTCCAAGAATAGTTTTCTTGTCTTGAGCCTAACTAAAAGGTTGGGTTCTGTAAAATATTTATACTATTTTCATTGTCCAAATCAAAGAGTCCATATAAAATAACCCATATTGAACATGAATATCTAAATAAGAAGCTACAAGAACACATGAACAAGGGTTTTATACAATCTAGAAAATTTCTATATGGTTCTTTAATTTCTGTATCCAAAATATTGATGGTTTAATGAATATAATCATTGATTAATATGTCATTAAAATGATCCTAAAAAGATATGGTATCCTCTATAATGTATTTTTGACTTGTTCGGACAACAACATGGGTCTTAGTACTTCTATAAGGTGGATTATTGATTGAGATATCATCATTTGATGGTAAAAATGAAGGATATTCCCATGACAGCCTTTCCAACAAGATGAGAACACTATGAATTCTTGTTAATGCAATTATGAATCCCTAATACTCTAGAAATATTCATCAACTTGATGAATATCATCTTTAGGTATTACATCGATATATTTGTGGTGTTCCTTATAGATTATAATATCATATTTTAAAATATTAATGAATTGAATTAATAACACTTGAATACTATTGTTAAAACATTTCTAAAGATAAAGTTTTATTTATAGTATAGTAATTGTGATTTTGGATAGATCATATCATATTCATGGGACATTTAATCACAATATAATTGATATCAACTACTTCTTTAACGTTTAAGGTTATTAGGTAATAGCCCAAGCTAAAAATAGAGATCAAGATACATAGTTTTCTAGGATTCTTGGCACACTATTGATGGTTAGGGGGACATTTAAGATGATTTTCAAACCCACTAACCACAATAAAATAGAAAAAATAAAGTATTTTTGGATAAAATAATGTGAAAATAGCTTCATGTTCCTAAATAAGAGGCTAGTAACGATACCTATACTCAAACTACCATCATATAGAGAAGGATTTATTATATAAAATGATGCATTAATTAATGTATTGATTTTTTTACATAAGAAAAATTATAAATTGATAACCTATACATAAATATGGTAGACTTTACATGAGAAAAAATACCCAAATCTTGATCTAGAGTTGAAAATGGAAACACTTTCTTTAATGATTTGAATAAGTTATCTTCATGGAGAAAAGTGTTAAAAATATATTGATAAAAAATATCTTAAGTATATATTCCCATAAAATGAGTTAAATATGTTCCAATGAAGATGGTTAGATTAGAAAAATAATATGACTACTAAATCCATTACCATATTGGAAAAGAAAATAAATTGGTAGGTTATTTAAGTGGGAATAATCCTATATAATTATCCCTAACGAGTATTAATATTGATATAATTTTTTTATACATACATGTTATGGACATGTGAGTCATAATGGTAGTAAAGACATTATATCTTTCTCAACCAAATATCCTGGAGAAGATTAAGGAGGTGAAAATTTTTTATTTGGAGATACAAAAGATGGTATAATTGAAAAAGATGGGGAAAATTATTAATTTCAACATTGATAAAATATTTACAAGGTATATGAAATGATTAAGAATACCATATGAGCATAAGATAAAGAAGTATTTATTAGATGATTCCCTTAGATTAACATTCTCTACCCATATTGGGAGAATGATGATGTATAGTGATCTTTTAGATCACTTATATAAGTATAATTTAAAGACTAATTCTTATGAATATACATCAAAGATTTTCTTATGAGAACATGTAAATAAAAATGAAATAAAATCCCAAAGAGATGGTGTAACTATTACTCATACCAACATGAAATTGGGAGAACATAATAACGAACATCCTATAATTATCCAAAACCTTTTTATAAGAATAATATCATATATATTTTTCAAGGATAGTTTGAAAATGGTTTCCCACATCATCTCAATGTGTGAAGACTTTTAACTATATTAAATTTTAATGACATTTATAGAGAAGTGGGGATGCTATATAGAACCCCAATATCATTTTTATATGATTGAGATCCAATATTTAATTCAATGTTTATAATGATCATTTAGAATTCATTGAACATAGAGTTTACCTTTAGTAAAAAATAATATCCTTAGATAGATAGTTAATATAATAGGACCATTATATCTCTTTATTAAATTAGTGAAGTTATTTTTATAGAATTTAAGAAAGGATAGGATTAACACCCCCACTAGTTAATTTCTCATACAATAATATCTTTCACTCATTTATTAAGATGGATCATTATTAATTCATATATGGAAATAAATATAGATCTTCCATATCCTATAATGAAAATAGAAAAAATAATATATGTCTTCTAGAATGAAACGAGGATAAGATTGACACTTCCAATGTAAAAAAACAAACACGTCTATGAATTTCATAGTGGAAAAAATAACTATATATAAAAATAAGTATAGGTTTTAGAGTTTCAGGTTTTCAATAAAATATTCCATAGACACTTTCCATGGATGATTGTTTTGATGTTTTGGAAGAATGTAATACTAATTCCTAGGTATATAATCCTCTTTGATATTCTTGATATTTTTGAGATTATAGACAATCGACTTTCCCTTTTATCAAACATTTAACAAGTTCATAATCTGTTTCATGTCTATCTATTGAGGAAGTACATGCTAGATCAATCACTTGTACTAAATTCAGAGAAGGTACAGATGGAACATATTCACTCTTATTCAGAGGAGCCAGTGGAAATATTTGACAATCAAGATATTTTACAATTAAACAAGATAACTAATCTTGTTAATTTACTATGGTGTAATCATAAGTACATAGAGGTTATATAGGGAAAAGTGGATGTAATAAAAAAAGTACTATAATCTATATTGACCATACGGTCTGAGTTAAAATTCTGATGATAAAATATCATGATGGGGGAATAATGTAAGGAACCAAAATTTTTAGACATGAAATATTTATGACTATAATAAATATGAAACATAATGTATATTTTAAATCGTACATATAAAAAAAATTATCACAACCAGAAAAACATTACATATTATGTATGGATATTATCTAATGAATAGAAAATTATAAAATATTTAAATAATTAAATGTAAATATTAAAACTATAAATTTAGGTTTTAATACATCATAGTACCAAAAAATTATCACATATTAATAATTTATAATATATAAAAACACTAATTAACATAATGAAAATGTTATAAAGAAATATATGTAACATTGATAGAAAAGTAACTGAATTAATAATGAAGGAAATGTGAATTATTTATAAGAATTTTAGTGAATATCTGACTATTGGAATAATACATGACTATTTAAAATAATAAGTGACCATTGAAATGATAAAAAATTGATTATAATAGAAAACGATGAAAAAATTACAATTTAGACGGGTTAAAAATAAGTAAGTATAATTATTATAATTATGTAAAATAAATTTTCAGATCATATTACTTAAATACAAAATAAATATAAATTTTAATGATGTTTCTTGAAATAATTTATTAAAATATTTATATAA
Source organism: Viscum album (assembly GCA_963277665.1). Lineage (NCBI taxonomy): Eukaryota > Viridiplantae > Streptophyta > Magnoliopsida > Santalales > Viscaceae > Viscum > Viscum album. The sequence continues at coordinate 403,119,416 of OY728137.1, read as the reverse complement.
ACGTTAAAATTTTATTATCAAATGTAAAAAAATAATTTTAGTTAATATATATGTAATAAGTAATTATATATCTTATAATAATTAAGAAATATTAATAAATATCAATGTGATCACTCATAGATAGTGAAATTATATTTATTTAAAACAAGAATATTTTTAAATCTATTATATGATTATATTTAAATATTGAATTTATAATAATTGTTATTTTAATTTGATAAAATGAAATTAATTTTTAGAATCTTCTTGATGAAATTATATTACCATGAAATATTAGGATTATTTTTTAAAAATGGATATTTTTTTATAAATAGTAAAAAAATATAATTCTATGAATACCTTATATTTTATGTCTTTGTCATGATATAAATATGACATTGATTTTTTTGAAATTTTGAGTCAACGTAAAATTTATAAAATGTTTAAAAAATAATTTAAATGCAATAAGTATGATTTATATACCAATATTTCAAAAATTTATGCAAATGTTATATTTTATTTTAACAGAAAACAATTTTTGAATCATTACCTTTAATAATGTATTTCCAATATTCCATTCAAATTTGAATGGATTTGAAATTTTTTTGAACCCTCCATTGACTAATCCTAAACTAATAAAAAAACATTTCAATCAATAATATTTATATGCATTGTACCATGTAATGAAATAATCAATAATTTATACTAAAATAATCAACCCTTGTGCATTCCTTTCTCAAAACATCCAAAACTCCATTCCTGAAAAATATCTATAAAAATACCTCCCTATTCTTTCTAATCCATGTTAATAATCCTTTAGTATAACAAAATTAAAACAAAAATGCCTTTAATCACATTTCAATGGAGGTGAGTCAATGTTTTGGGAAGTTAGTGGAGTATCTGATGTAAGTCAGAACTTGTGGTGAGGGTTTCATTCTTATCCATCTACACTCTTTTCCATTTTTTAAGATATATTCTTTATGAATATATCTCTCCAATTTTACAATATAAAATTATAACATTTATATAATATATCTTTAAAACCTCCACATTCTTCCTTTTTGGGATATATTTACCATTAAATTTCCTTCTTATTTTTTCTTTATATAAAACCTCAAGAATATTATAAGGGATGAATTTCTTGTTTCTCCCACTTTTTTCCTAGAATCATCTTATGTTGTTATGGTATTATAATTTTTTTCTCTCTGTTATTTTAAAAATAATTTTTTTAAATAAATTGATTTGGATAATTTTCAATTTTAGTGGAAAAAATATACTCTTATCCCTTTTTTGACAATTTTTTCCATTTCTTAATAATTCAAAACACTAGTTTGATTACATGAATTATTTCATATTTTATTATCATTTTCCATCCCTTTGAGAACATTTTTTAAACACTATGATACTTTTATTGACAATTAATAACAATTATGAGTTAATCCCATATTTTCAAAGGTTTCATCATGATACGTCAAATGTTAATGATTTATAGACTATTTTTATCCCCCATCAGAAAATTATTTCACATTTATACATTATGTATGTTTCCTTTCTATGAGTAAAACATATGAATGTTGTTTTATAATAAATTTTGGGACTAGAATTATGTTTCCCCTAATTTTTTTGGTAATGATTTATAGTTGATGAGATCATTTTTTAGGGTTGTGGTGAAGTCTTTCATGTCTGTAATGTTAAGCTTGGTTCAAGTGTAGTTAGAATTTAACATAATGATATAATTTCTTGGAAGTGATCCTTGAACAATTTTTACGGTGAATCAAATTATATTTATTCAAGATTTTATGATTATATTATTTACTTAGAATATGTGATATTTTAATAATATTATATATTTGTTATTTCATTGTTTATGATACATCATTTATTTTGTATAATGATTTAATTGAAAAATTTCATTACATATCACTCTTTTCTAATCTTATTTTCATTATTAATGGTGTTTGTGGATCACCCATTTCTTTATTTATATTATTATGAAATCCCAGGTAGTAATAAGTGTATTATAAGTTCTAATAGAGAGTTATGCAGATCAATTTAAAGAAATTTTCATTGATATAATGTTGTTTTATTATGTACATAATATCAAAATGATTCACTATATCTAGATTTAAAAATTATTTATAAATTAAATAATATCTCAAATGATGTAATTTTATGTGTAAGGAATGTTTTTTTCTAAAAATTATGTATTCATTAGAACACTTTTGAGGAGATAATATTTGAGGATGATTATGAGAGAGACCTTATGTCACAAGAAAATGGATTGGAAGGTATTTTTATTTATGGGGTATAATTTGATGATACTGATAAGAAAAATCATAAACTATATGTAAGGGATAATATAGAATAATGTAATTTATGGTATTTAATCATTAAATAAGGATAATTACTCTTTAATGAAATCTCATTGAACCTTATAAATAGTTGTAAAACTTGTTACGAAGGAAAGTTATTTTTAATGAAAATTATTAGTATGAATGTTTTTTTATCAAGTGTAATAACAAAAATTTAACATAATATAGAGGTTTCTATGTAAATAATAATCATTTCAAAAAAACTAATAATTTTTTTAATCTTAAAATAAATTTCATAATTTTCTTTTTGAATTATAATGGTTATTATAAGTGTAGAGTAATGTATTTATGTCATGGGATAAAATTGATAAGCAATCTAGATAACTTGATGAATGCATAAATTAGAAAATAACACACTACTTTGGTAATCGAGGACTCAAATATGATCATGTAATATATTTTTCATTATCCAAATTTGAATATTTTATTTGTTTAACTGAAATAGGAAAAAAATATTGTCTTATCATAAAATTTTACAAAAATGAGAATAACTATTGAAATCTAAGAAGATAAAAGATCGGAGAAGGTACTATATCTTAAAAATAAATAGAAATTCCTCTTATTTTTTGTTTAAAAATTATAATAATAGATATCTATTTTTTAAATTTTGATAATTTTTATATATAAAGAATATGTTTAGTTTGTTAGTGAGGCTTTAAATGAAATTATTGGTGTTCTCCTTTATTCCTATATAAGTAATATGTGTTGTGGAGTAATATTTCGTAATATATTATAGTTATACATATGAATATTGTTTTACGATTTTTCGGACATAACTAAGAAAAACTTTATTCTCAAATAAAATTTCATAATATAATTATAGATATAGAATAAAAATTAGTTGTCTTGGTTGTTTACAAATACTCAAAAATAAACAACAATATATTATTGATAGTGTATTTTAATCAGAAATGAGGGGTGATCAAACCATTCTTAATTAATTTTTTTATAATATGGTTGGTATTTCAATTCCAAAATTATGGCTCCATGAATATTAATGTCACTATTATTATAATATTTGGAAATAAAAACCTAAAAAAGGGATTTTATTTTAATTTGTTATTTGAAGAATGAAATATTAAGAGTTTATAATAATTATGAAAAATTAATGATGTCCTATTTTATAAGAATGAATTTATTTTCAATACATTGATGGTTCAATGTTGACTAAGTTGTAAATTATAATTGATGACATCCCCTAAGTGGGATATGATTAAAAATTCATATTATATTATAATAAAGATGAGTATTTACATTATTATGGATGTCTGGGATTCCATAGATAGACAAAATGGAAATATACTGAGTGGACATATTTTTGAAAACATACAAATTTTTATGGGGGATATGAATTTTTTATATGAATTATTTCAAAAATTAAACATGGTGAATGTGGTTTATAATGGTGTAAATTACCAAAATCAGAATCCAGTTAAGTGTGTGTATTATGATAAATATAACCCACTAGATAAGAGTTAAACCAATTCAGATAATAATTTAATCACATTTATTTATTATCCCACTCTTTAGATGTGTGTGGATTTTATGATAAGAAATTTTTAGGTTTTATAAATACCCACACGCCGGATAATGATGTATAAAAATCAAGGCATTCATAAAATTAATTGGATTTAGTATGATAAGGGATGAAATACATTAACATATTCTTTCATGAATACAATTAACGAAATGTTGTTTTTTTGGATTTTAGTATTCTTTTAAATGTATACATAAAATTATTTCTAAAAAATATACTTATGGTTTGGTAGATATAGAGTGGAAAGTGCTAATCGATTATGAAACCTCACAATATTTTTATTGACAATCTATATTTATACTGGTATATGTGAAACAAATTCTCCTAAGAACAATCTGTATCATTATTCTAAATAATATGTAGTATTTAATGAATATAAATATATAGATTTTTTAGTCTTTGGAATCCATGTTTAATAAAAGTAAAGGGTAAGCATATCCTGAAATTTGATGAGTAGTGGAATGAAAATATTTTATATAGAAACACATCTAAAATAATATATTAGTGATTCTTGAAAAATAATATTTTATAAGTGTTTATTTTAATATATTATTTAATTTGATGGTTATTGAATCAAAATAATATAGATCAATATTGATATACATATTGAATAGAAAATGGTTTATATTTAGGGATAATAGGGTAGAACTACAATATATTACTCCAAAATATATGGTGGAAATTATTATTCTACTTATGATAAATACAAAAGAATAAATAAAGTTGTAAAAGTAATGTGGAACCCAAATGTATCATATTAAATAAATTTAAATTTATTTAAATTCAATAAAATTTTAGAGAAATAATTTAAATTATCTTTGTTTCTTAACATGAACTGAAATTTATTGAAGGGTTTCATGATTATAAAAGTCATTCTACTCCATTAATAATATGATAGATCAAACATAAAATTATAATATATGATATCTTTTACAATGAATACATTGAAATAATCTGATTGTAATATGGTAGGTATTTTATAAATAATTAATACTAAAACAAGAGACTCTAAAGGTCTTTATAATTATTGTTAATAATGGAAATTAACAATTAGAATTTATTTACTTTATGGAAATATTTTTATCATATAGTAACTAAAAACTTTGTAGATATTTATTTATTTAAAAGATCAATGGAATTACATGATTGTTTAGAGGAATATGAAATATACATTATAAAATTATAATCATAAGGATAATGATTATATGACCCTACTAGAATAATGTATCTCTATATAAATATTTAATTATTTTTGATATTTTAAATAAAGACCATTAAGAGTTGAAAAAATAATTTTTGGACTTACTATTCAAATATTAATATGCATAAAATTAGTATGAAAATAGAGTTAGGGGTAAAGTAGGTACTAAATTTCATGTCAAGGTGAATAAGAAGACTTAACCCACTGTGGTTATATATGTTGAGGTTATTAATTTTTTTGGATATTGAGTTTACACGTGTAAGGAGTTGTCTAGCCAAGTGAATAAGTTATTTAAAATTTTTATTTTTAGGGTGGTAAATTTTAATTTTGCTTTGAACAAGATAAAATTGGTTCAGATTATATTCTCATTCAGACAATAGTACACTAAAAAATTGAAGAAATAATTTTACAGGGAATGTTTTATTTAGTTGTATAAAAGTACATTTTTCTCTAAAAAACTTATTTAGTATGATAATTAAAAACTATCAGTGGAACTATTGAAGGTTAATTTGTGGTTTACATTAAATTATTTCCTCATAACCTAATAATGGTTTTTTTGTGAACCTATGTGTGAGATTATAAAGTAATTTATTAAATTAATCTATTTTATAATAAAGTAAAATACATTGAAATAGGATGTTAACACTCCGATTTGGTGTTATTTATTATAAGGATGATACATTTCATTGATATGAATATACTAATTTTGAATTTTTTTAATGATTTTATGATCAAAATCCCATTATTAGGGTGAAATTTTTACTAAAAAATTATATTTATAATGTAATTATTGTAATTGTTGATATCTCAAGAAAATATTAAATAAGGTCGATGATCTCTAAAAAATATAAAACAAGTTAGTAAAAGAATATATTCTGTTGCGTATAAAATGAGAGATCTAAAGGTCCATTATCCTATGAAGAACCCATTGAAACAATCTAGGATTAGATATATAAACTATATGTATCACTTAACTATATAGGTGATATATATAAGAGAACAATTATTGGAGTGCGTTTCCACAAAATTTCAAGTCACAATTTTTTTTGGAAAATTTATAAATCATTAAATAATTCCAACACTTTATAATAGATGTAATACCTCTACCAAAAGGATCGAGGTTAATTATTTTATCGATTTATTTATCAATAATTTATAATTTTACATAAAATATGGGAATTCATAAAAATCCATCATTAACTATTTAAAAAGGGACTAAATGGGTAGGGGAAATGAATGATAGTTCCAAAACTATAGTACGATCAAACATCAATTTATAGAGTAATGAGTTATTTTTTCAATATATTTAAATATATTTCAATGAATTCAAAATGGGGAGTTATTATTATATTCAAAATATATTAGGAGTGTATTCATTGACTGAATTTATTCATTATAATTTTATTGTGTATATTTACAATAATTTCAAAAGGGGGATATATAAGATAATATTTAGAGTAATAATGAAAATCTTCTTCATTCAAATAAGAATTGGAATAAAAAAATCAGGATCTCTAGAAATACTTTAGAATACACTGATGTTATTATTATATTATATATTTGGATAGTGAACAAAGCAACTATTCTATTATTGTAATTTAATTGAAATTACACTATCACTAATGTATCATGTGTCATGAAGTACATTTAATGTTTTATTTTTAATAACATGAATCTTGAGTATTGTAATTAATTTTTATGAAGTTTTATTTAACTTTTTCTATTCATTAGATATACCATGATGTTTTTTATAAGTTCTATAGATGTCTAGATGAGTAAATCCCACATAAACCACAGTGAAAAACACCAAAACTATAATATAGATACACTGTAAATGGATTTCAACAATTAGTCACTATTTCTAAACATTTTTTATTTTCAAGTAGGAATATATAAGTATTCTTTTATATCTATGATTCCACCTAACATGAAATATTTTAATTTTAGTTAATTAAACTAATTCCTTGATTATTTTTCATGGATTAGTGAATATTATGTGAAATTTTTATTTTGAAGATTGAACATAAAAAATTGGGATAATTAAACTAATATCTTTAAATTATATATGTTTTATTTTATTAAATATAGTCCGTGATTATCTATAGAATGTTTACCTTTCAATTTAAAATAAAATTTAAGTAAAATATGTCTCCTGTATACTAAGAAATAACTATTAGAGAATTCAGACTATTTTTTTGTTCCTTTTGATGAAATTTTTTATCACAAAAGATCAGGAAATTAACTTTTCTAAATTAAAATAAATTTAACATATAAATATTTAACAAAAATTATAATATTTCATAGGTTCCACCGATTATTATATTTTTATATAAAAGTGATACATAAATATAATTTGTTCCCTAGTAAAATTAATTTTTTTTCCATGTTTAGAAGATAATGAATGTCACTCCATGGATTAAATTAATTAAAAAATATATATTCTCTAAATCATTGAATTTATGTTTCTGGTATAGAATATTTCATGGTGTGATATATCATATTGGTTTGAATCATGTATAATATAACATTACCAATATGTATCCCCTTTAATCTATATAAGCTATTATAACATTAATTTATCTATTATTTATATATTTTTTAAAATTGGTTTAAATTTAAATTAATAAATATTAATGATAGTTAGATATTTATATGAATCTATTTAGATAAACATAATGTTACATGATTTATATCATACTATCATTACTCAATAAATGCCATATTAATTTTTGGAATTTAGAGCCTCATTCATTAATTTTCAGATAGATTTATGGGGATGTGAATATATTTTTTCTCAATATCCCCATGGTATAGAAACAATATAGATACTATCTATCTTATATCTCTTATACCTTCACCTACAGAGGTTACAACCTTTCGTGTATGTGAGAGAAGTCTTATAAATATGGTTCATTATTCATATGTATTGTAAATTTCTAGAAAAGAAAAACATCATTTAAGATTTCATTATAATCATCATCAATAGTATGAAAGATAAATATTTTCAACATTAGATAAAATGAAAACATTTATTTTATATTAATTAATATTTTTATTTTAAACCAGCCTTTTATAATATATACAAATTCATTTTTCATTTTTCTATTTCATGATAATGAAAAGAACATGTATCCATGTTTCCCCCCCCCCCACAAGCTTACATAATGGTTTTTATTAAAAATTCCCTAGATCCTCCCCATATTCATCATATTTGATTGTTAAAAGTGGAAATACTAGAGTGATTCACCCTACATAAATCATGTACACCATTTATGTAGTTTTATTTATATTTTAAGAAAATACATGGTATGTAAAATTATAATGATGGGAGTTCATTTTTCAGGGAACATATTTATTTAACCCTAAAAATTACATCGTCATATGTCCCCTGGTGTGGTACTTATATGGTGATCATGTGGACACTAAAAATTGACGATTTACACATATGGAATAACCATAACCGACACCATATTAGGAGGGGGGTTATTATTAAATTCCATCTCATAATTAGGTTTTCACTATACAATACACCCCACTAAAATTAGAGCATATTTTATATTACTCAATGCGAATCAAGTACCTACACTGGTCATCTATTCTATCTATCTTAAATTCATTTGGGAATTCAACATTATTTCACATTAATATGACCACAAAACCATATATGTTATATGTAATATCATACCCATTTATAAAGGAAACATTGTAACCTATAGAATATGCATCACATGGTAGTAATTTTCATTTCAAAGGTCACTATGGTGTTTTCGATTCGGTAACACATTGTATTAAAAATTATTAATCCTAATGATCTCTTGGAATAACCACGAACCCTAAATTTTTGTGTGGTTATGAAATAGAATCATACACTCCAAGGATGCATTGGTTATTGAAACACCACACCAATTTCCAAATATAATTGATTCTTTTAAATCTTCTAATTTTTTTTCTTATATCATTGTTTTTATATCTCTTTCTTTGTGAGACACATAGCACTATCGACAACCCCATCATTAATATATTACACACATGACCATTCATGCTTAATTATTTCAATCATTTCATTTATAAAACATTTATCCTAGTTGATTTATTTATATGATCTAAAACTATAATATGTTTAGACCTTGATAGACAACCTTAAATTGTTTGATGATAGTCCACCCTATATGAAATTAATCTACATAGAGTATTCCTTAACACATTAACCTATAAAATATAAAATATCATCCTCCATGTATGATGTTAAAAAACATAAAACACCAAATTATATGTCTTTAAACTATATAAATCATTTTTAGGCAGTTTTTTGATAATCAACTCACACAACATTCACTATATTTTTGTTCATTCTTCCATGGCCTAAAACTATAAGCCTTGTTTTTCAAGGATAGTTTAATGGATTTTCATATGGATTTAAATTGTTAAACCGAACTTCATTTTGTAAATTAACCTATAAAAGATATATAATAATCCCTTTTTGGTCTCAATACTAACATTTGGTCACCCAATACATATTTGAAGACCTTCACCTTTCTATATGACAAAAAACCCTGATCAATATTTCAAGTATTTTGGGAAGATCCAAAAAACCAACACAAAATATTTACCTTAAATGATGGAAGAAAACTCTAACAATACTCTTAATGGATTTATATGTGGCCCTATGATGTTTTGTAACCATTCATTCCTTCCTGAGAAGTGTTAAGATATTCATTACCTTTTAATATTTATTTGAACTATAACATAATCACCCTCCCTCATATGATTAGAATGATATTCCTTTTTCTTTAATCATTGATTTTTTTACAATATATAATATCCTTTATAATTCAAAATAATTTGAATATCACTTTACTATATGTGTTTAAAACACTTACAATTTGAAAATGATAATAAAATAATATTGTTACTTGTAAGGCTTTAACAAACATGACTTAATCATTTAATAAAATACTAAAATGAATATCAATATTCTTTTGGGATTTAAAAACCGCCCATCATCTAGGGTTTGGAATACATATCCTTATATGGAAATTATTTCACTGCTTTATTATAGAAATGGTCAATTGAAGGAATATGGGAGAAATATAATAAATAAAAATGAAGAACCTATTGTGAATTTTTTACATATTGAAGTGATTGCATAACTATTCTAATTTACATATGATACTTATGGAAAGAGTAGTTTATTTTTATGACCTATAGAATCGAAATATTTCTTCCACTATTGGAAATAAAATAAATATTAGTCCAATCAAGGTGAGGGAAACAAAATTTTACTTTTTATCCTATGAACCATAGTCTTTGTGTTTAATTATTCTACTCATACACCACCACTATCACAATATCCTTCTCAGCTATCAGACACCATCACCTACTTTTCCCAACTCATATTTCCCATTTCAAAATGTATATTGCACTGGTGTATTAATAATTGTAGTATATAATGGTCCCAATTATCCTAGGGGAATTATAAACTATATAAAATTAGATAATATATGTCAATAACAATTTATATTATTGAAATGGGGTAAGTGGCCCTACTTGCCTCCACCAACCACCATTAGAGCCCATCTCCCATGTATGATAGAACCATCCTTATATATCCAGAGGAGGAAGTTAAGGAAGAAATATATATATAATATAGATACACACAGAAACATAGATCATGATGATAAAGAGACACCTAGAATTTTTATCGTCCTTGATAGTTTGAAATTATTCAAAGAAATCATGAAAACCACAATGTTATCAAAGGTATGGACGCTACAGTCATTTGTGCCATGGAATCTAGAAGAATATCCTGCCAGGGTCATTCATATTGCATTTATTAGAAGGATAATAATTTATTTACAATAATCAAGATTATCATGATCCAGATACTTGTCTAAAAGATAAGATACAGTAATTTATAAGTTACTTTTGGTAGGATGTCACAGTCACCATGTAGAAATATTCTATAAATCTTTCTAACTAATACATCCCCCTTTATAAAGACCATCAAAAATGGAGGTCCTCTCTATGAAATTTACTCCAATTATTACAGGGGTCCTCCCCATTCCCAATAATTTTTGAAATATGGAGTTTATGCCCATGGTAGAACCAATAAATAATACATATTTCCTATATATGATTGAGACATGAACTGGAATGAATGCCCTAGCCATGCCAAATACACCATCTAACATTGATGTTCACTCCATGGTAGCATCAAAAAATAACATATAGGTCCACCCCATGACATTAAAATCATCCAACTATAAATATATCTATATGATAAGGATAGCATAAACTATGGAAGTACTCCCCACGGTAACCCCTATAAATGAGAGGACCTAATAGTGCCACTTGCATCAACTAACATAGATGTCATCCTCAGGAAAAAACATTTATAATGATGTTCCTCACCATTGAAGTAGAAACACCCACCACATAGGTTCTCCCCTCAATAAAGACACTAAAATTTGTGGCATTACACCCTATAATGGTAAATAATAACACTATATAGGTCTTTCCCATGGTAAAACAAACAACTGTGACAACACCCTTCAAAATGATGTTAAAATATATAGACATAGAGGTACTCCCCACACCAAAGAATACATTCATTGATGAATATTTTCCCTATATTATCACCAGAAATAACCACAATTATCCTCAATTTTATTCCAATATAAAGAGGCATAGTGGTCCTCTCTTTCCAGAAGAAGTAATGCAATATAAAGGTTTTCCTGTAGTATCACTAACTAGAATTTTAGAGGTCCTCACCATGACCCAAAATTAGACCAATAAGTAGTTCCTCCCCATGATAAGGAAAAGGTTCACATTTTAGTTATTATACACAACAGAGATAAAAACATAATGATTTTCCACTTCATGATATGAAAACTAACATTCGTAGTTGTCTTCAATGTGATAATAAATAATATCAATGGTAGGGGTTAGTCCCTGATTTAATATAGTTGGTTCCACATTTCATGAGTTTGTTTTTATGAAAGGAGGAAATTATATCCATCTTAAACCCCCTCTACAAGTAAATTTTAGTAGCTTCTAGGGAACCAATAATCACTCCTTGCTTAAAAATTCCCCAGGAATATTTTATATGAGATGATGTCTCTAAACGACCATTTTCAAATTGAGTCATATTCAAGGAAACATACCCTCTTGTTACAATATTATAAGGAAATTAGGGCTGACCCTTTTTAAAATTTTATTAATAATGATTGTAGTTCTCTTACAATAAGTGGACATGATAAGATGATAGTCATCATAGGTCACTTGAATGGATAATTTGAATCTTAAAAAGGATAAACAAGTATTAGGTGGTCTGTCCTATCTTGTAAAAACCCATTAAATGACCCATGTGGTTTATAAAAACATGAAAAACCATATTGAAATGATGAAATTGAATCTTGTGATATATAGGATGAATGAGGAGGCTAAAAATATAATTTATATATTAGCCCATATTTTTCCATGAACATTCTATACAAAAGTGCACCAAGTAGGAACATACTTCATGAATTTTTCACAACTTATGAGAAAATATATTTCATTTCAACCTCCATAAAATTTCATAAATTTAGTAAATATAACACCTCTAATTTCCAAATTTTGAGTGTCAATAGGTTGACCTCCCTTCCATCCCTAGAGTATGGATCCATAAGTCAAACACATAATATGATCACATCAAAAACACTGATATTGATAAACATTGAAAAATATGATGCAGTGATGAAGAACTATATCCCACATGTACATTTTAGGGGATTGGGATAATATATTTTCCTATACATATCCCCTTTATTTTATCAAATAGAAGATACTGAAATATTTATAATTAATAATTCATTGAAATACTCAGTAAAAAAATGATTTAATGTTTTCATGTTTAATAACACCTATAATATAAGGAAAAAATATCATAGTAAACTTCTTCAATAAGCCCACCTAATCACCAACATGTAAAGGAGAAATTATTAGCAATATTTAATAATCTACTATATCATCTATGAAGTTATACTTACAAAAATTATGCCACCCAACATAATATGGGAAATACCCATTAATAAAAGACTTCTCTCAAAAACTGTTTCTCCTCAATTAACATCAAAAAATTAAAAAGAATATAGAAATTTATATATATTCTAAACATAGATATTTATAGAATAAAACTCTAATAGGAACAAATAGTAGTATCCACCTTAATAAAATTACCAAAAAAACTTCATCCGATTGAGCAATGTGAAAATTTTCTTGACAACAATCTTTGAAATCACCAACAATGATAAAAGAGTATTCAATTTTTATGGTTCTCACTCTAATAATATAGAAATATTTAGGGATGAATAAACTCATAAAAGTATCAGATTCTAAAATTTGTTTTCCTTGTAGAAATTTAATGTAAATTAAATGGTATTCCATCAGTATCATCAATCATGGGATGTTTTTTATATCTTATCAATGGATAAATCAAGGAAAAAATGCAGTGAATCTAAAAGGTAGAAAATTTATATTTCCCTGCAACAAATTGGACAAAACACATGACTATTTTATAACCTTTATATATATTCCAAATTTGATGAAGCCCAATATTTTATGAATGTTGTCTTTGATTTTGTTCTTGTGTCATATATGTCAGTAAATGTCATCATAGTAAAATTTAATAATGACTCCAAACATGGGGATTTTAATGAACTAGAAAATATTAACCTAAAATTGGAAAACACCTCTTGAACTAAGATACAAAATAAGGCAATTAACACATAATGGAAGATTAATGATTGAGAATCATAACAATCACTCAATCTATATTTGAAAGTCACCAAATGTGTATTTAATACGGATAAGGGTAAAGAAATTTACACATCCACAACAAATTATATATTGAAATAACCTAAGCTCATTTCTTATAAAATATTATTAGGAAATTAAAGTAACAATACTAAATCCTTTAGTAAAATAAGATTATATTTCGTTGAGGAAACATACCAAGTGATGAATAATTTCTATTTAGGGTATAAATCTGATAATTGATTTCCCTAGAAAAGAATCTTCCCAACCTATGATAGAAAATCATGCTTATATAACAAGTCCAGTTCCACATGAACCTATTTCCCTAATAATATCTGTGGTGTAAAATGGAATGTTCCCTTTACTAAATCATTTCCACTCACTAGTTCTGCTAATCCATTTATGGGTGTCATTTTTTTATGTAATTGATTCCATTACCAATCCATTAAGATCCATCAAATCAATAAATACATTAGAACTTCTAGAAAAGATCATTGTTACAACTATCTCAAGCACAACATTAATATGGAATCCCCAAAATCTTATCCTTCAGGGTCTTGAGAGACTAAGAGTAGTGTCTCACCAACATTGTATATCTATCTGAACAGATTTTTGGATCCCTTGAGAAAACATAGATGATTTTTCAAAATTATATATGGAGTGAAGATAATATACTATACCAAATTTGTGACAGGATAAATTATAAATAGAAAGGATTATTGCTAAAAATTTCATTACAAATTGTTATTATGGAAAGGGATATATATATTTGAGACATACCTAATTTAAAGAATCATGAAAATGATAGAGTTAATAATTTCAGGACATGATGGAAATTATTAAAATATACCATTGAGATTCATATTATGTAAGATATGTTAATAGAAATCATTGTGGATAAATTTCACAATGTGTTATCTTAGATGTTGATTTTATATAACTACAAAATTGGATTTTTGTAACTCCGTAAAATGAATTAATTATTGGTCGATTTAATTCATCTAAAAAATACAATATAACTTCAACCACTAATAACAAATCAAGAGGCCTATTCAGGAGGAAAAAACTACTATCACTCTCATGAAAACAATAGTTCCATCCATAAACATCCGATTAGTTAGATTCAAGGAAGAACTACCTCATAGAACATAATAAATAAATGACATGATTTCCATAACAAATTAATGTTATATGAATAAAAGTGTAAAATAATAATAATATAGAAACTTAGAGATATGGGATATGATTATTATGTACTAAATTGGTTCTAGGGTATAAATAATATTCCATTTAGAATAAATTTTTAATGTTTCTACAAATTGAGAAAAAAAGGAGATGGGTTTTGATAAAAAGTGATATTATTTAAGATGACATCATATACCAAACCATTTTATTAAATAATTACTTATATTCATAAATTTTATATAAAAAATGGTGTAAGTTTATTTACAGGAATTGGATAATAATGAGTAGCACATAACACGAGTGTTTTAATCTCTTCCCAAAGAAGAAGTATAATGGGAAGATGTATAAAAAATCATATATAATTTTTATTACAAGATTAACCTAATTTAAATTGACCATGAAGATGAAATTATTAATTCTTGTTTGATTGATCCGTTTATGACCTCAATTCCAACTATATTCTTAATTGTGTATCCCGCTACATCATGACCTCCAAAATGATAGCTCAACCAAAATTTATATAATGAGGAGAATAAATATAAACCCTCATAGTTCTACAATCTAGTTTATAATCTAATGTAATTAATGTCTAGGTATTATGTGGTCATGAACATTTTCTAAAAAAAATAAACCTCTAATAAATGTTGTAAACATTGAATTTAACTTTTTCTTATGTTTTTATACTTTCGTATCGATCAAGAAGATTTTTATGAATTGATATATCCAAAACACACACATTTAAGTTTCCATATTAGTGAAATACATTCCTAAAGTTAAACTATAATAAATATAATTATTAATAATTATAATATTTGTTTTACCAAAGCCATGTGAATGGATATTTGATGAGTTCAACTAGAGGGGAGGTTTAATTTAGGAACCTTTGAACCCCACACTACTCTAATAAGATTAGTGAACTAACTATATAATTAATAGTTATTTTTCATCCTTAGTAATTTAATTGGTCCCAGCTCTCATATCCTATAGTCTATAAAAGAACCATCATGTTATACATGAAGGTAATCCTCTTTATAAACACCAAAAACTATTAAATCTCATTCCTAAGAATATTCTTTTAGAAATTACTCAAGCCCTAGGTCTAGATATGTGACATGTTGAAAATTTATTCCTTTATGATAACTTAAATATGGAATTTAATTTCCCATGACAATTGTAGTGAGATAAAACAAACAATTTTCGATTCCTTGACTACTTTATTAGAGAAATAATCTATTATAGCATTTTAATATGAATATAATGCTAATAATGAATTCATATAATATCACGTTGTTATCTCTTTATAGAAGAATACTATGAATTATGGTAGATAGGAAAATAAGATATATTTATGTATATGTATATGTCAGTGACATTAATATAAATTTAGTTTTGGGGTATAATTATTATGAGATCAACTACATTCCTCATCAAACCCTCTACAATCTTAGATATATGTATTGTAAGAACCTGGATCTTTGTTTCATGTACGACTTTCCTTTTTCTGGAGTTTATATGAATAATGAATTTTTTGGAAAATTTTGAAGTACACACCATGTACTTTCTGAGTACACACCGTGTACTCTTCTCTGGCTCGATGCCATGTGCTGGCCATGCCCAGGCCACACACACGATGTGTAGGGATGATGTGGAGGCTGATTTTGGTGGAGTTTGTAAAGACCTAGTACACGCTGTGTACTCTAAAATTACACGCCGTGTACTTTAATTTTTCACTAAATGCACCGGGGTCGCGCCTGATGGACAGAACACACCGCTTCTCTAGGTTCTTCATCCGAGGGTGACCCGTATGGTCGGATCTTTCCCGACCCCCCACCTCTCCATCTGTTCTCCGATTCGAGCACGGTCGATTGCGTTGGAAGCACAAAGGTGAGTTCTTCATTCTTATTGAGCCTTGTTTTCCAATTCTTCCTCCATCTCATGTTATATAAGGTTGAACATCTTGTGCGTTTTCTCATATCTACAACGTTCTAGGGAGAATCAGTCGTCGGGGTTCATGTATATCGATCTACTAGGATCGAGGTAGGTGGTTTGGGCCTTTTTGTAGTAATTCTTTGAGTATTTTGTGCAATTGCACCAATTATGTTGAACGAGAATTGTGCATTTTACTTTTTTCCCTTGTGGTATTGCCTTCTTTGCTTGATTTCTTGAGTAGATGTAATTCCTGTGAATATTGTAATTTTTACTGTACTCTGGATGTTTTCCAGGTTTGTTTTTCTTATTTGGCATTTTTCTGGTTGCCATGCTTAGTTGTAGGATAGTGTAACTACTGATTTGTTATGATTTTGAGACTTAGAAGATAGCCAAGTATTTCTTGAGGTTTACATGGACGATACATGTGCTCTGAGCATGTTAGTTTCACACAGGACTGTGAAAACCTAGTGTAGTAGACCACAGAGAGAATAGACGTAAGGGCTTCTCCAGAGTGTCTTTTAATATGATGCAAAAAGGGAATTGATGATGAGTGCTTTCTCAGAGAGTCTGTAGTTCGTCAATGCGGACCACGATGGGAATGGGAGGTTGAGTGCTTCCCTAGAGAGCCTTTAGAACGATACGAGACTATAGGGGGAATTTAGAGTGAGTGCTTCCTCAGAGAGTCTATTCTTAGCTGAACCAAAGGGGTGAGACTGTGTGTTCCTCCTAGAGGGTTTCTAGTACTTTTGGGTTGAACCACATGGGTTAGGATGTGAGAGTTACCTAGAGGGTTAACTGTTTTCTTCATATTTCTGGTTGTTTACTTGTGTACTTCATATGATGGAACTATGGATTGTAGCTGCTATGTATTTTCCAGTTTACTATTCATGTACTTTACATGCCATGTATTCATTGACTGTTAGGAACAGATCTTTGGGTGGATGCATACTGGGACTTTGTCTCACACCCTATTTCTTCCATGCATTGGGCCCAAGAAGATTATGTTGTTGCATGGATAGATAAGGGAAAGCTCCTTTCTACTTCAGGTACCTGACTTGCTGGAGCTGGCGTGCATAAGACCGAGCTGAGGCTTGCGATGCTGAGGAGTTTCTCTTCTGTTTTTCTTTTGCTATTTCTTTAGTACTTGTGTTCAGTTTTATTTCAGCATGTTGGATTGTTTACTACTTTCCATACACATATGTACCATGTTGCATCATTATTATTTTATACACTTCTTCCATTGTTCAGTTCAGTTGTTGTATGCTGTTATTGTTTCCGCAATTGTGACTTATTGTTCTTCTGCTGTATACTTTAACGAATGAGGGCATAGTTTCTCCAATGATTCACCAAGGCCCACGCTGCTAATCAGCAGCCTCTGGTGTTTGGGGAAACGCGCTTGAGGTCATGTGGGGAACTGGGTACGGGGCACCAGTAGAGGGGCTTCAGATTCAAGTCATTAAAATGGGGTATCATATGGGTTATTTTCTCTTTCTTTACTTTTTTGAGACATTAGATAGGGATAGGATGGATTCAGTACTTGGTATTAATCTGTTCTTGGGAGTATCTAACCAGTGTCAAGGGAAAATCCATACTACCTCGTTAATTGTAGTTTGCTGTTTTTGAGATTTTATGGTTGATATGATTTCACCTAGAGTGATTCACATTCATTGTGTTGTTGTTTTCTTAACAATTGCGGTTATATTTCTATCACAACCCAATGAGATGAGGGTATTCCATCTCATGCATCATATAGGCACTTGTAGAAATCACATGCCATGCATTCATTCCATGCCATCTAGGGTGCATTAGAAATTGCATGATGTTGTGATAGAATTCATGTAGATTATGCATGCTTTTGTGATATATGCTTGATAGAATCTCTGCTTCCTTGTTAGAGGATTGTTTTCTTCCTAATTTTCTTAAATGAACGCCAAATTTTGATTCTTGAGGTGTTATGGGCCCTCTCGAATTGGAAATTGGTGGATCATAATCTTGGTTTCTCTTGTCTATGATTGTAGGAGATGCCAAGCTTTGATTCATGGGGTGTATGGGCCCTCATGGATCGTAATTTGGCACCTCTTTGCCTTGTATTCAGTGTTTCTAGGCTTTTGTGCAGTTTCTAAGCTACTGCCTAGAAAAACCCAGAATACACGGTGTGTTCTTTTTTGATACACGCCGTGTAGATTTCAGGCCATGTCAATGACTGTGTGAGCAAAAACACGGTGTCGTGAGAATACCTTCATGAACACGCCATGTACGATTGACACATGCCATGTAGTTCGGAGCCGTGTACTCGGTCGTGTCACTAGAAACACGGGTTGGGGGAGCTCGAGTAGAACATGTCGTGTTGTAAAGGAACATGCCATGTAGTCCCGTCTATGTACCCGGCCATGTCACGAACAACAAGGGTTAGCATTACCTTCTCTTCGACATGCCGTGTTGTCTTTGGAACACGCCGTGTAGTCTTGATCAGGTACCCAGCCGTGTCACGAACAACACGGGATAATGTCACCTTCACCTATACACACCGTGTTTGTTTAAAACATGCTGTGTAGGGTTCAGTCGCCTAGACGGCCATGTGTTTAAAAACACGGGCCACTGAAGCCTTGTCTAGTACATACCATGTGTGTTCAGAAGAAGCCGTGTAGTCTCGGGTGAAGTCAGACAGTGTGGGTTAGTCATGTAATGAGACTCGAGAAGGGGAATAGTTTTTAAGTACACAGTACGTGTTGGTTCAACACGCCGTATAGTGTGAGGTGTTACACGACGTGTAGGGCAGGGGAACACGTCCATGTTATTGGATTAAGAAGACATGCCGTGTAGTCGTGTTTTGTAAACTTGTGTGTTTTCCTTCCCCTATTCCCATTTTGTACTCTTCGGTTTCTTGTCCTTGTTCTCTAATCTAAAGTGTGCTTTTGATCATTCAGAGCTATGCCTCTGAGACATCCTTTTGTTGTAAGTCTATCGTCAGGTAGTGATCAGAGGCTAGATAAGGCTGATTAGAGACTTCTTGCCGATCTTCCACTCGAGCTAGCCTTGGCACCGGCTGTCATACCAGTTGCAGGTGCTGATGCGTAGTTCCCAGATGGTTTTATGAGGATGATGCATACCTTTCAGGGAGCACCGCCACCTTCCGCGACTATGGAAGACTTGATGCGGGTTTTCCAGCAGCATCATCCTCATACTTTCTCAAGAGAAGAAGGACCTCAGGCTGTAGAGTCATGGCTAGAACCCATGCTGACTATCTTAGAGCATCTGGAGACACCTCTAGAGAGGCATGTCAATCTCGCTACCTACATGCTCGGAGACTCCGCCAAGAGGTGGTGGGACATGATCTCAGAGGAGGGTCATCAGTAGGTTATGGCATGGGAGGAGTTTTAGCGCGTCTTTTATGACTACTTATACCCGGAAACCCTGGGGCCAATCGAGCCTGGGAGTTCATGAGCTTAGAGTAGGGTACTCTTTCTGTCAAGGATTATTCCTCTCGTTTCACCGAGGTGAAGCGTTTCGCACCCCTCTGATATGGGAGTGGGGTGTTCTTAGCAAAGAATTTTTTGGATAATCTCAGGCGGGAGATCCACTCAGAGGTGAATATCTTCCAGTTGACTTCCATCACTTCCATCATCAATCCAGCACTGATTGCAGAGAAAAATCTAAGAGACTCCGGATCTACGATCTAGGGTGGTTCTGCTTTCAGAGCTAGTTTTCCTCTAGATGACAGTAAGAATCACCATAGGGAGTCTACGCTCGGTGATCTGAGGAAGTGGGATGCATCGTCAGGTAGCCAGGTGGCATGCGACCAGTGTGTCCGGTCAGGGCACATGAGGCCGTAGTGCCAAAGAGACCCCATGGTGTGCCTATCTTGCAGCAAGATAGGTCTCCTTCAGCATTTCTGCCAGGTTTTCTCACCAGCAGTGGGTGGCCGGGGTTATTCCATGACTCCTCGTTTAAGAGTAGCTCCACCAGTTTCTCACAAGTCAGGGAACTAGAGTTCTTCCAGCCATTCGGGCTGTGGTGGAGGTCGAGGCCGTGGTGGTCAGCCACCAGTCCCTCAGCACCAACAGGGAGGTTCACCTCAGAGTGGTCAGCCATGGGCACAGGGCCGCGGTGCAGGGAAATCTTTCACCGTGGAGCAGACCTACCAGGAGTAGGATCCTGGCCCTTCTACAGTTCGAGGTAAAGTTTTAGTAGCCTCAGTTTTATCTTCAGCTCTTTTCGATACTGGTGCTACACATAGTTTTATCTCTGTTGCTGTTGTGTAGAGCATTGGGATCTATGTCTTTTCTTCTGCCAACTTGTTGACACTAGATACACCATTGAGTAGAAGGACATCTAGTGTGCTCAAGTGTAGATACTTCCCTCTTAAGGTTACAGAGTATTGTTTCTTATGGGATCTATATGTCCTAGAGATGATAGGCTATGATGTCATCCTCGAGATGGACTGGTTGGTTCCCTTCTAGGAAGTCGTCTACTATTATCACAATAGAGTGAGTTTTGTTTCACCAGAGGGTGAATCTTTTCATCATAGAGGTGAATGAGACGTTCATGCGAGTCGAGAAAGAACCGAGCATCATGGGCTAGGAAGAGTGATAGCCCAGACTACTAGTCTTTATCTGTATGATCAGGGGACTTCACAGTTGGACCTTCCTCCAGTGGTGGATCGTTTCAGGGACGTCTTTCCAGAATACTTTTCAGGTTTTCCACCGAAGCGTGAGGTAGACTTCTCTATCGAGCTCGTGCTAAGAGCAACACCAGTGTCCATTCATCCCTATAGAATGGCTACACCTGAGTTGTAGGAGCTCAAGAAGATGTTGGAATAATTACAGGAAAAAGGTTTTATCCAACCTAGTACTTCTCCTTAGGGTTCTCCTATCCTGTTTGCGAAGAAGGTAGATCATAACCTTCGGATTTGTGTGGATTATCATAAGCTGAACCAGTTGACGGTCAAGAACCGATATCCCATTCAGAGGATTGATGACCTCTTTAATCATCTTCGAGGATTTCGGGTGTTCTTGAAGATCGATTTGAGGTCCGGTTATCATCAGTTGCACATTAGACCATCAGACGTACCCGTGACAGCCTTCAGGAGCAGTTATGGTCTATACAAGTATACACTCATGTCATTCAGTCTAATGAATGCGCCTGCAGTTTTCATGGCACTGATGAACCGCGTGTTCCATCCTTACTTGGATTCCTTCATTGTGGTCTTCGTGGACGATACCTTGGTGTACTCTCACACTCGACATGACCATTCAACCCATCTTGAGATCATTTTGATTACACTGAGAGAGAATCAACTTTACGATAAACTCTTGAACTTCCACTTTTGTATGGATCATATTCACTTTTTGGGTTACATCATCTCAGAGGCAGGAGTATCTATTGACCCAGAGAAAGTGAGAGATGTAGTTTCTATGGAGCAGCCGAAGAACATTTTTGAGGTATAGAGTTTCTTAGGGTTAGATGGATACTATAGACGCTTCATTCAGAACTTCTCATGCCTAGAAGAACCTTTAATAGGACTAACCAAGAAGGGGGAGAAGTTATTATGGTCAGATTCTTGTGAGTCAGCCTTTCAGGAGCTGAAGGGAAGGCATACGTCAGCACCGATACTAGTCTTTCCAGAGCCAGGCAAGAGCTACACTGTCTATTGTGATACTTCAGGTATTGATCTAGGCGTTGTGCTTATGCAGGGAGATGGAGTTGTTGTGTACGGGTCTTGGAAGTAGAGGCCACATGAGAGGAACTACCCTACACACGATCTGGAGTTGGCTGCTTTTGTCCATTCCTTACGTTCTTGGAGACACTATCTGCTAGGAGAGCACATTGTAGTATTTACTGACCACAAGAGTCTCAAGTATATCTTCACTCAGCGTGATCTAAATCAGATACAACATAGGTGGGATGAGTATCGTCAATATTTTGATTTCAAGCTTGCCTATACGCTGGGAAAGGGAAACGCAGTGGCAGATGAGTTGAGCAGGATAACTCAGATTCAGGAATTTGAGGAGGCCAAAAATGAGTGGCAACTTATGGATCTATTCACTGAGATGCATTTGGAGATGCATGACAGACATGGATAGACTTTCCTATCTTCTATTGATGTTACCTCGACACTACTTGATTGGGTACGGATGAGGCAGCTATCAGACTTTGAAGTCTTAGTCCTATGGGAGACTGTGTCAGGAGTGGACCCTCTTCCTAGATAGACAGTGGACGAGGATGAGATCTGGCGTTTCCAGGGAAGCGTATGGGTGCTAGCAGACATACGTGAGTAGCTGATATGGGATTTTTATCCCTCAGTTTGGGTAGTTCATCCTAGCATCACCCAGATGTATCAGGACCTTCATCACCAGTATTAGTGGCCAGGTATGAATAAAGATGTTGCTGGTTTTTTCATGAGATGCTCTACTTGTCAGCAGGTGAAGGCAGAGCATCAGCGACTGGCAGGCCTTTTACAGAAGTTACCTATTCCGGAGTGGAAATGGAACGATGTCGCGATAGAATTCGTGACAGGGTTACCAAAGTCACCTTGGGGAAATGTTGTTGTTTGGTTTGTCATCGATAGGCTCATGAAGGTTGCTCACTTCTTACTGATCAAGGTGACCATCAATGTTGATGATCTCAGACGATTGTACATCCGAGAGATTGTACGTCTGCATAGAGTTCCACACTTCATTGTTTCATGCATGGATGGAAATTTCACTTCTCAGTTCTGGCAGGGACTTCAGAAGGCATTGGGTACCCAGGTACTTCTGAGTACGACATACCATCCCTAGACTGATGGCCATTTTGAGCACATGATCCAGGTTCTTGGGGATATTCTCGGATCTTGCATCTTAGAATTTGGTGGTTCTTGTGAGATGCAAATCCCTCTGGTGGAGTTCTCCGACAACAACAGCTTCTAGGTGACAATTCAGACGGCACCTTACGAGGCATTGTACGGTATTCCATGCTGATCACCCATATGCTGGCTGGAGGCAGGAGAGGAAGCTTTTCTGGGACCTCGTCTTGTTCAGAAGACTTCAGAGCAGATAGAGCTAATTCAGAAGAGGATAACTACAGCACAGTCTCTGTAGAAGACTTATGTTGATTAGTGGAGACAACCTCTGGAGTTCGAGGTCGGGGATCAGGTTTTCCTGCATGTCACACCGAGGTTGGGACACAAAAGGATTCAGAGATAGGGTAAGATTTCACCGTAGTATGTCGGGACATTTGTGGTTTTGGAGAGAGTTGGGTCAGTTACCTATCGATTGCAGTTACCCCAGATGTACCGGGCCATGCATGATGTCTTCCACATCTCTCAACTTCGATGTTAATTTTCAGACCCATCTCATGTCTTTCAGCCTGAGGAGGTTGAGCTCGAAGCGGATGCATTGTTTGAGGAGCATCCCATCAGGATTGTCGATCACAGTACGAAAGTTCTCTGTGGGCGGTCTGTTTCTCTTGTATGGGTGCTGTGGTAGAATGCGTGAGTACATGACGAGACCTTGGAGAGGGAGGCTGATGTGCGGTCGTAGTGGCTGGAGATATTTGGGATTTCTTCTTCTATTCCTCGGTAAGGAAATTCGGGGATGAATTTCTTTAAAGGGGGGAAGTTTGTAAGAACCCGGATCTTCGTTTCAGGTATGCCTTTCCTTATTATGGAGTTTTTAAGAAAAAATAAAGTTTCTGGAAAATTTTGATGCACACACTGTGTAGTTTCTGAGTACACGCCGTGTAATCTTCCCCGACTCGAATCCATGTGTTGGTCATGCTTGGGCCATACAAATGGTGTGTAGGGGTGATGTGGAGGCCGATTTTGGCAGAGTACAGAAATACTTAGTACGCACTGTGTACTCTAAAAGTACACGCCATGTAATTTTATTTTTTCACTAAATGCACCGGGGTCACGCCTGACAGACAGAACACACCCCTTATCCCGGTTATTTGTCCGAGGCGACCCATATGACCGGATCTTTCCCGGGACTTCGCCACTCTGTATTTTCTCTGATTTGAGCACAGTCGATTGCATTGTAAGCGCAGTGGTGAGTTCTTCCTTCTGCTTGAGCCTTGTTTTCTAATTATTATTCCTTCTCAAGTTATTTAAGGTTGAACTTATTGGGAGTTTTCTAATATCGACGATGTTCTAGGGAGAATCATTCATTGGGGTTCAAGTATATTGATCTCTTAGTAGTTTGGTAGGTGGTTTGTGCCTTTTTTAGAAATTCTTTGAGTATTATGTGCAATTGCGCCAATTACCTTGAATGGGAATTGTGCATTTTCTTGTTTTCCCTTGTGGTATTTCATGCTTTGATTGATTGCATGAGTAGATGTAATTGACTGTGAATATGGTAGTTTTTACTGTACTCTGGATGTATTCCATCCTTGTTTTTCTTGTTTGGCATTTTGCAAGTTTCCATGCCTAGTTGTAGGATAGTATAACTGTTGCTTTGTTATGCTATTGAGCCCTAGATGATAACCAAGTAGTTCTTGAGGTTTACTTGGATGATACACATGCACTAAGAATGTTAGTTTCACACAGGACTGTGAGAACCTAGTGTAGTAGACAACATTGAGAATAGATGTAAGGGTTTCTCCAGAGTGTCTTTTAATACGATGCGAGACCATAGGATAAATTTACGATGAGTGCTTCCTCCGAGAGTATGTAGTTCCTCGATGCGGGCTATAGGGGGGATGAGACGTTTAGTGCTTCCCCAGAGAGCCTTTAGCACGATACAAGACAATAGGGGGAATTGACAGTGACTGCTTCCTCAGAGAGGATATTCTTAGCTGAACTAGAGGGGTGAGACTGTGTGTGCCTCCTAGAGGGTTTCTTGTACTTGTGGGTTGAACCATAGGGGTTAGGCTGTGAGAGATTCCTAGAGGGTTGCATGTTTTTTTATTACTGGCTCTTTACTTGTGTACTTTATATGCTGGAACTATGGATTGTAGTTGTTGTGTATTTTCCTGTTTACTGTTCCTGTACTTTATTTGCCATGTATTCAATGACTGTTAGGCATAGATCTTTGGGTGGTTGCCTACTGGGACATTGTCTCACACCCTGTTTGGGACATGCTTTGGGCCCAAGCAGATTATGTTGTTCCAGGGATAGTTAAGGGAAAGCGCCCTTCGACTTCTAGTACCTGACTTGCTGGAGTTGGAGAGCATGAGACCGACCCAAGGCTTGTGATGCTGAAGAGTTGCTCTTGTGTTTTTCTTTTCCTATTGCTTTAGTACATGGGATCAGTTTTATTTCATCACATTGTCTTGTTTACTGATTTCCATAGACAAATGTACCATGTTGCATTATTATTATTTTATACACTGCTTCCGCTATTCAGTTCAGTTATTGTATGCTGTAATTGTTTCTGCTATTGTGGCTTGTTGTTCTTCCACTGTATACTTTACCGAATGAGGGAATAGTGTCCCCCAAATTCACCAAGGCCCTCGCTGCTAGTCGTCAGCCTTTGGCGTTTGGGGAAACACGCTTGAGGTCATGTGGAGAATCGGGTATGGGGCACAAGTGGAGGGGCTCTGGATTCGGGTCGTTACATGTATGATGACCTGGAACCATCGAACATGAAAATCATGTTCCTTGAAAAAAGTGACCATAATCCATTAGGTATAATAAAATTCAACATATAATTTAGAGACCACATTTTATACACCATGTTTATGGTTTTCTGAATGGATATAACATTCAATGAGTTTCTAGGTAGGCTTTGGCATCAATTGTACATGGTCGTTTCCTAATCCTACCAACAATACATGAAATAATATATCAATTAAAAATTGGGATTTCTCCATCAAAATTGATCACATTAAATTATCTCTGAATCCTAATACATTTAAACATAGTATTATAATGGGGGTGAAAAATAATGATAAATAGAAAAATAAATATGGTATGAGTACCAGAATGGACTAGAAGTCGCTAATGTTATCTCCAAGAATGCTATGAAAGAGAGTTTTTATTCTCTATCCATCATATTGATATAAAGAATATAAATTTTTGGAATCAAATAAATCTATCAACTAAGTTTAAACACCCATTAAATGAATACTTATCTTAAAATGGTTAATAATATATGGATTTTGTGTTTCCTTAATTTTATAACAGTAATATGTCATTCAATGCGACACATGCATATAGAAATTAGTATTGTGTGTTCCTATCATAGGTTGGGTATGATTAATATTCAATAAATATTACCATGGAACGTTAATTTCATCAATGATTATTATGGAATAAATACATGAGAGTTTGGAACATCATCGATTATCCATATAGTCTCTATAGATCCTAAGGATTCATAAAAAATCCTTGATAATCATTTCCCTCATAAATATTTTTGTATCCTAATATAATTATATACTGTTATAGTGTTCAATAAATTCCCCACAACTATTGTTCATGGAAATGAATGATTTGGTCGTTCCTTTTTTGTCATTATATAAGGATTATTAGTTAAAGTTGATCAATTTTGACAAGTTAAATATGGAACTAAATATTTCCCTTTATACATGACAATTATTAGGTTTACTCCCCTAGATGAATACTTTTACTTGTCAACATAAAAAAATAAAAATTGGGATGTGTTTTCTTAGAACTATATATAAATTAATAGTTTCAATTCCATTAGTATTCATTCATAGTTCAGACTTTTAATCATACCTCTATGATTAAAAATATGATATGATAATAATGTATCCATCCTGGAGTACATTATTTTAGTTTATGTGAACAAACTAATCATGGATCTGGTTATCCAGATAATATAGCACCAAAAGTATTTGGAAAATATTTACTCCATGAAGTCCAATAATGGAAAAATTAATATCTCAATAATCTTCTAGGATCTCAAACATTTGTGTCTAAACGATGACATTTAGATCTCGGTAATGTAATTTTTGGTCCATCTTATATCACATTACAAATTCCACTTCTTCATGAATGGTGAATCAAGATAAAATTATTTCTAAATGTTCTTTAGGGATAATGATTTCATTTCATTTCGAGTAAGAAAAGGTGTGTTTTTGTATTGGGTTGTTCCTTAAAGTTTAAAAATGTGTTCGATATATATTAATAATAAATATAAAAAATTTTATTCCCCTTTAAGGAAAATTTTTTGTTTTATATTGATGATTTGTTAGTCAAATACTACTAGAAGTATGATTGCTTCACCAAATGAGATGTAATTATTTTTATGTTGTGATAACATAGACAAGAAATCATATTTTCGAAGTGAATTTTTATATTTTATGTTAATAAATTATATAAATTTGTGAAATATAACATGTGTGTTAATTTTGATCTCAAAAAGACAAGAGTCGTCATATATATTCCCCCACCTGGTTCCATTGAACATTTGATAGGACTTCATAGATTCCTATTATACTTTTATTTATTATTGTTGAACATCCATAAAAATTATATTTATTAATTTCATGAAAAATAATGTGATCTAAGGGTGGGAATAGGATACATAGATTGTTTTTAAAAAAATCAAGAAATACCACTCACACTCCCACTCTTGATTTTATCAGTGGATGGAAAACCAATCATCCTATATGAGAAAACATTAATGGTGGTCCTTTATAACCATCATCTCATAGAAAAATATGATTAGTTGAATAAATTTATATTACCTCTATTAAATGATGATATAGGCTAAGAAAAAATACACTCTAATTTATAGAAAGAAATTTGATTTGTTCTTTATAGATAAAGAGTTGCATCATTATTTCTAATTTCAAGAGTTTTACTTTATGTTATATAATTATATACTTAAGAACACCATTAATTTCTACAAATTGACTAGGATGATGGATAGGTGGGTTTCCATATTTTTGTATTTCATCTTTATGCTTATAAATAATAAGTTCATCAATAGATTTATTATCTCAATGTTCTTGAAATCCCACCAAACTCTCAAGTAATTAACCTTTAAAATGGCTATTCTTAATGAAGATGTGTTATCTACCAGTAAATATTTTCATATATGGGTAATTCTCTTTAAAATTACATCTCGAATTCCAAAAAGTAAAATGTTTTAGGACCCTAAATTCAAGTGTGTTTTGTTGAGAGTAATTTTAATCTCCCCTACAAAGGCTCTCTTCTAATATTCATTCCTCCTTATGAAGATTTGTTCTAATAATGAGGTAGAGAATCATGCTCTCAAAATTGTTTTAAAATTTCAAGGAAAATTTTAATCACCCAATTTTATGTCAAAGAAAAGTGATAGTTAGTAATAAAACAAATTAGTTAGGTTTTCACTATAATAAATAATTATTTGATTCTCGTGATCAGACTAATATATAATTTAATCTCACTTTTCTAAAAAAAATTAATTAGCTTATTCATCCTATGGAAATAAAATTCCAATGAACATTAACTATATAATTTTATTGTTTATCACACTAACATAAATAAAGATTATAAAAATAATTACATTTCACATCATAGAGTGGTATTTCATTTAACTAATATGGAGACATTAAAAGTGGATGATATTGAAACCATCATTCCATATACAGAGGCCTTATATTTATATATTAACTACGAAATTAAAGGGATTTAATTTTTCATGGAATTCATTTATATCCGAGTCTTTCCACTAGAATAGGAAAAAAGATACCAAATATCATTCAAATGAAAAACATTATCCCCTATGACAACCTAAATTCCAAAAAAAATATATTCAATTAAATTTTCTATGGGGTCCTCCTTTGGTGAATTTAAGGAGGTTTTATCCTCATTGTTATAAAATAGGTCCCCATAAGTCCTTATAAAACCATAAAAAGGAATGATTTTCTCTAATAATATCTGGATAAATGGGTAATTTTGGCCTTCTATGATATATGACCACATGGAGTTTGTAACAAAATTTAACACATGCCAAATGTTCACTAAATTCATCAATCATACATGGGAGTTAAATAGGGATAATTAATTATATTTATATATTTTAATTGAAGAACATATATATAAAAACAGTATCAAATCAAATTATTCATCCAATTAACATGAATAAATCAATTAATATTTAGATCCTTTCAGTAATAAATTTTTAAATATCAATCAAAATAGTAGATAAATATAAGAATACATTATATAGAAATCTCTTCAATATGTTGAAGACCTATCATATGATTATGCACACCATTACTAAGATAAACCCAAATTCCCTAGTGTAGGGTAAAAAGGTGATACTGTTTATCAATTCATAGCTCACAACTATTTGTATGGCTAACATAAAACCACATAATTGAAGATAAAAATTGATATGTATTATCAGATAAATTTTAGTTCCTCAATGAAATGATATATGGGCCTTGAATAAAATTAAGATTCACTAAAATCAGGTGACCAATGAATTCACCAAGAAATTATTCTTCTCATCATTTGTTTATTTGATATTTGGTGTTGGATTTGAAGAAATTTATGATACAAAATTAATATGATAAAAAATTAAAATCTAAATGGAAATGTTGTTATATCATACTCATGGTTTGATCTAATATATAATATTCCATGATCAGTCAAGATACATAGTGCATTATGCTTTCCACTATTTCAAGGATTCTTAAGAAATAATCTTCATTGAACTTCAAATTGAAAAATCTTAAAACATGTCTCTAAAATATATTGTATATATTCATTACCACCCAGCCATATTATTAACATTATATGGATATTATTATTTAACTCTAAACTATATATTACATTATCCTCTATACATGACCCTCAACTATATCTGGTATGGTCTTTGTCCCACATCTCTAAACTATGTGATTTAACATCCTTTGTATACACCTATAAGATACATGGTACTTGATTCTTATCATGAAACTTTCAACTATGTTTCCTATGGTCTTAGAGAAACAACCCTAAATTTTATGGTATTTGGACCTCATCTAATAACATTAGGATTTACAATCTAATTTCCTTTACATGTGACCCCAAACTATATATTATATCATTCATATCATATGAAAATTAATTTTTTGGAAAGTGTAATGTCACTATATGTTAAACGATAAGACGTATTGTCTTCAATGTATCATTATAAATTAAAAAACTCAATTT
The DNA here is from genome assembly GCA_963277665.1 of Viscum album. Lineage (NCBI taxonomy): Eukaryota > Viridiplantae > Streptophyta > Magnoliopsida > Santalales > Viscaceae > Viscum > Viscum album. Next base: position 403,088,346 of record OY728137.1, on the reverse strand, counting down.
TTCTGTCATATGAGATTGAAATATAAACATCTTTTTTCAATTCAAATATTAACATGAGTAACACCTCATCAATTCATGGATCACAAAAAATTCATTCTAAAGATAATTCATGTAAAATTTTATATGATAAAGTTACCTTACTTATACTAATGTAGTTCTGGGGATTCTTGAATACATACATCTTGATGTCACCCATGTCTATAGAGAGTCCAATCAGTTTGATGATGCAGTTTCAAAGAGGGAAATTATAGAGGCCTCCTCTAAATGGTCTTTTATTTCCCATGAATGTTTTTTCTCATTATGTCGATTTGTACATGCATGGGTTTTTTTACTCATGGATTTTTAGTCCCCCTTGTAATGCCACATTAAATTTTTTTAATAATACTTTTGTAGGAATAGGCATGCCCATCTCCTAAACCTTTTTGACTTAAAAAATCCACTAGGGTTTGGAAAAAATAAAAAAATAAAATAAAAGATACCTAAATCATGTATAGATAGATATTTAGACCCAAAAAATGTGATCCATGTGCACTAGGCCTATAGTTATTAAAAAACATAACTAACATGTACCATATTTTTCAACATTATAGAGTATTATCTGTCCCATATAATGATAAACAAAATTGAGTGGTATTTTATACATTATTAACATTTTATAATATCATGACCTATTATATATTTCTTTATTTTTGATAAAAATGATTTTCGTATTAGTAACCAACTCTTATCATTAAGGTTATGGATCATATAATAATTGAAAAAAATTCGTATTTCTTAAAACTATGTATGGATTGATTCTTATTGCCACTAGATTCATAGTGACTCATAGATCTCCAATCATAGGACTAGTCATAATTATTCTCTATTATATCCCATTTTACACTCACATTCATTCATATTTAGTACAATACATTACATCATTTCTACGGTGTTATTCATATTATGTCCCATTTCACATTTTAGGTAATTTCCCATTGAATAAATTATTTATGTCTGATTCCATGTTTTCTTAAATATCCTACCAAACACATAAGTTTTTAACTATAGAATGTTCCAAAAATCAATATTAATTTTTCTCTCCATCAGTACATATTTTTGTTGGGAATGTTGAAACTGATATAAACCTTCCATAGATATTGGTAATAAGATCAACTTATTTGGATGAACCCCCATTGGTGTGGTTAATGTGTAAGGACTCATAAGAAATTAATAACCATATAAGTAAAAATATTAATTTATAATTAAACTAATTCGTAAACCCATTAAAATTTGAATGAATTATGGTGAAATAATTGTTTTGAACCTTCCCAATGGTTAACATATGTATACCTACTTAGCGGTATAGTAATGGGACTATCATTCTAAAATTACCAGTAGTTACCCAAACCTATATTGTTAAATATTAATTATATATCAAAATAAATTAGACATACTAGAGCTATATTTTAAGTGCGTTAAGATATTAGATTCATAACCAACAAATTTTTGAAACATTATTTATTATCTCTTAAAAATATTCTTCACACAAGACACAATTCTATAAATATCATATGAAATACAATTCTTTATAAAATAGGGAATGGAATTATTATAATGGTTTTATATTAGACACTAAGAAATATTTGTCATAAGTCATAAAAATGAAATATGATAAGTGAGAATAAGATGAACAAGTGGGTATGGGGACATTAAAAATTTTCAGGAACAAAACATTACAAAATGATACATAAAAAAATAGATCATAAATCATGAATCAAAACATAATTATTTTATATAACATTAGATTCAAGTCATAGAAGTTTGGAGACAAGATTCAACATTCATGATCCATGAAAACATAACATTTGAATGATACATAACATTATGATAAATAATAACATTTCTAAAAGGGTCATATAGTGGAATTAACCAATACATTCAATTTTATCTCTTGATATATAAAACCTTAACTAATGAATTTAGGGGTTACACAATTTTTGAAAAACCTTTCAAAAAATGAAAATGGTATCTATGTGAGTCACACAAACATAAAAACATTTATAATTCTATAATTGAATAACTAACTTGTGATAATGAAATAGGTATTGTAAGAATCATCACAGGGCACAAAAATGAATAATATAGTGAAATATTGTGGAATATTCCACTAAAACATACCCTTAGTGAAACATAAGAAACAATAATTAATAGAGACTTGGATGAAAACCATTTATAGAATAAATAAAAAATCTATTTGAAAATGTTAACAAATATAATTTATATTTTTATCAGTTATATTTTTAATGGAAATAATATTAAAAAATTTGTTTTAGAAAAATAATAGTAATTTATATATAGAAAGTACTTTTATGAATTATGGAAACATGAAAAGGTTTATTTGTAAAGAAAACTGAACACTATAGTGGGATAAATTTATTATGCATATAATTTTAAAAATCAATCCTTTAAAACTATTTTTCTATAAATAAAATTCAATAAAAAATTTCTAAAATAAATAATATAATTAAGAATAAGTAAATAAATAAAATCATGTGAAAAATATAGACATATAAGAGAATGATTCGTAACCAAAACGAAAAGATAATGTAGGTTTCACTTACAAGCATCATTTTAGGTGGATTAAAATCAAATGGGGGTGAAAATGATAAGCCTAAATGTAAAACCTAGAAATAAATACAAGAGAAGAAAATATATGAAGATACATATTCAAATAACATATAATTTTCCTTACTGAGGAATTTAGAGATAGATAATCTCAATTTTATGGTGATATTGGAGGAGAACCTCTTTCCCCGGACATCAATTTGGTTAGTTTTACTCTAAAAAATTATATAATAAATTTAGGTTTTTTATTTAAATGTATATTAACATTACTTATAGTTATTTTACTTAATTATATTCAATTATAATTCCTTACGACCAACATATTATGTCTTTTCTATTGAAATTAATATTTGGGTGTTAATTGTTTTTTTCCAAATGTTTGGTTCTTCCAGTTTTGGCCCCTTACTTCATGATCCTCTTTACATGACATCCATAATTTTCACGAATATTTTTTACATTTTTTCATATTTTTATGTATTCCAATGGTATATTATGGAATTTATGGTGGATAATTGTAGGGAAAACTTAAATATATCATTTCAGTTGATTTATTGAATTTAATAAATCTATTTATTTGTGAATATACATTTAAATATTACAATTAAACAATTATTAAAATATATTAAGTTAGTATTTATTAAAATATATTATTATAAATTAAATTTTCTTAGTCCTTAATGATGTAAAATTTATAACATCTTCCATGTAAGTTGTAAAAATGACCAAAAAAAGAAGACATTATAATGGTTAATGAGATGGAATATTTTAATTCATACTGGTAATATGACTTTTCAAAACGTGTTAATGATTTCAAAATCATGTTATTATATTAGTTAATTATATTAATAAAGAGATACTCTATGAATATAGTGAAAAATGATTAAGGAGAGGACAACACTTACATTAAATAATTTAATTTTCCCAGAGAATTTACTTAGGAAATGAGGTACTTAGGACTCTTTGTGAATAGAGTATTCAAAATATTCTAGAGGCTTATAGGGAGATAATTTGTGTATAGATTCTGGATACACTAACTAAAATATTTATATTTAATAGTGGAGTGGAGGGGTCCTTTTTTAGGTTATCCTGAATGAAAATTTCACAAATTCACATTCCTTATGGTTTAATGATAATTTTTACATAGAATGTGGACAAAATATGAAAAATTAATGAAAATGGGATGTCACAAATTCTTTCCTATACACATTTTGATATAATATTTAAATTATTTAGACTTTAGTTTAATCCTTTTTTCCAGGTTTTAAATTTTTAGTGGCAACTTAATTTTTTACTCGATGAATTATTTTTTTATTTCTACAATTAAAACTGATATTCTTACCTAATTTAGAAACACTGATTAAATTTTTTGACTAAATTAATTCAAATTCCATTTTTCACATTGAGGAATTTTTATTTAAAATGGAAAAAATATACAGGGAAAATATTTTTATAGAAAAATATATTTTTAAAAAAATTAATTGTTCATAATCTTATACCATATCAATTATTAATTAAATGAGTGTTAATATATTTTTTATACATTATAACATTAAAATTTTTTTATAATAATCCTTCAAAAGTGATCAGTATATTTCAAAAAAATATAATTACACAAAACATTGAAAAATAAATATGGGGGCTTTTTTACCATTATATCATATCAAGTTAAAATGAATTATTTATCTTTTAACCATTAAATTTTATCAATATATTGGAATTAAAATATTTTAATGGTCTATTTATTTAGATAGTCATAATAATAATAATATTTGACAAGCATAAATATATATATTTTAAAACCATTTAAATTAATTTCTATCTTTTTATTCCTTCATAGATTATTTATTATATGTGAATTATTATTAATTTATTACTAGAAATTACACAATGTCTCTATAAGAAAAATTTTAACTAATAAAAATATATACAATGAACATATGTATAATGGCTATTTTCCAATGGTCAAATTTAGAACAATCATATAATATTCTTATATATAACATTAAATACCTCTCTAAAATCATTTTTCATTTCTCTAATTTCATATTCATGAGTTTTATAATAACTCTAAATAGTTTTATTATTTATATAGTTATCATTGGTGTTATTGAAACAACCTAACCCACCAGGGCCCTAACCGAACTAGATGTAAATCGTGTGTTACACCTTTTTCTCACCTCCTGTGGTTAAGGGGTTAGAGACTAACATTGAGTAGTTATATCAAAAAATATATGAATCCTTAACCAATATAAAACTAAAATAGACACATTTATCCATTGAATAAAGTAACTACACACCCAATTAGTAAATATAAAAACAATTAAACTATATATAACTCAATAATGAGACATAAAATATAGGTAGAGTTCAATATATCACCATTCCAATGGATCTGTACATGCGAAAAGTCTCTAAATATTACCGAAATAAGACACTAGAAATCACCTCCTTATTTGGAGTCACCATATATTGGTCACAATCCACAATAATCCCCCCAACAATACAAGACACTATATTCCAACATGTGTCACCAATCATCACCAAATATAAAATACAATTAAGAAATTACATCTATTCACCTACCTATATTATCCGAAATCCTTCTACAATCTCTATGGATATAACATGTGCACGAAAAAGGATCATAAAGGAGTGAGTATAAACACAATCAGTAGGATGTCCCAAAACAACAAACATAATGGAATTAAACAAGTGAGAACCAACTATATATAAATTTTTAATCATTAATAAATATAATGAAGGATCTATATTAAAAATAAAATAGTAATTCATAGATATATAAGGACGTCTAAGTCATCTAATCTCAAATCCTCAAAGGTAGAATCTCCTGAGTAACTAGGGATGCTTGAGGTAATAAAAAAAGCACATAGTATGAAGTTGATAGACCAGATATATATATCACATAAAAAAGGAAGCCAAGGGGTTCCCGGTGAGTCATATTATCAAAAGTGTTTGATCTTCTCCACCTCTCCTACTTTCACATCTCTAATGGAATCCATTAAATAGGTTATGTTGTAACTCCCCATTTATTTAAATAAGTTATTTTACTTTATAAAATATAATGTTCAATTTATTACAATACTTGAAACACCAAACTAAAATGAATGAAAACACATTATAATAAAGCTATATTAAATATAAATATTATAATCAATTGTGGTAATTTAATTTAATTTATTATAGGTAAAATTTGAGGATAAGAAAATATAAAATTAATATGATACTATTAAAATTATTCAATGTTTTAAAATGGTACTTTTCAAGAATTATTTTTCAAGTGTTGTTTATTTTAAAAAAATGATCCGTATTAAAAGTCAAAAGTATATTGAAAAATAAATTAACAATAAATTAATATACAATATATATGATATAATATTGAGAACACTTGATGTTTAAAAATATCATTTTTTTATATATGTATGTTTATATTAAATATTTTCATTTAAAAGTTAAATTTTTAGATTTTTTTAACAATATTAAATGAACATCATTTTTTAATTCGTAATATCAAAATTTACTTTTGGTGATTTTTTTATCTTTTAGAAATAATTATTTTTTCAGGAATAGAGAAAAATAATGATTTTACAAATATTATCACATTTAGGATATTATGATGAAATGAAAATTATTTTAAGGTTTATGAAATATTTTATAGAGAACAAATATATATTTAAGAAGTAATATTATTCATATGAAAATATAATGTTGACCTTATGAATATATATTTAAAACATTAAAAACAATATAATCAAGTTATTCAAATAAAATCTGTTTTTGGTTCTTGTCTTTTAATCAAGTATTAAAAAGGATACCTTTAGTTTTGGATTTGTTTAAAATTCAAATAAGTATATTTTTATTTTATATAATCCAATTAATTTATTTTTAATTAATATCATACATGATTTTATGGTAAAATAATTTTTATATATATAAATTTTATATTTCTAAAACTAGTTTCTTTGTTTCATTTTGTGAACTTATGTTAAACATAATTTTTATGAAATTATTTTATTGAATAATAAAAATAGGATTAAATATTTATTATGACAATATTCATATTATTACAAAATTGCCTTCTCAATATCTTTCCTAATGAATATTTACCATTGTTAGTTTTAGATACCATGGTAAAGGGGTAAAAGGTTTAATGAGGGGTTTAAACTAAGATATAAGGTCCAAAATGGAACTAAAACATTCATAAATTTGATCATGTAGTTTATTTACACCCCCTTTTTCATGTATTTGAATTTTTTTCAATTTTAATCAGATTTTTTGATTATGAAACTGCCTTTATATAATAAAATAATACAAATAGTAATGTCGTTCTCAATCACTTAATACATTATCTTGTTAATTATTTGGAATAAAATACATTATTAATTATAAAATATTATAACATTAAATAATAATAAAATCAATATATAATGGACATTAATTTTTAATTTTTGATGATATATAATTGTCAAACATTCTTACATAGTGTCGATACATCGCTTGTGGAAGCAATAAAAAAATAACTTAAATGATTATAAATAAATTAAAAGTGATAATTTTTAGATATATTATATAATTTTATGAATTTTATAGTTTTTTTAAAAGCTATGTGATGACTTAATATTTTATATATGAACTACATTGTTATCTTGATGTTTTAGAAATAAAATTATATAAATAGTCTCCAAAATAATTTTATAGATATTTAATGTTACAAATTATATTATTAATTAACTTATATATTATAAAAAATATAATAGAAGGAAATTGGAATGGGAATTGATATAGATTTTTTTCCATAGACCATTTATGAGCCACGTTTTTGTCTAAAAAATTACCTTCACTATCCTTAAAGATTTAATATTTTTAAAAATCCAATTAGTTATTTTATTATAAAATTGGACTAAATATATCATATCAAAAGACATATGTGTTTTGTTTTCTCTTATAATTTTTCCCAAATAATTTAGAATAATTTTAATTTCATATTCCAAATCACCCTTTTTTACCAAAAAAATATTTTCTATTGGCCTTAAGCTTAATCCAAATAGAAATATCAAAAGAAAAGGTAACTATGTTTATCGAATTATCTGAAACTAATTTCTTATTTAAATTCCAAAAACATATATTCCAAATTTCCTAAAGATCATTAAATTAATATAATTAGAAAGCCTAAATCTTATTATCAGTATTTAAAAACCATCATCTACCTCATTTCCATCCTATGGAAAATTGAAATGTTGTTTGTATATACTTTAAGACTCCCACTCCTTGAAGTCACATATTGATTTTTCACCATGGTCTACATTGGTTTCTCATATAAAAATAATTAATCAATATATTTGATTTTTATTTAGTAGTTTTTATTCTATAATAAAAAATATTATATACATTCTTACCATCTCATCTGTTGAAAAATAGAAACTATAACCATGCATACGTGCATGTTATCATCTCCACGAACAACACATATCATTATTAATTTCCATATCACATGGATGTTCATACAGATGTATTTAATGAATAAATATTATTTTTTAATATGATAATTACTATTTAAAACAACAATACTAACTACATTATTTAATTTCCTTTCATTGAAAAAATAAAACATTACTCGTGCGTAGGTGTGTACTACCATCTCGATGAAGTGATGTATCTTGTTTTTTATCATCTACATACATGGATAGATATAATGGAGTATTGAATATAAAAACATTATAATTATAATATTTTTAGTAATATATATATTTTTAAACCTTTATCAATTTGAAATTTTTGAAACCATCAAACTAAAATATTCTTAGTAAATATAATATCTAACACCAAAATATCGACTTCAATGAAGAATTGTTTATAAAATGGTAATTATAAATTATAAGGTAATTATATATAGTATGATATGTATTAATGTGGTTCATTAATAGATTTATAATAGATATTAATTTATTATATAAGATGTTAGACTGTATATAAAAACATTTTGGACTTGAGGTAAGTGTTTCATCTCAAATACACTTCATTGACACATGTTTTGTATCATGCACATATTTTTAGTTATATAGGGAATATTATTTGATTTTTATGTATTAAATCATGATTACAAATTTATTAATGTAATAAAATGTTTCAATTCATGTTTTCTCTTTCAAAAAGTGTTTTGAATCAAATGTTAAAAAAGGTTCAGGGTTTCTCATCTCACTTTTATTTTTTTTGGGACATGTTATATATTCACCACTTGTTTTATATTTTCTGGTGTATATAATTTTATTTGGATGTAATTATCATAATTTGTAAAACTAAAATGTAATTAAAAATCCATCACAAGTATTATCCTTCAGGGTATTTCTATTTAACAGATACTAATGTTGTAAGGGCTCCCCATATCAATTTTGCTTCATTGAGGAAAGTTTTGTTTTCACCATTTGCACAATTTTCTGTGGTGTATATACTTCCAATGAATGCGTTTTATGAAAATTTTCATGATAGTTGAATAAATTTACTATTAAATCTAACTTTCACTCCTTCAAGAGGTTTTAACGAAAAGGATCTTAATGTTTTAATAGTTTTGTTATAATATCACTTTTTATTGATATTGTTTGTATTTAAATTTCAATTAATTGAAAATTGTATTATATTTATCTATTAAAAGCAATTAATTCTATTTTAATAAAGTTATTTATAGGGTTTTTTTATTATTATTTACACATTTTTTATCTTTGCTACTAAAAAATTATAAAATAATATTTGTAAGAAAAGTCACATTTATTTATACTTTTTGGGTAGAAATATTTCTCTTCTATATCAACATTATTAAAATTTATTTATATAAGTTATTATATATTTTTAAATTATTCATAAATTTATTTTTATATTACCATATAATTCATTTAAAACTTTATAAAATGGCTCTTTAAAATATTTTTATGACTTACTTTTTCAGTTTTTTAACGATTAAAAAAAAGTTTTTTTTATCATTTTCTGCTCAGAAAATTTTTCCTATCATCAATAGAATTATTCATTATCATAATTATATTATATTTTATATTGTTTTTCAAAGAAAAACATCTTCCCATTTCTTAGGTATTTATAGTTTTTAAAATATATGACAGGAAAAATATGTTTTCTTTTAATTTTCTAATCATATTTCTAATGATTTTATAAAAGTATTTTTAATCCATGTCAACATACTATATGGATTTAGACATTTCACTATTGATGTGATATTATGATTCCATACACTTCCTTTCTCAATAGATATTATAATGGAGGTGTTTTAATAATGTTTCGTTCAACCCATTTCTTTATCATGGGTTTATTAAACTGTGAAGAAATGCTGAATGCTATTACATTCTTATGTAATATATATATATATATGAATGTTTTTTTATTATTATCTAATGAGTGGGACTTTTATACCCCTATGATGCATTTTGAAAAGTTTTACTTCTCATGAGCTTAAAGGTTACCTGGGTGATTATCCCATGCCCAGATGGTGCCTAGGAGGTTTTCCTAAGACAATGAGGGTGTATAAGAGGGTTTCGTAGGACTAAAAAGGTATAAAAGTGGTTTTCCCAAGCCTATTATCGTACATGGGTGATTATACCCTACCTACAAGGGTATATGGGTGGTTTTACCAGGATTATGAATGTAAAAAGATGGTTATCACAAGCCTAATATGTGATGAATTCCATGGTGATATAAGCATTTATATAATATTTCTATGCATATGTATGTGAAATATTATTATTTTCAAAACTATTTTTTATGAGTATGATATACCCTTATGGGTATTGATTGATTATTGATGATTTCACACCCTTATGACTCATGAATTTATTAAGAAAATGATGTATTCCATGAATTGGGTTTTATTGTTTATTAATTTTTGGCTATGATTACATAAGTTGTGATCCTGTTATTATACCATTAATAATATAACATGCTTAATTATGATCATATATTGATATCTCATATGTTTACCCTTACGGATCATCTAATCTCACCATTTATTTTGTTTTATTTTTCTCTTGGATATGAATAATGTTTTTATATAGGATACTTCTAAGAAGAGTAAAAAGTGAGAACATCATTGTTGATGAGGTTTAAGACTTATTTTCGAAAAATAAAATTTGGCTATAATGGGTAAAATGTTCACTAGATTATGAAATATGGTTTTGGTGAAGTAATGGTTTTTCGTAAATATATATAACTATAAACCAAAAATGCATCAGTTATGCATGTTACATAATATTGGTTATGGGTATTATTATTATTGATGGTTATTTTTGGGTTTCTTCTTTGGGAATGTAAACCATCATATAAATAGTGTTTTTATCCCAACATTTAGGTGTATGTATTGGGGAATATTATTTGTTTTCAAAGAAATGGTTTGAATGGCATTATAAGTATATATTTTATCAGATGATATTTTAAGATACTTTGATAACATCATGGGTTCATAAGTTTTAGTTAAATCCTATAATTAAATTCATATATACATTTTGGAAGTTTTAATGTGATGTTATTTTAAGGCGATTAATGTTGTTATTATATTTTTTTAACAGATGGATGAGATATATACAATCCTTAAGTTTTACGTTTCATTTAGTGTAATGGTAAGTTGGAGAAATTTTTTATTAGGGGCATCTGTTTAATGGTGTAAAAACATTAGGACATGTAACTTCTTTGATGTTTAGATAACTCTGGTTAATTTTCTAATGATCATGTGCCCAAGTGGTATGGGATCCTTCTTGGCTTCCAAAAAACCCAAGATCAAATCCAGGTAGGGATGAATTTTCAGGACACAATAGAAGCACTATAGTAGGTACTGTAGTAGTACTAGAGTAGTGGTGGAACTGTATCAGCGACGACACTGTAGCGGTGGAGGCCCTACAATTGGTATTTTAAAGGAGGCGGTACTATAGTAGGCACTGTAGATGTGTAGGTACTATAGTAGTACTATTCACCAAGGTGTCCATTGGGCACAAAATTGGCTTTCTAGCATTGTATTCAGGCCACATGGCCTTGGGCCTTTGGGCTTGGTAATGGGTCTCCCTCCACTCTATAATAAAGAGGGATTTTCTTTAAATAATAAAATGATGCTTGGGCCCCAACTTTTTAATATATAAATAAATTAATATATATATATAATAATTATGATTAATTGGTATAATAGATAATAATATTTTCATAATAATAATAGGATTATGGTGAATAGAATAATTTTTTTCTATTATGGGGTTTCAAATGGTTTATATTATTTGAGGAATAATTATTTAGTTAAATTTTGGAAGTAAATTTGATTTTTTTGTAGAAATTCAGGTTATTTATAGAAAATTATAGTATATTTTACGTAACTTATGATTAGGTAATATACTTTTTTTTCTTGTTTCTTTAAAAGTGATAATTTTTTTAAGAATAAATGTTAAATTTATTTAGGAAGAAAATATAATCCAATCTATTTTATTTTAGGTTTTTGAATTTGTGATGGAATACTTTGATGTATTTTAAGGTGAATTATTTATATAATGATATATGTTTAACTTTGGGAGTTATTGTTGAGGATTTGAAAAATAATGTATTACTTCTTCACATGAAATATTATTCGTATTTCATTGGATTTTACCTTCACTTATGCTAACTAATTTTCTTTATAGTAAAAGTAAAGAATGAGAGGAATAACTTATCATACCTTTTTTGGATGTTATGATCCATTAGAAGTTAATTTTAGTGCATCGTACATGAAAAATTCATCAAGATTATTTAACATTTAGAATGTGAGATGATGAAAAGATGGTAAATTTATCAAACCATAAAATAGATGAAATTGTTCATATAAATGGAATGAAATAATGTGAGTATATTTTATCAGATTTTCTATCATGATGGTAAAATTATTATACATATTAAGAAAGAGTAATATAAATCTAATAAGTCTTTTAGGGAAAATATTGATCAATTGTCCATTTTTTTTGCAATCACATCCAAAAGTACGAGTCCTATAGTGATACATACTTGGTTTTATAAATATTTAATTAATAAATATTACGTTTCCTAGTAGGGAAATATTAATTAATAATCATGATAAATTTTACACTAGATTTTATTTCTATTTTATGAAATATTATTTTCAGAAATAACAAATTAAATGTGTGAGAACATAATTAATTTACTAAGAGAAGAATGCAACACCTCAAAATTTCATTATGATATTAGCCTTTAAATAATATAATTTTTGATGGATTACATTACATGAAAGAAAAAAGTAAAAAAACTCTTGACATTTTACAACAAAACATTTGTAAATATAATTATAGTAATGAACTATGATGCATAAATTGAATTATTTAGTTTTTACTAATAAAATTATGGAATTAAAAAGTGAATAATTAATATGATAATATTAAATCATTCAATGATAAAAGGCGTATTTTCAATGTAATTTTTATTTTTATAAATTAATCATTTCTAAAATTATAAAATTTATTAAATTCAAAATTAAACCAAAATTAACTAAAAATAGATATGATATAAGATTAATAACACTAGATGTTTAAACAATGTTATTTTTTATAAAGGTGGTTTTTCTTTATATTTAATAATTTCATGTAAAATATAAATTTATGGATTGTTGATATTAAATTTCATTAAATCAACTTCATATTTTAATGAATAATATCAAAATTTTCTTAGGGTTATTTTTTGGTATTTTATAGAAATAGAGGATTTTGTTGAGAATAGTAAAAAATACATATTTTACAAATACTATCACTTTTAGGAAATTATCATGATATAACAATGACTTTATTTTCTTTTGATAATATTTATATCAAACAAATATATTTAATAAGTATAATATTTTATTTAAAAATATATTTATTAAATTATAAATCTATATTTGACATTTAAAAATCTATTTAATGAATTATTCACATAAAAAATATTTTGGTTCTTTTCTTTTAATCAATTATTCAAAAGTGTAATTTTTATTTACTTAAATTCAACTTAGTCCAATTTTATTATTAATAATAAAATTAATTCCATGGGAATTCGCATTATAAATTATTTTGGTTTAAAATCATATTTATGCATAGAAATTTATTTTTCTGAACAATATTTTCAATCTATTGTGAAAAATTATATTAAAATGTATATTTACATATAGGGAAATTGAATGTTAGAAAATGTATTGTATTTTTTTAACTATAATATTCAAAGTATTTAATTACCTCCTTTCAGATTTTGTCCATTAAGAGTAATTACTATGGTATAAATGAGTCATCACATGAAATGGTTAAAAGTTTTATCATGGGAGATAAAAAATAAGATATGAAAAAATATACATATAAAACATATATAATTTTTTGGGTTTATTTATACCCTAATTTATTATATATGATAAAACTATTGCATTTGGTTTTAATTTAATTGATTATTTCATTAAATATTATAAAATTACTATAAAAAAATGTCCCGCTAGGTCACATAATTCTATTTTAGGATAATGATAAGGTTATATATATATATCATTATGGTATAAATATATTAATTTTTATGATGAATAAATTAATGATATTATGCAAATAATTATTTATTTTAAATTATAGTAATAGATTCTAAAATTCTTATGCACCATCATGACAATAGTTGTGGTTGAAATAGAAAAATCATGTAAATGTTTTAAAGTATTAAAAGTTGCATGGTTCGGATGAAATATAGTGTTACCTTAATTTTAAAGATAATAATGAAATATAAGTGATGGTTTATATTTTAATATTTTAACTCCATTGCGGTCTTGACATTTTAAAAGTTAAAATGTGTGAATTGTATTGAAAATGACTTTTAGTATAATAAATATTAAATCATATGTTATTAATTCCTTTAGTAATCATAAAAATACTATTAGAGGACCATAAGTGATATTATGGTAAAAAATTTCATCCGTGGTACATTTCTAAAAATATATTAATTTTTAAAATTACTTTAAAGGCCCATAAATACATAATATTTAACAAATGGCCATTTTTGTTTTATTTGTAAAAGGGTACTTAATATGACCTTTATATTGGAACATATTACTTCTTTTTTATAAAATATTATACCCAAGTCCATATGAAAAAGTCTATAACATTTTAGCAAGACCGTGGTGTGACTATTAACCTCTATTTCATGTTCCTTATTTCCAATCAAAATGAGGATATCAAAATAAAAGGTAATCATATTTATCATATTTTCTCACATTTAGTTATTCTTAACATACTTAAAATAAATAAAATCCATATTTAAATAATTTCATTAGTATAATTGAAATAAAAAATTTTTATTATAGTGATGTAAGTACCATTATCAAGCTTCTTTCCACTGTATAAAAAACTAAAATGCTCGACATGTGTACTTGTGAACTATGGCCTTAATGAGGTGATGTATTTTATTTTCACCAATGTATAACATGTATGGTTATATAATGGGAAGTAATTATTATATATGATATTTATGGTATTATTATTATTATATAAATTAAATATATTACATGTTGTCTTACCCTCCAATCCTTTGTAAAATAGATACATCGTTCATGTGTACGCGTGGACTATCATCTCTAGGAACAACCCATTTATCTTTTCATTACCATATAACAAGGATAGTAATTTGGATGTATTTAATGAGTAAATATTATATTTATAATTTTATTATGGTCGTATAAATTTAAACCATTATTCACCTTATTTCCCTTTTATCCATTATAAAATTAATACATTTCTCATGTGTTCATGAAAATTACTGCCTCCACGAAGTTATGTATTTCATTTTTCATCATCACCTTACATGGATGGTTATAGAAGTTTATTAAATATATATAAAAATATAATTATAACTTGATTAATATAATACTGATGATTAAATCGTGACCAAGGTGCAAGTGATGGAATTTTCAAACTAAAACATGCATAGAAAATGAGACAATTGACACCAAATTATTGAATTTAATAAATAATGTTTAATAAATGGATGATTGAAAATAATAATATAATGATATATAGTAATATAATTATGAATATGGTTATTAAATATACTTATAATATCTATTATTTTAATATATAAGAGGTTAGTGTGCATACGAAGAAAATTGAGACTAGAGGTAAGAGTTTCATCTCAAATTCTCTTCATTGAGAAATGTTTCGTACAATGAACCAATTATGTTTATAAGGATTTTATGATAAATATTTTCACTATTATATAAGTATTACTTCTATATTAAAGGTATATGTACTAATATCAAGAGTGTGAATACACTAATATTCCTTCAACAAATACTACCACAAATGAATCCAGACATTGGTGAAAAACCTAATATATCAACTCCCTAAAAACAACTGGTGCGTTCATGCGACTGAATGGCATGAACATGTATGGAAAAATAAAATACCAATTCTATAAATCTATACTTGGTAGGTCTACAGACCTAACCCACCCATTATGATATACTTACCTCAAATCCCACTTTGAAATCACTCTATCTCCTTAGATCTGACTAAAGAGGGCTTCTATTCAAGATAGGGGATACTGATTGTTTACCATATACTGGTTTTATCAATTTAAATCTACAAAAATCCTATTATTACTATCTATGTTATTAGAATATATGACCAATGAACCCCATGTATAAGTGATGTGGTGTGTGAAATGTTTATCCTATAGATCAACCAATTGCTTCTTTATCTCTAGAATATCCATTGGTTCCATCTTGTATGGTGGAATGAAAATCAGTGCAACCCTTGGTGCTAGTTCACTGGTAAATTATATCTCTCTCACTGGAGTCAGACTAAGAAATTATATAAGGAATGAGTATATAAAATGAGCCACTATAGGAGGAAAAATAGGTGATTGTAACCCCTAATCATCCAAGAAAATACTGTCAATCCATGTTGTCACTCTACCTATCCCCTGATGCTTCGGTCCAGATCACATAGCATGGATATCCCATTTTTCCTTTAAAAAATGTCTACCTCCCTTTATTTTCCCTTTAGTGATTATAATTAATGTGGGCTCGATATGGAACTATCCAACCCATCCTAATGATTACATTAAACCAAATCATGGCTTGGATGAAAAGATTCAATATGAAGAGATATCTACCTATCTAAAGGGGAAAATAATTACAATGATGAATTCTCTATAATCAAATACTTAATATGATATTGAGTTTCGTTGCACCACATACACGTTATATTTTAAGGCCTAGACTTTCTACTATTATCTCATATGTAAACTACTATGAGGATATCATGTCAAACAAAGAATACATCACAATAATATCTTACTAGAATATTACATTGAATTATATAAGGTCTTGTGATATGATCCTCTAGAATATACTTCACTATAGGTAACTTTACTGTACCACAAACTTGAGTCACAAACTAGCTTTCCTTATTAGGCTCGCTCTACTGGAACTGTGAATCTTGAGTCTGATTCCATCTTCCTTGACCAGTGCCTCGATCTGAGAGGCTGGTTTTTTCGAGCATCATACATAGATAGATACTAATGGCCCTCTTCTAGAACATTGAGTAGGTGTAAATATCCACTCACTAGGAACTAATTTAAAATTTCTATAGAATCAAAAGATGTGAACCATACTACAATATCCCATTCATTCCACTACATCCCATAAACATTGGGGTTTTGTATGTCCCAATTTCACACACTAGTGAATGATAAGAAAGATATATATCAAAGATTCCTAATTTATTTTACCCCTAAAAGTTGCCTCAAAATGATAATTTCTCATAGAATAATACATTTTGACATATCTAGGTGATAGAACACCGTAGTACACAAAATCGGTTTCCCATATATTCCTCTCAGCAATGAGGGTGTAGTTTTAATTCTCAGAAATAGACTCCAGGCAGAAAACATTAAACAACATTCAGATGGAATATATCACCCCATCCTTGAATCTCTTAGGGACCATGAGATCGTCACCCACTAGAGTCAGTGAAAACCTCTGATTATCAGTAATACTAGAAAAATATTCCCTAACAAATATGTCTCCTTACTAAAGGTTTATAAACTCATTAGCTCAAACATCCCTTAGAGTCTGTGGAAACAAATATAAAAAAAAATTCAATTAGAAGTCTGTCTAGATCATTCCATGTATCATAAAAGATGTAAGCATGACCCTCTACTCTGGAGGTGCCTCCATATTTTCAATGATAGAAACAATGGCCTCCAGCAATTTCTTAATATCATAAGATCCCCAATCCCTCAAAATGGTTGGTGTATGCGACTATTGGAACACCTGAGTCATCCTTTCTATTGTTGAGGTATTTTGAGAAACACCTTACATAGACTGTATCAATTATAAGAAACCCTTTTAAAATTGGGCTTCAGTTCCCATATGAAGAATAATAACTGATTCCATAAGGGGAAATATAGGTGTTATCCCTATTATATTAAGGATTATCACTCTAGTTTCACTATTAGCACTACCTTCGAGTAATATGAATCAAGGATGTTATAGTGGAAAGATTCTACAATACCAAACACATGCCTCAAAATATAATTTTATTGATGAAATAATAATGGATAAATAACTTGTATAGGTAAAATACTTCCTATAAAAATATCACACCGTTATTCCAACTCTAAAATTCAGGTCTATTTGATAAAAAAACCATAATATGTTATAAGAACATAATAGGCACACCCATATATCCACTAAAAAGGTTCGTTCTGGGTCTATGTATAATATATCTGAGTAGGAGTTCTGATATAAGGAAAGAGAATTATAAGGTATATAGGAGAAAACCCTTTTCTTTGCAATTGTAATCCCATTAAGTGGTAACCCTTTGATTTTATAGATTTAAATTCAAAAAAGTTTGTAATTATATATATATATATATATTACATATATTTAGGTCCCGAACTTGTTGGTCCAGAACCCACAAGATTTTATTATTGGATAATTAATGTTTTATCACCAATCTAGGGGGTAAAAACCATTTAAATTAATGTAGGTTCTTTAATGTTTCTAATTAAATTCACCCAGAAAGAAATTTTATTACACTTAAAAATATGATAATCCCAGATCTAACTATATACAATATTAAAATGAACACGAAAAATAGAAGTGTTGTGGAAAAATGAAATACATAAAAATCAAAATGTTTCCTTACGTTGCATGATATATCATTCCAAAATTTCATTAGTCTTAGGAAAAATAAGTATCATCTTAATAATATCAATAATAATACCATCAAAAGACATGTACGTCACCCAACAATGAACTCATATCAATGTTAACAGGAATAATCCAACAACAATAATAACCCAACACATGTAATTTGGGTTTCCTTAATACATGGATTATCTATACTCTCTCATAGGCTAATTACCAAATTCCACTATGTCTTAGTCTTCTATATAATACCCAAACAATAAGGAGTTATAAAAATAAATTACTCTAATACAACATTGTAACATACTACTTGGGGTTGACATAACCTGTGCCCCACTATAATGGGTGACATGTCCTGAAGAGAGCCTCCTCATATACAAGGGGTTTCCAACAAGGATTAAGTGTCTAAGATGGTACAATGGTGATAATATACCATCATATCGGACTGAAAAAATTGTTATAATAAATATATAGTCAATAGTATAAGCATAAGAATGACCAAAAACCCTGAGGAAAACTGACACTATAATAATAATTCCAGTAACCTACTATAGTTGAAGCATATATGAATAGACGGAACAATAGAAAATAATATAATATGGGATTTTGAATCCTAAATATCTAGGTAAATGTAATAATATTAGAATCCAATTGGATAATTCATATACAATGATTTCATGGCATGGTGATATACAAAAAAGAGGCGAAATAGGGGATAGTCATATACAACATTCTATAAAAAATAAAGAAAACTAGATTTCTACTCCACTAGTTTCTCATGGATATGCATGGTCCACTACTCCTACGATATGTACTATGAATAAAATGAATCAACCATCTATATAAGAGAGATTTCCCATATCCATACAAACAAAAATATAATCTACTTGCGTACTAAGGCATTCCAAAGTAGGGTGTGGGATAAAATCCTAGTTGTAAATCACAAATGATGTATAAGAATAATCCAAGAATATTACATATATTAGTAGTGTGTTGGTATACTGAATAACAAAAACACCTATCAAAAAAATAACAGGTAGATCAGGTTCATACAAGTCACCTGGATGACTCTAACTTCTTCAGAAAAGGATGGTATGAGATCCTG
Source organism: Viscum album (assembly GCA_963277665.1). NCBI lineage: Eukaryota > Viridiplantae > Streptophyta > Magnoliopsida > Santalales > Viscaceae > Viscum > Viscum album. The sequence goes on along the minus strand of OY728137.1, from coordinate 403,068,442 downwards.
ATCCTAAACCATACAAATATATAGTAATAATTTATATAATGTGTAGTCATATATTTTATACACCTATATTCACTAACTACATGAGGGATTATGTTATAATATACATGGATACTTGGTACGGGAATGACATGGGGTGTAACTCAAGTGTCCATAAGCAACATAACGATATATATGCTCAACAAAGGGAACATTCCCTGATTCATGATAATTTGAGATGTCATTCAGAACACTCATGATAGGTGGGGTGAGTATTCATTCCGAACACAGAATATAGAGGAATGTGGAATGTAATTCCCAGCACATTAATAAAATTATAATGGTTAGTGACACCATTATCAACTTCTGATGAAATAGACAGAGAAACATCATCCAAAACATACCAATTTATGATCGTTAAAAACCATTATCAATGGAATTATAATAATAATATTAACAACCATGAGAGATCACCTATAATACATTTATATTAATCAATCCTAACAAAACCAAGGGAGTCATGATTCATGAAATGTAAATATAAATATAAATTAATGCATCACTTTGTGTGTCCATTCCATACATTACATTTTCATTTAAACAGTACATTTACATAATAATATCATGGAAATTAATAATAACAAAAACAAGAACTTAGAATATAATTTAATTAAATATGAAAATACACATGATGTGGAAATTCCATCTACATGACAACCTAGACACTTCGATGTTTTTTGTTCCATTTAAACAACGATATTAATTTGGGTAGTTGAATTTGGACACCCAAAGGGGTTTAAATAAAGTGGTTAACATCCTCTAATCTCTTATCAAGGGTCTAAGAGGGTATAATAACATGATTCAATTGTTTTAAAATGGTTTAATGAAATTTAAGGAACTGTGTGGTAATGGATAGTGTGTGACCCAATAGAGGAGCCATAAAAGCAGCACAAATTTGATGGAAAACACATACACCTCATACAATAGGTCTATAGAGAACTCCTCATCCAATATCTACCTCATATTTGAAGTATGATGGAGTAGAAATGAGGAACACATTAATACCATGATAATATGGTGAATGATATTGCACCAAAATAGTTAAAGAGTTATGAATAAAAAATGAGATATGAAGATATACTATTTTAGATATTACCAATGATGATCCAACACTCGTGATGGTGTTTTATTTGGAGTCTTGATGAACATATACATCAAATCCTAGCCATGGATAAAATCGATCTATTATAAAAGATATAGGAGGAGTTCATTCCCTATTAGAGGGAGATTGAAAGAGGGAGTTGAGTAATTGTTTAATTAATGGAAAAAGGTCATTTCCCCTTTAAAATAGGGTTCATATGGTTTGGCAGCCTAGTTGTCCAATCCATGTGCCAACCGTGTCCACATCACTATCCAAGGGGGGACCCCACACAGTCTCGGTGTATGGTTCTCCCAACTGTACACAATATTTCTATGAACCACTATCCCAAACCCTTTGAAACATGCATGATCTTATTCCTAGTATCACAAAGATTCCAACAAAACATATGCCCCATCTTCCCTTCTAAAATTCCCCGCATTATTATGGATATTGTGTGGGATGGGATGCATAGTTTATTCTAACTGCATAGCCTAGTTTTTCGAAAAAATTTAGTGTTTTGAGCACTGTGGAATCCCTAGAAACCCTCATAACCTCAATGAATTCATTTTGAAACATTATAATCTACACATTAAGGAATTTAAACAAAAAATGATCTATTACTATTATAAATGTTGGTTCATTTCAGGTACCCCTCATACTAGGTTGGGAACATCATATTTTTGGACCATGCTTATTGGATCCAGCTCATCTCAAAGCAATACCTTAGTGGGAAAAGGCATCTTATCTTTGTTAGTCTTTCCAGGTCAAATAATACAAAGTTGATCCCACCACATTAGATCTATTGTATGCATGAATCATTGAAATTCACATTGAAATGGTTAATTATCGAAACTAACTTTGCTGGGAGTACTTCATATATGTCGAACTCCACCATTGGGCACTTCAAAACAAATTCGTATTGACACATGAAATGTTGAAATTTAGCATGATAATTCTTATGTATATCATCTTATCCATCATATTATAAAAGTAAGACCCATAAAAAATGTAACAATATTAAACCACATGAGGAAAATGGCCTTTCTTCATCATCTTATTCATTTATATTCATAGGAATTATCTATTTTTTCTTCAAAATTTAATAGGTTTTCACACACAACCGAAGATATATGGGACCTCAGGAAGAACACCAAATGCCTACAGCAACTTAAAATCATCACTCTCCCCAATGGGTATCCCAATAATAAAAATTGATTAAGGCAATAGTATTAACCATTCAAATGAATCAACTTTTTTTATTCTAGACCATATGATAACACAAATTAAGCTACTGTGATTTAAAACTATAACATAAATAAAATAACTTATACCCCACAACATTTATTGTGTTTCCATGTTAGGGGACTACCCATAAAATTCTTCTAGACATCTTACATTGAGAGAATCACTCTACTAGGGTTGTATATCCTCATTATTTCCATCCTAATATTTTATTACTAACACCAATGAAACCCACTATACACTTAGGGAAGTGGTTTGTATTCTCCCCACATTCTCGAAAACCCTTTAGGTTTATTTCATATGAATTTCATGTCTCTTAGGCTATCAAATTATAAATAACCATTATATGCCTACAACACACAATAGAGAACTATGGGGCCTCAAAAAATGATCAAAGTTGAAAAATTCCTCTATATTTTTGGAAAATATAATTCTCCAATGACAGATACTCATGCACCTATTTCACCAACCAAGAATATAAACATACACTAGATGCATCAATCATCATTCCACAACTAATCCAAAAAAACACATCAATTTACTTTTTTAACCTCATGAAATCCAAGTACAACTAATACATTAATCAATAACTCATGTTATGGGTGCTCACTATATAGATTATACTCTCTGGGTGAGACATTGAAATTTTCCAAATGCAAAATATGGTCCTTCTCAAACTGAAACAAAAGTGGTTTTAGACCTCACACACCATAAAAACTATATGAGTGTTAATTATTACACTAAAAAACACTTGAACAGTAGAACCTAAATGAAATATAATTGATTCTCTAGATTTAATCTAGATATATCCATGAGTCGCACTTTTAAATCATTCTTGAATTCAAACACTTTCAAGAAAAAGTGAATGACCATCCATGCATGAAATCTATTAAGATATACCTACTATATGATGTGTAACACCACAATCTTCCATGGTATGTTTTCCTTTGAATAATGCAATAGCTTTCATTGATTGCAACATCGAGATTTTAACACATCGCGGCCAATCAAACTACCCGTTATGAATAGTAATACCCAATTTTTGAAATTTAATAAATTTTATATTTCAAAATGGACATCATTTGTGGGTTTATAATATCGAAATTAGCTTAGGGTTAATTTTTGGTATTTCTCTGAAAACATTTTGTTTTTGATGAATAGTGAAAAATACTAAAAATTTTAATTAAAAACAACTTTCTTAATCAAAATAATTTATACTACTATATTATACTATTGAGTGGTTTTTAAGAATAATTCGATTATATTTTTACCATTTAATCCAATGTTGGTAATTGGATGTAATTTTACATTTAAACTGGATATAAGCAAGTGTCAATCTTTTGATAATAATTATTTCTTAAAAACACGATTTTTGTTTTGACAATAAGAATTAATTTTAAATTAATTTTTTCCACTTCTGTGTCTTGAATTTAGAAAAATGGATTTCATATTTAGAATAAGGAGGTCCAAATTGTGTAAATAGGTAAATTTTATTTTTAGACATTCTGAATAATTACTTCTGTAAATATTTAATTTACCATGGTTAAAAGGTAAATCCGGTAAATAATTGAAAAAATAATATTATAATCATATTAAATTACCCTAAAACGTGTTATAAACCTATTTTATGATATATGTCTAACTATTGGCATCCTTGGGTCAATTTTGGGACCCCACTTAGCCACTTGTAAGTTATAATGACACATTATATTAATTAAGTTATTGTAAATTCAAAAATGACATAAGAATATATATTTTAGTAAAACACTTTCTACATAGGGTTATGTCTGTTATCTCTTTGAACATAAATATTAATTAGAAATATAAAGAGATATTACACATAATGGTATTTTATATATAATTTTTAGACATTGAATAATTATATTTTTCTATGACACAATGATGATGCAGTATTTTCCTTATTAATGAAAGAATTAAATAAATGGAATTATAGATGTTAAAATAAAAATAATTTGAACGTTTTGATACCATAAACGAATTTTTTAGGTTAATTTGACCTGTTAGTATTGATATATGAATTTTTTTTGAAGTAATAATGCTGTAAAAAATATAAAATAAACAAAATAAGAAATAGTTTTAAAATTAACATAAAAGTGTTTTTAAAACAAATATTATATTATTAATTGATATTTTATTCCTAATAGTCTATGGTTCATCCAAAAGTCTTAAATAATATTTTAAATATCATTAATGAACCACTTTATGTTCTCTTGGATGTTTATAGTATGTTTATTGGCTATATAATATAAAAATACAAAGAGACATGGTAAATGTCAAACTAATTAACTAAGAGTTGAATCTAGATGATAAGGTTAATATAGTGACACAAAACTATATAAAACCTATTTTTTGTGTGGTTCTCAACCCATACCATCTTTATCCCTAAAGTAAATCATTTTGAACAAATAGATACCAAAAATGATTTTATTAGAAAATAATATTTCAATCTTTTCCAAAGGTGCCTCTCACCCCACTTATAAAAAGGCACTTTCCCTTCTCTAAAAATCACACCTTCAAAGCCATTTAGATTTTCCAACCACTTCCCAAATATACTATCAACTATCCTCCCTTAATCTTAGAGGCCTTCCTTTATTCAGAAATCCATCCTAAGGAGACCTTTTGATCAAATGAAAAGGAAGAACCCGAAGATGAGGTAAATTTTTCATAACCTCTTTCACATTCATTTCTTCTTCAACTTCTTCTTTATTTGTTGTTTCCATTGTAAAATAATAAATCCAATATCGTCTATTTACTGTGATTCTATTATAAATATGTTACAACCATATTAATTATTCTATCAATCCTTTAAATGACATGTCACCTTACGTGCGTACGTACGACTTACCGTATCCATGTCGTGGTGTAGTTTTAATTCAATACATTATTATTTGGATGGATATAATTATGATGTATAGTAGATGTAAATAATAAATATATCATGATAATTATTATGTATATATACCATTCAATTATAGTTTATTTTAATATCAAAAGAATGATATTGTCGCTCGTGTGTATGTATGGATTATCATCACTATGAACGCGATGCGATTCATTCTCCATCATATCCATTCAAGAATAATTTTTATTTGATGATTAAAAATAATATTAAAAGACTTATTATCTTTCTTAATATGAATAAGATACATTATATCCACAACATAAATTACTTACGTAACAAATCATATAAAGGAAAACGAATTAGTTAACACCCGAAACGATGTTACAACTGAAAAATCCTTAACAAAGAAATATTATAAGATCCTATATGATATAATATTAATGTATATTGTTCTTGTAAATATTAATAACAATTATTTAACCATTATAAAAGAGGCTAACCTACCCTCAACCAAGGAAAAGTACAAGGTAAGGGTTAATTTCACAATCAATTCATTATTTGAGGTTGTTTATACGTAATTATCTACTGGGATCTCTTTATCATCCACATCCATGTTTCATAAAAATTTATTTCATAACATTTTTACTATTTAATAAACAATGTGGTAGTGTAATTTATACCCTTATTTAACCTTATACGTTTTTAATGGAATCTTTCCGTTATTTTCCAAAGAAGGTACTTTATGACGTTTTCAAAAAAACTAATGTAAGAATGTTTTTTAACATATACGCTGGGTGCGACTATTTTATGCCATTATAACATTGTCGAATCTTACCTTATAATCATATAAGAATATTTTCAAAAATAAATGTTTTATTTTAAAATTACATGATTATTTAATGATTTCAAAATAGAAAGAGGAATTTCTGTAAAAAAAAATTGATTTCATCTATGTCAACATCCTTTGACAGATTTTAATCTTGTTTTATGTTAATTTATTATGATACAAAACATTCATATTGGATTGAAGGTATTGTGATATGTTTGACTGTGGATGTGTTATTTAATACCATTCATAGTTTATGGGTAAATTATTGACATTTCGTATGCTATATTTAATACCATTGTTTATGTTATGTTTAAACCTTTTCAAATGAGGAATGCATTGGAAATAGTATGTGAAGGGTGGAGCCCACTAATGCTCCTCGATACATCGGCAGGTCTCATGAGACAAACTACTGTCTTGGTACAAGGAATCAAAAAAATTGTTTTTTTAGTCTTGGAAAAGGTCGTTAACTATGTTGTTATGAAGTCTGGCATTATGCATTCCATCATTATGAAGGTGTCTATTGATATTGAATGTGATTATTCGACTAGTAGAATATCCATGTGAATAAGTAAATGGAATTATTTTATTTAAATTTTCCATATTATGCTGATGTTCAAGTTTAAACGGCTTTTGTTTTAATCTTATAGATTTCCCTAATTGTTTATGCTTATTTATGAATGTTTCAGATATATTGTTATCCTTACTGAGCATCTAAACTCACACATTTCTATGTTTAGTTTTTCCCAAGATGTGAATAAGTATTTTATGACTGACCAGCAGGGATAATCTGAGAGGATATGAGTGTTTTCTATGGAAACAATGTGGTTTTATCGCTTCATTTTATAATGTAATATAAAATGTATGAATGTATCTAGTATTTCCAAGGCTACTAAATTGAACATTATTTTAGGATATTATTTCCTTATATCATTCCAATGTTATGTAATAATGCATCGAATCTAGGTAACTGGGGTCCGAGCATTAGGGTTGCTATCAGAGGAAGGTTAGTTCAAACCTTGGAATCTATATTTAGATAAACTATAATTAGAGCACATTACCCTATGATAGAATTTGAGGATTAGTATAGAAGAACATCCTAGAATTTTTGTATTGTAGAGATTTTGTGAGTTTTCTAAACAATAAATCCCCATCTGGATACAAGAAGGTAGAGGCAGCTCTAAAACAGATGTACCAAGGGGTAAAACCTCAAAAAATCGCTTTGAGCTAGACTCGAATGGGAACTAGTGCATGAAAACAGGCATTTCTGCACTCTTGGTTACATCACACCTGGGGGATATGATTAGTATAATTCTCATTTTCTTTAAAAACCATTATGAAAGGTTTATGAGTATTTACTTCTTTAATGAAAACGTTTTTATGATTATGTTTAGTATATGTTAAGTATTTTACAAGTTTGGAATTATGTATTTAGATTCATAAACTAATCCAGTATATGCCATTATTTAGAAATGGAGCCTAGTGGAAGTAATGGAAATCATATCAACGCACGTAATCTAGGTATGGATTTTCCTCCTACTCAAGATAATTATAGAGGATCAGGTGAAGCAAGTGGTTCTGATCATCTTATCACTATACTGGGACAACTCACTCAGGTTGTGAATAATAACCTTACCCGTATGGAGCACCCTGAACCATAGTGTGGAGGATCAATGTTTGATCACTTCTTGAGGAAAAAACCACCAACATTAAATGGGAGTAAAAATCCATTAGTAGTAGAGAAATGTTTAAATTTCATAGAGAAAATATACCATTCCTTGGGGAGTAGTGAAAGGGAAAATGTTTTCATGGAAGTTTACCACCTCACTGGAGTTGTTGATCAATGGTGGTCATTGATTAAAAAAAAGGAAGTTGATGAATTATTAAATATGAAATGGAGGGAGTTGAAAGTTATTTTGTTTTAATAATACTTTCCTTGTGACCATTGAGCAGATATGGAAAGACAATTTCTAAGTCTGAGGCAAAAGGAGGATGGCACTATCCCTATGTATGAGGTTAACTATACAAGGCTAGTGAGGCATGAAACAAATTATATACATAACCCAAGTAGTAATATTGATAATTTCTTTGACGGGTAAAAACCATTTCTCTATTGAGAATTAGTCTCATAATCTTTCTCATCGTATGAAGATATTATCTCATGTGCAATCAAGACAGAAAAATAATTCTCTAGGTCTAATAGTTTTAAAGAAAACCAAGAGAAGAAGATATCTACTGAACACTATAGAAATGGTAATAGGGGGAAGAATGAATATCTATCCTATAGTAAATGTGGGAAGAAACACCCCGGTACTTGTTAGAAGGGAATAGCAGTATGCCCCAAGTGTGGTGAAAATGTCCACCAAACATGTGATTTCAAGGGGTAGAAATAGGATGTCAATATTGAATGCTACAATCTTAGATAAAGGGGGAATTGTGAAATTGAATGTTCTAAGATCCAAGGACACTTAACTGAGAAAAGTCCAAGGGATCAAGGTCATTCTTATTCTATCACTACTGCTGATGTTGAAGCTCTAAAAGATGTGGTGGAATGTAATTTAATGGTTTCATAAGGTTTAGGAATTGATTTATTTGATTCTCGATCATTTCATTATTACATATCATCCTAGTTTTCTAATAAAATCTGAAATTTCTAATTTGATTTAACATGGGAGTTGTTATTCAAAACTCTTATGGGAAGTATCATTGAAACACTATTTTGTGAATCAGTCCCCATTAGAGAATATAAAGGTTATTTATCTGCTGATTTCACCAACATACCCATGATTTAATTTGATATAATCCTCGGTATGGATTTTCATTCAGACCATGATGAAATAATTTAGTATAAGAAGAATGCGGTCACTATTTTTGATGATGCTGATAACGAAAAACTTATCTTTAGATCAGAATCATCACCACCTGATTCTTATCTAGATCCACCGGAGTAGCTCAACTAAATTCAATTATTGGAAATGATGATAATGAAATAACTATGGGTGAGGAAAATATTGTTCAAATAGCGGATGTACCTATTTTACAAGAATATGTTGATGTGTTTCCAAAAGAATTACCTGAAAATCCTCCAGAACGAGAAATTGAGTTTTCTATTGATTTAATTCCTAATTTAGGGCCCATATTGTAGACGCTCTATAAAATGTCCATTATGGAATTAGTGGAACTGAAAAAAAACTGTAGGAATTGAGTAATAAGGGATTTGTTACCCTAGTGTTTCTCCATGGGGATCCCATGTCCTTTTTGTTAAGAAGAATGATAGATCGATGAGGTTGTGCATTTACTATAGGGAGATCAATGATATAACAATAAAGAACAAGTATCCCCTACCTCGCATTGATGATTTATTTAATGAACTTCATGAAGATCAATATTTTTCAATGATTGAACTTTTATCTGGATACAATTAGTTGTGCATGAAGAAGGAAGACATTCTGAAGACATCATTTCAAACCAGGTAGGGGAATTGCGAGTTTATAGTAATGCCTTTTGGATTGTATAATTCACCCTCTGTCTTCATGGATCTAATGAATAGGGTTGTCAAGGAATACATTGATGAATTTGTAGTGGTATTTATTGATGATATCATGGTATACTTCAAAAGATATAAATATCATGAAAATCACTTTCCCACTATCCTAAGGATTCATAGAAGAAATGAATTATAAGGGATGTTTAGAAAGTGTGAGTTTTGTCTTCAAGAGATTTATTTTCATGGAAATATATTCTCTAAGGATGGAATCAATGATGATCTTTCAAATAACAAGGCAATCCATGAATGACCATCACCAATGAGTATAAGTGGGGTACAATGTTCTATTTGATTAGTATGTTATTATCGACATTTTATCCAAATTTTTTCCCGATTAGAAAACCCATTAACTAAGCTCACATGTAAAGGGGTTAAATTTGTTTGGAAAAAAGAGTGTGTAGAATGTTTTGAATAACTGAAGAAAATATTAGTAAATGTTTTATATTTACTCTACCATCGAGGAATTATGGGTTTGTCATTTATATTGATGCTTCAAAGAAAGGACTTTATTGTGTCCTTATGCAGAATGATAGAGTTATTTCCTATGAATCACGACATCTAAAAATTCATGAGCCAAAATATCCAACTAATGATCTTATGTTAGCAACTATAATGTTTACTCCTAAGATACAGAGACATTATCTCTGTGGTGGAAAATGTGTGATTTATACTGATCACAAGTGTTTAAAGTATTTTATCTCACAAAAACAACTCAACATGAGGAAAAGGTGATGGATTGAACTACTCATGGATTATGATTTCACTATACACTACCACCCGGGGGGAAAAATAAGGTGGCATATGATTTGAGTATAAAATTTCATGGAGTTTTTAACAAGATGAGAGATGAAAAGGATCCTATATACATGGATATAATAAATATGGATATGGGAATAACCATGGATGGTAACACATCAAAGCTTTTCCAAATACTTGCCAAACCATCTTTACTAGAAACGATAAAAAATTCTAAGGTTGATGATGAGAAGTGTCAAAAGAAGATTAAAGCTATGAATAATGGGATATTTAGTGACATCGTTTTTAAAGATGGAATTTTGAAATTTGGGAAGATACTTTGTGTTCCTGATATACCTGATTTAAAAAAGTGAATTTTTGGATGATGCTCATAGCTCCAATTTCTCTATACACCCTGGGAGCACAAAACTGTATAGAGACACGAAGAGACATTTTATAGTGGGAAAAAATGATGAGGGAGATTACTGATTTTGTGTCAAGATGTATGGTTTTTCAAAAAGTGAATGCTCGAAGGCAATAGCCTGGATGAGTCATGCAACCTCTTCCCATACTAGAGTGGAAATGAGATGATATTACAATGGGATTTGTAATGGGATGACCAAGAACTCCTAAAAGGAATGATTCAATATGGGTCATTATTGATCATCTTACTAAATAATCACATTTTCATGCTATTAGAGAAGATTTACCACTTGAACGTTTAGAAATGCTATATATTAATGATGTTGTAATACTTCATGGAGTACCTCTATCGATTGTTTCTGATCGTTATCCTCGTTTACCATCATGATTTTGGAAAAGTATTTAGAAACCTTTGGATAATGAACATCATTTGGACACTGGCTACCACCCTCAAACTGATATAAAATTAGAATAAACTATTCAAATTTTAGAAGGCATGTTACTATATTTATAAGAAGACTTTCAAGGCATGTGGGATCAATATTTACCTATAGTAGAATTTTTCTATAACAATAGATTCCATTCAAGTATTCATATGGCACTATAAAAAGCTCTATACGGAAAGAGATGTCGTACACCAACTTGTTGGGATGATGTTGGTGAAAAAAAACTTATAGGCTCAGAAATTGTTAAAGGAAATGATGGAAAGGTTAAGGTAATCCAAACCCACATAAAGGCAGCTCAAAGTAGGTAGAATAGTTATGCTAATAACCGAAGGAAGGATTTAGAATTTTTGGTAGGAGATCATGTTTTCTTGAAGGTATCACCATGGAAGGGAATTATATGATTCAGTAAGAAAGTTAAATTGAGTCCTAGGAACATTACACCTTTCAAAATTCTAGAAATAATTGTGATTATAACTTACCATTAGGAAATGCCCCCAAGTCTCTCCAAAGTTCATGATATGTTCCACGTATAACTGTTGAGAAAATACATGCCTGGCCCAACACATGTACTTACCTATGATGAATTATAACTATAAACCAATCTGTCTTATTGAGAAGAGCCTATTAGGGTTCATGATATAAGAGAACAAGTGTTGAGAAACTAGACGACTCGTCTGGTAACAGTTATATGGGGAAACCATAAGATGGAAGATGCAATGTGGGATCCTGAGGATCTTATGATGAAGAACCAACCAAATCTTTTTATGTAGTATTATTCTAGAAATTTAGAGGATGAATTTACTTGAAGTAGGTGAGAATGCAACACCTCAAGCTTCAACGGTATGTATCCCTTTGAATAATTCTATAGCTTGTGTTGTACGCAACATCGATATTCTAACACATCGCGACTAATCAAACTATCTCTTATGAATAGTAATACCCGCTTTTTGAAATTTTATCGATTTTATCATTCAAAATTGACTTCATTTTTCGGTTTTTAATATTGAAATTAGCTTAGGGTGGATTATTGGTATTTTTCTGAAAACATTAAATTTAAGATGAATGGTAAAAATTCTAAATTTTAATTAGAAACAACTTTTAAATAAAAATAATTTATAGTGATAATTTATACTATTGAGTGGTTTTTGAGTATAATTAGATTATATTTTTACCATTTAATCCAATTTTGTTCATTGGATTCAATTTCATTTTTAAACTGGACATAAGAACATGTTAATTTTTTGGTAGTTATTATTTCTAAAAAACAAGCTTTCTATTTTGACAATAAGAATTCTTTTTAAATTTATTTCTAACACTTATGTGTCTTGAATTTAGAAAATTATTTTTCATATTTATAATCAGGAGGTCCAAATTGTGTAAATAGGTAACAATTATTTTTAGTAACGTCGGTAAATATTTTATTTACCATGGTTAAAGGGTAAATCCAATAAATAAGGGTAACAAATAATATTATAATAACATTAAATGACCCTAACACATGTTATAACCCTATTGTATGATACATTTCCAACCATGGGCATCCTTAGGTCGATTTTGGGACCCCATGGAGCCACTTCTAAGTGATAATGACACTATATTAATTAAGTAAAAGTAAATACAAAAATGAAAAAAAGAATATATCTTTTAGTAAAACAATGTTTACAGAGAGTTATATATGTTATCTCTTCAACTATAAATATTAATTATAAAGATAAAAATATTTTCTACATAATGGAATTTTATTTATAATTTTCAGATGTTGAATACATAAATTTATTTATGAAACAATGATGATGCAGTATTTTCCTTATTAATGAATGAATCAAATAAATGGTATTATAGATGTTAAAATAAACATAATTTGAATGTTTTAATACCATCCAAGATTTTTCTAGTTTAATTTGACATGTTAAGATTTATTAAATGATTTTTTTGCTGTAATAAAGCTTTTAGAAAATAAAAAAATATCAAATAGTGTCAAAATTGAAATAAAAGAGTTTTTAAAAAATATTATATTATTTATGGATATCTTATTATTATAAATCTACGTTTCGGTCAAAGGTCTTAAATAATATTATACATGTCATTAATGATCCACTTGAGGTTCTTTTTTAATTTTATTGTATTTTTATTAACCCTATAATATAAAAATACAAAGAGACATGATAAATGTCAAACTAATTATCAAAGAGTTAAATCTAGAAGATAAGGTTAATATCATGACCATAACCTATCTAAAACATATTGTTTTGGTGCTTTTAGACCCATATCCACATTATAATTGAAATAATTAATTTGGGAGCCCTTAGAAACCGAGAATTATTTTATTATAAAATAATATTTCAATCATTTTCTAAGGTTCCCCTCACCCCTCTTATAAATGGTCACATCCCCTTCCCTCAAATTCACACATTCAAATCCATTTGGCGTAGCCAATCACTGAACAAATATCCTGTAAACTATAATACCTTCATCTTATAGGCCTTCCTTTAGTTATAAATTTAACCTAAAAATCCTTTTTGACCAAATAAAAAAGAAGAACTTTAAGAAGAGGTAAATATTTCATCACCTCTTTCAAGTTCTTTTCTTTTTCACTTCCACTTTCTTTGTTTTTTCCATTCTACAATAATAAATCCCGGATATTTTATATACTGTAATTTTATTATTAATATAGTACAACCATATTCATTATTATATCCATCCTTTTAATGACATGTCACCATATGCGCGTACGTAGAGATTACCATCTCCACATCGTGGTGTAGTAGTTATTCAATACATTATTATTTGGATGGGTATAATAATGATGTATAATTGTTGTAAATAATAAATATAACATGATTATGATTCTGTATATATACCATATAGTTATATATTTTTCTAACATCAAAATAATGATATTGTCACTCGTGCATACGTATGGATTACCGTCTCCACGAAAGCTATAAGATTCATTCCCCATCATATCTATTCCAGAATAATTTTCATTTGATGATTAAAAATATTTTTTAAAGACTTAATATCATTCTAAATATGAATAAGATACATTATATCCACAACAAAAATTACTTACATAACAAAGCATACAAAGGAAAACGAACCAGTTAACACTCGAAACAATGATACTACTAAAATATCATTAAAAAATCAATATTAGAAGATCATATATGATATAATATTAGTATATATAGTTATTTTATCATTAAATAACAATTATTTTACCATTATATATGAGTTTAAACTACCATCGACCAAGTAAAAGTACAAGGTAAGGGATATTTTCACAATCCCTTCATTTTCTGAGGTTATTTATACATAATTATATACTAGGATATCGTTATCATTCACATCCATGATTCCTAAAAATTTATTTCAAAATATTTTACTATTTACTAAAAAATGGGGTAAATTCATTTTTACCCTTATTTGACCTCATATGTTTTTGAAAGTAATCTTTTCGTCGATTTCTAAACAAGGTACTTTATGACCTTTTCGAAAAAAATTAGGTAAGAATGTTTTGTAACTTATACAGAGGGTGTAGCTATTTTCCACCATTATAACGTTATCGAATATTCCCTTAATATCTTATTATAATATTTTCAAAAATAAATATTTTCTTTTATAATTACATTACTATTAAATTATTTCAAAATATAAAGAGGTATTTCTCTAAAAAAAAGTTTTGATTTCATCTACGTCCACATATTTTGATGGATTTTAAGCTTGTTTGAAGTTAATTTATTATTAAACAAAACATCCATATCATATTGAAGGTTTTGTGGTATGTTTGACTATGAATGTGTTATTTTATACAATTCATGATTTATGGATAAACTATTGGCATTTCATATGCTATTTTTAATACAAATGTTTATGTTATGTTTAAAAATTTTCATATGAGGAATGCATTGGACTTAGTAAGTGATGGGTGGAGACCACTATATCTCCTCAATAAATCAGTAGGTCTCCTGAGATAAAATAGTGTCTTGGCACAAGGCCTTGGCAAAATCTTATTTGTAGTCTTGGCACATAGCCTTGACTATGTGGTTATGAAGTTTGGAATTATGCATTCCATAATTATGAAAGTGGCTATTGATATTTCATGTGATTATTTAAATATATGAATATCATGTGAATAAGTAAATAGAATTATTTGACTTTATCTTTTCCATATTATGCTGATGTTCAATTTTGAAAAGCATTTGTTTTTTTCTTATAAATTGCCTTAAATGTTTATGCTTATTTATGAATATTTCAACTATATTTTTTTCTTTACTGAGCATCTGAGATCACCACATTCTAGGTTTAATTTTTCCCGTGATGTGAAGAAGTATTTTATGACTGAACTGTAGGGATTTTCTGAGGGGATATGAGTGTGGTCTATGGAAACAATGTTGTTGTAGTTTTTCATTTTATAATGTAATGTAAATGTTCTGGATGTATCTAGTATTTCCAAGGCTACTAAACTGATCAGTCTTCTGGGACATGATTTCCTTGTATCATTCCAAATGTTATATAATAATGCACTAACTATGGGTAACTAGGGTTGGGGCATAACATATTGGGTAGAATCCCACAATTTATTATAACTATCCTCCCACTGACCACACCATGAGTAAACCAACTCACTACTAGGGGTGGATTTGACACCATTTACTCATACATGGATCAAAATGTTTTACCTGAATTGGTAACCAACCTATACCGAGGATGCAATTAATGGACCTCATTTCTTCGATGAAGTAATCCCTTAGGGGACCTCATACTCCACAAAATAAAAAACAATTTAAAAGGAGTTTTGAGTGAAATATAAACATTATTAGAGGAAAATATATATCTAATAAGGGACTAGTTATGGTTTCTACTATATTATCAAATTCTTGAACATATTATATAGAGCAAATAATTGATGCCCATAAAATTAGTATAAGGTTCCATGAAAATATGACATGAATGATACTCTAAAATGTTCCCATTTACACCTAACTGTATACATCCATCAATATAATATTTCCATATTTATAACTATAAGAACCCTATTGTGATACGAACTAGCCAATGATGGTGATTATGGGGAATGATTGAAAATTCATCAATCTCCATCTTCTCTTTAACCCCTCACTTACCTAACAAAATAACCTCGTTCTGGGATGCTTCCTATAGTAGGAAAATATATAACATAAAAAATGTGTTTAACATGCAGTTCCATCAATGGTTACACTATATCTACCTTCTAGTGAAATGATAAAATAATATAATTTCTTGGGAGTAACTGTATTAATAATACTGAACTATAAATTCCTTCATAGGTGAATCAAACATAGGTGTTATTAAAGGAAAATATATCCAAATCTCAAAAACACCTCTTTCAACATATTTTTTGTGAAAAACTAATATTAAAAATTTCAACCAAAAAACATGTACAATGTACACCTCATGAGGTATTTAGGCCTTGACACATACTCAGACACATTCTCACTACATTGTGGAGGCTCAAAATCATTGAATATATCTTTACCCAGAACAAAGTCAGAAGCTCTAACCATAATAGAGAAATATCATCATGAATCAGAGAAAAAATCATCTATTAATTGTTTATTATGTTGTATGGGGAACTAAATGCAAGAATCATCATTTTATCAAAGAGACCATAAAATAAATTGAAACATAAGTCTTATAATCCATCAAACCATTTTGTTTCTTAAAGATTAGACTCACCAAAAAATCCTCTAAGGTCTCTAATGTAATTGTGTTTGTTGAAAATGTACCTATAATTAGTCTCATACCACAAATTTAGAATTACTATATTCTATAACAGATATTCCAAAATGAGAACAAAGTAGAGAGAAACATCCATTATTCCTGAGCCAAGTATACCATTCCACTGGTCTTGAAGAAAAAAACATCATCAATCACTAATAAGTGGAATAAATCCCAACCAAATTCCTGATATTTTTTATGAAAAACTTATACATAAAATATATTTATTAGTGGGTGTCACCCTACATTTGTTAAGATAACCCCATAAGTGTAAGACATGTCCTGGATGTGTTGACATAAGTATTATATGAATGATTATAACTATTAAATATATGGTGCATGTACAAACTCACTTTTAGCCCATAATTGATTTTATGAAGATCATTGTAAACTGATAGTTTTTAGGGTCCTAGTGAAATGATAAATCATCCATCATAAACATTCTAGTATACCTGGTATGATAACCAAACTCAATAAATACTTAATATTATTTCTCTGAATTCCAAAATTTTTTCTCACGAGACAACTATATTCAAAATCCATACCTAAGACTAAACCACTCTAATAAATCTCTGACACGACCAAATCCATTGGGGCCCCACCAAGGCATGTACTAATCCACGTTTTCCACCCCAATCCTACCTATAATATGATTGGGGATGGAGACTATCACCAAGTAGGCATATCACATAATATGGGAGGTCATAACATATATAATATTTCAATGTGAAGATATCATTACTGCATAAAATTACCAAAACACTAGGTATATATATATATATAACTGAAATATATATAACATATTCATGGGACATAAAATAAAATAATGATTTCACATATGAAAATCACAATGAAATATTCATCTGACAAGCTTATTAATCTGACATACACTAGTCACTAGAATGATCCTCCTCAATCCATGTACCCTCAGAACAATCTCCAACCATAATAACCACTTCCACTATCGTGAACCACCATGGTCTTCCATGAATATACAAGCATCAAAAGACATCATCTTGAATCAAGAGAAACTATCTACATGCTCATCGAAAATAATTATATGTCATGCATCATCAATATAGACCCATCATTAGTATGGACAAGGCCAATGCTTGGGTGAGTATAAACATACTTAGTAGGACACCCTAGAACCACAACAGAAAATGAAAGAAATAAGTCATATTTTAAATGTGTTTAAGGAGTTTTTCTAGAATCATGAGAAGGAATGATGTTGATATTCTGAACCACTAAATTTCATAGGGAGTGAATTATGTATTATCCATATCAATTCTAATCCAATATGGTCAAATTTCCCAATAAACATATTATTCTAAAACAAAAAAATCCCACATAGTTTGAAATTAATAGACTAGTCTTACACCACATTTCATAGGAAGCCAATGGGTGCCTGGGGAGTCATTAGTATTGAATTATAAGATCAAAAACACTTATTCGACTCCTATATCACTCAATAAAACAATCAATGATAACCTACACTCCATCAAAGAATTCATGACCATCAAGGTAGTACAACATATATCATACACTATTTTGGAATGTCAATATAAGAAATATATAACGGAACCCAAACCATGACCATGTAAAGATTTCAAATAAGGGGGTATTATACAATACTAACATAATTACCCAACTAATAGAAAAACATTATTGTGTCTTGGGAATAATAGTGCAGGACAAACACATCACCATCGGATAAGTATCGATCGAGGGGGTAACAGACCTCATTTGGGGACATATTGCCCTCTACAAACAGATATGGGGGTAACTGACTCCACATTTTGAGGACCCATGGCCCACATATGTGATGGAGTATTTAAATCTATATTTAATGTGTTGGGTGATCAAAAAACAGATATAAACTCGCTTCCATGGGTGTACCTACACTGACAATGCATTGATTGCCTCACCTGAACCATATCATTGGCTCTAAAAGTAATTGATGGATAATATTATTGTATCACCTTGTGTATCACTTCTGGTTTTTAATAGAAGTATAATATAATTTATTAAATGGAAAAACACTTTGTATAGACTAATCATGTGATAAAATCAGTTTTCGGAGATAAAAAAAAATGAAGAACCACCTAGGATGGAAAAGTATATGACATGTGCTTTAGGGGTACACAACATATATCCCTTTTACAAAAGCCTCACTATGTACTATCAACCTTTTAGTATAAAAAATCAACCAATATGGAATATACATTTAAATATTTGTCATATGGCCCTAGTTGGATCACGTGGTGTGTACAAAAAAATGACAGAGTTTTATTGTCACTGACTATGTGGTGTGTCTTAATAGAGTACATGGTGTATTATCCATGAATTAAACATTGGAATTTACTACTAACTAAGTTGTGTTCTATATCCCACACATGGTGTCCACTCAAATTATACAACATGCGGTTTGGAGTGTACCCTATTATGCAACCATTATCTCTACGTTGTGTGTGGGTCCATGAAACATGTCATGTGATTTTGATAACAAATATTAACTATAACTCCAAAACATTAATGATATATTACATGTTTTATTATTAATTACACATCATCTAGTCATCTTTTCGATCCTATATTTGACAATTCACTGAGAAATGAGTCGATGTCACCATTCTCACCTCTAATTGAGCCTAAAACTCCATTGACAACCTATTCTAAGGTTAAAATTCCTCAAATTGTATATTTATTACATTGAATTCATCATAACATAATTGATAAGGGGTTAATAAGAAACTCCAACTATCCCTGCACATTACAGTAATGAATCTATACATTTTCCTACCTTCCCATAACTTTTCCTCTATTCGTAGTTGATCTTGAATGCCATTCTCTTCACTTCCAATCCAAAAAACAACTTCCCATTGCCCCAAATATGTACTTAATTCTAATGATAATAAATATGTATCATTATATTAGACATAAAAAAACGTAGGATATTGACATAAAAATAATGGATAATAAATAACTTAAAACAATCATGGGTATAAATTAATAGTGTTAATTTCATAGCTCAACCACCAATCACTGGGTATGAAATTATCCAATGAAGAAAAATTCATCATTAGGTTCCAAAAACCAATAATATAATTTGATAATGTACTATGGAAATTTTTTATTCACTATTAAATAAATGGAATGGATTTCATAGGCTCAAAAAAATATGGGGCAACAAAAAATATCAAATCCCAAACTCATAGAATAATTTCAATATATTCAATTTTTTTTGTCTACATGGTTCATTTCAACAACACGGTGTGATACAATAACCAAATTTCATCAACATTCTGTTCTTATTCCCTTGATTCAATGTCAACTCTAACAATATCTACCATCTCTACTCACATCCCCTATTTATGGGTTTTACATTGATGATGGAAGCATTTAACACTAGAGTAGAATTATAAGGTGGTATTTATTGAAATTTTTTTATAGTTATACCATTTATAACATATTTTACCTAATATTAATTAATATCATTAAATCGATTCACCAATGAAATTTCATCTTGGAACTCAGGGTAGGAGTGAAGATTACAATATCCCTAGGGTAAATCTTTTATTATGGGTACATTCGTGGTCTTAGAATTCCAATGTAATATATAATTTATAATATTCTTCCATTTGAATGCATGAACTATAAAAATACATAATAAATAATTATTATAAATCCCTTAAAATTAACCTCTCTCATGAGTTCACCAAAACTTATATTGGGAGTAAACACTTCACCACATGATAAGTGGAACCATATAATATTTTAAGGGAATTCATAGGTTATTTTTTTACCATAGATGAGGTAATTGTACTCCTAAATAATAATAATTATCTATGTATCAATTGGTAAATATCCTGAGTCAATATAGGTATGATCTTCATAGAAGATCATGAGGATTATAATTTCAACCTTGATGTAGTATTATTTAGTTTTTTATTCCATTATTAATTTTATTGGTTACATTTTATTTATCTATGTAATAATTTATCTTATTTGGTGTTATAATATTATAACTTAATTATATAATAATTCTCATTTTTATTTGGTGTTTTGTGTAATAGAATCTATCATTTAAGATATTTATTTACATAAAAATAAATACTAATACCAGAGATCATTACATTATTTCCCATTGTATGAATTTTACCCTTTAAATTTCACTACAAAGATGAAAATTTTGGGTATTTCTAACTCATTACATATCTGGGTTCCCGCATAACTTACTCAACCTTAATATTCCACAAAAGAACTACAACCAAGTGGGTGGTACTGTTTTATTCTATATTATCTATTTTATACATGATTTTTCCCATAATTACTCAAAATAGAGATAACATTCTAGTTTTATTTCTTCAATTTCTGCTACATGATGAAGGTTTGGTATGAAATTACTCAAAATTAATACATGGAACACATTATTCACTTTGGATAGATTTTATTATAGTGTGAGATGATAATAAATCATCCCTACATGATTATGTGTTTTAAATGGGATATGTATGTAGGTATCAATGTTCCCTTCTTCTCAAATCCCATGACCCACTTCCATGATAATATTCAATGAAATAATTTATATTTGACATCAAACTCTAAATATCATTATATATTATCAATGTAGATATTTTTTATATGTTGTTTAATGGATTGAATATTTTCTAATATTTATTGAGAAATATTCATTCATATTATCTTATTTCTCTATCTTCATACCAATATTATGATGTTCTAAACAAATTAACCTGTGGAGCCTCATATAGTTCTATTTGAATAATATAATATTTATTTTGTATGAAAGCTCTCCCAAAAATGGCGTTGATAATAACTCTTTTAGAATCCATTGAACATGATATTTCAATATATTATGGACTTCAGATGGTCTATTTAGATTGACCATTTTCTTATGGATGATAGTTTTTTATTAAATATCATCTCTATAACAAATTATTTTTGAATAATTCTATATAAATTTATGGGAATTGTTGGATCTTTATCAAATACAATTGAGAGTGGACCTCCACATAGCCTTTCCACTTCCTTTTTATATCTCGTTGAAATTTTATGAACTGATAAATATTCTCAAATAGTAATTAAATGTGCTAACATAATAAGGAAATCAACTAAAAACTAAATGGAAATATATCTTTAAGATTTCAAAAAAATATCTATAGTGAAATAGATGGTGAGTTATACCATTTCAATATTGGTATAGGAAATGGTTACAACTTCACCATAAAAATCTTCTATTCAGCCTTAACCTTTTGGTATACCAAGCATAAAAATATATTCTATAGATATCCCTCATTATATTATACAATAATAAATTATTCATGATATTTATATATAACTTTGTGCTTCCATGATGGATAGTTAATGATTAACTATGTGCATTATCCATAAAAACCTTTTATAGTTCTAGAATAGAATGGACACATATTTACTTATTGAATCTTAACATTTAATCACTATCAACATTATAAAATAAAATATTATATACCTTATTATATATCTTTTTATCCCTTTTTTCACCACCATTATCTTTTAATGGATGGAAGATTAATTATTAATTTGGGTAAGGGATGAATTATTTCATTCCATTTGGATTTAAAGTCCCATAATTTGAAAATACTTTAGTTTTAGGTCCCTTCCAATCCACATTATGTATTAGGTTGACTAAATATACATACTCATTGTGTTATCCACCTTGTTCTCCATACCATGATTGTAATTTACTGGGTAGTAATAGTCCTTGATCAACTCCATCCATCTCTTTTAGAACATGTTTAAATCCTTACATGTGAATATATACATTAAAATCATGAGATCCATACACATATCACTATTTTCATCCAAGAGATAACACCTAGATATCTTTAATGAATATATTATAAATTCTAGCTCCACATAATATTTTGATTTTTTTCCATGAATCATTAATTTACATGAAGCATACACAACCACCATTGAATTTTAGATAATGAAACATCTAAATCCCTTTATGGACGCATGATTGTATATCGCAAGCCTTTATACACTATAGTGTAGTGTTAGTTGAGGTTGAGTAAACAACATTATCCTAATATCCCTAAATGCTTCTTAATGTTCATCTATATGGGAAAACATGAATAGTTTCCATGTTAACTTGGTTAGTAGAATTTACATTCCTGAGAAATTTCTGAAAAACGTTTCCATAAAATAAAGGAAAACTATGCATCTCTTTTTTTTTGTGGTTGCTAAATGGAATTCTTTAATATACCATATCTTTGAGGATCCAAAGAAATACCCCTTTAAGGGATTACATGGTCTAAGTGTGGTAATTTTTGTTGTGAAAACACACACATGAAATATTTGGAATACAGTTTCCCATTTCAATGGCTCTTTATCACAATCCATATATAACGTTCATACTCATCCATTATTTAATAATATATACAAATATCATCTAAATATAGTTCCAAAAATTGATAAATGAATTTTGTAATGTATATCTTCATAAAATTATTGAATATTTTAGGGAAAAGTGTAAGTACAAGTGGCATCATTATGAATTAATAATGAATATATCTTTTATGAAATGTTTTCTTGAGAACATCTTCTCTTTTTTACCCATAATTGATGATATCTATATTTAATGTCAACATATGTGAAGTATTTAGGAAATCACATTAGATTAAAAAAGTAATCAATATGGGGTAGAGGTTGGTTGTTCTCAATCTTAATCTTATTTCGTTAATAATAATTAACATAGAGATTCAATAATATATATTTATTCTTATTAAAGAAGACTCATATTCCTCAGGGTGAAGCACTAAGGAATATAAAACCTTTATCCGAGTTATATTTTATATTATTATTTTACTCCTCTAATTTATCTAGGGTAATTATATAAATAGTCTTTGATATGGGCATAGAACCATGTACGATTTATATAGAGAACTCAAACTAATAATCATAATAAATATAGATAAACGTTTTTTGTAAAAATAACTCTATTTATTCACAATCATCATATACAAAATATTGAGTTTCTATCTTACCATTCAAGGAAATTACCTCCACATGATTGGGTATTAAGACCTATATAAAGAGTTTAATATTCCTAATGATTTCATAGTCATAATTCCATAATATACTATCGTATTATGATCTAGGATATTAACTATGGAATAACTATACCAATAATTAATATGGTCCATATATAGAGTGATCCTATCTATTACAAAAATAACAAAAAAATTTACTAATGGGAGAATAATAATATTTACCGGAAGCACATTCCCATAAATATATATATTAGAGGATTTATGAAGAGGGGATTAAATAATCATAAAATAATAGTTTTTCACCAATAATTTAATATCTAATCATCAGGGGTAGTGATTTGTTTCCATTAGAAACCTATTATGATAAAAATAAGTGGGTTTAAATAGAATCAAATAATGAAATAGAATGGTAGTATTTTTAACCAACCAATATTCATAAACCACATCAGTAGTGGTGGTTTCCTTGTATTACCATTTAACCTATGATTGCATCAGTTGCTGATGTTTATTATTATAATGAACCCATGGATTTTTTCAATGGTTGGGATAAAGTTCAAACCTCTTATAATTGATGAATTTATTTTTCCCTATTTCATTAGATTTATATTTATTTATATTTATTTAATAAGTTATATTTTTCATATCCCATTAACGTTCATGTTCTTGAATTCATTTTCTTCCACACTTGAAGCTTTTAACTATTTATTTTATTGAAATTTCCAAGATGCCGCTTCTCATGATTCTGGTACATATAAATAATAATCTTCTTTCCGCCATGGGTTTATAATTTATGTTTCCATGAAACTTTAGTTTTCACTTTGTGTCCCCTAAACCTTGAGAATAATGGGAGTATCTAATTTCTTTTCCATACTGAGAGCATATTGAACAATTTAATCATATCTACCAAGTTCCCTCACAACCAATTCCTTTTGGATACATAGTATTGAGGTAGTAGTTAAATTTCATTTTTTAGTGTCAATGATATAACCATAACCATACAATGTGTTACTATTGATGCTTAATTTATAGTTTCTAATGGATTCAATATCCATTTCTTCAACTCCAATAACTATCTCTCCATTTTAGTGAGAATTTAATGATCAAATAGTTGTTAAAAAAAATATATTCTCAAACTCACTCTATTCCATGGGGATGATTTATTCCTATTTTTAGGTATTCTCATATATATCCGACCATTGGTAACAATATCCTTTTAAATGATAAGAATAAAAAATTTAATGCAACCATCACTCGATAACTGAAAATATCATATTCTTTTTTTAATGTTTGTCTGATTCTAAAAAATTAATGGATGATAAGACCCTCAAATGGAGGGTCTATTCTTTCAAATGAATAAATTAATAGAGAGTTATTATTTCATTAGATTGTTTTGGAGTTCTACATGGTTCATGATATTTCATATAACTTGAGAAATTTGAGTGAGAAACACCATAGGTTTTTTACTCCAGACCCCAACTTTTAAGCTTTTCCATTAGGAGAATAATTTTTTTTTCAATTAAACTCATTGTTTAATAAATCCCTCTTGGTTTTATCAATTTTTTAAAAAATATTTTTTTGAGTATTATGAAATAATAACCATAGTAAGAAAAAATATTATAAGGAAAATAAATAATAATATACTTAAATTAGGAATCTATCATTTCAACATATTCCATTTTACATCTATGCTATATCATTGTTTTTTGAAAATATATTTTCACATTTAATAACATTATTATTTATAACCTAATATAGAAAAATAACACAACCCCACTTTGATACCAATAGATATAACACAACTATAATATATATATATATATTACTTAATATTACACGAATATTCACTAGATCTCACAATACATAACACACACATAACATATAGGTTTAATGTCTTTAAATATTTGATTCATAAGCTAATCATCTTAAAAATATTCTTTTATATATCCCACAAATATTTCACATTCATAATACACATCTAAACATATCAAGGATAATACAATACATTATATATTAGGTAATGAAAAATTTAGAATTGTGTTATCTTAGAGGTTTTTTAAGAGTAAACATAAGAGATAACAATAAATACTCATAAGTAAGAATAAGATAAAAATATTGTCTGGAGGATAAAATCAAAGTGTTTGAAAATAAGATAAGTAAATCATAAAAAATAAAAAACAGATCATAAGTCTTGTGTATTTCATAAGGATTTTAACTTAACATAATATATAGTTCCTAGGGGTGTAGAGAAATGATTAAATATTCATGATCTATGAAGACCTAACATATTAATTTTTTATAACATAGTGTGGTGGAATAATAATTTGGAAGATACATAAAACTGTAAAATAATTCTTTTGTGTGAACGATCACTACCAATACAACCATCATACTTTTGGAAGAATCCCATATTAGATTGGGTTCAATCTCGAGTCCCTTCCACCTCATATAATAACATATAATGATTTACATAATTCATTATATGGTTATATAATTCACTGACCACTCATAACATAATAGAAATTATATATATGTGTTCCAAATTAATATGAAAACATTCATAATACCATTATTGAACAAATGAACTGTGGGAATGATACATATTTCATATGAATCATCCTTAGGAATAAAAATTAATCATATATTGAAATAAAGGAGACTAGTCCATTAAAAACTATCCCTAGTGAATCCAAATAAACTATTAAGCATATTGATATAGATGAAAAACACTTTATAAGAGCACCAATAATTTATTCAAAAGATTAGAAGAAATATACCACACATTATGATAAATTTTATTTTCAATTTAAATAATATAAAAAACAGTTTTTAAAAAATAGTTATATTTTAGATAACATTTACTTTAAATAATTCTAAACTCATGAAATAAAAGCTTTATAAATGAAGCTGAAGAAAACACTAAGAGAAAACCATCATGTGTAAAACATTGTGAAAGATCAATTTAACACATTTGTGAATAAATTAAATGTCATTATAAAATTTATTTATGAAATAATAGGAGTTATAATAAGGAAATATATACATTAATATAAAAAATAAAGAAATGGCGTAGAAATACTCATGCACCAAAAAGTGATAAGGTGGGTTTTACTTACATGCCTAACTATGGGTGCATTTTAATAGATAGGGGGGATGGTAAAAAGATATGAAAACC
Source organism: Viscum album (assembly GCA_963277665.1). NCBI lineage: Eukaryota > Viridiplantae > Streptophyta > Magnoliopsida > Santalales > Viscaceae > Viscum > Viscum album. Next base: position 403,041,256 of record OY728137.1, on the reverse strand, counting down.
CCAAACATAAATATAGTAGATGAAAAAATATGCATAGTTTTATAAATAAATAAAACATATTTACCCAAATTATTAATTTAGAAATAAATAATCTTGATTTCGAAGTGACATTTGAATAAAAACTCTTACTATGGCCTTCTACTTCATCAGATGTTCTCTAAACCCTTGTATAATAATTTTTAATTTATTATTAAAATGAATATTAATCGTATTTACCTATATTTTATAAATAAACTTAGTTTATAATTTATTAATAGTTATATATTACTTTCTTATTATTAAAATTTATATTTAAGTGTAAATTGTCCTATTTTTTCAATAAATACTTCTGTTTAGAGGACCAGACCTCTTGGAATGATCATGGTTTATGACCAATAAAATTTTTGGGAATATTTAATATATGTGTTTGAAATATTTATGGATTCCTATGGTCATTTCATGGAACATCTATTGATTATATCCATGTAATGTTAAACAATCTAATTTTCGAGGATTTTTTACATTAACAATATTAATTGAATTTTTATCAGAATATGACTTGGAATATCCCCATTTAAAAATTAATATAATATCTAAAAAAGTTTAATAAGGAATATTTCAGAAATTTATGTTTCTTAGTAATTAATTTAGTAAACATGATTAAATCAAACAAGTTGGTGGTAAAGCCGGCCCAAACAAGAACATGTTTTAACGACTAAATGAGTAACAACTTGTTATTTTAGAGTGATAATATCACTTTTATAGATGATTAATGATATAATTTTTTTATTAATGTGATAAACTATAATCATCAAGGGTTTTTTAAAGGATGTAAATAATAATGGTTAAGGAGATGATGATAATTATATTAAACACTCTAATCTTCCATAAGATAGATACTTGGAAAAAATTAATTTGGGACTCCATCATGTGACTAGAACATCCAAAACATGGTATAGGATTTTAAGGGACATAATTTTGTTTGGTATTAAAAATATAACCAATGTAATTATTTTTTTATATATGTTAGATGACGGGTCCTATTATAGATGAGATAGAGTGTCATTTTTGCAAATACCCATTACATGAAGTAAGAGATGTTACCTTTTACGTGAAAAGTGAATCAAAAGTGGAAAAATTGAAAATGGATGTGGGTAGGATGATAATTACTTTATTAACTCCTTGGTAGGTAATTTGTGTGACTTTTACCATAGTTTATCCCTTTTGCTGCATTTTAGGTTTATCATGGAAACTCATTTTTCAATGGTAACTTATTTTTTATACCTCAAAAAAAAACTGACATCATTTCCTAATTTCAATTATTTTATTAAATTTTGGGATTATTGTGATTATAATTTAATTTATAAATATGATAAATTTAATATATAAATGAAAAAATAATCTACATAGAAATGTTTTTTATATAAAAATTTTCTTTTTAAAACATTATATATTATTAATATTATTTCAAACCAATTACATAATATATCGGTGCCAATATTTTAGTTTGTACATTAAAGTATTATATTTTATCTTAGTAATCTGTTATAAGTGATCAATTCAAATAATCAAAAATATAAACTCTTTGAAAAATAAACATTATTTGATAAAAATACTTTTTTACATTAAATTGATTCTAATTAAAATTATTTATTTTTTTATAAACATTAAATTCTATCAATACATTGGTATTATAATACTTATTTCAGTTTTATAAACATATATACTAATAATAATAATAACAATAATAATGTGTAACAAATAATATATTTTTTTAATATGGTTTTTAATTAATTATTGTCTTTTTATTTCATTCCAGAATTACTTATTATATATGAATTATATAATTTTTAATTTTTTTAAAAAAACAACTTATCATTTATGAGAGAAAATGTTTATCTAATGATCATATATTAAATTTCAATATATTTAACCTATATATGTCTAAAAACATTATGTTCAATGACCTTATGTATGTAAATTATGTTACATTTACATATATATATACCATTAAATAAATATCTAAAATCAATTATGTGATTCTGAAAATCATTTTTCAAGTTTCATATCATATTTATAATTCTTTATTCATTGCACTGTGACTATTAGTGGTATTATCCTCATAATATCTTGATTATGTAAATTTCAACGTTATAATATTTTTATTAACTTATGTTTTTTTTGGAATTATGTTTCATTTAGTTAACTTATAATATATCACATTTTTATTGAAATATTTTATAATAATTAAATAATTCATTCTATATTATATCTTAGCGTTATATATAACAAAATTTATTAAAAAAATATTTAAATTAAAACACATAATATTATTATTGGGTCTTACATTAGTATCCACTATTAATTCTTGATTTAAAAATTTAGAATCATGATTCACTTCATAGAATATTTTGATATTTTAATGGGAATGATTTTTTTAAACTATTTTACCCTTTTATGTTAGACACACTATGAAAGTGAATTGAAAACTAAATCATATCAACACATAGTACTCTCTCTTTCCCACTTACTGCGGATTTTTCCAAACAACTATTCACCCAAATCAAGAATAATATTTCAAATTAGTTGTTGAATCAATTCCCATTCTATTTTATTGAATTGTATCAATCATTTATTAAAAAACACCCCTTCAATGGTTACATAACATAACATGAGTATAAGCTACATGAAAATAGACTATGTTCAATGACCTTGAACTTGGATTCATATTTTTTTCATTGTTTTATGACCTTAAACTACAATAAAATTCAACTTTTCCAATACCATGTTGTATTGTTTGGACATTTAATAAACCATTCATGTTATTTTTACCATGGGTATTCTATGAAAAAAACACATTTTGAGGAAACTCATATTTTCTTTATGAAGGATGATCCATTACATAAGAGAAAAAGCGGCACATAATACTAGTCTGAGAATATTATATAAAATTAAATGACTCAATCAGGTGAAATAAATATTAACATAAACATCATGTACCATCTGGTATATTTTTTATAAAATTAATCATTAGGAACTCAATTTTGATATTTAATATTTTACCTTAAAATTTAGGAACTAGTGTCATAATCTTGCAATGCCTTAAATTTTTGATGCACATTGCAATATCTATTTTATAATCTCAAACTACAAGAATAAAAGACTAAAATAAATGTAATACTAAAAACTACAACGAAATTAAACCAAAAATCATTATTTTAAACAACATTAATGTGTTATATTAGAAAACTTATAGAAATTTCCAACTACCTCTGCATCTCAAAGGAGTAGTAAAATTGTTAGAGAATAAATCCAATAAGATCCAAGGATCTTTAGGCCAAAATACTAAAATTTTTGCATGATTAAATGTTATCTTTTCTTCCACTAACCTAAAAATCACTATAAGGGTTTGGGATATTTTATGGTATACAAATATCAAATAATGAAAAGTTTGTTGGACATACATTTGTGTTGGGAGAAAGTCATGTTATATCCTATAAGTCTATATATATTTTGAAAAGTTCAATCACTATTTTATTATCAATGTTTATTCACATTGACTAAGTATTAATGGAATGGTTATATGAAAAAGGGTACATAGAGACATCTCTAATTGTTATTTCCTAATAGAATACCAATATAATGATTTTAGCTACCTTGATTCTCTTCATCACATTATATCAAGTAAACCTAATCTAGTCTTAAAATGATAATACATGAAGTATGGAAAAATGATACCTATGTTTATTAATGTTTTATTATCCATGAGGTAATCATCTAGCTTTATTTCTTTTCTAAACAAGTGATTTTTTTTCTTAGTGAAGGATTGTGAACATAAAGCTAGTGAATATCCAGCCGCATACACATATTGGATGAAATTAAAAAAATTTCATTTTTCAAATTAACTAACCTAGAATTATGATAATTATATATATTACCTATATATTTTCCCCCTCTAACTATATGAAAAAAAATCATGAAGGATAAATGACCCTTTAACCCTCTCTATTCATAACATAATCATATTTAATTTTTTTTTATAAAAATTAATTTTCATCATGTTCCGTTGGTTATTTAATTATTGTAATTCAAAATAAATAATTACTCACACTCCAACCCACTAAAGAAATTCATGGGTGTGTTAATTTGTGTGGTGAGGATAAAAAATTTTAAAAAGTCATTATATTTGATCTTGAAAATATAATGAATGTAAAAACATCATTAACAGGGATACCCCTCTAAAATTTCAAACAATTATAGAAGAGAAAATGAAATTATTATATAGAGTCATGAGGGGAGTATCGTCTTTGAACTCTTCCACAATATTATTTATTACCATCAATAATGAACCAACTATTAAAAAATTATAAAATAATCATATTCAAAATATAAATTTTTTTGAAATTAAGAAAAATATTCCATCATAAAATCATGACTCCTAAAAATATTCATATCTAGAATGAACTCAAATAGATTGTTTTTTGGTACCATCAATTTGTTTTAAAGTTTACTTACGGTATTCATGTTCAAAGAATAATTGTCTAGATCAATGCCTTATCCTCATGTTCACATCCATTCACATAAATAGCTGAAATTAAAGACATACTAAATTGGTTCATGGTGTCTTGATAAAAAAAATGTAGTTTCTATTCATATATCTATTCATGTTCATGTAGTATATTCCAAACCACCTCAAGAAAGACAAATTAATCAAAATACCAAATAGACAAAATTTTAATAAAGGATATTGGAGCTGTCTAATATGAATTACCATATCAACAAACATACTATGAGTAATTAATTCTGGGATATTAAAAAATGATTTATTTATCATCAATTGTTAAAAAATATAAAATTCATATTCTAATTAAGAATATTCCATAGGAATAGTGTTGTATTCTAATACTATATTTTTCAGAGTGTTTGAGTTCATAATTATAATCTTCTTGAACCCTTGCATTATTAGTAACGTGTGATTAAAAATTATTCATACATGTATCAATATTTAAAATTGGTGTCATTTCTATCCTAGAAAGAACAAAATGAGAAGTTGTTTCAGGATAATGAACCCCTACATTGGATCTATTATTATATTACTTGAGACTAGATGATATTTCTCATCTTTCCCACTAATTTTTTATCATTTATTCTCTATGTGGTGTGTAAGAAAATATTTGTTTTTGTTGTTTATTCCCATCATAACCCACAAGGTTGGTGGATTGTTCTGTGTGAACATAATTTTCAGATGTATTTATTGGTGGAATCAATGAGGCATCATCTTTATCATTGAAACATTACAATATTTACATAAAGTTGATCATTTCTATAAATAGGGATATATGAATTTATAAAACAATATAAAACATATATACTTAAGTATTGAAGCATTATAATGAAAATATGATTAATAACAAATTTTAATGCTAATTTTTCTAGGAATCTATCAATGTCTCGAATTACGGTCCCAGTATAATTTTGATTATAGGGGGTTAATAAATAAGGGTTGAATATAGTATGGGGATTTCTAGACCTATGAATAAGTTGGAATGATATTATGTTATATTTTCCATTCCATGGTGATATTAAGAAATATGGGTTCAAAGTCACATGGTAGTATTTTAATATAAGAATATGGGAAGTTATTTTTTCTTTATTATGCTTTTTATTCTCCATTCATATATATTGGTTTCTAATTCTATCTTGGATAGTATTAATAAATCCCATGTGGAGTGAATTATAAAATCTTATATATTTGGAATTTATCCAATAGTTTAAAAATTATCAACATTATCCCCAGATCTAACATCAACCTGGTTCGATTCATAATGTTCTATAATCATGGTATCCATATAAAGTGGAAATGTCATAAGTTACCTATAATTTATTATTATTTGTAATTAATGATGTATTGTAATAAAGGTTTAAAAAATCTTTAAAAATTCAATTTAGTTTGGGTGCTATAGAATTGATTAGTACCCAGCTTATCGGATTCCCCCATAAAACATTAGATAATTTAAGTTATTTTTCCTCGTTATTCATTGATCACAACACCAATTATCATTCATTTATATAATCTCAGACCTCAATATATTTTCATTGAATTTATTGTCAAAAGGTTCTATGAATACCCCAATCCTAGAGACCTCTAATCTTGTCTACAAAGAGACCTAGATGTATACCACAAAAGGATAGGTCCCCCATGTATTCCAAGATTTCCCTGAATCTTGGTACCTAGTGTTTAAATTAATGTAAATGGATTTTTTATATATCATTGACTAAAATACCTTCACATTATTTTTAATTAAATTATATAGAGGAGTTTCTTTTATTATTATCCACAAAAAAAATTATCCAAGTCATCCTTCATTATCTAAATCATATGGACAGCTTGGTCCTCTCTCTCCTATAAGTAGGTATCCTTAGGTATCCTTTTGTTCAGGGGAACAATGTCCTTTATTATCTCACTATGTTAAGAATAAACCCATTATCCCATATAGTCATGGAGGATCCCTAGAAAAAAATTATACTTATAGATGGGTGAACTAGATCTGCATGTCTTCATGAATCAATATTATGCACTTTTGAAACACCATTGATTGAAATATTTTTTTATTTGGAAATTTACATTGAAATTCCAGGTTGTATCATTTAATGGAAATGAAATTATGAGATACCTAATTTGGTACATAGGGTATGTAGATAAACTTACCATCAATCTGAGAATTCAAAATGAAATCACTGGAAGAATTTAATAATTAACTCTCATTACAGTTATTTCATTAATCGTCATGGATAAACTCGGTCGTAACATCACTTTATGAAATTGAAATGAATTGATAATAATTCATTTTTTCCAATATATCATTGTATCCCATTAACAATTTCCAAAAATTAGTGATTATTTGTAATAAATTTTTAGATCCTCGGTCATGGGATATATTTTGGATTCAAGATCTCATAGAAGTTAATGTATGCTAAAAGTTATCCCAAAACGATCTAAAATATCATAGTGATGGGAATATAGTCCCTTCACCATTAAAGAATTCACACCAACTATAAAATAATTAATATATACATCACTAAATATTGATGATTTTTTATTTGATGTGCTAAGTGGCCATGGAAATGTTATCCAGCATAGATCCATGATGTGAGTCAAAAAATAGAAGTAGGAACCTTCCAAACAAACATCATAAGGAATGTTTCCAAAAAAATATCAATCTATACGAGAATTATACCTAAAGATTCATCTTTATACAATTTTTTGATGTTTAGTGACTATTCTCAATTAACAGGTTTACTCAAAAGGGATAAGGAACCTCTCACCTTACGAATATTGTCTCCATAGAAGAACATTATAAAGAAATATTACTCTATAAATGGAAAGATTTGATGACACATTTATGAGTTTCCTTTATAATATATTTATGTTTAGTAATGAACAAGTCATTGGTGATAGAATTTTTCATATCATCATCTACACAGGAAGACATGGAAGGAACAAAATCCTCATACATGCCCCTTAAAATCGTCACCACTCCATTTTTATAAATGTCACAGAATTTTATTTCATATTTATAATTTATAAGGTAGAATGTATTCATATATAAGATCTGGTGTCTTGGTATATAATGAATGGTGTATTTATTTTTCTATATAATGGACTTTGAGACCTATATATCAACATAAATAAAACTGATTTTGACATTGATTTAAATTTTTTGTAGTTAAAAATAACCAAATATTCTCACAATAAATTATATATAATTATATTTTTTTGAAAATATATCTGTAATTTATTTTCATCATCATTTATGAATACCAATTGATAGATTACAAATGAATAAGTAACTATGAAATTCTAGCTCGATAACATATTATTGAACTAATAGTGTTTTTAGATATTACAATAGGATATATATGAGCATAGATTCATCATATAAATATAATAACCAATGAATGAACTATTTTATCTCTATGTACTAAATTCATTAATGAACCAGTTTTTTGTTCTGTTTTGATTCATTAATTGAGTGGTGTTGTTTCTAAGGTGACTAGGTGCACACAAGTGTTGGTGTAGGGATAATGGGTATTTTCTCAAAACTATATCTCTTTTAATCAATACAAATAATTGATATAGTATGATTCGGTACTGTTATATGGGATCTATTAAATAAGTCATTTATTTTAAAAGATTGGTCACAACATCCAATGAGTGTTGAGAAGAGCAGAATAAAACATTCCCAAGAAGAATAAAAATGATATGGTTCAGGAAAAAAATAATTGAAAATTTGTATGAAATGAATAAAAACTATGTATAAAATATTCAAAATTATGTTCTTGAAACCCTAACATGGTAGAGAAATCACTTACCTACCATGAAAAATAATAAAATTATACACCTATAAAAAATAGGGTAATCAGAAATGTTTGTTCATATGAACCCTGAATATAATTTATTTAGTTGAAATTACCAATTAATTAGGATACTATATGATCCCATTCCTGGGTGTGGCCCTCAATTACATATATTAATGAAATTTATACCCAAACTCTCATTTAAACAATGTGGAAATAATACTCCAAATTCCTTCAATAATACAAATAATTTGAGACATTTAATTTTGATGATATCTAATTTAGAGGGATGGTGGAATTTTTTGAATTTTTATCTCTAGGAGAAAAATATTTGAAGTCTATTGAAATTAAAAAATTTTGATATATGTAATGGCTCAGACCTATCCGGACCATTCCATTGTTGAAAATAATTTCATGAAGTGTTCTGAGGGTAGAATGGTCTTTTCCCACACTTTTTAGAATTTTGTAACTACATCTCTTGTGGTGTGAGTACACACCATATACCACCTCACCGGGTATACCCCGTGTTGAAGTCATGCCCTTTCCATGTGAAATAAATGAGTACACATTGTGTAGCCCATACTACACACCATGTGGTGTCTCCCCGCGTATGTGTTACCTTCAAACCGTGTGTTGACCAATCAACAACCGTGTGCCGCATTGAAGGTCGTGTTGGAATCCGTGTGGTGACTGTGTGAAATGGATAAGTACACGCCGTGTACTGTAAATTACATGCCATGTTCTTTAGTTTTTCTCACTTATAAAAGGAGGGGGCCTCTCCTCTTTTTCAAATCACTCCTCTCCTCCCCTCTCCTTCGAGCAAAGCTCTCCCGAGAGACTCCAAGGATCCTTTCCTCTATAAATTCTTCGTTCGAGCTTCGATTTAAGATCTGTTAGCGGCCACAGGATTGTAACGACGAGGAGGAACTTCTGAGCTTGGATCTGTTGCTTTCTCTTCCGTCTTTCCTTCCCAGCTACCACCTAAGGAGGTTTTTTCGTGTTTTTACAGAAGCGACGGACACCGATAGACGTCTTCTAAAGCTGATCCGGGGGAGATTTTTTATCAGAACCTGTTGAGGTAGGGATCTTACCATCATCTCTATAAATTGTGAATCATATGGGGTGGGTGTACTCTTGTTTATGTGAGACACATTTGAACCAGTTTAATAAAGATAATAACTGTCTTATATAATGGGATGGGATGTTTGTGAATGCAGTTACATTATTTATATCCTGTGATATTATGTTGTGAATGGATTGAGCTTCTGCCTGATGAAAATCATTATCATCAGGGGCCTTTTATTACACAATTAAAATTTCCCCCCCTTTTCTGATTTTTTTTATGGATGAAAATTTTATTGAATGTAGAAATTGGTTAATCACGTAAGGTTGGATGATTAAATACCTGGAACCCTTGTGTGATCACCCCGGTTGAACAAACAGAAATAATAAAAATGTGGGTACTGGATGGGGTTTATTTATATGAAGGGGTTGTTTTGTGGGTTTTTGGGGATCAGGTGAGAAACGGGGCTGCAGTTGTCTTGGTTGTGGGAGGGTGTGAATTTTATGTTGGTGATGGGAAGTGGTGATGCAATAAATGGTATCAAGGGATGATGATGTATGAGTTTCGGTGTGTTTTTGGTTTTGGTGGTTGGAAGTGGGGCTACAGGGATTGGGTTTGAATGTGAACGAACTATGGGTTGTGAATAATAAATAAAAGTGGAAGAGTTAATGAATGGTGGGGCATGGTAATGGAATGATAATAATAATAAATGGGGTTGGTTGGTTAATAAGAAGGGACTTGTTTGTGTTGATTTTGTTTTCTTAACTTTATTTGTGGATGGCAGGGATATGTTTTATGAACGATTGATGTGGTTGGTTATGGATAATTACCAAGTTATTAAGGAACTAATAAAATTATCCTGTTGAAACATGAAAACCTAAATGGGGTTGGGGTTGTTTGTTGTATGAATGCTTCGTAGTAGCAGTGCCGAGGCATGTGATTAGTTTCTCTGTTTAGAAGCCATAAATTTGGTTGTGTCTTTGATATATATATATATATATCTGTATCTCTGTGTTTTGTCGCACCCACCCATGTCGAGAACTTAGTGCCGAACACGCCCATTTCACAGGAGAGGGTGTTTCCCTTTAGTTACATGATCCTTCCTGGTCCATCTTCCATAGGTTGTGATGGCTTGAGGTGACCTTACAGCCAAGACTCTTCATTTAGGTTTCTATTGGGGTGGTTTTATCCCAAGACTCTTCGGGCCGGTTTACTAATTTTTCCCAAGAATCTTCACAATGAGGCAATGGTGTGTGCGGGCAGGATATACAGTTGTGAAGCCCAGGTGTGTGCGGGCGGGATATGTTGTTGTGAGTCACAGGTGTGTGCGGGTGGGATATGGGGTTGTGAGGCCCATGTGTGTGCGGGCAGGTTATGTGTTTGTGAGGCCCTGGTATGTGCGGGCGGGATATGCAGTTGTGAGGCCCAGGTGTGTGCGGGTGGGATATGTGTTTGTGAGGCCCAGGTGTGTGCGGGAGGGATATGCGGTTGTGAGGCCCAGGTGTGTGCAGGTGGGATATGTGGTTGTGAGGCCCCGATGTGTGAGGGTAAGAAGAGTGTGGTAGCGTGAGGACGTTCGCCGTTAGGAAGAGGAGCTAACTAGTGGAAAATGTTGTGGGGTACCTAATACAATTGTTTTTATATACTACTACTACATTTTGTTTTGTGTTTTTGGTGAGCGTGGCTAGTGAGGTTAGGTGGATAGAATTCCTTGCTAGGTTTTAGTTCCTTGTGTTGTTCTCACAGGACATTACGATGTCTCCCCACTTGTGCATGAGAGCTTTAGGTTTCCCTACTAAGTATACCTGTATACTCACCCTACGTTTACTTTCAGGTTTCTAGGAAGACTACTAGGGATGTGCGATACCCTACTAGTCAGGACAGTTAGAGTTGTTGTAGTTTGTTGTACTCTTGTTTCTTTTGGTATTGTACTTTTAAGCTTTCATGTACATTAACATTGATTCAGTATTGTTTAAACATGCATGTGAGATTGGTTTGGGTTTATTACCATTTACTTGTCTTCTTTTTCTTTTGGTTTTTGAATCATCCTATTTGCCATTCATAAATAATAAAAATGGTAATGCATCCCATATTTGTAAAAACTCATACCCTTGGTGCTAGTCGCCACCCCGGGGCCTCCTGGAGGCCGGAATCGGGGGTCATTGTCTCCCTTTCACCATTTCCAGCTCAAGAGGGGCATCTTTGGTGGGAGGGGTCATGAAATAATGGTATCGGAGCTGATGGTTGAGATATAGGATGGAGTTTGGAGTTAGGCATAGTGAGGATTGCGTGGGATGGTAGGGCAACAGTGGTGGCTGATCTTAGTTCATGACATATGCCAAAGATGAACGACAAGGACACAGGATTTTAGGGCCCCCATGATCCGATACAAGGACTCTAAGCCTACCTAACGACAATGTGAGACTACATTGATTACATGGTAGAGACCATAGGGAAGGTACATGCATCATCATGATTGTGTTTTACTTTATTTGGGTGTTCTGGGAAAGAAATTGAAATAATGTGATAAAAATAAAACCTTGAGAAATTTCCTTACTACTTGGGCTTAGGCAATATTTTTTTACCATACAGCTATGGCTCCTGGACGATGTCCCTGGGTGACTCATAAGGCTGAGGCCCAGTAGATTCAAGAAGTTGATAAGTTGAGGATTGACCAAGAAGAGGAAGATGGCCAGTGGCAGAAGACTCTCCGTTCATTCCAGCAGAAAACCCTCAAGAAGTACGAGGGTAGTTTGTAGAATATGGAGACGAAGGGGTGGATTGAGGAGCTGAGGATTAGTTTTACTTTGATCTGTGATCTGAGGGAGTACTGTGTTTCCCTAGTGGTCAGTCAGCTGAGAGGTTCAGCGCAACAGTGGTGGATGCTCTACCTCAGAGAGGTGGACGACATCAGAGAGGGAGAGGAGCTGGGCATGGACAGTTGCACGCAGTAGAGTTGGCAGCTCTGGCAGGACCAGAGGTGGTACGAGGTACGATTTATTTGTTTAGCACTCTCGTGTTTGCCTTGTTCGATTCGGGAGATTCTCACTCCTTTTTTGCACCTGATCTAGTACATGCTTTGGGACTAGACGTAGAGAGACCTTTCGTACCCCTGGTACTATGTACACCAGTTAGAGGCCAGACCTGGGTATCTTTTGTTTGATATGGATGTGGGCTGATGTTGGGACCACATTTATCTTGAGGGGATCTTCTTTTGCTATAGATGCATCCATTCGATGTCATCCTAGGCAACGACTGGTTGTTTTATATTAGTGTTGTTATCGACTGCTTCTGAAGAAGATTCGTGTTCTCTGACGTGGATGGGAAGCGTGTATCTTTCGTTGGCGAGAGCACCTTTCAGGTGGGAAGAAGGCATGTGAAGCCTCTCCTTTCCCTGTTAGGCGGGTTATCAGTGATTTCAGCTAATACAGATATGATGGATGTCCAAGAGGTGGTTGGGGAGTTCCTCGATGGTTTTCTCGAGGAAGTTGTGACTCCACCCCCCGAACGTGACATTGAGTTTGGGATAGACATACAGCCTGGTGCCCATCCAATTTCGATGACCCCTTATCGGATGGAACCTTCGGAGTTGCGGGAGTTGCAGATTCAGATTGATGATCTGATGGAGAAGGCTTTTGATCAACCCAGCATGTCGCCATGGGGTGCTCATGTTTTGTTCGTGAAGAAGGCAGATGATGGTCTCAGGCTATGCATAGACTACCAGTGGTTGAATCTGGTAACAGTCAAGAATCATTACCCTTACCCAAGGATAGATGATCTATTCAACCATCTTAGGGGAGTATGTTGGTTTTCTAAGATTTATATATGATCTGGATATCGTAAGCTGAGGGTAAAGGATAGTGACATCTCAAAGAAGGCTTTTAGGTGCAGGTATGGGCACTTCGAGTTTTTAGTGATGTCGTTTGGAGTAATGAATTCACCAGCTGTGTTCATGGGACTCATGAACTTTGTCTACCGAGAGTTTCTGGACCGGTTTGTCATTGTGTTTATCGATGACATTCTGATCTACGTAAGATCAGAGGAGGTTCACGTTGAGCATCTCAGGGCAGTCTTGGAAGTCCTTCGACACCACCAAATTTAATGGAAATTGTCTAAGTGTATGTTCTTGATACAAGAAATACACTTCCTTGGGAAAGTGGTGTCTCATCATGGAGTGTCAGGGTACCCATCGTAGGTGGAGGCAGTTGTCTCTTGGGAGGCACCCAAGAGCATGGAAGAAGTTTGTAGTTTTGTTGGGGTTGAATGGTTATTATCAGAGGTTCGTTTCAAACTTCTCTCGAGTTGCTTCTCCATTGACAACTTTGACTAGGAAGAACCATGTCTTCCTATGGAGTGAGTAGTGACAGATTTCTTTTGACTACCTGAAGGAGATGTTGTTCAGTGCTTCAGTACTCAGGTTTCCAGATGAAGGGTTTTTGTATGAGGTGTTTTTTGATGCTTCTGGCCTTGGTTTGGGGTATGTACTGATGCAGAAGAAGAGTGTGATCTGTTATGGGTATAGGCAGTTGCGCCCTCTCAAGCGTAACTATTCCACCCATGACCTAGATCTTGCAACATTAGGGTTCGCACTGATGTTGGAGCGACATTACCTCTTTGAGGAGCACTTTGTGGTCTTCTTAGATCACAAGAGATTATGTTATATCTTCTCCCAACGTGACCTGAACTTACGACAGCAGAGATGGGTTGAGTTTCCCCAAGTCTATGACTTCATGATCTCTTACACTGAAGGTATGGGCAACGTTTTGGGTGATGCCATGAGAAAGAAGTCACATAAGGAAGTGGTTCAGGAATCCACTGAGTCCTAGAAAGTGATGGGAGAGTTGGCTTCCTTGCACTTGGATTCAAGTGTAGAAGGTGTTAGAGGCTATTTGTTTCAAATTATGGTGCAGTCCTCCATGTTGTAGAAGGTGGAAGAGTATCACTGGGGGGACTCTGAGGCGGAAGTAATGCGGGATCGTGTCGATCAGGGAAATGCCCCAGAAGGATGGTCAGAGGACAGCCGACATCAGATTTTTTTTATGGAAGTTTGTTTGTTCCAAAGGCGATGTTTGATGGAGTTCTTTGTGAGTTCCATAGCTCAGCCTTGGAGGTACATCCGGAAGTTTCAAAAATATACTGAGGCCTGAGGGAACAGTTTTGGTGTCCCGGGGTGAAACGGGTAGTGGAAGAGTTTGTGGTTAAGTGTGTAGTGTGTCATCAAGTAAAGGATGAAAACCGTGTTCCCAGTGGATTGTTGCATCCTTTAGATATCCCCAAGTGGAAGTGGGATGAAATCTCGATGGACTTCATCAAAGGACTACCTAGAGCTCAAGTTGGTTATGATTCCATCTGGGTGGTGGTGGATCGACTTATGAAATCAGCTCACTTCTTTGCAATTAAGGAGATGGGCCCTATGAGTACCTTAGCACAAGGGTACGTAGAAGAGGTGGTGCGTTTACATGGAGTTATGAAGACTATTGTCTTATATCAGGATACTCAGTTTACCTCACGAGTTTGGAGGGGGTTACAGAATGGTTTTGGAACCAAGTTATGCCTTAGCACTACTTTCCACCCCCTGACCGATGGGCAGTCAGTGCGGACTATCCAGACATTGGATTATATTCTACGAGCATGCGTTCTAGATTTCGGTGGATCATGGGTGAGAAACTTTGCTTTAGTAGAGTATGCCTACAAAAATAGCTTCCACTCTTCTATTGGCATGGCACCATTTGAGGCTTTGTATGGAAGGCCATTTTTTTCTCCCATTTGCTGGGCAGAGTTTGGTGAGACAGGTGATCTTGGGCCAGAGGTAGTACAGAGCACCACAGAGAAATTTTAGCTTGTGCGTGAGAGGATGAAAGCAGCTCAGGACCAACAGAAGTCTTATGCTGATCGTCGTAGGAGGCCCTTGGAGTTCGTGGTGGGAGATCATGTCTTCTTGAAGGATTCCCCTCGATGGGGGAAGAGGAGGTTTGGGAAGGGGAGTAAGCTCTCCCCTAGGTTCATTGGACCTTTCGAGGTGCTGAGGTGAGTCGGCAAGGTGACATATTAGCTAGCCCTGCCACCTTAGTTGGAGAAGGTTCATGAAATCTTCCACATCTCCCAGCTTCATCGGTACTTACATGATGACCCTCACGTTATCAACTGGGGAGAATTAGATATGGGAGTTGACGCGAAATTTGAGGAACGACCAGTAATAATCAAAGATCATAAAGAGAAGGTGCTCCGTGGATGAACCAATGCCTTGGTTCGTGTGTCGTGGAGGCATGGCGACCTCGAGGAGAGCACCTAGGAGTGGGAGGCCTAGATCCATGCTCAGTACCCGGAGTTGTTTTGACTTGTGTTTTTCCTTATTCATCTGAACTTTTTTTATGTTAAACTCTGTACCTTTGATATATGGAATTCTTGGCTTTTAGGTTGTGAGATGTTTTGTTTCCTTGTTCTATAGAAGGGTGTAACATGTCTGGATGTGTGGGGAAAGGGAAAAACCTGATCCTTAATCGAGAAACATTAATTCGGATGAGATTGAACCTGTGCTAGCGAGTCAGTGCCGCCTAAAGAATATAATATTTCAACATAGGAGAAGGAATTTCCCCAAACCACTTTTTTGGGATGTGTGTTGGTTGTACGGTGTTGGGGGCAGTGTAAGTTGAAAAAAAATCCAAAAGTATGAAAGTGGGAAGACCCAATTCTTAATCGAGACGCATTAATGAGGATGCAATTAAACTCGTGAAGGTGAGTCAGTGCCACCTAAAGCGGATAATATCTCGACATTGGAGAAGTAATTCCTAACACCTGTGATTAGGGTTGTTGGTTGTGTTCCTGTTATAATGAGAACCCTAAGAGGTATCTTGTTGGGTTCCTCTGGGTTGGTTTTGAATTCTCGGGGTCGATAATGTTATAAGAGGTATCTGATGTAATGGACCAGACCTCTCCGACCCATTCCTTTGTCGAAAAGAAGGTCATGAAGTGTTCTAGAGGGTAGAATGGACTTTTCTCACACTTTTCATAATTTTGTAACTACACACTGTGTAGTGTGAGTACATGTCATGTAAAACCTTGCCGGGTTTACCCCTTGTTGAAGTCGTCCCCTTACCGTGTGAAATAAATGAGTACACACCGTGTAGCCCATACTAGATGTCGTGTATATCCTCCCCGCATACGCGTTACCTTCAAACCGTGTGTTGACCAGTCAACGGTTGTGTGCCATGTTGAAGTCGTGTCCTTGCCGTGTGAAATAAATGAGTACATGTAGTGTAGCCCATACTACACACCTTGTATTGTCTTCTCGTGTATGTGTTACCTTCAAACCATGTGTTGACCAGTCAACGACCATGTGCCGCATTGAAGGCCGTGTTAGAATATGCGTGGCAACCATGTGAAATGTCCTAGTACACACCGTGTACTATAAATTACACACTGTGTAATTTAGTTATTCTTGCATATAAAAAGAGGGGGCCTCTCCCCTTTTTCGAAGCACTACTCTCCTCCCCTCTCCATCGAGCAGAGCTCTCCCAAGAGACTCCAAGGCTTCTTTCCTCCATAACTTCTTCATCCGAGCTCCTATTTACGATCCACTAGTGGCCACAGGATTATAACAATGAGGCGGAACTTCTGAGCTTGGATCTGTTGCTTTCCCTTTTGGCATTCCTTCCTAGCTTCCACCCGAGGAGGTTTTTTCGGGTTTTGACAGAAGAAATGGATTCTGAAAGACATCTTCTAAAGCTGATCCAGGGGAAACATTGTTATCAGAACCTGTTGAGGTAGGGATCTTACCTTTGTCTCTCTAAATTATGAATCATGTGGGGTGTGTGTCCTTTTGTTTACATGAAACACTTTTGAACCAGTTTAGTAAAGATAATAACAGGATTATATAATGGGGATGGGATGTTTGTGAATGCAGTTACCTTTCTTTATCCTGTGATATTTTTTTTGTGAAATGAGTAGGCTTATAACTACTGAAAATCACGGTCATTGGGGGCCTTTGATTGCGTAATAAAATGATTCCCTATATTTCTATAATGTTTATGGATGAATAATTTGTGAAATGTTGAAATTGGTTAATCAAGTAAAGTAGGTTGATTAAATGAAAATCCAGAACCCTTGTGTGATCACCCCGATTGAAAAAAAATGAAATAATATACATGTGGGTGTTGGTTAGGGTTTATTGATGCGAAGGGGGTGTTTTGTGGGTTGTTGTGGATCGGGTGAGCAGCGGGGTTGCGGTAGGCTTGGTTGTGGGTTGGTGTGAATGCTATGTTGGTGATGGGAAGTGGGGATGAGATAAATGGTATCAAGGGATGATGATGAACGAGTTTCTGTGTGTTTGTGGTTGGCAGTGGGGCTGCAGGGATTGGGTTTGAATGTGAACGAACTATGGGTTGTGAATAATAAAGAGTTAATGAATAGTGGGGCATGTTAATGGAATGAGAATAATAATAAATTGGGTTGGTTGGTTAATAAGAAGGGACTTTTTTGTGTTGCTTGTGTTTTCATAATTCGAATTGTGGATGGCAGGGATATGTTTTATGAACGATAGATGTGGTTGGTTGTGGATAATTTCCCAGTAGTTAAGAAACTAATAAACCAATCCTATTGAAACATGAAAACCTAATGGGGCTGGGGTTGTTTGATGTATGCATGCTTCATAGTAGCAGTGCCGAGGCACGTGCTCAGTTCATCTGTTTAGAATCCATAGGTTGGGCTGTGTGTTATATATATATATATATATATATATATATATATATATATATATATTTCTATATATATCTTTGTTATTTGTCGCACCCCACCCATACTGAGCACTTAGTGCTGAACACTCAAATTTCAAGGGAGAGGGTATTTCCCCTTAGTTACTAGATCCTTCCTGCTACTTCTTCCATAGGTTGTGATGGATTGAGGCGACCTTACACGTATGAATCTTTTGGTAGGTTTTGATTGGGGTGGGTTCAGCCCAAGACTCATCGAGAATGTTTACTATTTCCCAAGAACCATCGGGTTGAGGCCCAGGTGTGTGCGGGAGGGATATACGGTTGTGAGGCCCAGGTGTGTGCGGGCGTGATGTGTGGTTGTGAGGCCGAGGTGTGTGTGGGCGGGATATGCATTTGTAAGGCCCAGGTGTGTGCGGGCGGGATATATGGTTGTGAGGCCCAGGTGTGTGTGGGCGGGAAGAGTGTGGTAGCGTTAGGATGTTTTCCATTAGGAAGAGCATCTAACTAGTGGGAAATGGTGTAGGGTACCCAACACACTTGTTCTTATATACAACTACTACATGTTTTTTTTGTGTGTTTTTGGTGAGAGTGGCTGGCGAGGTTGGGTGGATAGAACTCCTTGCTAGGTTTTGGTTCTTTCTATTGTTGTCATGAGACATTAGGATGTCTCCCCACATGTGTACCAGAGCTTTAGGTTTCCCTATCGAGTATACTTGTATGCTCACCATACGTTTACTTTTAGGATTCCAGAAGGACTACTAGGGTCGTGAAGGACCCTTCTAGTCAGGACAGTTGGAGTTGTTGCAGTTTTTCGTACTCTTGTTTCTTTTGCTATTTTAATTTTGAGAATTCTTTTACTTGTACATTGATTCAGTATTGTTTAAAAATGAATGTGGGATTGTTTTGGGTTTTTTTCCATTTACTTGTATTCTATTTATTTTGGTGTTTGACTCATCCTATTTCCTGATCTTAAATAATAAAAAGGGTAATGCCTCCCATATTTGTAAAAACGCATACACTTGGTGCTAGTCGCCACCCCGAGGCCTACTAGAGGTGGGGCTCGTGGGTCATTATCTCCATTTCACTTTTCTATCTCAGGAGGGGAATCATTGGTGGGAGGGGTTCATGACATCCTATTTCAAGAAATTATCCTCTTTAGGAGGCACTGACTCGCCCGCACAGGTTCAATCACATCTGAATTAATGTGTCTCGATTAAAGACCACAATTTTACCTTTCCCCACACATCCGTAAATGTTACATACTTCCAGAGAACAAGGAAACAAAAATCCTCTCAACCTACAAGCCAAGCATTCCATATTTTCAATGTACAGAGTATAACATCAAAAAAATTTCAGAAGGACAAGGAAAAACACAAGTAAAAAAACTCCGGGTACTGAGTGTTCATCTGGGCCTCTCACTCCCAAGTTCTCTCCTTGGGGCCACCACAGCTCCACAACACATGAACCAAGGCGATGGTTCTTCCACATATCACCTTCTCTTTACGATCCTCGATTCTGACTGGTCATTCCTCGAAGGTTTCATCATCTCTCAAATCTAATTCTCCCCATTTGATAACGTGAGAGTCATCATGTAAGAACTGAAGAAGCTGGGATACGTGGAAGACGTCATGAACCTTCTCAAACTGTGGTGGCATGGCTAGCTGATATGCCACCTCACTGACTTGCCTCAGCACCTCAAAAGGTCCGACAAACCTAGGGGATAGCTTACTCCACTTCCCAAACCTCCTGTACCCCTTTCGAGTGGAAACCTTCAAAAACACATGATCTCCCACCTCTAACTCCAAGGGCCTCCTCTGACGATCAGCATAAGACTTCTATCGGTCCGGAGCTGCTTTCATCCTCTCACGCACAAGCTGAAATTTCTCTATGGTGCTCTGTACTACCTCTGAACCAAGAGAACCTATCTCACCAACCTCTGCCCAGCAAATGGGTGAATGACATGGCCTTACATACAAAGCCTCAAACGGTGCCATGAAAATAGTAGAGTGGATGCTGTTGTTGTTGGAAAACTTTACTAAAGGAATGTGATGCACCCATGATCCTCCGAAATTCAGAACGCATGCTCGCAGAAAGTACTCCAATGTCTGGATTGTCCGCTCTGTCTGCCCATTGGTCTGGGGGTGGAAAGTAGTGCAAAGTTGTATCTGGGTTCCAAAAGCTTGTTTTAACCCCTTTTAAACTCATGAGGTAAACTGAGTATCCCGATCTGAGATGATAGTCTTCAGAACTCCATGAAAACGCATGACCTCGTATACGTACCTCTGTGCTAAGGTACTCATCGGGCCCGACTCCTTAATTTCTAAGATGTGAGCTGATTTCTTTATTCGATCCACCACCACCATATAGCATCATAACCACCCTGAGCTCTAGGTAGTCCTATGATAAAGTGCAAAAAGATGTCATCCCACTTACACTTAGGGATACCTAAAGGATGCACAAACCACTGGGAACACGATGTTCAACCTTTACTTGCTGACACGCTAGGAACTTAGCCACAAACTCTGCCACTGCCCGTTTCACCCCGGGCCACCAAAACTGTTCCCCCAGGCCTTTGTACATTTTTGAAACTCCCAGATGTACCGCCAAGGTTGTGCTATGGAAATCACGTAGAACTCCCCCACACATCGCCTCCAGAACAAAAAACCATCCATTAAAAATCATCTGATGTTGGCGGTCCTCTAACCATCCTTCTAGAGTGTTTCCCTAATCGACATGATCCCGCATTTCGTCTGCCTCAGACTCCCCCCACTGAGACTCTTTCACCTTCTGCAACAAAGAGGACTTCACCTTCATCCGAAACAAACAGCCTCTAATACCTTCTACCCTTGCATCCAAGTGCAAGGCGGCCAACTCTCCCACCGCTTTCCAGGCATCAATGGATTCCTGAACCACTTACTTATGTGACTTCCTGCTCAGGGTATCAATGAAAAAATTGACCTTACCTTAAGAGTAAGAGATCTCGAAGTCATAGTCCTGGATAAACTCAACCCATCTCCCCTGTCATAAGTTCGGGTCACGCTCGGAGGAGATATAACTTAAGCTCTTGTGAACTGAGAAGACCACAAAGCGCTCCCCAAAGAGGTAATGTTGTAATAACATCAGTGAGAATACTACTACTGCATGATCTAGGTCATGGGTGGCATAGTTACGCTCATGAAGGCGCAACTGCCTATACCCATAACATATCACACCCTTCTTCTGCATCAGTATGCTCTCCAAACCAAGGACAGAAGCATCACAAAACATCTCATATAACAACCCTTCCTATGGAAACCTGAGTACTGGAGTACTGACCAAATTCTCCTTTAGGTAGTCAGAAGATTTCTAGCACTGCTCGCTCCATATGAAGACCTGATTCTTCCTAGTCAAAGCTGTCGATGGAGAAAAAACTCGAGAGAAGACCGAAACGAACCTCTGATAATAACCTTCCAACCCTAGGAAACAATGAACTTCTATTGCACTCTTGGGTGTCGTCCAAGAGACAACTTCCTCCACCTTCAATGGGTACACATACACTCCATGCGGAGACACCACGTGACCAAGGAAGTGTACTTCTTGCATCAAGAACTTACACTTTGACAATTTCCCATAAAGTTGGTGGTGTCGAAGGAATTCCAAGACTTCCCGAAGATGCTCACTGTGCTCCTCCTCTGATCATGAGTATATCAGGATGTCATCAATTAACACAACGATGAACCGGTCTAGAAACTCTCAGAAAAAAAAGTTCATAAGTCCCATGAACACAGCTGGTGCATTCGTAACTCGAAACGACATCACTACAAACTCGAAGTGCCCATACCAGCACCTGAAAGCCGTATTTGAGATGTCACTATCCTTTACCCTCAAACGATGATATCCTGATCATAGATCAATCTTAGAAAACCAACCTGCTCCCCTCAACTGGTCGAAGAGATCACCTATCCTTGGAAGAGGGTAACGATTCGTGACAATTAACCGATTCAACCTTAGGTAGTCTATGCATAGCCTGAGACCACCATCTGCCTTTTTCACAAAAAAATTGGAGCACCCCATGGAGATACGCTGGGTCGAAAAAAAACCTTCTCCATCAGATCATCAATCTGAATCCGCAACTCCCGCAACTCCAAAGGTGCCATCTGATAAGGGGAAATCAAAATTGGATGGGCACCAGGCTGTAAGTCTATCTCGAACTCAACGTCACGTTGGGGTGGTAGAGTCACAACCACTTTGGGAAAAACATCGAGGAACTCCCCAACAACCTCTAGGACATCCATCATATCTGTATCAGCTGAAACCACTGATAACCCACCTAAAAAGGAAAGGAGAGGCTTAACATGCTGGATTCCCACCTGATAGGTCCTCTCACCAATGAAAGATACACGTTGCCCATCCATGTTTGAGAACGAAACTCTTCTTCAGAAGCAGTGGATAATGACACTAACAGAAAACAACCATTTGATTCCTAGGATGACATCATACGACTGCATCTCTAGCAAAAGAAGATCCCCATTAGATCGATGTGTTCCCAACGTCAGCCCACATCCCCAGAAAACACAAGATACACTGGTCTGACCTCCAACTGGTGTACTCAACACCAGGGGTACGGAAAGTCTCTCTTCCTCTAGTACCAAATAATGGGATAGTCCAGGTGCAACAAAGGAGTACGAATCTCTCAAATAGAACAAGGCAGAAACGAGAGTGCTAAGAAAACAAATCATACCTCGTACCACCTCTGGTCCTGCCAGAGCTGCCAACTCTGTTGTGTGCAACTATCCACGCCTAGCTCCTCTGCCTCTCTGATGTCGTCCACCACCCTGAGGTAGAGTGTCCACCATTGTCACACCACACCTCTTAGCTGACTAACTACTAGGGGATCCAAGTACTCCCTTGGAGCACAGATCAATGTAAAAGAGATCCCTAGCTCTTCAATCCACCCCTCCGTCAACATATCTGAAGTACTACCCTCGTACTTCTTGAGGGTTTGCCACTGGAAAGAACAGAGAGTCTTCTGCCACTGCACATCTTCCTCCCCTCGATAAATCCTCAACTGATTGACCGCCTGAATCTGCTGGGCATCAACCATATGAGTCACCCGGGGACGACGTCTAGGTTCTATAGCTATTTGGTAATCAAATATTGCCTAACCCCAAGTAGTAAGGAAATTTCTCAAGGTTTTATTTTTATCACATTATATCAATTTCTTTCGCAGAACACCCAAATCAAGTAAAACACAATCATGATGATGCATGTACCTTCCCAAGGGTCTCTACCCTGCAATCAATATTGTCTCACTTGGTCGTTCGGTAGGCTTAGATTCCTTGCATCAGATCACAAGGGGCCCTAAAATATCATTTCTTAGCTGGTCTTCCCTGGCTTATGTCAGGCACCATGATCAGCCATCATTGTTTCCCTACCATCCCATGCAATCCTCACTGTTCCTAACTCCAAACTCTATCCAATCTATCAACCATCAGCTCCGATAACATTCTGTCATGACCCCTCCCACCAAAGATACCACTTTTGAGCAGGAAATGGTGAAAGGGAAATAATGACCCCCCCGATTCCCACCTTTAGTAGGCCCCGGGGTGGCGACTAGCACCAAGGGTATGAGTTTTTACAAATATGGGAGGCATTACCCTTTTGATTATTTTAGATCGGGAAATAGGATGAGTCAAACACCAATAGAAAAAGAAGACAAGTAAATGGAAATAAACCCAAACCAATCCCACATGCATGTTTAAACAATACTGAATCAATGTAAAAGTATAAGAAAGCTCAAAAGTTCAATACAAAAATAAACAAGAGTACGAAAAACTGCAACAACTCCAACTGTCATGACTAGTAGAGTCCCGCACGACCCTGGTAGTCCTCCTGGAAACCAGAAAGTAAACGTAGGGTGATTATACAAGTATACTCGGTAGGAAAACCTAAATCTCACATGCACAAGTTGGAAGACATCATAATGTCCTATGAGAAAACCGAAGGAACCAAAACCTAGCAAGGAATTCTATCCACCCAACCTCACCAGCCACGCTCACCAGAAACACAAAACAACAGGTAGTAGTAGTATATAAGGACAAGAGTATTGGGTACCCCACACCATTTCCCACTAGTTAGCTGGTCTTCCTAATGATGAATGTCCTGACGCTACCACACTCTTCCCACCCGCACACACCTGGTCCTCACAACCACATATCTCTCCCGCACACAACTTGGCCTCACAACCACATATCCCGCCCACACACACATGGGCCTCACAACCGCATATCCTTCCCACACACACCTAGGCCTCACAACCACATATCCCACCCCCACGCACCTGGGCCTCACAACCGCATATCCAACCCACACACATCTGGGCCTCACAACCGCATATCCCGCCCCCACACACCTGGGCCTCACAACCACCTAACCCGCCCACACACTCTTGTGCCTCATTCCAAAGATTCTTTGTAAATAGCAATCCTGCCTGATGAGTCTTGGGCTAAAACCACCCCAATTGAAACCTACCTAAAGAGTCTTAGGTGTAAGGTCACCTAAAGCCTTCACAGCCTATGGAAGAAGGAGTAGGAAGGATCTTGTAACTAAGGGGAAACATCCTCTCCCTTTAAATGGAAGTGTTCGATACTAAGTGCATAACATGGGTGGGGTGAAAAAAAACACAATGATATAGATATATATATATATACACCAAACACACAGCCCAACCTATGGCTTCTAAACAGAGAAACTGAGCACATGGCTCGACACTGCTACTATGAAGCATGCACACAACAAAAAACCCCAACCCCATTTTGGTTTTCATGTTTCAACATGAATAGTTTTTTAGTTCCTTAACTACTAGGAAATTATCCACAACCAACCACATCGATCGTTTGTAAAACATATCCCTGCCATCCACAAATCAAGTTAGGAAAACAAAAGCAGCACAAACAAGTCACTTCTTATTAACCAACCAACCCAATTGATTATTATTCTCATTCCATTACCATGCCCCACCATTCATTAACTCATTATTTTTCACAACCCATAGTTCGTTCACATTCAAACCCTATCCCTTCAACCCCGCTGCCAACCACCAAAACCACAAACACACCGAAACTCGTACATCATCCTCCCTTGATACCATTTATCGCAAATCCTCTTCCCATCACTAATATAGAATTCACACCAACCCACAACCAATCCAACCGCAGCCCCGCTACTCACCCGATCCACAACAACCCACAGAACTCCCCCTTCACATTAATAAACCCAAACCAGCACCCACATGTTAATTATTTCAGTTTTGTTTAATCGGGGTGATCACACAAGGGTTCCAGATTTTCATTTAATCATCCAGCTTTACGTGATTACCCAATTTCCACATTCCACAATGTTTCCATCCATAAAGGGTCTTGAAAGATAGGGCAACATTTAATTTCACAAGCAAAGTCTCACGACGACCATGATTTTTAGTAGGCATAAGCCTATTCATTTCACAACATAATATCACAGGATAAAAAAAGGTAACTGCATTCACAAACATCCCATACCCATAATATAATCCAATTATTATCTTTATTAAACTGGTTCAAAAGTGTTTCACATAAACAAGAGGACACCCACCCCGCATGATGCACAATTTAGAGAGACGATGGTAAGATCCCTTCCTCATCAGGTCTGATAAAAACGCTCCCCCAGATCAGCTTTATGAGGCATTCATTGGCGTTCGTCGATTCTGTCAAAACATGAAAAACCTTCTCAGGTGGAAGCTGGGAAAGAAAGGCCAAAGGGATATCAATACATCCATGCTCAGAAGTTCTGCCTCATTGTTATGATCCTGTGGCCGCTGACAGATCGTAAATCAAAGCTCGGACGATGAAGCTATGGAGGAAAAAAGAATTGGAGTCTCTTAGGAGATCTCTGCTCAAAGGAGGGGGGAGGAGAGGAGTGATATGAAATGTTGGAGAGGCCCCCTCCTTTTAAAGATGAAAAAAACTAAAGTACCCGGTGTGTACTTTATAGTACATGGCGTGTACTCGGCCATTTCACACGGTCGCCACGCGGATTCCAACATGGCCTACAACGTGGCACAAGGTTGTTGACTGGTCAACAGACTGTTTGAAGGTAACACATATGCAAGGAGGCACTACATGGCGTGTAGTATGGTCTACACGGAGTGTACTTGTTTATTTCACACTTCAAGGACACAACTTCAACACAACACACGACGGTTGACTAGTCAACATACTGTTTGAAGGTAATGCGTACGTGGGGAGGAACTACACAACATGTAGTGTGGGATACACGGTGTGTGCACATTTATTTGACACGGCAAGGGCACGACTTCCACATGGGGTATACCCAGTGAGGAGGCACAATGTGTGTACTCACACTACATGGTGTGTAGTTACAAAATTCTAAAAAGTGTGGGAAAAGTCCATTATACACTCCAGAACACTTCATGACATTCTTTTCGACAAAGGAATGGGCCAGAGAGGTCCGTTCCATTACATAGGAGAAGTAATTTCCCCAAACAACGTGTTCGGGAAGTGTGTTGGTTGCACGGTGTTGGGGGAAGTGTAAGATGAAAAAAACTCATAATTTATGGAAGTGGGAAGACCCAATTATTAATCGAGATGCAATAATGAGGATGCTATTAAACCTGTGTAGGAGACTCAGTACCACCTAATGCAGATAATATCTCGACATAGGAGAACGAATTCCTAACACCTATGATTTGGATTTTCGGTTGGGTTCCTATTATAATGAGAACCCTAAGAGGTATCTTGTTGGGTTCCTGTAAGATGGTTTTTAATTCTCAAGGATGAGAATATTTTGAGAGGTATCTGATGTAATGTCTAGGACCTCTCAGGCCCTTTCCATTGTCGAAAAGAAGGTCATGTAGTGTTCTGGAGGGTAGAATAGAATTTTCTCACAATTTTCAGAATTTTGTAACTAAACGCCGTGTAGTGTGAGTACTCACTGTGTACCACCTCACCAAGTATACCCCGTGTTGAAGCCGTGCCCTTGCCAGGTGAAATAAATGAGTACACACCATGTGTCCCATACTAAACTCAATGTAGTGTCTCCCCACGTATGCATTACCTTCAAACTGTGTGTTGACCAGTCAACGACCGTGTGCCACGTTGAAGGTCATGTTGGAATCCACATGGCGACCGTGTGAAATGGCCAAGTACACGCCGTGTAATATAATGTTCACAACATGTACTTTAGTTTTTCTATCCTATAAAAGTAGGGGGCCTCTTCTCCTTTTCAAATCACTCCTCTCCTCCCCTCTCCTTCGAGTAGAGCTCTCATAAGGGACTCCAAGGCTCCTTTCCTCTATAAAATCTTCATCTAAGCTCCTATTTATGATCTGTCAGTCGCCACTGGATCGTAATGATGATGCGAAACTTCTGAGCATAGATCTGTTGCTTTCCCCTTTTGTATTTCCTTCCTAGCTTCCACCTGAGGAGGTTTTTTGAGGTTTTGATAGAAGCGAAAGATGCCGACGTATGCCTTCTAAAGCTGATCCGGGGGAGCATTGTTATCAGAACCTGTTGAGGTAGGGACCTTAACTTTATCTCTCTAAATTGTGAACCATGCGGGGTGGGTGAAAACTTGTTTACGTGAGACACATTTGAACGAGTTTAATAAAGATAATAACTAGATTATATAACGGGGATGAGATTTTTTTTGAATGCAGTTACATTATTTATATCCTCTGATATTATGTTGTGAATTGAATGAGCTTCTGTCTACTGAAAATCATGGTCATTGGGGGCGTTTTCTTATGAAATTAAATGTTTCCCTCTCCTTCTGGATTTTCTTATGGATGAAAATTTTATTGAATGTGATAATTGGATAATCACATAATGTTAGTTGATTAAATACCAGGATCCCTTGTGTGATCACACCGGTTGAACAAACTAAAATAATAAAAACGTGGGTGATGGTTAGGGTTTATTTATGTGAAGGGGAAATTTTGTGGGTTGCTGTGGATTGGGTGAGCAGCAGGGCTGTAGTTGTCTTGGTTGTGGGTTGGTGTGAATGCTATGTTAGTGATGGGCAATGGGGCTGCAATAAATGGTATCAAGGGACGATGATGTACGTGTTTCAGTGTGTTTGTGTTTTTGGTGGTTGGCATTGGGGCTGCAGGGATTGAGTTTGAATATGAACGCTCTATGGGTTGTGAATAATAAATAAAATTGGAAGAGTTAATGAATGGTGGGGAATGGTAATGGAACGAGAATAATAATAAATGGGGTTGGATAGTTAATAAGAAGGGACTTTTTTGTGTTTCTTGTGTTTTCCTAACTTGATTTTTGGATGGCAAGGATATGTTTTACGAACGATTAATGTGGTTGGTTGTGCATAATTTCCTAGTAGTTAGGGAACTAATAAATTAATCTAGTTGAAACATGAAAACCTAAATGGGATTTGGGTTCTTTTTTGTATGCATTCTTCGTAGTAGCAGGGCCGAGGTACGTTCTCAGTTTCTCTGTTTAGAAGTCATAGGTTGGGCAGCATGTTTAGAATATATATATATCTCTATCTTTGTGTTTTGTTGCACCCCACCCATGTTGAGCACTTAGTGTCGAACACTCCCATTTCAATAGATAGGGTGTTTCCCCTAAGTTACTGATTCCTTCCAGCTCCTTCTTCCATAGGCTATGATGGATTGAGGTGACCTTACACCCAAGAATCATCAGGTAGGTTTCGATTGGGGTAGTTTTAGCTCAAGACTTTTCATGAAAGTTTACTATTTTTTCTCCAGAATCTTTGGGATGAGGCCCAGATGTGTGCGGGCGGGATATGCGGTTGTGAGGCCTAAGTGTGTGCCGGAGGGATATGTGGTTTTGAGGGCCATGTGTGTGGGGGCGGGATATGCGGTTGTGAGGCCCAGGTGTGTGCCTGCAGGATATGCGGTTATGAGGACTAGGTGTGTGCGGGTGGGATATGCAGTTTTGAGGATGAGGTGTGTATGGGAGGTATATGTGATTGTGAGGCCCAGGTGTGTGCGGGCAGGATATACGGTTGTGAGGCCTAAGTTTGTGCGGGCGTGATATGTGGTTCTGAGGCCTAGGTGTGTTCGGGCGAGAAGAGTGTGGTAGCATCAGGACGTTCGCCATTAGGAAGAGCAGCTAACTAGTGGGAAATGGTGTGGGGTACCGAATACTCTTGTTCTTATATACTTCTACTACCTGTTGTTTTTTGTTTTTGGTGAGCGTGGCTGGTGAGGATGGGTGTATATAATTCCTTGCAAGATTTTGGTTCCTTCTATCATTCTCACTGGACATTAGGATGTCTCCCCACTTGTGCATTAGATCTTTAGGTTTCCCTACTAAGAATACTTGTATGCTCACCCTACATTTACCTTCAGGTTTCCAGGAGGACTACCAGGGTCATTCGGGACTCTACTAGTCAGGACAGTTGGAGTTGTTACAGTTTGTCTTACTCTTGTTTCTTTTGGTATTGTACTTTTGTGCTTTCTTGTAAATATACTTTGATTTAGTATTGTTTAAACACGCATGTGGGATTAGTTTGGGTTTTTTTCGATTTACTTGTCTTCTTTTTCTTTTGGTGTTTGACTCATCCTATTTCCCGATCTTAAATAATTAAAATGATAATGCCTCCCATATTTGTAAAAACTCATACCCATGGTGCTAGTCGCCACCCCAGGGCCAACTGGAGGCGAGACTCGGGGGTCATTATCTCCCTTACAACATTTCCAACTTAGGAGGGGAATATTTTGTGGTAGGGGGTCATGACAATATATATCCATGTTAAGTGATTTTTTAGGAATTATATGATTATGTATCCCACCTTAGTATTATGTAATGATTTTTATCTATAAATACCATAGGTTTACTCAAATTTGGTTAATTGTAAAATTTTCAATGGATGTTGTACTGTGGTGTAACCTACTTGAATAACATAACCCTTAATAATAGTTTCCTTTCTCTCATAGGAAAATACATGTAAATAAAAGGGATATCTTTAAGATGTTATTTCATATGACCCTCACTTTATGGAATCATGTGAAGACAAAATGACACAATTTTCAATGAGGTACCTACATAATTCTCATCTATTCACTCCACTAATGGGCGTACCTTCATTCCTCAATTGATATATAACACCATTAGTTATATAAAACAATATACCATGTAACTATTGTACCAATAATGGTTTTATCTTCTTACATCAAAATGTTCTCATTTTCCAACACTCTTTTTTCACATAAGTGCCACCCAAAACCTGTATAAATTTTGTCAAATAGCATTCCCCATTAGTAAAATGACTTTTAATACTATGTAAGATCCCCCCTTGGAGTGGTTTATGGTATTCCGGGAATATTTCTCCCATTTTTCCTTAAAAAATGGGCAGTTTCAGAACACATTGATAACAACGACCCATTATCTTGATTTTTCTATAACATTTCACCTCACCCATATTCTACCAAGATTATTAAAGAAACCTCAATCACTAGTGGAATTACATATAAATATAATCTACAGATATTTTCTCGATTATACGGAATCTAATCATTGTATCATATTCATAAATAACATCGTCATTATTTTGACATTCCTTCTTTCACAGAGTATCCAATACTACATTCCAACACATTAACGAGTTATCATATCCACTGAAACTAAAACTTAATACCCACATTCATGTATTTATTATGAACCATTAACCAAGTGGTCACTCTAATATAATAAAAAACGATAATATATTTGTCCTTATCACAGGGTATAAAATAGATAATAAATGTATACCATACATGAACACAATGTGAATGATGTTTTCCCTATTATATGACCATAAATTTAATGGAGTATAATTTCCTCCATATGATCTTACACAATATGGTATACCCATTTACATCACATTCATCTATAACACTCATTATATAGGTTGTGTTTCAATCATTTCCTATATGTATTTATATTTTAGGGTGTGCCTTATTTTTATTCCAAAAATTAAAATCCATATCTATCAAGGATGAGGGTCCCAAAAAATTATAGGTTTTTGAATCATGAGTCAAAAATATGTGTATGTTTATTTGAAAAACTAGGGATATACAATAAAACATTTTTATGATCCACCTTGAGACTATTTCAACTCTCTCCACTACACAAAAATTTAATGTTCCTAGATAATACAAAAAGACTATGTATCTCTCAATTTTTATTAAAAAAAATTAAACTAAAATATAAACCATTAACTTTACTATATGGATAACAACTCTAACACAACCCTACATGATTTCCAATATATTTTTAAACTACTGTTTATCCATCATTTCACTCTCTTATGGAATGAAAATAAAAATTTTATTTATATATGGTTTAAACTACATTATAATAATCATATATCATGTAATATGAATGAGATTAATTCTATATTCTGATTGGGCTTATGTTACACTAGGTAGTGTCCTTTAAAATGTATTTAAATTAATCTATACCTTTCAATAAAGGTGATTTCACTAATAAGGTGGATAGTGATGTAAAAAAATTATTATTACAAATAATATTTTCACAATAATAACATAAATTTATAGTTGGTAACAATACCATACAATAACCTCTTATGACGATGATTCTACCTCCCACCCTCTACATTTATGCAAGTACGACATAATATAAACATAATCCTATATAATTCTAATAAGAAAGGGAGATATGTATGGTGGGTTGGGAACATAAAAAACATATATTAAATATAAATTAAGTAATAAATAGTAAAAATTAAAATGAACTATATTTTATGAATATTAGGGATTTCATAGAATGTGATCTATTTTTATCTATGGTTATTATGTGTGTTTAACTAGTATATATTATTCTAGACTATTGAATCATATATCGATAATGTTGATATAAAATCTCAAAACTTGAGACATGGTTGGTAATTATTTTCAAATCATATTTTTATAATACATTATGGGATCAATAAAAAATATTAATTTTTTTTTGGGTTTTCACTTTCTCAGTTTTTTATTTAAGCCTTTGTGGACCAGTTTTTTTTGGAGATATAGATCCATTGTTGGGGAAAATAAACTAATGTTCAATGATATATATTTTTTGGATTAATGGATTGTGGGTGTAAAAGGTTTAAGTGTGATAATGTGTTCTTGGTATGTTGAGAACCCTAAAAGGATGATGAGATTTTTTAAGGATTTTGGTTGAGAACTATCTGCATAACAATTACACACCATGTGTGTGTAATAAATTACATGTAATTATTTCAAAAAACATGTTATGAATGGTTACAAGAAGTGAAATTATTCATGAATGAAATTAATTCACTTCATTAAATTTTATTACATGTTCGGTAATATTCAATTGGAATAAAAAATAACCTGATGTGATGGGTTTTTCAGCATATTCCTTGAAAATAAATTATATGACATCTAACTATATTATATGTTGTGTAATTCCCCAATATTTTGTTTTAACGTATTCCATGCAATTGATTTTGATTACATCTTATGTGAAGCTTCCTCCTCGTGACCCCACGACACCTCCAAGGAGAATTTGGATAACCCCTTCATTTTAGATGTCTATTTGGTGAAATCAATACAAGGGAAACATATTATGATCATCTAAACCCTCTTCCTCATGGTTTTTTATAGTTGGATGGATAGTTCAGTCATTATTTAAATGTATGAGGTTTAAAATCTAACCTTGGGGTTTGATAATTATCATGTATGTGCAATATCATAATTGTGCCAATATATAATGCATCGTATAAATTGAGAGAATGAATTGAATTATTCCTTTGAGTCTATTTGGATCTAATGGTTCAATAAAATGACTTGTGGATACCATTCGGGTGAGAAAAACCTTGAATTCAAATGAATTGTTCAGTGGATCGAGGTTTTCTTAGAATGTCTTGGATTATGGTTGATCGCTTGATATATATTCACCTTGGATTTGATTTTTTATTTGGAATAAAGGTAAAGTTGTTGGTTATGAAAAAAATGATATATGAAATTTGTAACTGAATTAAGAATGGTAATTTGAAAAATTAACCATTGATCCATATGATGTGATATTGTGATATCCTTTTTACTAATACTTGTATTTTGATTTGCATTTTTTTTATTATATGGGGCGTTGGAACAGTTATACATGCCAAAATGATTATATAGAGGTCCATTCCTGGTGATACATGTATTAATGATTATATAGGGATTTGGTCTAGTGACACATTCCAACATTCTTATATTGTAGGCTATTCCTAGTGACACATATTGAAATGGTTATACAATGGGCTTGGTCCAGTGTCACATTGTAAAATTATTATATAGAGGGAATTTCCATGTGACACATCCTGAAACATTTATATTGCAAGATTGGTTGATAGAAACATGTAGAAATGCTTATATAGTAGGACCGACCTTGATTAAATGTTAAAATGAATATATAGATAGTTTGATCTAGAATTTTTTAAATTATACCATGTTTATAAGGTTATGTTTTTCATGGCTATAAGACAAGCTCAGAGACATTTTGGAATTTCACTGAGGCAGTTTATGTTATTCAATGGTTACATGGTTGTGGTTGTTGTGGTCTTGATATATTCTCAAAGACTATTCTTCATGGTTCAAAATTATGTTTATGTGGTACTAATTTACCTATTTAATTAATAAATAAAAATGTTTATTCTATTATTACATACACTAACTATCAAACTGGTTGTGTTTAGATATAGTGGTGTGGACATACAGAGTTATACTCACACCCTATTCAGGTAGTCATTTGTTACCCAAAAAGATTACATTGATGTTAGATTAGACATGGGTAAACAACCTTATTGTTGATTTTTTCTTACTGGAGGTGATGGATTTTGGAGATGGGAATGATATAAGGTTTGGGATAGAGGGATTTTCAATATTTTTATAATTTTTTTGGTCTTTTAAATTTTTTACTTCTGTCATGAAATTTAGTTACATTCTAGCACATCTTTATATTTTTCCTTTATTACTTATTATATTTTTTAGTTGGATTCTATTGTTGTTTTTTAATTATAATTTATTTTTTCATTTATTTTCACAATATCATATAAATTTATTTATTTATTTATTTGGATTATATCACTGTATTTAATGAATAAAATAATGGGTATATTTCCACCACTATAATTATAGAACAACCACTACTAGTTGGAATCGTTTGGATATGGGGAGGCACGCTTGAGAACTCATAAACTACCCGTTCTGACCACATGAGAGAATTTATGGGATGGTGATGTTACAAAATGTTATCAATGAACAAAAATTTTCTCTTTAATTATTTTTCTTTTTCTAAAAGTTAGAAAGGAGGCTTGGTGTAAGAACCCGTGTTTATCCGGACTGCAGTTTTGAGCAGAAATTTAAATTTTTTCGGTTAGATGCTCATGAGGGGTAAAATGGTCATTTTACCCTACCAAATGATCTCAGATAATTTTTTTGACAACTTCATTGGTCCTAGAATAATGTGTTCACCTTAGGATAGGAGTTTGGTGGAAATCTGAGTTTTTCGAATTTTAGCGGATATTTAAAATTTCATATTAATAAATTAAATATTAAATTATTCCCGCAGGTTCGTTTGGAAATAAAATTTAAATAGATTATTGTATTGAGATTCCTTCTATGCCATTGATTCTAGAATCGGGAGTTTTGCTTAGGGGAGGCATAAACTCATGTTGGGCACCGGGGGTCTGCCCTTGCCCCTTTTTATTCCTTTTCTTTTCTTATTTTCTTTTATTTTCTCTGTCTTCCTTCCTTATCCTACTTGTGCATGCTCCTTGTGTGATCCTCCTTGGCCATGTTCCATGGTATAAATGGGAGATCATGAAATAGGGAGAGACAGAAGGCATGAGGGGTACCGATTCGAAGCCCTCGACGTGCTGAGTCGGCGTGCGACATCCGTGGATCATGAAATCAATCGAGGCTTCAGCGGTTTCCGCCCAAATGTAGGGATGTTTATGTTTTTTCCATATATCCCCTCTAAACAAGTTGTTTTATTTTTATAATTCCTTATATTTCTTTCTTTTATGATCATGGGGTCGATCTGTTGTTTCGGGGGAAAAATGGGCGAATCTAGTGTTTTTAGGGATTTCCCATCGGAAGACGCAGTATACACGGTGTGTGTTCCAGGGGAACATGCCGTGTATTCTTACCATTTAGGGAATATGAGTTTGTCTTAATTACATGTCGTTTACATTGAGTACACGTCATGTAGTGGGTGGCCGTGTGGCTGGCCGTGTGGAATAGAACACAGAATAGTGGTTTTTTTGAAGTACACAACATGTAGAGTAAAGTACATGTCGTGGAGTGGTACATGGGCATGCGTTCGGGTGAAAAAGGACATGGTGTGAATTTTTTCGAATAGTAAACTCCGGGTACAATAAATTTCAAGCCGTGTACTCTTACAAAGGCAGGCCCAATGGGTTCTGGCTATGTACTCTGGCCATATACTTCCCCGTCTTAGTAATTTGGTGATATCTTGTGCATCAGAAGTCAGAATTGGGTGTGTGAGTAGTTGATTATGAGCATTTTTTCATGTATATTGCAATGGTGGACTCCAATTATCATGTAGAGGTTGTATAAATTGATTTTTGTTGGTTTTTATCTAAATGTAGGTGTTCTTCCTCCAATTATTGAGCCCAGCTGTCACTTGAGGGTATGACTTGGCGAGGTTGTGAGGTTGGTTGTTCGGACCACATTAGTCAAGAAATTTATTATGAGATTATTTGTGAGATATATCTTATAACATTTTCTTTATAGGACATTTTCCTTGTGAGATGTGCCCTTCTGGCCAAAGAGGTCGTGAGACCGGATGCTTCTAGGGGTTCCCTGAGGGATGCCTTGCTTGGGTGCTGAACTAGGGAGTCCTTGTAGGAACTATCCCATGTTTCCATTGAGAGGAACACTGTTATGGGGTGCTTCTTTTGTTCTTCATTCAAGGATCCCATGTAGTATTTATCTTTAATAAGGATCCTATGTAGGATTCCTTCTCTATAGTTATCTGGAGGATCCCGAGTAGGATGACTCCTTGGTGTTTGAGTAGTGGGACCTGGTGGGTGCCTGTTGTTTGACCGACCTTAGGTTTTACATCGGGTTTGGGTAGATAAGTTGTTCAAGTGTCATCTAGAACCCGTTCCAAACTAGTAATCATGTGGGGTTATGTGTTTAGTGTTGGGTTGGGCGTTCGGGCCACCCGCACTTGTTTGTATATATCAGACTTTGGTTTTTGATGTTGTAGTGGTAACCAGAGATGCTTCCTAGATGGTGGCTATTGAGCCTGATGCGAGGGGTATTTTTGTTTGTTGGGATGCCTACCTTTCCTTGTGTGCCTAAGTAGTAAGTGGTCTGGTGTTTAAATTCCAACTGCTGTGTGTTTTTGTGTACTGTTGTGCTACGAACCCTTGTTTGGGGTGTCTTATGGATAAGGCCTTTGCTGAAAAGATATATATAATTGTATAGATAATCTAATTATAAGTTTAAACTACTTTTTTGGGATCACTTCTTGGATCTAGGACCACCCTGGGGATGTGTTCCTCTATTTAGCCATTTGGATAGAATACCTGAGGGTATGCCCCGATTATACTATGCATTTCCATTTCTTGAGAGAAAGTTTATATAAATGATTGTTTGTGTGTTGGGATTGGCCCAGTTACTTGTGCCTGAGGGCTGTGTTTTTTTATCCTGAGGGAATTGTTTGTTTAGCCTGATGGCAAGGTACTGCTTAGCCTGATGTCAATGTTCTATTTCTCCTTAGGGTAACTCTTCTTATGCCTGAGGATAGTGACTTTTTTGCCTCAAGGAAATATCTCGTACGCTTGGGGGAAATATTTGATAGCCTGAGGGCAAGCCTAAGGGCGTAGTTATGTTTATCCTGAGGGTGTGGGTATATTAGCCTGGGGGATAGTGTTTGTTTAGACTGAGGGAAACCATTCGTATGCCTTAGGGATGTAGCTTCCGTGCCTAAGGGAAAGATTCTTATACACCTAAGGGCACTATTTTTTATGCCTGAGGGATAGATTCTTATATGCTTGAGGGAATTATTCGACATGTTTGAGTGAAAATACCATAGGGAATCATTTATGTTCATGTGAGGGTAAGGATTCACATGTCTAAGGACTTTGGTTGCTTGTTTTTGTAAGCTTCTTCATAGGCAGATTTCTAGTGTTGGCTGAAGTAGGTACATGCCGATGAGATTACGGACCCAGAGATCAACTTAATGATACACAGATTGAGTGGCATGATGTCCAGATCAATTCCCTTGCATTGGATGTCCAAGAGATCAGGCTTATGGTCCCAAGGATCAACTGCTGATGTGGATTCTTTTTATTTGAATAACCTAATCATGAATATTCATATTTATATAAATATGTATAGGTATGGGACTATACATGTGTACGTATATAGATAGGGACAACCATTATGGCACTTGCCCAGTCGACAGGGATTACAGACCCTGATTTTGACAATGGTTTCACATTTGGTTTAGTTCGTTTTCTCTGTTCCAGCTAGGCTGAGAACATCGTTGTTGTGTGCAATTTTAGCAGCATAGTTATAGGTTGCTTGTCAGGGTTCCCTACGATGATTATTTCTCACCCCTGCACGTGCACCTATGTGTACGTGTAGACCTTATGTCTACTTTTCTGGCTGGGCATGAGTTTTATGGTGGATAGGGTTGAGGCCAAGTCTTACATGATCGGGAGGAGCAGCTTCAGTGGTTCTACTAATCGGGCTGCTGCAGTTCGATAATGTGTGTAAATTGGGTACGTGGATTGGCTCGGAGATAGTAGTAGAGACCTGTACTTTTACTTTCAGTATATTTTGTACTTATATCTGTATGGTCGACCAGTGGGTGACCAGTGTTGTATTGTATTGCATAACTGTTCGGGATTTTACATCATTTTCTATTACAGCATGTTCTATTTCAGTTGTTTATTGCTTCCTCACTCTATTTAATTTCCACTGTGTAGGATACTTTGTTATTTTCTCTATTTGATTACTCTGGTATGAGGGAATAGTCTCCCCACAATCTCACCATATGCCCTCACTGCTAGTCGGCAGCCTCTGGCATATGGAGAGGCACGGTTGAGGCCTTGTGTCAATCCGTCTCGGAGCACCAGTTTAGTGGCTTCCCGGTCGGGACGTTACAATGTTGTATCAGAGGAGTTTTATTTCCTAGTCTTTACTATTTGGGATATGGTAGACATGATTATTAATAATGTGTCAAAACCTGTTATGGGTATCGAGCTGGTGCGTCGAGAACACGTGTTATGGTAAGAAGTCTGTGTTGCCAGGTTTTGGGATTGCTATTCTGATTTTGGGATGTTACAGTTGTATATGATTTTCTCATTGAGCAATGCACATGTTTTGTGGTGTTCTGATATACTTTGTATCTCTGTCTTTTGACCATTGGTAAGATGTCAAGGATGGATTTTGACTCTTGGCCGGAAAAGGCAAGAGGCGTCACATGCATCATAGTAGTCATGTAGGATTCATAGCATATAGGCGTTATAGTGTGTGTTTTTACTGACAACTGAGACCTTTGGGTCTTGTTACACATACATTTTACTCTGATGCCAGGTTTTGTGGATCTATGTTGAGGAGTTTTTGTTGAGGCTGATGACCCAGTCCTTGTACACAGGTGGTGTAGTGACCCCAATTGGTCGATATGGAATGTGATAACTTTATGTTTAACCCCTTATTGGGTGTTGTTTCTTAGGTCTGTGGTTATCTAGTCAGATTGTTGTGAATGATGTCGATAGATACAAAGTCTTTTCTTGTGAACTGGACCACCTTGGGGTATTCCCGTATACAGATGCCGATGAGAGTCATTTCAGTTTATCTTCTTCTTGGGTTGTGAACTCCAGGGAGTAGTTCATTATAAGGATGCTCAGAGAGGATTAGGGCCCTTATAGTTTGTGTTTTTGTTTTGAATTTTTGGTCGTTGTGATAATTAACATCTTCTTAGAGGTTTTGGATCTATTGGGATAGGTAGTTAGACCTTGTTTCCCAGTAGTGAGGATTGTTCTATAGGGATAGGTGGAAGACCTAGGGACCCTTTATTTTGACTCGAACCCTTCTAGGTCGATGTCTGTTTTGTTCTGGGGAAACCTGTGTGAGGGCAGTTCACCCGTGTTTGGATCCTGGTCAGGTTTTGGAAGGATGTTAGTGTTGCTCGGAGGAAGCCAGTCATGTGTTCATTGAAATCTCAGAGTAATACTGTTAGTGATGATCATGCTCTATCTTGATTTGTCTTGAGTAAGCTGAGTGAGCTTCATCCCTACACCAAGCTCCTTTTTCTTTCGTAAGGTTCATCCCTGTTGAGGAAGGAACCTATTCTGTTTGTGCTCTCAGAGCGGTGTAAGGAAATCCATAGGGTGGGGAGTGCACCATTGGCACTTTGAGGGTGCTTTTCCTTGTTTAGGTTAAACTACGGTGTTTTCCATGGGCCTTTTTGGGCTCAGAGTGGATTTTAAGATGACTATAAGGGTATTCCTATGGTTGGGAGTACCAGTTTGGTCATAGTTTTAATATCTTCAACATAGAAGGTAGTTGTCAACGCTATATGGCTGGTCGTCAGACAGTCTATATAGCTTGTCTGTGAAGAATCTTGGGTTATGAGTATGGTTGCTTGTTCTTTCCTAGGGCTTCTCGGGGTTGAGAAGGTTTATGGTGGGGAGTTTGTAAGAACCCAGTTTTTTTCAGAGTGCTGTTTTGAGCAAGAAATTTGAATTTTTACTGTCAGATGCTCATGAGGGGTAAAATGGTCATTTTACCCTACCAGCTGATCTCAGATAATTTTTCTGACAACTCTGTTGGTCCTAGAATAGGGTGTTCACCTTAGGATAGGAGTTTGGTTGAAATCTAATCTGTTTGAATTTTAGCGGAATATTTAATATTTAATATTTTTAAATTAAATATTAAATTATTCCAACATGTTTGTTTGAGAATAATATTTAAATGGAGCATTGGATTGAGATTTCTTTTGCGCCGTTGTGTTTGGAATGGGGAGTTCTGCCTAGGGGAGGCATTAACTCATGTCAGGCGCCGGGGGCCGGCCCATGACCCTTTTTCTTCCTTTTCTTTTCTTCTTTTCATTTCTTTTATCTCTCTTCCTTCCTCCTCCTCCTTATGCTTTCTCCTTGTGTTCTACTCCTTCGACATGTTCCATGGGAGAAATGGGAGATCAAGAAATAGGGAGAGACAGAAGGCACGAGGGGTACCGATTCGAATCCCTCGATGCGCTGAGTCAGCGTGCGAGATCTGTGGACCGTGAAATCAACCGAGGCTTCGGCGATTTTCTCCCAAAGGTAGTTCTATTTATGTTTTTGCCATATTTTTCTTTAAACTAGTTGTTTTATGTTTTTAACGCCTTATATTTCTTTCTTGTACACCCATGGGGCTCGATCTATTGTTTCGGGGGCGAAAACGGGTGAATATAGTGTTTTTAAGGATTTCCCGTCGGAAAACCCAGTATACACGGCGTTTGTTCCAGGGGAACATGCCGTGTGTTATTCCTGTTAGAGGAAGATGATGTTTTATTATGTACACACTGTGTACTATGACTACACGCCATGTAGTGGGTGGCCGTGTGGCTGGCCGTGTGGAATATAACACAGAATATTGGTTTTTTTGAAGTACACGCCATGTACAATAAAGTGCACGCCGTGTAGTGGTACATGGGCATGTGTTCAGGTGAAAAAGGGCACGGTGTGAATTTTTGTGAATAGTACACACCATGTACAATAATTTACATGTCGTGTACTTTCACACAAGCAGGACCAATGGGTTCTAGCCACGTACTCTAGCCATGTACTTCCCCGTCTTAGTAATTTAGGGATATCTTTTGCCTCAGAAGATAGAATTGGGTGTGTGAGTAGTTGATTATAAGCTTATTTTCAATTAGATCTCAATGGTGGACTCCTTTTGACATTTAGTGGTCATATAAATGGAGTGTGGGTGGTTTTTATCTAAATGGAGGGGTTCTTCATCCAGTTAACGAGCCTACTCATCACCTGAGGGTGAGACTTGCTGAGGTTGCTAGGTTGGTTGTTCGGAACAACTTAGCGAATCCCTTTAATATGAGAAGAGATGTGAGCTATCTCTCGTAACCTTTTCCTTAGAGGACGTTTCACTTGTGAGATGTGCCCTTCTGGGCTAAGAGTCTCTGAGACCGGATGCTTCTAGGGGTTCCCTGAGGGATGCCTTGTTTGGGTACTG
Organism: Viscum album; assembly: GCA_963277665.1. Classification (NCBI taxonomy): domain Eukaryota; kingdom Viridiplantae; phylum Streptophyta; class Magnoliopsida; order Santalales; family Viscaceae; genus Viscum; species Viscum album. The sequence goes on along the minus strand of OY728137.1, from coordinate 402,999,918 downwards.
AAATAGGGAGTCCTTGTAGGAACTCTCTCATGTTTTCTTTGATAGGTCCTTTATTATGTGTTACCTCTTTTGTTCTTCATTTGAGGATCCCATGTAGGATTCCTCTTTTCTAAGGATCCCATGTAGGATTCCTTCTCTTTAGTTATCTGGAGTATCCCGAGTAGGATGACCCCTTGGTGTTTGACTTGTGGGACCTAGTTGGTACGCATTGTTTGACCGACTTGAGTTGTTACGTCGAGTTTGGGTAGAGAAGGTGTTTGGCTATCATCTAAAACCTGTTACAAACTACTAATATTGTGGGGTTATGTGTTTAGGGTTGGGTTGGGCGTTCGAGCCACCCGTACTTGTTTGTCTCTATCTGACTTGGGTTGTTGATGCTGTAGTGTTTACCCGAGGTGTTTCCTCATTGGTTTGAGCTTGACGCGAGGCGTCTTCTTGTTTTTTGGGATTCCTATCTTTCCTTGTGTTCTTGAGTAGTAGGTGGTGTGGTGTTTAAATTCCAACTACTGTGCATTTTTGTGTTCTGTTGTGAAATGAACCCATGTTTGGGGTGTCGTATGGCTGAAGCCTTTGCTGAAGAGATAACTAGAATTGTATATATAATCTAATGATATGTTTACACTACTATTTGGGATCAATGCTTAGTTCCAGGACCACCCTGGGGGTGCGTTCCTGTGTTTAGCCGTTTGACCTGAATACCCAAGGGTATGCCATGATTATAATATGCATTAAAATTTCTTGAGAGAAAGTTTATATAAATGATTTTTTGTATGTTGGGCTCGGCCCAGTTACTTATGCTTGAGGGCAGTGTTGTTTTTAGCCTGAGGGAATTCTTTTTTTAGCCTGAGGCCAAGGTACTGCTTAGCATGAGGGCAATGTTCTATTTCACTTGAGGGAAACTCTTCCTATGCCTGAGTGCAGTGACTTCTGTGCCTAATGGAAATATCTCGTATGCTTGAGGGAAATATTCGATAGCTTGAGGGAAAGCCTAAGGGCCTGGTTATATTTAGGCTGAGGGCATGGGTATATTAGCCTGAGGGAAAGTGTTCATTTATCCTGAGGGCAACGTTTCGTATGCCTGAGGGCAGTAGCTTCCATGCCTGGGGGAAAGATTTTTATACGCCTGAGGGCACTATTTGTTATGAATGAGGGTGATATTCATATACAACTAAAAGAAATATTCAATATATCTGAGGGAAACTACACGAGGGTATCATTTCAGTTCACTTGAGGGTAAGGATTCACATGTCTGAGGACATTGGTTGCTTGTTTTGGTTAGCATCTTCAGAGGCAGATTTCCAGCATTGGTCGAAGGAGGTACATGTCTATGGGATTACAGACCCATATATCAACTTAAAGATACACGTCTTGAGTGGCACAATTTCCAGCTCAATACCCATGCACATGATGTCCAGGAGATCAGGCTTATGGTCCCAAGGATTGACTATTGATGTGTTTTCTTGTTATTTGAATCAGCTAATAATGAATATTCATATTTATGTATATATGTATAGGTATGGGACTATACATGTGTACGTATATAGATATGGACATCCATGGTGGCACTTGCCTAGTCGACAGGGATTACGGACCCTGAGTTCAACCAGGGTTGCACGTTTGGTTTACTTTGTTTGTTGTGTTCCATCTAGGCAGAGCACATCGTTTTTGCATACACTTTCAGTAGCCCAGTTATAGGTTGCTTTTCGGGATGCCCTACTGAGATTATTTCTCCCCCTACATGTGCACCTTGGTGTACGTGTAGACCTTAAGTCTACTTTTTAGGTTGAGCACGATTTTCATGGTGGATAGGGCTAAGGCCTAGTGTTGCATGATCGAGCCGAGATGCTCAAGTTGTTCTACTAATCGGGCTGCTGTAGTTCGATAGTGTCCAGATATTGGGTACGTGGATTGGATTGGAGTTAGTAGTCGAGCCCTATAATTTTACTTTCAGTTTATTTTTTACTTGTATCTGTATGGTTGGACAGTGGGTGAACAGTGTTGTATTGTATTTCATAGCTGTTCGGAATTTTCCAGCATTTTACTATTACAACTTGTTCTATTTCAGTTGTTTAATACTTCTGCACTCTTTTTACTTTTTTTGTATAGGATACTTATTTATTTCTGTTGTTTTATTACTCTGCTATGAGGGAATACTCTCCCCACTATCTCACCATAGGCCCTCGTTTCTAGTTGGCAGCCTCTGGCGTATGGGGAGTCATGCTCGAGGCCTTATGGAAAAACGACTCAGAGCAAGAGTTTAGTGGCTTCTCGGTCAGGACGTTACACTTGGATATGTCGGGACTAGGTATTGATCTTGTGCATATGAGTAGCTATCCAATGTATAGTAGTAAATCTAAGTGCATGGGTGGATTTTTGCGTATATTTTCTTCTTGAAAGAGTTGTTTTTATTTCACCTAGAGTGATTCACATGTGGTGTGAGATATATTATTTCATGATTTTATTGGCACTATAAATTTATACTCATGGCCTGGTATGGAACGTGATGAATATACATTCATCATGAAGGGCACATGGGGATATATATTAGCATGCATTGTAGCTAATTAGAACATATTTTTTACATGTGATAGATAATTTCATATTGAACAATGATATGAGATACCTATTATAACTGGTAAATGAAATAAATTGTTATGTCCTTATAAAACAATTGTAAGTCATTGATAGGGGCACTAGTAGTCATTGGTTCTATATTTCTATCGCATGTTGAGTTTGACCTTATTTTTATAGCATATGTTCTAAGTACTATGTTTTTTATGTAGAGAAATCACCCCTCAACATCTTTGAGGTGTGCTTTAGGAGAGTGTAAATCAACATGTTTTTAATGAAGATAAAATAGAGATTCTAGTAGATCGTGAGTATTATATTAATGTTCAGCTTCATTATATCATCTCGATTGTCATGAGATTCAGGGAAAGGGGGACTATTTTCATTCTTCCATTGTTTTATAACATGACGAGAGAGTTTTAGCTATAGTATCTTCCTATGTTCATTGGAGAGGGTGGCTGCATGGCAGCAGAGTTATTGATCAAGTCAGTAAATTAGAGTCATTCAAAATCTTGAGTCATCTGAATATATGAGTGTAATGCTTCTTTCATATATGCTTCATGTACCATCAAAGTGTTGGTGAGACATTTTGGGTAAAGAATAGGTCCTAGATGAATTATATTGGATGGAAATTTAGACAATGTTCTTGAAAAAATTCAATCCTAAGACATTAAGGGATGAGAAGGATGTGATTTCAAGCACATGACACATAACGGAATGTCAGCGCTGGACTATGATGAGCATTTCACCATCCTAAAATTCTTTGTGCCATATTTGGAAGCCAATGTGACCTTAATGGTGTGATATTTCTAAGATGTAATTTTTTATGAGATCAAGTCATAGGTGAATGTAATTTGTCTGTGTAGTTTTTCAAACTTCATGATTTAGGAACACGCTAGGGAAAGGAATCTAAGAGAGGAAACATGTAGAGTCCATGTCATTTCATCCTTGAAAAATTGAAATATTCTTCTAGTTTAATGTGGTTTTACTATGATATCTTTTACATGAGAAGAAACAGTCAAAACAGTCAAGCCATTGAGAATCTATCGGAAGACTATGCTCTGTAGTAGTGAAATTAGTGTTGAATTTTGGGCCTGCAATGAACTTTGTGTCTATACCCCTATTTGGAGTGTCCTTCCTGAAAAAAATAGGTCCACCTAAAGAGGGTTTTTAGGCAAACAGAACTATAGAGAAATGATAGTGGAAGATGAAATGTACCGTAGTTTATGAAGGACTCATGTACACATTTGAAGATAGGTAGCTGGAGTTACATGGGTTTTCTAGTCAATGAAGGGGATGTGGTACCCCAGTTCAGGAATTGTAGTAATGGGTAGAGGGTATAGCTTAGGGGGGTCAGGCTGGAGCCTAGGGTTGATGGGATGGTCAATTAACCATTATGCAGATAACTCTGAATATTGTGGATGTAAGACCATCTAATATCATAGGTTTGATTTCTATAACATCTAACATTTCTTGTGTTTTTTTGATACATGAGTATCACATTCCAATCTATCTGAATCGTTTTGGCTTGGACTTTGAATGCTTGTAAGGTTTTTTGACCCTCAACACAATGTTGGTAGTTTGGTCCTATAATATTAAACGTTGTAAGACATATTCTCTAGAGACTGGTTGTTACCATTCCTTTTGGAAACCATTCATTCCAGAAATGATCGTTTCTGATTTTATATTGGGAATGAATTTATTATTTCTATAACTGCCTCTTATCCAGTGTTATCAGAGGGGAGTTGCCTTTCTATCTCTAGAAGTGGGGATCTATTCTCACCTGAGTGATTGGGATCTTCAGTTTGTTCGTGCATGACCAATTTTGTTTTTATTGGATTGTCTCATGCGTTAGAAATCATTTCATTCTCTAAAAAATGGTGGAATGTAGCATGATTGTTTTAGTCCAGTGGTAGAACATTTTTAGGATGTATTTCCTAACAAGTTATACGGATTACTTCCCTAGAGAGAGAGAGATAAAGTTCAAAATATATTTTTTGTCTAGGGAAAAGAAAATTTATACCATTCCATGTTTAATGTTTCAAAATGATATTTTGAGAGTAGAAAGTATAGTTGGATGATTTTGAAGCTAAAGGATTCATATGGACAAGTTCATCTGGTTTGGGTTCTCTAGTTCTCTTCCCCAAGATGTTTTATTGGACTTTACACTTGTGTGTGGATTATAGATGGTTGGAGAAAATAATTCCCAAGAACTGATTTCATATTCGACACATTGATGATATCTTCATTTAGTTGATTTGTGCTAAGATCTTCCCCAATATTGATCTGAGATCATGATACCACCTATTAAGGTTGAAATAAAATGACATACCTCAGACATTTTTTAGAAGCAGGCGTGTTTTTTATGTGTTCATTATGATTCCATTTCATTGAATAATGCATCATCAATATTTATGTCCTTGATGAATAGGATCATCCAGACTTGTTTGTGGTGTTTTTCTATATTGAAATATTAGTGTAATAACATTCAACATAAAATCATGCCAAACTACATGAAATAATCCTGATTACATTGATAGTATAGAAACCTAGGATGATAAAGTGTCAAATTACTAACTTATATGACTCATGTCAACAAGGTGAACCTTCCATTTCGGAAGCCTATCTAATTTGAATTTCATAGTTAACCGTACTTGTCCTAGAGTAGTGATCTTGATGGGTGACCAAATGGGAAGTTATCTATGGCGTGTGTGAGTGAGGACAAATCACACTTGAAAAAAAATGTGTTGACCTATGGGGACTATCATTAGTTAGATGACCCATTCTGGATCGTGGGTGGGCCCTAGGGTGGAGACAACGTGTATAAGGGGAAACGAGTGATACCTGGAAGGCCATGACCTAACAAACCTGTTAAGGTGTAGTGTCTGTGCTAATCACCAGGACCAAGTTGTCACATTTGGTATCGAAGTGGGAAGCCAACCATAAGTGTGGTGCAATACCTTGGTTGATATTTAGGGCCCACAATGGGGATGTTGTGCTTTAGGGGGGAGGGGTGAATAGAACACCCCAAAATGATAAAGGGATAAATTTAAAAATGATATGACTCATGTCAACAAGGTACACCGTCCTTTTTAGTATCCTTCCTGATTAGAACGGTACATTTAAGAATTCTTATCCTAGAGTAGTTATCAGGATGGGTGACCTTCAAGGAAATTTCTCAGGGTGTGTGTGAGTGAGGAAAAATAATACTGGAAAGGTCTTGTGTTGGCCTGTGGGGATTATCATTAGTCAGATGACCCGTTCAAGCACATGGGTCATCCCAAATGTGGGGACAACGTATCTGCGAGGCAACTGGTGGTACCTGGCGGACAAGGACCCAATTACCATGTTATGGTGGGGGTTTCTATGTTGTTAATAGGACCTATTTGTCATAGATAGAGACTCAGATTTATGTCAATCTGACCAAGTATTATTTATATTTAGATAATTTAAAATTATTGGGCCATTTCATATCAAAGAAATCTGTTTTAGTAGACCAATAGAATGTTTTATAAAAAAATATTCAAAACATCCCAATAATTTGTACAATATTTGAATCATTCTATGTGTAACTACTTATTATCAGTGCATTATCCTGGACATCTCCCATTTTGAAGCATCAAGGTCAGGACTGACCAAGAATGTAGTGATGTTTCTTATGTTTTATGATTACATGGCATATTTTTAGGAGTTCAAAGGAAAGTTGACCTCAAAACCTATCTCGAATTTAAATATTCTAGATAAATATTATACCATACAGTACAATTAATTGAATAATGAAATCGAAACAATTATGTTTTTGGAGGATCAAGTGGCTGCTTATGGCTTCAGATAGTTAAGACCGCATGAGAGGAATGACCCTACTCATGATCTAGAGTTATCAATAGTGGTAAATTCCATATAATTCGTTAGAAATTATATTATGGTAGAGATGATTTTGGTACAAATTGACCCCTATAGTTTTAGACATATCTTTTTTCTATAAGACCTGACCATTTGACAGAGGAAGTCAGTGGAGTATCTATAGACATTTGAATTTGAGTTAACTTATACCCCGAGTGAGGAAAATGTTTTTAATAATAAATTAAACTGATATATTTTGGAATATGAATTATGAGAGTCTTATAATGATTGGAATGTGGTGGACCAATTAAAAAACATACTTTTAGTTGTTCAAGAGTCTCAGATATGAGTATATTTGACTTCAACATCAATTATACTTGTGATTTTAGACAATATTATGACCATGAGGATATCTAATCTAGTGGGATTTTTTCAGAGAGATAGGTTATATGGTGGGGAGACATCATTTTGAAGCTCTATTCACAATATAAATTCCCTTATTTTTTCCAAGTATAAGTTCCTATGGGCTTTCTCGGGGAGATTATGAGAGTTTTTAAATCATCTAGATCCGTTGTAAATCCTTGTTTGAAAAAGGTGAATATTTATCAGCTTAGATAGTACTGGGGTTCATGAATTAAGAAGGAGGTATCATTATTTATGGATATAAGTTTTACTTGTTAGAAGGTGATATCCAAGCATTAGAGGCCAACTAGGATTTTGTATCCTTTTTCATTCTTAATGGAAATGATATGATGTCATTACGGATTTTTTGGCAGGATTACCTTGAAAAACCCACAAGAAATACATTTTATGGTTTATTATGGATCTAATGGTGATGGAATACCAATTAATTCGTATTATGTAGACCTACACATTTGATTATATAATAATTATTTACATATATGAGGTAGTATGACTATATAGTGTTTTGAGGAGTATTATTTTAGATAGAGATCCTTATTTCCCATAGTGGGTTTATAAGGTTCTTCAGATGGATTTGGTATTTATTTATATTTTGAGTATAATCTATCATCCTATATGTGGTGAGCCATAGGATAAGACTATTCAGGTTTTATATGATATTTTATGGGATTGTGTTTTGGATTTTGTTGAACTCTAGGAGTAGCATATGACAATCATGGAGTTTTCATATAATAACGACTTCCTGAAATCTATCTGGATGGAACCTTTTGAGGATTGGTATATCATAAAGTTTCATTGGCCACTTTGTTGGTTTATGGTAGGTGAGACATTCCTTTTAGGGATTTGGATTGTGAAAAATAAATCTATACATGTTCTATTGATTAGACAGTAGTTTGTGACTGCACATTGTCGGAAAAAATCATATGATATCCATTGGATACGACATATAGAGTTCAAGGTTGGTTATCTTGTTTTCCTTTTATTGATTACTAGATTGGGGGAAATCCATATCATAATGAAGGGTAAACTAGATCAAATGTGTTTTATTTGTTCGAGAGAGTGGATAGGGTCAATCCAATGGAGTACTGATAATCCCTTCCATAGTGATAAATGTTCTATGCACTATATGTTTCACATATCGTAATTTTTGAGATATTTTCTAGATACATATCATGTGAACAATGTTGGAAACATTTATCTTAGTGAGGATGTGTACTTTTAGGTTTAACTAATACTTATTGTAGAGTTTATTGAAAAAGTTCTTCAAGGTAGGGTGATTCATTTGGTTTGAGTGCAGTGGAAGTGTGGGAAATTTCAGGAGGAGATTCAAGAGAGGGAGTTTGGTATGCAAGAAGCATTTCCATACATGTTCTTTGAAACACAATAGTTATTCTTGGAGAGTCTCTATGATAAGGAGTTATATGGTGGGGAGATTGTAATATCCCGTCATTTTCTAGGTACCTCCCTCTTTGAGTTTTTTGTTTGATCATTGATGATTGAGTTCTTTTAGAAGATGTAGATCCACTGTTGGGTGAAATGACCAACTATATTGGGATATTTTTTATGGAATTAATGGAGTCTGATTAAAAATCGGCTATGTGTGAGCAAGAGTCCTTGTTTAGTTGGGAATCCTTAAATGGGGACTGAAATTTTATAATGTTTTTTTGATGAAAACTGTCCAAAAAATAATTAAGCACCATGTATATATAATACACGCCATTTAATATTTTATATACACATTTCATGATTCAATACAGACAGTGAACAAATTCACGACCTGAAGTGAATAAATTTCATGAAATTTTATTACACATGGATTGATATTTAATCAAAATAAATACTAATATGAAGAAAGAAGTTTTTTTGGTGTATGCCTTTAAAAATAATTACATGATGTGTAACTATATTACACACCATATTATTTCCTGAACTACTATTTTAATGTATTCCATTAAGTTGATTTTATTTTCTACTCACATGAATATTCCTCTTATCTACCATAGGGAACCTCCATGATTATTTTGGTGTGTATCCCTTGGATCTAGATGTCTCATTTGTGCAATAGATCCCTAGTAACCTTCTTTAAATCATCTTCAACTACTTCATCACAGTCATTTGTCATTGGAATCATTGTTTTATCATATGTTAAAGGTAGGGGGTTTAAACCTTAGCTATATGGTTTGATAATTGTAATGTATGGGACATATTAACATTTCTATAACATATCATGTTCTAAATAAATTCTAAAAATGAATTTTTTTATTACTTGGAGTCACTTTTGATCCAATTTATTATTGACCAATCTTGTAACTACAGTTCGAGTGAGTGAAAACTTGAATATAAAAGAATTGATTGATGGACTACATTGGGTTTATCATGACATGGATTATGACTGATCACTTAATAGAGATTCACCTAGGCATTGAATTTTTATTGAGATAACTTGAATCTAATTAGTAATGAAGAATTGATATATAAAATGTTTAATTGATGTATGATTGATAATTTTCTTAATTAACCATTTATCCATATAGAGTGATATTGGGATATCCTGTTTTAATAACTTGTGTTGTGATTTTAATGTTTTAATGATTATATTGTCCATTATACCAATGATACATGATGAAATGATTGTATAGAAATCCATGCCTAGTGATACATGATGTAATTCTTATAAAGGGCAGTGGACGAGTGCTAGATGTTGATATTCCTTTATAGTAGGCTATGACTTGTGACAGACGATGAAATTATTATATATGGGGTATGGACCAGGGACACTTAAAAAATACTTATATCGTGTGCTTGGAATAATAACAAACGATGAAATTATTACATAGTGTTCTAGGCACAAATACACATGCAAGAATACTTATATATTGGGTCTGAACTTGATTAAATGATAAAATTAGTATATTGAAAGTTTGACCTAGAATTTTTTATATTTTAGATTGGTTATAGGGTTATGGTTCCCATTATTATAAGACATGTTAAGAGACATTCTTGAATAGTGTCAAGGTAGGTTATGTTATTCTATTTCTATTGTTGGCATAGTAACGAGACATGTATATAGAAATTCTGGCTAGGTTTCAAAGTAGGTTGATGTTATATTAATTTCGTTATTTAATTAGTGAATGCACTTATTTTCCAAATTATTGCATAATATTTTTATCAGGATAATTATGTGTAGACGTGGTTGTGTAAACCTACTATGTTATACTCACACCCTATTTGGGATTCCATTTAGTGCTTGAGCAGATTACATAGATATAAGATTGGGAATTGGAAAAGGACATTTCTAATGATTATTGATTTTTAGATGGCATAGAGTTTGGAGATGGTACTAAAATAGTATTGGAGAAAAAATACTATTGATTATATTTTTGAGTCTACATGTATTTAAATTTGTATTACTTATATCATGACATTTAGTTACATTCTCGAACATCATTAAATTATTACTGTAATATTTTATTTAGGTCAGTTGGATTCTATTATTGACTGTCTACTATACTACATCGTTTCCATTATTTCCACACTTTGATATTTATTTATCAATGTTTTAGTTTATTATTTTGTGTTGTAACTTTGTAAACTGGGTGTGTAGTCTTCCTACTATTCTTATCACACTGTCGTTTCTATTTGGCAGCCTATGGTTTATGGGGAGGTGTACATGAGGACTCACAACTAACCCATTCTGGCCATTTGATTGTGTGTTGAGTATGGGGATGTTATAATAAAGAATGTTTCGACATAATTATATAAATATATAGAAAAATTTAATATTATTTTAGGATTTTGGGGATAATAAATCCAAACTCAAGGATTTTTCAGGTCAAAGTGAAACTCAGTGTCTGTTAATCTCATGGTTGAGCACATTCCTATATAGAAATTGAAAAGAATCCAATAAACAATATAAATTCAAAACAAGGTCATGTTTTGGTGAACCAATTACATTTCCTATATATAACTATACATATTCTAATTTAATTTTTTTTGGATGTGTGGAGAACTCTATATATATCTCTACATTCCCTTTATTACAGTCAACATTTCCAAGGTAAAATATTTATCCCTTAGTAAATAACACGAATTGAGGATATGTTTGATATTGGTTTTGTGAAATATAACTTCTCCACACCTTCATCAGTATATGGATAGTTTTAAATGTTCTAGGAGTTCCAATGTTTCACCATTAACTCTTTCTTTAGGAAGGTTAAATACATTTAAAAAACCCCTTTTCCAAAGTTTCTCTATTGACATTATTGGTCAATATTTATAAATATTTTTCTCACAGGAAGTGTTATTATACTATTTCATTACCATCCTATATTTCCACCCATTAGTGAACCACACCCTTATTCTCAAAATACACCAACCTACCTTAGTTTTCTAAACTCACTCAAGTGGTGGCACAATCCATTTGTTATAATGTTTATCTACCAATTTAATTGAAATAAACTAGGGGTAAAACCCTTTTTTGTGGAAAGAACCCCCCTTTTAACTTGGTTATTGATGAAAAAAATAGAATAAAGTCCCAGTGTTATGGAGGCCATGAAATACATTCCCTAAGGCCCTTTATAATATGTATACCCTAAAGGAAAAAATTCCCTACATAGAATCTCTTCAGGCACCGTAACAACCACCTCCAGTGTTGTTGCTTTTTCCCTTATATCATAGTTCCCTACAATCCTACCTCTATGGATTATTTCCTACCCTTCATTCCCATATTTCACACCCTAAACTTTGGTTGTCTCCATGCATCATGGTGTAATATGAAAATACTCCAAAATTGGTGGATCTTAGGGTTTGAACCATGGTTGATGAAGTATTATAGGTATGAAATTGAATATTTTCTAGGAACACAAAATATAGATTGATTATGTTTAATATCCCATAATATTATATGAATTTATAATTTATAAAGTATTTAACCATCTCACACCATTTAAAATTTGGTGCATTTTGGGGTGATTCTTTGTAAGGAACAGTATTATTATGTACACTCATGTCGTATTCATATCTGTATAGGGTTATTTTGGGCTTTAAAAACTCATTCTTTGTATCCCCTATTATGTTTTTCCCATAGATCATAAAATTTCATAACATGAATAAACAAATCATGGGATACATCCATGTATATCACACCTCACATACCTTAGGTTTATAATATCTATGGATTCTGGAATTGAAAGTGATGATTCTATATAATTCCCAACTAGTAATATTTCATTTCGAATATCTCGAATTGGAATGGGTTCCTTCAAGGGATCACAGATGTTAATTCTATAATAATTCCTATTATTATGACTATATGATTCATGATGGTGGTTTTTATTATATATCCTGAAAATAAAGGAAATTTTTCTCTATGTTTCATTCCTATAAATACATGGCATGACAGTCTATCTCAGAAAAACTTTAACTACTTGGATAAGTGCATAATTCAAATCATTAAACATTATATCATGTTAACATTTTTTAATAAATTGAACTAAATTATACACCCTATAACATGTATTAAAAATACAAGATTATTTTTTTATGATGGTTTTCATTTCATTATAACATGACATTAATTGAAATATTGTTCCTCATTTATTCATTGAAAACTATATGTCATTTATCAATGTAGAGTGTCAAAACCTATCAAACTAATTAAAACATTGACTTGGAACTATTTTGGTTTTGATTATATCTATACAAATATATTGAGATCCTTATAGAGGTTCAATCCCAATACTGAAAATGTCCCTCCTCTTTCCAAAAAAAAATTCTTCTTGAATGGCATTAAATTACAGTTCACCCCTTTTATCCGTTAAGAATTTAAAAAATTAAAACATAAACCTTTTTTCATTTTAGATGACATTAAACTATATAATTATATTTAAGACTTCTTAAATGGTACTAAAAATCTCTATAAACATATTATATTATTGGATGAGGATAAACTCTTATGTCACCTTTCATATTCCTAGAAGACATTAAACACTAGTATAACCATTTTTTCATTATTTGATAGAACAAAAATCAAGCATAATCTTCCATCTTTATAAATAAAAATAAACTCAATCAAAACCATTAATCCATCATAGAAGGAAAAAATACATTATAACATTCAATATTTCTACAATACCTTAAACAATATTGTTACCCATTTCTCTTTTTTGGATGATAAAAATACTAGTGTAACCACTCGACCTTGCTGGATAATACCAAGATCCAATATAACCTCCCATATCCCTTGAAAATAGTAAAGTCCATAATAATAATTTTCCTCATTAGATGTTACATAAATATATTTTTATCTGAGATCTTCCTAGATAATAATAATCTCTAGAATTACATTAAATAATTTTGAGATACCTTCAAAATCAATTGTATTTTTCATATTTGTAACACTCGAGATTTTTATGAGAAATATTTTGTTTTTATGTTATATACATCATCAAAGGAATCTTTCACTACACACAAAACTATATTGGCTTGCTTTACATGCAATAACGAACTTCCTCGATTTCTTACATTGTACTCAATACCGAGTTTCACTAAACAACGACATGCTATTAAAATATTATTAAAACCAGTCATTATGAATAGAAAAAAACACTTTTTGAAATTTTATAAATTTTATATTTCTAAATGGACTTCATTTTTGATTTTGGAATATTGAAATTATCCTAGGGTGATGTTTTGGTATTTTTCAAAAAACATTCAATTTTTGATGAATAGTGAAAACAATGGGTTACTATTTAAAAACTGACTTTTTATTTAAATAATTATTTATTTTATTTGAATTTATTTTAGGTTAAAATAGAAACCTAATATCAATATAAGTTCAATGTAATTCATTGGAGTCATTTTAGATATATAAAATGTTTATTAAACTTTTCACCGTCTTTTACCCACCTCCGAGGAGAGTTTGAAAATTTACATAAAACATAATTTTACCACTTTTGTGAGTGGAATTTAGAAAATCTCAAAGACACGGTTAATATCAAGGTGTAAAATGTGGTTCAATAAGATAGAAATAATTTTGGGTGAATAGTAACTTTTTTACTTTTATTTACCACTGTTAAAAGTAAATAGGGTAATTAAGGGTAAAAATGGTATTATTATTACCCTATCACATGTCCTAATTATATTGGATAATTTTAATTCTACCAAATAAAAATTTAGGAATAAAATATGAAATTTTAGGTCAACTTGGATTAGATTAGGACATTTTATATTATTTTATTTAAAGAATAGATAAAATGGTTAAAATCAAAGTTTAATAAACAAAACATTTTTAATACATGTTTATAAATAAGATCAATTTGACTATAAATATTCATTAGAAATATAAACATATTTCCTACATAGTGGTATTATATATATAATTTTTAGACTTAATATAATTTAATTTATTTAGGACATAATGATGATGCAATGATTACCATATTAAGGAAATATTAACATAATTGTTATTATAAATACCCAAATAAATGTAATTTTAGACTTTTCATGAATTAAAATAATTTTATAGGTTAATATATCATATATTTATTTATTTAATTAACTATTTTTGAACTAATCATTCTGTTATGAGTTTTCCAAAAATCAATTACCAAATAGTGTCAAAATTGACATAAAATAGTTTTTAAAACAAAAATATATTATTAATTGTTATTTTATTCCAAAAAATCCAAGGATCTACCAAATGAATTATATAAAGTTATATTTTTTAATAATGAACCACTTGGAATTAGTTTGGCTTGTTATAGTATTTTTATTAACCATATATTTTATGAAAACAAGATGACACAGTAAAAGTTTAATTATTTAACTTACAGTTAAATCTAAATGATATGTTCAAAATAGTAACCTAAACTTGTCTAAAATCTATTGGTTGACAGGATTTCGACAAATCCCTTCATTAGTTCGAAATAAATCAATTTTGATCTATTATAAACCGAATATGACTTTATTATAAAATAATATTTTAAGTTTTTACTAAGGTGCCCCTCTCCTCCCTTATAAAAGGGAAACTCCTCCCTCTCCTCACAACACATTGAGACTTCATTCTCAGCCAAACCATGACAATTTCCTTTATCAACTTACCTAGAAACATCCTAGAGGTCCTGGTATTCTTTACAGACCATCTTTAGTGCCCTAAGAATAGGTTAAGAAGAGGCGCTTCAAAGAAGAGGTATTGTCCGTTACCGATACTTTCAACTTTATTTCTTATTCTACTTCTTATTCTTTAGTTGTTTAACTAGTAATTAATAACATTAGTATCAATAATATACTGATATGTTATTATAAATATGAAACAACCCTATTTCACCTTCTATCCATCCTATGGAAAATGAAATCACCGAACGTGCGTACGTACGGAATACCGTCTCTACGCCGTGGTGTAATATGTTTTCCAAAACCACCTTACTTGGATGGGTATAATGGTGTAATGAATAACTATATATGATTATTGTAAATTGATATTGATTCTGAAATAGTATACATACACTTAAATACAGATTTTTTATCATGGGAACAATATCATCGCAAGTGCGTACGTACGACCTACCGTCTCCACGATGTGATGCGACTCCTTCTACATGATCTTCAATGCAAAATGATTATATAAATGAATTTAATGAATAAATTTGATAAATATTACAGTAATAACATTATATAAATGAGGTATCTATAACCTAAAAATAAGAATGAGAATTTATTCGACAAAACACGCATATGAAAAAAAAGAAATAAACAGCCGAATAACATGTAGAAATGAAATATGACTAATACAAAGCTATAAATATGACCATATATGATTTCATAAAAATGAGTAAGATTCTGGAATAAGTAAGTAACATTATTTAAATCATTATACATGAGGTTCATACATGTATGATGAAAATCAGACCTAAGGTAAGGGAAAATCTAGAAATCTCATTTTTATTGGAGAATGTTTATACTTCAGAATTTACTGGGGAATATTTATCCTCCACATCCATGTTTTCTAAATATGTAATATTATTTCTATCCACCTACAATTTTTTAATTCTAATATTTCTCGTTGGTGTGCTTTTAGTAAAAGATAAGAAATGAATCTTTTTTCGTTCTTAGTACGAGGTAATTTTTGACTTTTCCGGCCAAAGTACGAGAGGAATGATTTTTTTAACTTATACAGCCTGAATGGATTTTTAGATCTTTATTTCCATGAAGCATCCATTATAGGATTTCATGTTCATTTTTAATCAACTTCTTTTAGTTTAACATTTTATGACATTTTAAGAAAGGAAAAATGTTTTTGAAGTAGAAAAAGATATTTTCTTCAAGAATGGAGTTCAAGTGTTTTATAAAAATTATTTTCCATCTAAGATAATATGGGGTTTTGTTTCTATCCCTATTTTAACATTGATTTGTTTATGTTTTGATGGAATTATTTTTATGATGTCCTTTTAACTTATATGGATTATGTTATGATGGCATTATGTTTAAGAATCCCATTTTTATTACATGGGTTATGCTATTATTTAGGATTTTGTGGCACACATAAGAATGGGTTCATTATGAGATGGGTGGGACCTATATCTCCCTCCAATGCATTGGGTAAATATTTATATCATATGAGATCAACATGGCTGGAATGGAACGTTAATCTAGTTCAGTGATACAGGACTGAAACAAGGATTGAACTTGGATCAGAAATGGACTTTGTCTGCTAAGATAGTCTTGGAAATGAGTCTTGACTACTATGAAATGATTCTATATGAGTATTTGTGTATCCCACAGTGTTTCATGTTTTGTTATTATTATTATTGGGATTACATTTCACTACTATGATTTATCCCATGTTATGAAATTGTGGTCTCGTTTGCAGGTTATGATTTCCAAAATGATATGTTCTTATGAATATGATGTGATTGATATTTCTTTTGTTTACCCTTTCAGAGCATTTGAGCTCACCCTTTTTGTATGTTTTCTTTTCCCCAGGTTCGGAATAAGGGTATTAAGTATGATATTCCAAAAGGGACTCTATATATGATAAAATAAAAGGGGGAAAGTGTAGATTATTTATGAACTAGTTGTTTATGTTTCCCCATTTCTAAATAAACTATACCTATATGGTCCTTTCATGGTTTTGTTATATGTTGTAATGAGTGTGTTAAAATTTTAAAGTAATAACAATGTATGTGATGTATTGGTCGTTATAGTTGGTATTAGAGGAAAGGTATAGTCATACTTTGGAAACTAGGATGTGAAAGCCATAGTGAGAACCCTAAGGATAAGTCTAAGAATAGGACACAATCATAGTGTTTTACAAATAGACATGAATAACCTATGATAAGACCTTAAATATGAAATTTTATTCTTGATTATGTAGTTTTTCTATTATTATTAGTGTTTCTCACACTATGCTTATTGGTTTTAGTGAATAGCTAGAACCCGAAGGAACCATGTTAATGCTGAATGTGATGGGAAATGCAATTATTGTCCCCCTGAGCAACCAAATGTTATGGGTGCTGGAATGAAAAATCTTATAGCTATGCTCACAAAACTCTCTCAAGCTATGAATCATGTAGGACATCCAAACGAGAAAAGGAAGGAGCAACATTCTGTTGAGTACTCAATGAGGTAGCGTCCACCTTCATTCAGTGGGTCTACTGATCCATTAGTGGCTGAACAATGGATCAATACCACTAAAAATATATTTTCAGTTCATCAATGTTCTGAACATGATAATGTCGTTTTAGTAGTATATCACTTGGAAGGCGAAGCTGATAAATGGTGAAATATTATCAAGAATATGAGGCCAAGAGATGAAATTGATTCCATGGAATGGGATGAGTTCAAGAACTTATTTTTCAATAAGTACTTCCTCGTATTCTTTGAACAAAGTTGTAGAAGGAGTTTCTTGAACTAATGAAAAAGGATGATGAATCTGTTGGTACCTACGAAGAAAAATTTTCAAGACATCCAAGGTATTCTTCTGGGATTATTATCCAACCTAAGAGTAAGATCAATCAATTCTTTAGTGGCTTAAAACCGAGTCTTCGAAGGGCGTTGGCCATAAGGGACTTCAATAGCTATGAGGAAATCGTTCGATGTGCTCTCAAGGTTGAGATGGAGATTGGGGTAACCCATCAGTCATATGCATTTGATAAGTAGAGGAAAATTGAATTTAAAGGAAAATTTATAGAGAACACTGAAAATAAGATGATTTTTCACTTATGTACAATGTGTGGAAAGAAACATGGAGGGAGTTGTCTTTAAGGGACAAGTAAATGTTTCAAATGTGGAAAATAAGGACATCGGGCATTTGAATGCTACAATGATTGGAAGAATATGTCTAATGATTTGAACAATGAAAATTCTACATAGAGTGCACCTCCTACACTTCAATGTTACAAGTGCAAGTAAATAGGACATTATGCCAATCAATTTCCTAATCCAAGGGTTGTTGATGATGATCGACGTCAGCATACTCTTAAGACTAAAGACAATGGAAAGTCACATGCAATTTCTATCAGCGATGTGGAGTATGATAAAGAAGTTGTGAAAGGTACACTTACCATCCAATCTAAAGTAGACAATGTTTTATTTGATTTTGGATCCACCCACTATTTTATTTCTAAAGAATTTTCTAAGGGTATCATTATATTACCTCAACAATTAGATGTTGAGTTAGCTGTGACAACCCCTAATGGCACAACAGTTGCATCAAAAGTTTAAAATTCATCTCCAATTTCTGTTTGTGGGAAAGTGCTTCTTACAAATCTTGTGATCCTTCCTCTAGTTGAATTTTATGTGATTATTGGAATGGATTGGCTTTCTTTATATGGAGCTCATAACAATTTCCAAAGAAGTGAAGTCACATTTCATATTCCAGATCAATCTATGATCTTCTATCGATGCAAGGATGAACATAACCTTCCAGTGGAAATTTCTTCCATCTTATGGGTATTGATTCCCTTAAATGAAGGTTATTTATCTCAAATGGATGGGGAGAAACTCACGATTAAGAATATGCCCATTGTACGAGTGTTTGATGATGTCTTTCTGGAGTAATTTCCTAGTCTTCCACCAAATCGTGAAGTTGAGTTTTCAATGGAACTTGTACCGGGTTCTTTACCTATTTCAAAGAAACCTTATAAAATGTCCCCAATTGAGTTGCAGGAATTGAAGATGCAACTCCAAGATAATCTTGATAAGGGAACCATACGCCCTAGTGCATCTCCTTGGGGAGCACCTGTTCTATTTGTTAAGAAGAAAGATAGATCAATGAGACTCAGTATTGATTCTCGAGAACTTAACAAGATCACTATCATGAAAAAATATCATCTCCCATGCATTGATGACATATTTGACCAACTACATAGAGCTCAATACTTTTCCAAGAATGATCGTCATTTAGGGTATCATCAATTAAGGGTCAAAATAGAGTATATACCAAAGACCACTTTCCGTACAAGGTAAGGACCCTATGAATTTGTAGTGATTCCATTTGGTCTTACTAATGCCCTGTCTATCTTCATGGATCTAATGAATAGAGTCCTTAGATACTATATTGATCAGTTTGTGGTAGTCATTATAGACGATATTCTTTTCAATTCAAAGAGAAATGAAGAACAGGAAGATCATATGATAATTGTATTGATGTCCCTGAGAAATGAGAGGCTTTATTCCATATTTTCCAAGTGTTAATTTTGGCTTCAAAAAGTTGAATTTTTGGGTAACATAATATCAAAAGTGGGGATATCTGTGCATCCAGGAAAAACAGAGGTTATTGAAAGATGGTCGAGACTAACATAAGTAACTGAGATCTGAATTTTTCTTGGTTTGGATGGATATTATCGACGTTCTGTGAATGATTTTTCATGATTATCTAATCCACTCACCTGGTTGACTCGAAAAGTAGTTAAGATTGTTTGGACAGAGGAGTGTGAAGAGAATATCAAGGAGTTAAAAAGAATGTAATCTAGTGCACCTGTGCTCACACTGTCTTATAGTGGAGAAAGGATTATGATATATAGTGATGCATCCAAGAAGGGATTGGGGTGTTTTCTCATGACAAATGATATGGTGATAGCTTAATCCTCACGATAGTTGAAAATCCATGAGCAAAATTACCCAACTGATGATTTAGAGATAGCTACGGTAATCTTTGCATTAAAAATATGCAGGCATTATGTTTATGGAGAAAGGGGTGATATTTATACTGATCATAAAAGTTTAAAGTATATTTTCATAAAAAAGGATTTGAATATGCGCCAAAAATGATGGTTGGAGTTGATTAAGGACTAAGACTTATCTATTCATTATCACCCTGGGAAAGCAAACAAGGTGACAGATGCATTAAGTCGACAAGACCATGATATCTTATACATGATGAGGATCAGAAAAGATCCAATATATATGGATTTACAAAGGATGGACTTGGAATTATAATGGAGGTGGAAAAATCTTATCTTTCTCAAATGAATGTTCAACCATATATACATGTGAAGATTAAAGAGGCACAAAAAGAAGATGTAGAGTTACAAAAGAAGGTGATAAATGTTCCTGAATTCAACCTTTATTGTGATGGGATAATAAGGTTCAGGAATCGTGTTTGTGTTCCTCCCATCCCAGAATTAAAGAAGGAGTAGCTTGATGAGGCTCACAGTTCTTCATTCTCTATTCATCCTGGAAGCAAGAAGATGTATAGGGACCTAAAAGAGTACTTCAGGTGGGATGGAATGAAAAAAGGTGTTGCTGAATATGTCTCTCGATGCTTGGTTTGTCAGTAAGTTAAAGTTGAGAGACAGAAGTCTAATGGGATGTTACAACCATTACCCAGACCTGAATGGAAATGGGAAAACCTCAGTATGGACTTTGTCACCGGACTAACTAAAACATCCAAAGGCAATAATGCTATCTGGGTCATAGTTGATCGTCTTACAAAGTCGACACACTTCATTGCTATTAGATAGGATTTATCTCTTGATCAACTTTCCAGGATATATGTGAAGGAAGTGGTAAGATTTCATGGAGTTACACTATCCGTTATATCTGATCGGGATCCGAGGTTTACATCCATGTTATAGTGAAGTCTTAAGCATACTCTGGATACAGAGTTGAGTTTCAGCACTGCTTATCATCCTCAGATAGACGGTCAGTCTGAGATGAAAATTCAAACTCTAGAAGATATGTTAAGTACTTGATCTATGGATTTCTAAGGAGGTTGGTATCAACACCTACATTTGGTGGAATTTTCTTATAATAATATCTTTCACTCCAGTATTCAGATGGATCCTTATGAAGCTCTCTATGGAAAGAAATGATGAACTCCAACTTGCTGGGATGAAGTTGGGGAATGAAAGCTATTAGGACCTGATCTTGTTGATGAGATGGTAGAAAAAGTCTGATCTATTCAACAACACATAAGAGCAGCTCAGAGTCGACAAAAAAATTTATGCCGATAACTGAAGAAAACACCTAGATTTTGAAGTGGGTAATAAAGTGTTCTTACGAATATATCCTTGAAAGAGAGTAATGAGATTTGGAAAGAATGGAAAGATGAGCCCTAGGTATATCGGTTCTTCTGAAATACTAGATCGTGTTGGGAATGTAGCTTACCGATTGGCGCTTTCAACGAATTTCTCTCAAGTTCACGATGTGTTCCATGTATCTCTCCTGAGAAAGTACATACCCCATCCATCACATGTACTATGCTCAGAAGTTGTACCACTGGAGCAAGATCATTCATATGAAGAACAACCGATAGAGATTCTGGATAGTAGCGAAAAAGTCCTACGGATCAAGACCACTCACTTGGTGAAAGTTTTATGGGGGAACCACCAATTAGAAGAAGCTACATGGGAGCTTGAGGATATGATGAGGGAGAGGTATCCTCCTCTGTTTGTTACAAAGTGGCGAATTTGGAGGGCGAAATTCATTTTAAGGGGGGTAGAATGTAACAACCGAGATTTTTATGAGAAATATTTGGATTTTATGTTATATACATCATCAAAGGAATCTTTCAGTACACAAAACACTAGATTGTCTTGCTTTACATGCCATCATGACCTTCCTCGATAGCTTGCATTATACGCAATACTGAGTTTCACTAAACAACGATATGCAATTAAAATATTATTAAAACTATCCATTATGAATAGTAATACCCACTTTTTGAAATTTTTTAAATTTTATCCTTCAAAATAGACTTCATTTTTTGATTCAGAATATCTAAATTACCCTAGGGTGAATTTTTGGTATTTTTCAAAAAACATTCAATTTTTGATGAATAGTGAAAACACTGAGTTACTATTTCAAAACTGACTTTTTATTTAAATAATTAATTATTTTATTTAAATTTATTTGAGGTAAAAATTGGTACATAATACATATATAAGTTCAATGTAATTCATTGTAGTCATTTCTGATATATAAAATGTTTATTGAAATTTTAACTGTCTTTTACCCACCTCTTAGGAGAGTTTGGAAATTTATATAAAACTTAATTTTACCGCTTTTGTGAGTGGAATTTCAAAAATAAAAGTGAACTGGTTGATATCAAGGAGTAAATGTGGTTCAATAAGATAGAAATATTTTTTGGTGAATAGTAAATTTTTACTTTTATTTACCATGGTTAAAAGTAAATAGGGCAATTATGGGTAAAAATGGTATTATTATTACCCTAACACATTTCCTAATTCTATTGGATAAGTTTAATTCGACCAAAAACAACCTTAGGAATAAAATATGACCATTTAGGTCCACATGGATTAGATTAGAACATTTAATATTATTTTACTTAAAGAAGAGTTAAAATGGTTAAAATAAAAGTTTAATAACTAAAACATTTTTAATACAGGTTTATAAATAAGATAAATTAGACTATAAAAATTCATTAGAAAGATAAATAGATTTCCTACATAATGGTATTTTATAAATAAAATTTAGACTTTAAATAATTTAATTTATTTATGGCACAATGATGATGCAGTAATTACCTTACTAATGAAATATTACCATAATTGATATTATAAATACCCAAATCAATGTAATTTGAGACATTTCAGGAATTAAAATAATTTTATAGGTTAATATGACATATTAGTATTGATTTAATTAACTTTTTTCGAACTAATCATGCTGTTATTAGTTTCACAAAAATCAATTACATAATAGTGCAAAAATTGACATAAAATAGTTTTAAAAAAAATATTATATTATTAATTGTAATTTTATTTCTAAAAATCTATGGTTCTTCCAAATTACATAAATATGGTTATATATATTAATAATTAACCACTTGGGGTTCGTTTTTCTTGTTATAGTATGTTTATTAACCATATTGTGTAAGAAAACAATAAGACACGATAAAAGTTAAATTATTTAACTTAGAGTTAAATCTAAATAATAAGGTTAAAATAGTAACCTAAACTTGTCTAAAATATATTGGTTGAGAGGATTTCGACCCATAAACACCTTATCTTTGAAATAAATCAATTTGGAGCTATTAAAAACCGAATATGCCTTTATTATAATATAATATTTTATGTTTTTCCTAAGGTGCCCCTCTTCTCCCTTATAAAAGGGAACCTCCTCCCTCTCCTCCTCACACCACATTGAGCCTTCAAGCTCAGACAACCCCTGCCAATTTCACTTCTTGACTTTCCTAAAAACATCCTAGAGGTCCTGGTATTCTTAAAAGACTATCTTTAGTTCCCTAAGAATAGGTTAAGAATAGGCGCTTCAAAGAAGAGGTAATGTCTGTTACCGTTTCCTTCAACTTTATTTCTTATTATACTTCTTCTTCTTTAGTTGTTTCATTATTAAGTAATAAAATTAGTATCACTCATATACTGATATGTTATTATATATATGAAACAACCCTATTTCACCTTCTATCTATCTTACAGAAAATGAAATCACCACACGTGCATACGTACGGAATACCGTCTCCACGCCGTGGTGTAATCTGTTTTCCACCACCACCTTAATTGGATGGGTATAATGGTGTAAATAATAAATATATATGATTATTTTAAAGGGATATTGATTTTTAAATAGTATACATACACTTAAAGACAATTCCATGATGATGGGAGCGATATCATCGCTCGTGCGTACGTATGACCTACTGTCTCCACGATGTGATGTGACCTGTTCTACATGATTATCGATGCATAATGATTATATAAATGAATTGAATGAATAAATATGATATATATTAAACTAATACCATTATGGAAATGAGGAATCCATAACATAAAATGAATAATAAGAATTCATTTTATAAAACACGCATAAGAACAAAAAAGCAATAAACACCTGAATAACAAGTAGCAATGAAATATTACTAATAAAAAAATAATAATATGACCATATATGATATCATAACAATGATTAAGATTCGTAAACAAGTCAATAATATTATTTAAATTATTATACAATTGGTTCGGACACGTACGAAGAAAATCAGACCTATATTAAGGGAAAATCATGCAATCTCATTTTTATCCGAGATTGTTTATACTTCAGAATTTATGGGGGGAATATTTATCATCCACATCCATGTTTCCTCAATATGTAATATTATTTATATCCTCCTACAATTTCTTAAATCCAATATTACTCATTGGTGGATTTTTAGTAAAATAAATGAAAGGAATCTTTTGTTGTTTTTAGTATGAGGTACTTTTTGACTTTTCCGGCCAAAGTACGAGAAGAATTTTTTTTAACTTATACGGCCTGAATGGATTTTTAGAACATTATTTCCATGAAGCTTCCATTAAAATTTTTCATGTTTATTTTTAATCAACTTATATTAGTTTAACATTGTCTTAAATTTTAAGAAATGAAAAATGTTTTTGAAGTAGAAAGGATATTTTCCTCAAGAATGGTGTTCCAGTGTTTTATCAAAATTATTTTGCATCAAATATAATATGGGGTTCATGTTTCAATACTTATTCTTACATTGATTTGTCTATGTTATGATGGAATTATTTTTATGATGTACTTTTATATTATATGGATTATTTAATGATGGCATGCTGTTTAAGAATCCCATTTTTAGTACATGGGTTATGCTATGATTTATGATTTTGTGGAACACATAAGAATGGGTTCATTATGAGATGGGTGGGACCTATATCTCCATCCAATTAATTTTGTAAATATTTATATCTAATGAGATAGAAATGGATGGAATGGAAGGTTAATCCGGTTCAGGGATACATGACTGAAATTAGGAGTGAACTCGATTCAGAAATGGACATTTTCCGCAAAGATAGTCTTGGAAATGAGTCTTGACTACTAAGAAATGATTCTATATTATTATGTGTTTATGCCACAAAGTTTTATGTTTTATATTATGATTATTGGGATTAAATTTCAGTACTATGATTTATCTTGTGTTATGAAATAATTTGCAAGTTAAGATTTCTAAAATGATATGGTCTTATGAATATGATGTGATTGATATTTCTTTTGTTTACCCTTACTGAGCATTTGATCTCACCCTTTTGTATGTTTTCTTTTCCACATGTCTGGAAGAAGGGTATTATGTAAGATATGCCAAAAGGGACTCTAGATATGATAATATAAAAGGGAGACAATGTAGATGATTTATGAACCAGTTGTTTATGTTTCCTAGTTTCTAAAGACACTATACCTATACTTTCCATTCATGGTTTTGTTATATGTTGTAATAAGTGTGTTTAAATTTTGAAGCAATAACAATGTATGTAATGTATGGGTAATTATAATACTACATAAAAATTATTGATAATATGATATAAAATATTAGACTTCCTAGATGTAATTAATTATTTTTGTAAACATGATTCCTTGAATTTTATATTTAATATATTATGTGACAACCATTACTTTTAGTTTATCTTTAAACTAAAGTGTAACACTATATTAATTCATGTATAGCTGTGAATTCTGGTTTTAAACATCGTTCCATCTTGCCTATCATTATATTATCATATCAGATTTCACCTTCTTAGGAGGAATGAAAATTCAGAGTTTCATCCCAAGTATACTTAAACAACTATATAATTGTCCCTCCCCAAATAGAAATAATGATATTATATGTACCTTAATCATGATATAAATTAAATTTTAAGGTATTAACCAATGTATTAGAATCATTTAGTTAATTTTACAACATATAGGTTTCCCAGTATAGAAAAAAATTGATGAAATAAAATTGTAATATTATCAGGTCATGTAAAACCTCAAGATTATCCAAGATTAACATTATATTTCAAAGAGTATGTGACACATGACAATGAACATGAATGACCCATGAAATTCATTTCACTACATTTAATCTCATCAGTATGATGTGGTACCCATAACTCTGATTCTAAATGAACCACACAATAGTATATCATTATAACCTAACCATTAAATTAGTGGGTATGAAAAAGACTATCTAAATAATGAAAACTATACAGATTAAAAAATTATAAAATAAATTAATTGGTTTTATTTTTATTATAATAAAAATTAGAATCATTTAAAAGATAAAAAAATGTTTTCCGAAAAAATTTATTTTTCTGAAATGTTGTTATGTCGCACTTTGAAAAAGTTCATTTAAAAAAAAATTTAAAAAATTTTAAAAAATTATTTTAAAAATTAACTAATTTTATAAATCAATTTCAAACATTATCTTAGAGTAAATTTCTGAGATTTTTTCAAAAATATAAATTTTAAATGAGTATTAAATGATGATGGTTTTTATAAAAAAACATTTATTTTAAAAAATAAAGTATTATATTTTGATTTAAAATGATTTAAAAAGATTGTTCAATTTTATTATGATAAATACAATTAGTGTCATGGAAACATTATTGTTTTTCATTACTGATATTAAATCATTTTTTTACTTATGAGAATGTTTTCTTTAGGAAATCACGTTATCATCAAGTCAACAGGTTTAATTTTAAATAAAATATTCTACTTTTATAAATTTAATTTGGAAAATGGATTAATTTTTTTAAAACATAACAATTAATATTATATGATAACATCAACTTATTTTTTGTTGATAATTAAAAGTAAAATGAGTGAAAAGTAATTATTGATGTTATGGTTAAAATAAGTTTACCAGATGTTAAACTTTAAAAAAAGTGTCAAAATTACATATAAACATGTAAATTTATTATTTTATGAACATATTTCTACCATATATCATAAATGGTTCAATAATTATACCTTTTTTATCTTTTTAGAAAGTGGAAAACGTGGTTCTAGATTTTCCGTTCCAAAAAAACAAAGTGTTTCCTCTCCCCCACTTATACAAGCACTCAACTCTCCTCTCATATTAATACACTCAAATCTCTTTGTTTTGGCCAATACCTATCCAAATATGTACTTAAGAACCCTAAAAACATCCTAATGTCCATTTATTCAACATAAATCTAATCGAGGAAAACGTTTCCTATAAATATGAAGAGGTAATCCAAATAAGAGGAAAAGTTCATTACCATGTGTTTTTTATTACACTACTTCATCTAAATCCCTATAATATTATAAAAAAATAATAACATAAAAATTCTTGTATGTATATATACTGACATTTAATTATTTTAATTTTATAATATATATTTATATACTCTTCCATGAAATGGGTAATTAAACTGTCAATTGTGTGTATAGTGGTCTACCGGCTCATAAAGCAATGTACATAGATTTCCAGCAAATCCCCTCATAGAAATATATAATGATGTATTTTAAAAATTTATATGATATATATGAAATTAAATAATTTATAAAAATATTATATCCCATGTAGCTTCATACCCTACAATTCTTTGGAAAATAATAACATCCCTCATGTGTACGTGTAGACCCTTGCCTCCACATAGTGATGTGAAATGTTTTCTATTTAAATTGAAATTTATGGTAATGAGGATTTGTTTAATGAATACTAAGGAGATATTTAATATAATATTGTTTTTTAATTTGAAACATTACATAAATTTTTATATTCTATCTATTGGAAAAATAAAAACAATGATCATGTGTACATACGGTCTAATATATTTATGAAAAGTGAATATCATTTTCCCATATATAACCTTATGGAATAGTATAAATAGATTTATATTGATTATATATTATATTTAAATCATGGTTAAAAATTTTCAGATGATGTATCAATGATCATAGTAAAATGATATAAGCTACTCAACCAAAACATATATGTAAATTAGAGTAAATATCACCCGAAATAGTGATTTTAAAAAAGAATTGTTAATAAATAGTTCAACAAACATTTCAAGTAAAAAATATATGGAATAAAATATATGATTATATATTTTTAATATATTTATATTAAATAAATACTTATTATAAATTTTACATAGTCATGTAACAATGAACTAATACCTGGTGTAAGATTTTCCTATCTCAAATTTACTTCTATGAGATAGTTTTCATATTTACTACATACTTATTTTTTTGGTGTATATAGTAAAAATTTTATATGTTATATAAAAAATCGATATGAAATAAATTTATTTACACTTTCCTTTGAGGTTATTTATTTCATGGGGCTTATGATTCAGAAGCTTCCAAAGTCGTAAGGGTTTATTTGGGAATTTCATCATCATTTGCGACTGTTCATGATTAAGTCTCCATTACAGGAATTGTTATATATTTATATTAAACCCAATATATTTTGTTCTCCTATATTTAATAAAAATATATATGTAATAGTAAAATATTCCCTTTTCTTAATAAAAATTATTGGGAAAATGATTTTTAAGAAAATCTATTTTTTATATCAATATTTAGCCAAAAATACATTTATTCCAAATCTATGTTTTATAAAAAATAAACAATGTTTTTAATATTCTCATATTATTTTTAAAATCACTTTTTCCCATGATTATATTTTCTTATTTTTCTAAATGTAAGTTATTATCATTTTATAAATAATTTAAGTTTGTACTTTTCTTATAAAAGTGTGAAAATAATCTTCATTTTAACATGCCCGACATGTATAGAATTTTCCTTCTTCATGGCCGCTCATTTATTTGATGAATAATTTAAATGTTTAAAAGGATATTTTAAAATATTTTTTCATATTTTTCTAGGAATATTTTGTTTTTAAAAGTCATTTTCAATGTGAATATTTTATTTTCACCAAGAATGTTTAAAATTATATTTTTAATTTTTTGTTCAGTTCATCAATGACAATAAGGCTCATTTTATATATAATCATTTTGAAATAATTTTTCATGATACCATCTTTATTATTTCAATATATGGTTTTTGGTTAGCTTCAATTCGATATTCTGTTTTGATACCATTATTTACAGTACTCTATTTTCTATATGATTTAATATATTTATTATGGAAATTATTGTTATTCATAAGCAAGCTTTCCAATATGATTCTTTATATTGATTATTTTTATCTATTGGAGAAAATATTAGTATTTCTTATGCTAGTTCTTCAATATAATTTTTTTCATTGATTATGTTTTCT
Source organism: Viscum album (assembly GCA_963277665.1). Lineage (NCBI taxonomy): Eukaryota > Viridiplantae > Streptophyta > Magnoliopsida > Santalales > Viscaceae > Viscum > Viscum album. The sequence continues at coordinate 402,970,599 of OY728137.1, read as the reverse complement.
ACACTTTCATACAATGAATTAGTTGGGTTTAGAATGTTTTGGGAGATACCCACTATCTCCCCTCGATGCATCGATGGGGGTCCAGATACAAATAGGCATGGGTATTTGCACGACACGTCACCCATTTTGTAAGATTTTTTGTAAAAATTCCTTTATGGTATAGTTATGATGTCTATTATTTTTCATTCCCTAATTATAATATTTTCTGTTGATGTTCCATGTAATTATTCAATTATTTAGAATATCCATTGTTAGGTTTTAAGCTCATGTGATTATTTATAGTGAATTTTATGATCATCATTTATTCTGGACATATTATAATCATGTAATAGATTGAATGGAATGTATTTCAATTATTTATCTCTACATATTAATTATTTTTTATTTATTCATGATATATTTTGTTGTACAAATACCGTTACTGAGCATTAGAGCTCATACCTTTATTGTGTTTCTTTTCTCCTTGATGTGAGGAAGTGTTTTATGATTTATTTGTGATAAAAATGAATATAATAAAATGAATAATGGTGTAATAAAAAAATAATATGTATTATTTTATGTGTTAAATTATAATATGAGAATTAATATGTATCTATTTTATTAATACTAATAATCTATTATGTACTTTTGGTTGTGATACCTCATATTTTATGACTATGTAATTATTTAAACACCGACTAAAGGTTACTGGGGTTAGTTTCTTTACATATGGTTTTAGATGAAGTTTCATAAAAACATTGGGAGCAATATTTAGGAAAACATAGATCATATGACATAACCATATGACTCAAATTGAGGAAAATTATAAGTATATAAGAACATCCTAAATTCATATTAATGTTGATACTATGTGTTTTTCCTAGAAATATATCCATGCTTGAATAATATAAGTCAATGTGACTCTTTCACATTTTCATATTTGGGTAATAAATTTTAGAAAGGACCATTTAACATGACTCGATTATCACCGTGTGAGTGACAAAAGTCCTTTATACACACCTAGTTTTTCACTCTAATGGGATATGCTTGGGTAAAATCAATTTTTCTTATAAACCATTATGATGGATCTAAAATGTTTTTTATTGTTTGAAATTTTTCCAAAGAAACCATGTTATTTAATAAGATATTAACTATGCATATATATTTCATGTTATGTTTAGTGTTTCACCAGTTTGGGGATTATAAATTATGTTTCATGATGATATTATCTAATATATTGTATGGAATTTTTTAGAAATTACACTAATTATGTGGAATGGGAATCTAATCAGTAAACTTACTATGTGTTGGGATTTCCCTCCTGGGAATGATAATGAAGCTCAGGATGAATCGACAGATAGATATGATCAAATTATATCTATATTTGGGCAGTGGACTTAGGTTATTTCTAATAATGTCTCTTATATGAAAAATCATAATGTACCACCAAGTGGTGTAACAACGTTGGATTTTTGTATGTATAAACAACCTATATAAAAAAATGGGACTACAAATCCATTTATTTAGAAATGGATATATTATATTAATAATATATTTCTTTCTTTTTCAATATATTGAAGGGATAAGGTTTTCTGAGAATTTTATTAACAATTTTTTGGATACAGACCAGAGATGTTGATTTATTCAAAACACTAATAATGTATAAGAAATAAAAATCACAAAGTTGAAATATTGTTAGTCACTCTTCGTAGAATAGTATATTATATAGAAAAAATGAGTAGATATGGAGAGGCAATTCACAAGACTAAATACGCAAATTTAAAAACATATATAAGTATTAAGATTACATTACAAGGTAATAAAAGCATTTTATATACTATATACGTAATCCAAAGAAAAATGATTGACTATTTTTATATTCATTACCCATTACTTAAAAAGAAACTAGTCTCCAAAAAAATATTTTCATATAAAGATACAGTATCATGTGATGTTATGAAATATAAATAATTCTCCAAGTCTTATAGATTTTAAGAATATCACAAAAATGAGGGGATAGAAGAGTAAAAAATAGATAACAGAAAGATGTGAAAGAAGGGTTTTCCCACATGTAATAATTGTTGAGAAAACTATCCCGATGATTTTTTTGATGAAAATTGGAGTTTTGTTAAAGTGTAGAGAGTAGTCCATCAGGATCATGAATATAAGGGTAATAAAAAAACATTACAATTTTGATCTTCCAAATGTAAGGATATGGGGATCAATAAAAACATATTCACTATGTGATAAAGGAACATACCTCAGAAGATGTTGAGGGGTCATGGTCAAGGTTATGTTAGTTCTATAGATGAAGAAGAATTATTAAAGTTCATATGTATTTAGATTAAATAAATATATTTTAGAATTATTATTTATAAATTGTATTTTTTATAAGAATCTTGAAACATTTATGTACTATGTGAATTATAGAACCATATAAGTTTCCATTTAAAAACTCTTTTTTGTTTTTTTATGGGAGTTTATCAAGATTTAAGTTATTTTGGGTGTCTTTTATGGCCATAAAACCCAATGGTTTAGTATATTCCTTAGTGAAAAAAGTGAATCAAACAAGAATTAAATTAAATTTTATGGAAATACGTTTGATGGTATTAGTAAACCTTATAATTTAACATATCTTTGATATTGAGTTAATTATGTGTTATTATAATTTCCTAATTTTATAGGAATTATATTAATTTTTTTGGAATAATTATATGCCACATGCAGAGTGACAAGTCATCAAATTTGTCATGTTCTTAGGGATTGAACTAACAACCAAAGGCTGACAAGGGTGCAATTCCCACTACATGCCTATTTTATGTCTTTGGTAATATGATATTGTTTTTACTTAAAGTAGTTTATGGATGAATACTTATGGAATGGATTAATTTGAAATTTGTGAGTTATTGTTTAGTTTTATATATTAGTATTTTATATTGGATAACTTCTGCAAACCATTTCGGTTATATTAAATATATAGAGACATATGGAAGAGAAATTTAACCATTTTATGTATTTTATGATCCATTAAAAGTTAATTTTATTTATTTAGGGATTAAAGAATTAATATTTCATATTCACTTCATGGATTAATAAATGAAGTGGAAATTGATCAATGCACAAACAAGTGATGGAATAGGTCATATAAAAAATCTATTAGGTAAGTATATTTTTTTCCCTATAATTATTTTAAAAGTCTACCTCAAAATTAATAAAAGGATATTGAAATGAAATATTTTTCCAATTATCATAATTTTCTTCATGTATTTATGTATTTATAGTATTTTACATTTTCTTGATCATTCACTATATTGTGACCAATTATCTCTAACACGCATTAAAATTATTTACGATTTTCTTATATGTTTATATTTTTACTTCCCAATAATTTTTTCCTAATTGTAATTCTAATTATTTTTTATTCTATAAAACCTTATAATTTTTTTTACTTATTCTAAAGTGGAGTTTTTATTTACCCTTTTATGATGTGGGTCTTCAAGAATGGTATTTTCATATGACAGACCATTGATTTCTGAGCTGAAGATAAATCTTACAGGATTCAATTTATTAAAGGTGGGGAGAATGTAACACCATTAAATTATAAAATAAAAAAAATTATATAGTGTATGGTAATCTCAAATTATACCTTTAATACGAAAGGAAATATATTTTTCAAAATTTAATCACTTCGATACCTTGCAGTACATAAAACCCCGAGTCTAAATGAACTGTAATAGTATATCACTATAACAAGAAATTAAATTGGTTGGAATGAATAGGAATAACATAATTATAAAAATTATATAGTTTAAAAATATATAAAATTTATTCAATGGTCATATATTAATTAAAAATAATAAAATTTTAATTATTTGAAAGAAGAAATGGTTTTTGTAAAATCTCAATTTTTTAAAATATGGTTCCATCACACTATAAACATATAAATTAAAATTAATTTTTACCAATTTTTTAATATTTATATTTAAAAATTAATTTCACTTATGATATCATCATTTAAAAATTTTCTTATAGTGAATTTTAGATCACTTTTAGAGAAGAAAAATTTCTCAATATATTGTAAATAATACTAGCTTTTATTTACAATTTTATGTTCATTTTATGGATTCAAAAGTTAATTATTTTAAAAAATAAACATAATGGAACATTAATTTAATTTCGTTATAATAAATAATATTAATTTCTCATTTGTGAAATTTTTTTATTGATATTAAAATATTATATACTAATGATAATTTTCTATTTGGAAAATTTCATTTTCATCACATCAATGAGATTAATTTTAAATTAAAATTTTTCTAAATATATGAATTGAATTTTTGATAAAATATTCTATATTTGTAATTAGAATAAATAAAATGAATAAATAATTTCAACATAATTTTTCTTCATAAATAATATTAAAAAAATAAAATTTATTAATAGTGGTTAAGGATAATATATGTTTAGTTGGGAGTAATCCATAAAGATAAAGATTAAAATAACCTATAAACATTTCCAATTTCTATTTTATGGTCATAATTAAAACTTATTTTATCCATGGTTCTATATTGTCCTATTTGGTGGCCTCATGTCATCTGAAAAATGAAAGTATTACATTTTTTGTTCCAAAATTACAAGTGTGTCCTCTCCCCCACTTTTAAAAGTTCACCTACTCAACTCTCCTATTTACCCACCTGACTCCATTTTATTTGGGAAATACCTACCAAAATAAATTATTTATAACCTTTCATACATCCTAAAATCCCTAGATTTATCATAAATTCCATCTAGGAAGGATTTAGGTATAAACCTAACATGGTTATTTGAAAAATCAGGTAATGTTATTAACAATGTGTTTTTTATTTTACTCCATATTATAACTCCTTAAAATGTTATAAAAATATCATAAAATAATTTAACCAAAATATATTCTATAGATAAAATTTATTATTTTAATTTAATAACCTATATCCATCTCTTCTTCTAAAAAATATGAAATGAAACCATTGATCATGTTTATGGCATACTACCAGCTCACAAAACGATGTAATTCATTTTCCACAACCACCAAACACAATTAGTTATAATGACGTATTTAACATATGTATAGGATTTTTATGAAATTAATATACTTCTAGGATTATAATATCACATTTACTTTCTATCCTATTAATATTTTAGAAAATGATAATGTCACTTGTGCTTATGTGTGTAATACATCCTCCACACAGCGATGTTAAATGTTATTCATTTTATTCCAAAATTGATGATTATAAGGATATATTTAGGGAATTAAAATGATATATTTTATATGATAATTTTTATTTATATTTTAAAAATTACGTAACATTTTATGTTCCATATTATAGAAAAATAGATACATTTTTTATATATATGTATGGACAACTGTCTCCATGAATGATGTTACTAATTTTCCCATATATAACTTTATACGCTTGTATAAACACTTATATAGTGATTATATATTATATATAAATCATTTTTATCATTTTATATATTATTTAAACATGATCAATCTAATAGGTTCAAAATAACCTTAACTAAACATACCTGAAACACATATCAATTATCACCTAAGACAATAATTTTAACATTGAATTATTAATACACAAGCCATAAAATACTATATGTTATTCATAAATTGTATGAAATTTATGAATATAGTTTTTATAGATTTATAATAAATATATATTTATTATACAGTATGTATGGATTCATATAAAGTAAATCAAACCTGAGGAAAGGGTTTGTTGACATAATATTATTTTTATGACATATATGGCATACTCATAACATATTTACATTATGTGATTTACATACTACCCCTATGATATGTAATATCATGAATATCATTAAATACATAGAATTTATCGTTTAATTTTAAATATTTATTTCATGGGGATTAGGATTCAAATGTTTCCAAATCGGTAAGGGTTTATTTCACAATCTCATCATTATTTAGAATTATTTAAGTTTAATTCTACAATTTTATAATTATTTGATATTTATATCTTAAACCCAATATATTTTACTATAATTAGGTTTTTAATGAAATTTTCATGTAATGGTACCAATTTAATTTCTTGTTTACTTATATATATTGATAAAACAAATTTTTATAATGTCCATCTTTATTTATCTCTTTTATTGAAAATTATTTTTCTTCCAAATACATGTTTCCAAAAAAATGTTTTCAAGTTCGATTTTAATATTATTCTAATATTTTTTAAAAACAATTTTTTAATAATGTTTTTATTTATATAATTGTTTAAATAAATTTTCCTATCATTTTCTAAATGAGGTATTTTTTATTTTTTTACAAAAATTTGAAAGGAATATATTTTTTACATACGCAACATGAAAGGAATATCCCATTGTCATGGAAACTCATGGAATTTAATGTTCCTTAACATGTTTACAAGGATATTTATATGTAATATATATTTCTAAATAGTTTCAAAATTTAATGTTTTAAAAATTAATATTCAATGTGAAAATTATATTTCTTAAATAATTTTTAAAATGATTTTTTTCATTAATGAGGAAGCCCACATTTTACATATCCTCTTTTGAATATATGATGTAATGATACCATAATTATTATTTCAAATACTTTTTTCTAATAATTTTTTATTAAGATGTACTACTTTGATACAGTAATCAATATTACTTTATATGGTTAAATATTTATCTTATTGACTGAGGAACGTATTAACATTCTTATGTATATTCTCAAATATGAATGTTTTTGAAGAATATTGTTGGGGAAAATATTAACTTTTCATATGAGGGTCTTTTAATATGATATTTTTCATTGATTATGTTTCTTAATTTTCATATGAGGAACACATTAGTATTAGTATGTGGAGAGTGGGTACAAGTATATCCCCTTGATGCATCGATGGGTCTGGTGAGACACAAAAGTTTGGGTATTAGGTCAAGGACTTACCCATTTATATAGATGTCTTATAATGGGGTCGTGATGGTATTGTTATGGTGTCTATAATTATGAATTACGTTATTATGGTATTAGTTATTGAGGTTCAATGTTATTTTTTGATAAATTTGAACATTTATTATCATGTTTAAATATCATGTGATAATTTGAATGAAATTATTTGATCATAATTTATTTCAATCATGTTATTCTCAAATAATTGATTAAATTGAATGTATTGTAGTTATTCAAATTTATATTCTTATTATAACTTATTTATTCATGATATCTTCCACTATATGTATGCCTTTATTATGAAATAAATCTCACCCATATCTTATGAATCCTTTTCCTTGAATTTCATAAATGATTTTCATTTGAATTGTGGGGATATTATAAAGTTAAAAATAGTTTAATGAAATAAAATATTATTTTGTATTATATATTTTCATTTATAATATGATATTAGACTATATATCCACATTACCATAACTAATAAAATCTTTGGCCCATCGGGATGTAATTCCTTATATACTTTGTTATTGTAATAATGTAACCACCAACTCTAGGATACTAGGTTGGGGATAATTATAGGAACTACTTTATAAAGTTGACTTAAATATATAAAAATGTCTTGTAATATAAAATATATATATTAAGGATATAAACTGATATTTCATCATATTTGTTGTGTATCCCAATATTATCACAATCTCCACTAATGACGTGGGTCATGTTGAATGTTCAAACATAATAATCAAACACCAATAGTGATATGAAAATATAATTTGGGAAATCTAGCCAAAGCCTCTCATGTTTGACATATAATAGGGTGTGACGTGGGATATGAAATTTAATTATAGATAAATATTTTAGTAATATGTAATATTATTACTCATGAAATGTAAAGTATTATAAACATGAATGTAGTTACGTGAGTAAATGAAACCACATGGCCTCTTGTTCATCCTCTCATTTATATAGGCTAAAATTGGTCTAATATATGTACCAAAATATTGTGAAAAATTTTCAGCTCAAATTCAAAAACTGAACCATACAAGAAATGATAAAATATTATTCATTTTTATAAATAAATAATTTAACATGTTATAAATATAAATAATTCTACAAATTGATAATAATTAAAATAGTCACCCAATGAAAAATAAACTAATATAAAAAACATCATGCCTCCTCACAGACTTGACTGTCAAAATCAAATTATATATCAATTTAAGGATATACACCTACCAACTAACAAGGTAAAATTTCACAATATTATGTGTATAATTAAAAAACATTTCATTTCTTAGTCATTAAATCAACCATTATAAAAAAATATTTTTTAATCACTTAAAAAATATAAATCAGTTTTTTAAATATAACATCTATCTTTTATAACTCTAGAATCTGAAAATATATGTGAAACCAATAGATAGTGACTAATACTTTACTGGTATGATTCATCACTAATAAATATATATGTAAGGACTATTTAATCATGTCTCCATAATTATTCTATCTGATCCAACTATAGTAATAATGCTCCATTTCTTAGAAAGTGGATTAATATTATGATATATTTCATCTAACTATTGATCCCTACTTCACACACACTCCCCAAATATTCTATTATAAGAATCCATTATATTCAATTATTTGGCATTCAAAAAATATATATTTTCAATTATATTTCATAAAATTGAGTTCACATAATATTCAAATTAGAAAAACCTACCACTAAAAAATCTGATTTTTTGATTCAGAATCATAATGAAACCATAACGGAGTTTAATATGGATTTTTTATCAAATAATAATTATATTTTAATTAATAATTTTTATATAGATAATTTAACATAATTCAATCAAATATATAAAATAAATTTTGAAAAGATAAAAAATTATAATTCTCGATTGAAACATAAAGTGGATATCAAAGTACGAAATTTTCCTAGAAAAATAAATTAGTTTCCTATACTTTTCCCCCAATATTAATAAAACATAATTTATAAAAAATAAACCATCCTATATTAAAAATTTATTTTAATATTAATAAACATAACGATTATATATTATCCAAATGATATAAAAACATTAAAGCCTCATACATAGATATATCCCCTTATAATACGTCATAATTTGAAATAAATATTTATCTAATGATATAAATAATTTTCTTCATAAAAATAAAATTCATAACTATATATATGGATATATAAATACAATAAAAATAAATAAAAATTAGTAGGAGTGGGACATAATGTTAAAATGCGGAATATAAGAAAAGATTGCCTTAAAGATCTCATACCATTGATTTAGTGATAATATACTCAATAATTGGGAGTGATTAGACAAAAAAATGATTTAATGACCCCAAAAATCAACCTAGATACAATATTATTACATTAATAGATATATTAGGGTATTAATTGAGTTCAACGAAAAAAAATTGGAGATTTAAAATTATCATGGGTGTACTATATTTAAATATATGTTTTTCATACAGTATTATTTAATTGTTCATTTCCCATCCATTCTTTATTATATAAAAATTAACAAAACATCATAGTTGAAATGATGTATTTTTTAACTATTCACCTAACTATCAATCAACTACATCCTCTAAAATAGAGAAACATATGGTCCAAAAATGGTTGTTTTATAGGTAATAGCTGATGAATTCTACGAATATCCTCTCTAATTTACTTTTTAACTCCAAATTAACAAAAAAATGAATTAATAGTAATATAATAATTTTATTGTTTTAATATTATCACCAATATTAGACTACCAACACCAAGAAAACATTGGGATTCATCTTCTTCAAGAACGTCTTTAATGTATTTCCATATGTGGTTCTTTCACAAAACCAAGCTTCTTATTTCACGATTCTATTATTTTATAAATCTAAATAAATGGGATAAAATTATAAAAATTAGACATTTTAGAAAATTCAATTATTAATAAAAGCCAATTCAGATTATTTTCATCGATATAAAAACAAATTTTTTTATTCAAATACATTAGATGGGATTGGTTTGAAATTTATCAAATGATAGAAATTCAATAATATTTGAAACCATATATAATATTTAGGTATTGAAAAAAATAAATTTCTTCACCAATATATTATATAATCTTAAATGGACCCATATATCTTAGTATTATCTTTCCATTCATTCATGGATGACAATATCTCAATAGTACAAGACATAATTAGAAGATATGGTCTTTATTTTCACTATATAAAGGTAATATTATTTTTATATACAAAATAATCTTATTATCCTTTTAGAATCATTATATGATTCAAAATATTTTTAATTTGATCTATCATCTCAAATGAAAAACACAGTTCAACAAGTTTTTTTTCTATGGTTACAATCCAATAATGGGTACAAACATGGTATTCATTTAAAATACTCAAACAATATAATAAGGATTAAAGATGGGTAACTATTAATTTCTGAAAACTCCTAAATTTAGATATAATTTCCCATGTCCTTCTAAATTTATGCATGGAAATCCGATGTATTTATTTTTTATATTTATATATTTTATTATATTTTTCCATGTGGTCAAGGGAGATAACCACACTCATCTTTATATAATTACATAAACATTTCGAATTACCTTAAACAATTTATGTGTGAAATAATGATCAATATATAAGATGGTGTACCATAATATTCTAGGAATATTAATTACTTCATTAATATATATCTATCCATGATCTTCAATGAAATTTATTTAAAAAAATTTCAATAATTTTTATGGAATTGTGAATAAATAAACCACCAACAAACTGGAATTACATTTCTAGAATTTTTCATGTAACTCTTGTTTTAAATACATTAAAATATTTTCCCACTTCCATATCAACAATGGATGATGTTTTGAAAACAAAAACGGTCATTAATGCTTGGTTTATATTTAGTTATAGGTCAAATATAAAGAAACATTCATAGTTATTTTATTTTTTGCATATCAGAACACTAAAACGAATACTAAATATCATTTTACATTTTATTAATTTTATAATGCACCACCTAACTCAAATAATTAACATTATCTATTAATTATATTTTTATTTCTTGAGAACTATAACTCATCCGTTAAAATAAATATTCATATCAGATATTTATTTCTTTCAAATTTTTCTTTCATTATCATTTATGTTGTCTTAAATACATTTACAATAATATATATATATATATATATATTTGAATAAATAAATTTAAATTTTATTGTAAATTTATTATTCAAAGTAGAATTAACTATATTATAGTCATTTCCTTCTATTTCCAAGTGTAATTCGATTATAAAAACCACAAAATAGTACTTCACTTTATAGTTTTTAACTCATTGAGAAAGCGTTTTCATGTTAATCATATCATATAGGGAATTGTCATTTCAAAGAGTAAACTTGCATAAAAAGTAATAAGATTAAGGATTCACTAACCTCCTATGATTTATTAAATTGATAACTTGTTGTCAGAATATGTACTTCAATGACTTTTCATAAGTGTATAAAATTAATTTCTCACTAATGTTATAATATCTGCAACTCATTAATATTTGAACCACCATATATATATATATATTATAATGCAAGATATCATTCATATAATATGATTTCAACTATTTTTTTCTATACACTAGGAATTGAACATAACCCAAAGTTACTTCAAAAACAATGTTGTATGCATTTAGTATTCAACTCATTTATGAGAAAAATGAAATAGTAATAAAGTAAGTCTTAATTTCAAATATTCAATGGCTTTATAAAGATTCTTATTCTAATTAAATTTTACTCTATTCTCAGTAAAATATATCACAGTTGAATCCAAAATTGATAAATTATAAACAAACCTCAATTTATATACAACTAATGTACCACATAAAAAATTAGAATATATATATATCTCCCTTGAATTAAATTAATTCTATTATAGATTGCTTTCTCCAAACACAACACTATATTAAAACTAGTTGTAAAATATTTATTATTAATAAATGTTTATATGAATAGAACATCTAGTGAATTAAAAATATTGTAATCAAATATAATTTCTAAAAAATCAGATTATTAAAACAAAAATATTTAAAAAATATTTTTTAATAAAATTCATTATTCATCATATAAATTGATTTTTTATATATAAGATAATTTTTATATATTTTTTTAATATTAACTGTTTGAAATCAATATCATTTTGGGATTTCACATATCAAATTTACCATAAGGTTAAAATTTTAATATTTTTTATAAAATAATTACAATTTTAATGAGTAGTAAAAATAATAATGTTTTTTCTAATACTATCACTTTTTTAACACAATCATAATAAATAATGAATTAATATTTTTCAAATTTTTTTAAGAAATATATATAATTATAAATTAAAATAAATCAATTAAAAATAATATATTGAATTTGTGAAACCTATGTTTAATATTTTTGAAAATGTAGTTATATAATACATCAAAAATTATTTTTTCCACTTATATTTGAAATTAGTTTTCAACTATTGTGGAAATTAATTATCAAAAAAGGATTTAAAATTTTAGATATATGTGTTCATAATATTTAATAACTTGAATTTAATTTTTGTAAGAAATTAATGTTACCAATGTTAAAGATAATGATCACAATAATGGTAAAACTATATTTTTAAAATAACCACGTTATTAATAGTGTATAATTTTATGATAATAAAAACATTAATATCATTTAAAAAAGTAATTTAATATAATTTTTAAATCAATAAGTGAATATATTTTGAATAATCTAATTGGTAATAAATACAAAGTAATATCAATAACATTTAATGCTGAAAAACATATTTTTATAACAATTTTTTATATTAAATGTTATAATTTTAATATTATTTTTTTATAATCAATAAATTGAATATGATTAAATTTGGGTTAAATAAGCAGTTTATCACAAAATATTTGGTCAGATATTTAACCTTATATTTTTAATTAAATATAAATCACATGGGTAAAAGCGAGCTACACAGTTAACAAAAACTATAAAATGTAAAAACTTACAAGTGGTAAGAGGACTAAATTATATCTAAAACATGGGTGAAAATGAGTTTTACAAGATTTAACAACTATATATCAAACTAAAATCTAATTTTTTAAATTTCACATCCATTGGCCTTTGAATAGTATTATGCCATTATTGGAAAATAATGGCTATTCCCACAAATTTGCGGAATATTTCTAACACTTCATGTCATGCCTATCCAATCAAATTTAATCTTTCAACTCAACCATTTTTATTAAACTATAAAAATATCTCATGTTCATAATACTATGATCTCAATTATTTTTCTTATGGTATTAATTTTCAGAGAGACATTCAAGAGAAATTTCAAGGTCTCAGTGCGGTGATAGAACGATTGAGTAAGAGAGAATAAAAAGTATGGGTTTTTTTGTATCATTTTCAAATCCAGGATTTTTTTTATATTTAAAAACATTAATTTTTTATATAATATTTTAAATTACACATTTCCTTCAAATAAAAGGAATAAATTTCATTTAAGATATTTTAATGATCATTTCTTAGTAACCCTCGTATTCTTACATCTCCATTTTGGTAAGGGTATATGGAATACTTAATTCTTATTCATTGATTTTTGATTTCAAATCCTAAAAATATTTAATATATATTTCAAAAATTATTATCATTGATTTTATTGTGTGGTATTTTTTCTTTTCATACATAGGAATCACAGTTCACCATATTAAACATTTTATTAGTGTTTATTTATTCATGAATTATAGAATATATAAGGGATTCAGTATACTCAAATTTAATTTTTTCTAAGATAAAATACGACTCATTGATAATATATCTTATTATTTTGATAAATTCATTTTTTTCTATTTTATATGATATATACAATATTCTCTATGGTGAAACAGATGTTTGATACACCAATTTCTGTTCTCAATTAATTTTATTCACATAAAGGTGTAAGGTTTTAATTAATGTAATGTAATAACTATTAAAATGGAAATTAATATATATCCATTATCATTATTACAATAAATGATTTCATTTATTAACTTTAAAAAAATATGTTTTTACTCATTTTTTCATTCCTATTTTACATTATTAGTTTTTAATGGGATTTTTTACGTTCTCTTTTTATGATGTGTGTATTTAAAAAAGAAATTTAAAAATATTAAAAAGGGTTTTCATCCATAAGAAATAAAATAATTTATCTTCTAGTCCACATTATATTTTAACTTCCTTTATAACTTTTCAAATCTATAATATTGAATATTATTATTAAAGTAATTTTTTTACATATTTATCCATTTACCTTTTAAAAAGTGAATTTTGAATGAGACTATAACTTCTTATTTTATAAGATTGATAAATTATTTTTAGGAATAATATTTTATGGTTTCTATTTATATGTGATCATTCTTTTTAAAGATGTTTCCTTTTAAAAAATTTAATGTTTTTTCCAAATATTTTTAACACTCGATGATTTAGAAAATAAATGTTAATATTCTTATATTTTTCAAAAGTAAATGTTTATTTTAAATTAATTACTTATTTTTAATGAATAAACAGTAATGGAAAAAGTTTTTAATAAATAATTATTTAGGGTTTTAAAATAATATTGATTATATAAAATTTTACATCTGAAAACAATATTTTTAAAGAGTAATATTTAAAATGTTTTATCAAGATCAATTTAATTATTCATAATGTAAACAAATTTAAGAGTTTTCCAAAATTTTAGAAAGGAATATTTCATCATATTTTTAAATGTGATTTATCTAATTAATTGAAAAGGGTGTTTTCACCTATTTTTGCATACTTTAAAACAAATTTTTTAACCCTTGGGATAAATATTTTTACCACCATCAATCTTCATTCATTGGATAGATTGTGGAATATTATAAGGATTTTTTATGAAGCTTGTTTCTTTTAAAAGGGATAATTAAGTGATTTTTGAACTATTAATGATAGATTCCGTGTTTTACCTATATGTATGGATGAATGATCGGTGGGAAATATATATCCCCCATCCTTAGTTAGGTTTTTATAGCTCATGATATAAAAAATGGGCTATGAGTTTTGATACTTGAGTTAATAATGGATTGGGATTTATGATACTCAATTAAATAATAGACTAGAAGTTGTGATATTTGATTCAAAAATAGACCATGATATATCTTACATGATTAAATAATGGACCATTATTTGTGATACTTGAGGCGATAATGAACTATGAGTTTTGATACAATAATGAGAAATAAATTATGATAATCGTGTAAATAATGGACCATGATATATGATACCCAATTCAAAAATGGACATATTCTTATGATTATGCCCCAATGATCGTGTTTATGATCTCATGTTTCTTCACCCATTCTCTATATTATAGTTGTACTCATTTGAGATTAAATTTGCATCTATCATGACTTAAATAGATCTATTATTGTTTCCTTTTCTTTTTAAACAAATATTTATCCCCTAGTAATGTTTTCTCATTTTCATATGATCTACCCTTGATGACATATTGATGAGTTTTTCTATTGTGGGCATTTAATCCCACCCATTTTCTATTTCTGTTCCCTAGGTTCTGATGAAGGGAATATTTTTTTAGATGATTAAATGGGATTCTGGTGTTATTATGTTATGTAGAAAGGATCACAAGTATCAAAAAATAAGTCACATATGTAGCTGATCCTTAGATATACTAAACCTATCGTTTATAGGATTTCTTGATTATTTGTAAGGTGTAATCAATTAACTATAGAAATGATGTAAGATAAAAATGTTTTTTATTTAGGACACTATAGTAAGAATAAAATAATGGATTAGTTATTTTTTGAGATTATATTTCTTAGTTTGGGAGATTAGGATTATAGAAAATTAGTGAAAACCCTAGGGATAAGTATATGGGATAATTCCATGTATATATTAACATCTAAAAATTTTGGAAAATTAGAGACTTATGTGCTCTCCTAAAAATTATACTCTTATATAGACACTCTAAGTGGATATAGAATCTTGAATATTTATACCCATAGCTAATAATCCTAAAAGATTAATTGGATATTAACTCAATGATCACCTTGTGTGAGATAAAGATTCCTAACTACAAACTTGGTTTTATTCTCTTTTGAGATATTCTTTAGTTAATTAATGTTTTATTTATGATCTATTAGGAAAGATGTAATTGAAATTTGAGGATGAAATTTAAAATGTATTAGGTTATATAGAATAAGAATAATACAAACATGTAAAACCTATAAAACACTAACTTAGTCATAGTTTTATCCATTAATATCATATTTGGAACAAAAATATCATAGTTGGAATGAAGCTATCATTATATAAGACAAATTTGGATTGATTCTCCATATTCATATGATCATTTACTATAATTTCATTGGAAAATATCATATCCTTTTTGGTAATTGTATTTGGATGGTAATATGATCCTGAAAGTGAATCTATTTAAATAAATTCACACACTTACTGAGGATAGGAAGGTGGATATATTAGTAGAAGATATTTCATGAGTTTAGTGTTGATCCCTTATATTTGTTCTTTAGTAAAAGATCATTAAAATAGTGAAAAGGAAATTTATTTTAGGAGGAGAATATAAAACCCTAGGATTTTTAAATATATATATATTTCTCTAAATTAATATTATGTTTGATAGCTTAGTATAAATAAAACACAAAACTAAAACATGCAACAACATTTTAATTATTAAGAAAAATTAATAATTATTTAAAATATAGTAAATAAATAATATTTTAATCAAATAAAAATTCAAAAAAAGTAAAATGAAAAACACTTAATGTATTATAAGATATTTTTTAAATAAAAGTTGTTTTTCCTTACATATATCAAATTTTCATTTAAATGGTAATTTTGTAAACATTAGAATGTAAATGTTACAAAATGACCATCATATTAAGAAATAGTCTTAATTATATGAAGAAATTAAATAAAAAATATATTTCAAAGTTCAGATTAACATTTTCATAATATATAATATGTTCAAATTCAATATTAGTTATAAAAGTATGATTTCTATGATTAGAGTTATTGATCATGATAATTGTAAAACAAATATTTTCAAATAATTATATAATTATTTTCGTTAATTTTTATCTAATAATAAAATTAACTATATTCAAAAAAATCCCTAAATATAATTTTTAAACTAAGATATAAATATATTATCAGTCTTTCAATTGGTAATTAATACTTAATATGATTGAGAATACTTAATGTTGAAAATTACATTTTTCTATAAAATAATTTTAATACATAATAAGTATTTTAATTAATAGGTAAATCTTATAGTATTTATAAATTAAATTGTATTATATGAAGGTTAATTTTATATCACATCCAAATTTGGAATGGGCGGTTACCTGATGTATTTAATAAAATATAAATTAATTGGGTTAAAATAGTTATGAGTTCAAAAACCAATATGATATTGTGAACCATTATTTAATTTATATGTGTTGCTTCCCGGTTAAGAAGAATAATAAATTATGGAACAATAAAATCATGTTTCAATTTAAATTCATAATATATATTTAATAAACAAGACAAATAACAACACATTCAACAAAAAAAGAAGATTACATGATAAATGAAAAATATCAGAACAAAAATAAGAGGTTCTTCACAAGTAATTTATAATTAATTTTATTGAATATATAGAATAACATTAAATTTTATATATATATATTAATCTATTATTCTTTATACTATATATTATTGAAACATGTTATTTATGCATGATCCAATTGTAGAATCGCTCTTTTAAGGATTCACACATGCAACACAATATTTGAATGTCACTATAGAATTTTTAAGATCTAACTTAGCTAATCGTCATCTCTTTCGTTATTGTTGGTTAACTAAAACAAAATTATTGTTAAAGATGATTAAATATTTATATTCTATAACTATATTAATATATAAGGACGTATAGTGGCCCCCACATTTTATACATTAACAATACTACTTTTGTTTGTAGAATTCATAAAACATTATAGAAACAGACACCCAATGACCAAATTATTATATTACCTTTAGAAACATGGAAACATAAATAATAGTATATAAGTGATCCAAATTATCTCACACTAGGTTATTCATTACTGTCACACTTCTCTCACATGTCATAAATAATACACATCTTCATAACCTAGGGAATAGAAATATAAAAATGGGTGAGCACAGAAGCTCAGTACGAGTAAACAAGAGATATATGTAAAAATAAACATGAGAATAAGGGTTTGATATCATGATAATGACATTGTAAGATCATACCTAACATATCAAAGGTCATAAAAATGAATCATGGAATAAATATTGGCAGCCCATATGATAAAAATCATATCGAAATTATGATCATAAGCCGTTACTGCATAACATATGAATAAGAAATAGAATTATGGAAGACACATAAATATTTAATATCATTCCCTAGATATTATGTTCCATTTCTGAAACATATGAGAGAAATTCATGGGGAATACACCTACTGGGAATGATACACCGCCACCCCCAGTATTAGTCCTTTCCTTTTAAGGGATCGGGTTTCCCCATCTTCCGATAATGGATCTGTTTTCCCCATAATCCCATAATAGATCGAGTTTCCCCTACTCCATAGTGGATTAATCCCGTTTAATATAATCCCATAATTATCTAATGATATATAAATCTTTACCCAAATCATTTTAGCAGATATAGGTCCCACCCATCTTATAATGAAATAATACACGCACGTTCTACCAAATCTGTAACAATCATATCATTACCCATGAAATGAATAGAGATTCATAAACATGTAATCTTATGTTTACCTCTGAAAAAAAATATATTTCATAAAAAGGATTGTGCAAGACCATTTGATGTTATCATCAATGGAAAATAATTTTGGATGGTCTGCTAAATACAGTTCTTTATGAAAATATCTTTTATTCTTTGAAAAATTAATTTTGAAACAAAAAACATTCTCTAAATTTTTTTTAAAAGATCTTTGAAAATATATAAAAGAATATAGGAAACCATAAAACATTTTTAAATTATTTTTTAAATAAATATAATCGTAAAATATCATGTTTGAATATATTTTTGAAAACATTTTTTAAATTGTGTTTTCTTAAATTCATGATATGTGTCTCAATGAAGGAAAATTTAGACCAAACAACTTTACCAATATGGTAAATTTTGAAACATAAACCATATTATATATATATATATATATATATACAAACATCATCATATTTATATTTAAATATAAATAAATCATTTGATATAAAATAGAAAATATATTAATGGGCAGTATATACAACACAAAAGATAAATGGGTGGTGAATAATGCATAAATCTCATAGAAATAAAATTGAGATAAAAAACCCCTTTACAATTTGTCTGGACTCTAACATTACTCATTAAATCCCCATATATAAACATTGTAATTTTATTATAAATATAACACATAAATATATTCTTATATATTATTTTAAAAATGTATTTATGTTACCCTTTTATTATCTTTTCCATGTTATGGTTGGGTTTTAGGTAATATTTACTTTTCTTTTCGCATGTGTCATAATTTTAATATTTTTTATACTCATTCTTACATACTGATTTTCATAATTTAAAACATGATATAAAAATCAGGTATATTTACTGCATATGTATTTATAATAGTCTATGAAATATAGAAATATAAATTTAAATATATCATTCATGTAGTTGGTAGGCCGTACGTATGCATAAACGTTTTTTCCATTTTCTTATCATATGAAAATAAATAAAGTAAATGATATATATGTATATATAAATATAATAATTATAGTAGAATTATTATTTCATATATATCATATAGCATTAATAAACCCATCCTTAATACATTTGAGATAGTATGTGAATAAGTCACATTAATTAGTGGAGGTAGTAGTCCACACTCTCTCAAACGAAATTAGCATATTTATCAAAAATAGATAGAATGAAGGTATTTATTATATAATTATCAGTAAAACAAAAATAAATAATAAATAATGTATATATAATATTAAAATATAGTTTCTATCATAATTAATAGTCATGATAGGTTTTAAATGAAATACGAGCAACATTGTTTAATGAGGCGATAGTTTCTCGTACACAAGAACTATATGTTCATTACCCACTAGATTGATGTGAATGTGAGTGTAGATAAAACCCTTAAAATAATAATATATAAGTATATTTTGGATGTTATTTTATTATATAATTATGGAAAAATAATATTTTTGGTGGTGGAGAATGAAAATAAAACAATGGAGCTTGAAGAAATATGTTACATCTTCTAGGGGTAACTCTTCTTGGTTTGAAGCAATGAGCTTCGTTTATTGGATTTCATCCAAAATATATGAATCATGGATTAAGGTATGGATTTTTGGACGATATATAAGAAAAAATTTTAAACGAAAAAATTATTTAATTTTGTGAATAAGTGGTAGGGGTGGGTGACTTTATATAATATAAGTGGAGTGGCATTCATTTAAATTTCTGAAAAGAAAATTACACCCTACTTTTATCTATGTCATGTGGAAAAAATAATGGTAAAAATATTATAAATTGATAATATTCTCTATATATGAACATTCAATCTATTTTGAAAATGTTTATTGGTCATTTTGGGGCTTGCGATTTTGTTTTAGTCATTTGTTAAACTAATTCTTCTCTTAACTGATGAAATTAATTTTAAAAACTTTCACTAATAGTTTTGGAATAAATTGAAATAATTAGAAATTATAAATTATGATGATTTCAAATATAAAATATGTTGTTAAAAATTATAATAAAATAAGGGGAAAAATTAATTTAAATTTAATCTCACAGACAGGTTGCAACATCGAGTATTTGAAAAAATATTTAATAGATTGGAATATTTTGATATACAATTTCATTTTCAGATTTTTTAAAATTAAATTAATTTTAAGAATATAAGTATAAATAATCTCATCAAAATTAAATACCTAATTAAAATATAGTTTATCTATTCAAAAAAGTTAGATGAATAAGTAGTTTTGAATTTAAATTTAGTATTTTTTACTGTTCATCCAAATATGATGTTTTCCAGAAAAATATATAATATATACCGTAAGATAATGTTGACAACATAAATTTAAAAATTATTATTATTTTATCAAATTAAATTTCTATGGGTTCATAAAACTAATCTTCTTATTGTTCACAAAATGACCTAAAAAGAGGTTCATTTTAGAAATTAATATTTTAAATTATATTATGAATTTACTAAAAAATATATGTATTATTATCAATAAGTTATATTTATATAGAAACATTATATATATTATGTATTTTTTTTATTAATATTCATATTACAATGTTTAAATAATATGTTATAATTATCATGTTCAATTAATCAATATAATAAAATATTGTTTTTTTAGAAACTCAAAGATGAGTGTAACGCAAGCCAAGTAAGTGTAGTGGGTAGCACAAGATTAACTTCATATAATGTCTAAAAAGGATTATATAGTATTGTATGATATTCCTGATATAAAATAAATAAAATTTTCTATAGAAAAAAGTTCATAAAAACTCAAGGCTTCACATTCTACACCTGTTAAAATGAATTTCATCGTAAAATTCATCATTAAGATACATAAAAATGAGGATACTTATACTTATTCATATTATCAAGTACCCAAATTCCATACTCCAGATATTGATATATGCATAAGACTTTTACCAGGTGAATGGTCTTATTTCACATGACTTTCTCAGTATTATCCAACATTACAATATGTTATTCCACATAAGAAAGATCATGTTGTAGAAATATGACTATTAATTATATTACATGTGAGGGCCTAGGTATTTAATTTCCTTGGAGTGATACCTAGAACACATCATGTAAATTAGAGAGATTTGGATGATGTTTCAATCTAGAGGCCACCATTTTCATATAATTTATAATATCATAGGCCCCGATTTACCAAGGGTTTAGTTATCTTTTATTCGTGAACCTCATATCCTTCTTTCCTCGAGAAATTCATAAAAAAATATTCTTACCAACAACAAATTATATTATATACCAATAGTTATCAACATAATGTTTCATCTATCTTAATTCTTCCCTGATATATTATTCAATGGTCCAATCAATCTATACCACTTATTCAGCTATCTCAAGACCTGATAGCTTTCTAGCTCCAACCATATCCCAAAATGTTCGAGGTCAAATTTTATTACCATATTGGGCTACAAAAATATAAATTTGAATTATTGAGTAAAACATATAGATGTTATAAAACTAAAATATAGTAATGTGTTTATCCCAACCAGTTTTTAAATATGATGAATAAGATCTCAACGTTTCCTCTAAGGTTTGAATTGTTATTTTAGAATGAACATCCATATAAGGATGAGAAATAGTGCATAAACTCAATTCTGTTTCAAGTCATTTCTGAAGACTTCACCAAAACATTGATGTAAACCTCAGATCCTAATTAGATATAATTGAAGTTGGTACTCCCTACAACCTTACCACTTCATTATTGTACACCATCAAAAGATGATCTAGAGAGATTTATTCTCTTATATAAATGATGTTCACTGACTTAGAAAGGAAATCGACTACCACCCATATAGCATTTAACCATTTCGAGCATTTGGAGAGTCAAATGAAAAAATATATTGTGATTTTATCCTATTTCTATTGTGGTATTTTTGATGGATGCATCATCCCCTTATAATTTTTCTTGTATGCCTTAACTTTCTACACTACCAAGAACCACGAAATAAACTCTACCAAATCCCTCTTCTTTCCATCCCATTTGATGTATTCCATAAAATTTCTATACATATTCATACTTCTAGGATGAACCAAGAGTGACTAACTATGAGCATAATCTAATAGCTCCTTATTAAAACACATTATGGAAGGATTACATACAGGGTTACTAAACAAATATAATTTCAACCTAGTAAAGGTTAAAGTCATGAAAATCTCTAACCATCCTTTTCCACAAAACATATAACTTCTCCACTTCTTTAATATTCCCATGGATAGAGGGTTGAACATTCAATTAAGGAAGATAAGAAATACCCCCCTCCTATAGGATTGATCCTTTTAAAATCAAGTAATACTGAATCATTTGTGATCGTCATTATGGAAATGCAATCATGAACATTTAAACTAAAAGGATTATCCACCTTTTTTGATTTCCTAATCTAGTAATGTATTAAGAAATCATAATATTTTATCATCTCAATCAATATTCTTTAGTGCATGTCAAACTCTTTATGTATGAATACATATTTTCTAATTTTATGATAAGTTTATATATGAGAATTTTATCTATAACAATTCCTCAATATCATTAATGAAAAAATACTACTACTATCTCTGAATCGTGAGTGAGGTAATTTTTCTCATGGATAATCAACTATTTCAAGGAATAATTGAAGAAAAATTTATTCTCTAAAAGAACATATCCCAATATCTTCTTGGATGAATCACTATAGATTACAAATACTTCTCCACTATTGGGTCATGTATTCACATGTTCACCAACCTAGCTTCTATTTAGTTCTATGAAATTTTCCACAAATTAATATGTCTAGATGAACTTGGAGCCCTTTTGAGTTAATTTGGATGGATAATTCTATAGAAATGAAAAATTATCCACAAGTCATCAACAATATCCATTTAATCCATGAAATCAATGGATTTATGTCACTATGGTTAGTGTAGAAAAACATTCAATAAACTATGTCTTTGAAGGATCTGTTGCTATACCAACTTTTGAGATTATATGACTAAAAGATAAATCATTTTTCATCCAAACATCAAATTGTCCAAAATTTTTGTATTTTTTCCCCTTTCTAGTGGTCTTTAGTACAATTCTCAAATGGTATTCATGCTCTTAATTTCATATTAAATAGATAATAATATCATCTATAAAGTTTAACACAACCTGATCTAGGTAATCTACAAAGACTATTTTAATCAAATTAATAAACATAGTAGGAACATCAAAAATACCAAAAGGAATTACTATATATGAATTTTTCCATACCTTTTATATAATATCATCTTGGGTATATCCTATATATGGATACTAAATTGATGATATCCAGAATGAATATAAATCTTTAAAATTTATTGAGCACCATGCTATTGATCAAACAAGTAATCAATAAGGTGAAAATAATAGTTTTTATTGATCATGATCTTGTTCAACTGTAGATAATCATTGTAGAGACTCATTGATCAATCATAATTTTTTAATAATTAAATAGGTTCCCCATAGGGTGAAACATTGGGATGAATTAATCCCTTATCAATATTTTATTAGAGTTTCTACTTCAATTCCTACAATTCAATTTGGTCCATTATATAAGGAGTCATTGAAATTAGTGCTGAATCATGTGTGAGTTCTTTCCATAACTGAACATCATATTTTTGTATAAGGATAGGTAACTCATTTGGGAATACATCTAAAAAATATTATAAAATAGGCATATCATTGATGTGGAGTTCCCCCCCAACTATTTGATATTAACACACTCTATAAATAGGATATAAGACCCGCTATATTGATATTAACTCTACAACATATTTATAATTATCATCACAATGATTGATGAACATGGGTTGGTTTCAGATATTAAACGTAACATCCCTTCCTTGACAATTGATGTTGAATTTATGTAGAGAATTCCAATCCATGCCTAAGATGACATCAAATTATACTAAATGAAAAATGACATGATTTTTGGGAAGTAAATTTCCACAAACTTCTTCTGGAGTGGATTCATAGACATGAGATGCAATCATTGAACTATAATGATCCTTCAATACTAATTCCATATCTAATCATTTTAATAGAATAATAGTACCTTTAGAAAATTATTTAAATAAGAAATATTGGGTAGTTCAAGAATCAAATGAGACATTATCAGTTCTAGAGTTAATGTTAACTGTAACTTTAACCAAATAGTTATCACACCCCTTGTCTAAAATATTGATCAAATGAGATTTCACCTTGTCCCATTATTTAAAAGGATTCTGATGTTTATCATCATCACCATGCCTCAAGTTTGGGAACAAGTTAGAATAATTTACATCCTCCTTAAACTTGAAACTATATAGTTTGTGATATTCATTCTGTGCATATTTACTAATATTTTAATCATAGAAGAATTGTTTTCCATAATTTTGGCAATCAAATGCCCGATGTCCATCCCCACAACACTTAAAATGTTCAATAGACCCCATAAAATTATTTCCTCCATACTTTTGTCAATACTTGGAGTATAATGCAAGTCTCATCTTGTGATCTTAAATTTTTTATATTTTCATTTGATTCCACATTCATTTTCTCATTAAAACAACGAGATTGATGTGTCAGTACAACCTCCATTTCAACATTATTTTAAAAAGAAATCTATTCATAGCAACTAAATTCAATTATGGATAATGAATTTTTTAGACATGTATTTAAGTGACTGATGAACCTATCGACTTTAATATTGATTTGGATAATAATTGTAGAAGTTTAAATTAAAAGTCTGGTGAAATATTCCTAATAGAAATCAATGTATTTATCACACTTTTCTACTAATCAAGTAAAACATTTTATATATTCATATGGAAGAACAAAAGGAGAGTACTTATTGAAGAATAAGTTCTTGAAATCATCCTAATCCAGGGATTTGATTTCAACGTTCTTCCCCATATTCTTAATTAGCATCCAACACTAGTAAGATTCACCTTCTAAATGGTAAACAACTATAATTACTTTCTTATGTCCCAAAAATCGGATAATAAAGAATATCATTATAGTGATATGGATCCATTGTTAAAAGAAAAATTGGATTAGAATATCTTCATAAATAAGGGGGATTTTTCCTCATGAATTACTAACTTAATTTTTTTCCCTTCCTCACTCATTTGGATGCCCATCAGGAATCATATCTTAAAAAAATTGGGTGTGTAGAGTGATGGAATTTTTTATTCATTATCCCATGTCATTAATATTATCATGAGTACAATCATTGCAATGTCAATTTAAATCACCATTATTATGGTTTCTTTAGGTACCATCAATTTATCAAATCCAAGAGCCATATGGTAAGATATATTTGTTGTAGTGAGGAACCACATTACCATGAAAAACGACTCATATGATGTCTAAATTATGACACCATATTTAATTAATGAAACCTCAAGTTTATCCTAGTTTTTTCCATAGATTACTTATACATAAATAAATAATGATAATTTGTGGATAATTTTTAAATTCCCAAGGAATATATATCAGGAGTTTCAAAAGAAGAATGTAATAAATCCCATTATCAATCAAAGTTCCTAATTGAGTCTATCTCAATACATGTTTTTGGAGTTGTTACCCCTATGTAGATCCATTCTAGATGAAAATTGTATTGTAATATATAGATAAAGATTTAGTTCCTGGAATCTAATCACTCAATCCTTTACAAAAAATTCTAGGACATTTTACTATACCTTTCCTCATCCTTATTATTATGCTTAAAGGTGCACTTAGTGTTCTCACTAAGGTTTTCTCAACCTTGTTTCCAAGTTTCAACAAAAAAAATTTGCTGACACCAAATATAGAACCCCTCTCTTTTCAAACATTAACATCACATAATATTTTTCATAATTCTTGATACAATAGACAAATATATGCTCAAATATATTATTAGTCTTGTAATTTTGGTAACATGGATACATAAACACTTGTGCATAAGTGAGATACATTATCTCTGAATATGATCTTCACAACTATCACCCTTCTTATACAAGACATAAATAATAAACATTATCAAAATTTGGGGAATGGAATCATAAAATTGGGTGACATTAGATGCTCAGTAAGGGTAAAAAAGTGAGATTTTTTAGGTATAAACCTAAGTGTATGTGTATCATTATGTGATCATTATATTTTAGGATAATATAATAAATATAAAATATCATAATCATAAATCATGGCTTGATGATTTAATGTTCATAAAAATGAATTATAAATAAATCAAGAAAACAATCCATGGAAACACAACATAGCGATACGACAAGGATTTTTTCCAGAAACATAAACATGTAATATTATTTCTTATAAGACAAGGATATTTCTAAAACATATCATATCACATCATGGAGACTACACCTACATGGTGGGACACACCACCACCCCCTTTTTTTGTCTTTTTCATGTAAGGGATTGTGTTTCCCTATCCTACTATAGTGGATCACGTTTCTCCATATTCCCATAGTGGATTGAGTTTCCCCATATTCCATAGTGAATTAAAAAAATTAACATGAATCCCCTATTTATCTCAAGATATAAAATTCGTTACCCAATGTATTAGAGAGAGATATATGTCCCACCCATCTCATAATAAAATCATACATGAATGTGCCACAATGTTATAAACAATCATATCATAAACCAAGATATGAAATGGGTTCCATAAACATGAAATCATATCTTCACCTTCGAAAAAATATAGGATTAAAAATCATTGCATTAGCGAATATCTAGATAAATGAATTAAGATTCAAAAGAATATAACATGTGAAAAGGAAATGAGTTTCACGAACACCAATTCATCAAAACATAAACCATTCATAGAAACAATATGAGTGAAAACATTAGATAATTTCCCCATAAAGACTTTAGAAACACCAATTTATGTTACCTTAGATGGAAAATTAATTGTTATGATATTTAGAAAACATTTATAGGTGATAATATGTTTCCTATTTTGAATAATTATTTTTAAAACAGAAATCATTTTTGATGAGCTTTTCAATGAAAATTTATTTGAAAACATATAAAGGAATATTAGAAATCATATAACATTTTAAAAATAATTTCTTCATGAAAATGATCAAAAAAATATTAATTTTTTTTAAAAAAAATTGATTTTTAAAAATATGGTTTTTGAAATTCTTTCCACGTGTCTCAAAGAAGTTTAATTAAGACTAAGTTATTTTATCAAATTGGTAATCATTGATACATAAACCCCATGAAAGGGAGATGATAAAATTTATATGTAAATTCCCCTAAATTTAAGAATATTTATCATAGAATATATTAATGGGTAGTATATACACCACACAAATGAAATAGTTGGGGAATAAGGCATAAATCTCACATAAATAGAAGCATGACTAGAAATAACCTTACATTATTTATTGACTCTCATCATACTCATTAAAAACAATTATATAATAAATATATTTTTTATATATATGGATCATAAATATATTATTATATTTAATATCATATATGGATTTATATTTCTCTCTTATTAACACTTCCTTTTTAAGGTTACGTTTCCGCTAACACCTTCTTTGTTATTTGCAAGTGTCTTAATTTGTGATATTTTGGGTACTCATTCTTATATCCAAATTTTCAGAATGTCAAATATGAATTAAATATCATGAATATTCATTACATAAGTATTTATAATATTATTTTAATAATAAAAACAGAAAATTAAATACATCATACATGGAGATGGTAGGCCATACGTATATAAGAATGTTGTTTCTGTTTTCTTATCATATAAGGAGAAATAAATTAAATTAAATATATGTATATATATATATACAAAATTATAGTTGAAATATTATTGAAAATATATTATATATGTTTAGTAAACCCATAATTAATGCATTCCTTGTAGAGTGTGAATGAATCACATCATTTAGAGTTGGATGTAGTCCACACTTCCCAGATGAAATTATCATATTTACACATAAGAGAATGAATGAAGTTATGTGTTATAATTAATTAAATAAACATGAATACATCATAAATATCATAAATATCATATATATCATCTGAACACTATATTTCTATCATAACTCTCAACCATGATAGGTGGTAATGGAAAACAAAAAACATCATTTCCAGTGGAGATAGTTCGTCGTAAACAAGAACTCTATTTTCGTTTCCCATTATATAACTGTTTGTATGAGTGTAGGAAAAAACTAATATTAAAATATTATAAAAATATATTTTTCTAATTTTATAATTATATAATAATGTAAAAATAATATTTGAGGTGATGGATAATGAAAATAAAACAATAGAGTCTGAGGAAAGATGTTACCTCTTCTTTAGGTAACACCTATTGGTTTGTACAAAACGGTGTCCTTGATTGGATTTCATCCTAAAGGGACAATTATAGGATGAAGTCAGGTATATTGGGAAAATATTTAGGTCAATTTTTTTAGATCCAAATTTCTTTATAGTTGTTAATAAGTGGGAGGTTGAGTGCTATTTTATACTGGAGGAGGAGTGTCATTCTTGGAAATTTTAGGAAATGGGAAATACAACCATGTTTTTTCTATGTAACTTGGCTAAAATAATGCTCCAAATAACATAAAATTGATTTTTTATTGATATATGAGAATAAAATTGATTTCATACCAGTTTATTGGTCTTTTATTTCAATATGTTTATAGTTTAGTCATTCGTTATGTAAATTTTTGCTTAATCACTATAATTTATTTTCATCACATTCCCTAATAAAATTGGTTAAAAAGAAAGACTAAATTATTATAAATTAGAAATTACTTCGATTAAAATAAGGGATCCATTTTTATAAATTAAAATAACATAATTGGTAGAAATTTAATTAAATTGAAGCCCATAGATTAGTCACGACGACAGGTTTTTTAGGAAAAAATGTTTAAAAGCGTGAAAGGTTTTGATGTCCAATTTCAATGTTAAATTAGTTCTAATGAACTATATAATATTAATTGAGGTAAAATTAATCACATTACACTTTAAAAAGAAATTGAAATATTATTTAACTATTTAAATAAGTTAAAGGAAAATTCATTTTGAATTAAAACTCATTATTTTTCACTGCTCATCGAAAAATAATGTGTTTCAGAAAAATACCTAAAATTCACCCTAAACAAATTTGATATTTAAAATTGAAAATTTATTTTTATTTAATAAAAATAAATTGATAAAATTTTCTAAACAAATATTTCAACTGTTCATTGAAGGATATAATATACAATTAATTAATGAAAAAAATTTCAAACAAAAATAGACTTTACTAAAAATTGTATGTATTAGTATCAATAAATTTTATTTTTATAAAAACATAATATTTTTAAAAAAAATAATTTATTACTTTTAAAATATTAATTGTTGACATACATGATACTGAAATCCTCTTTAATTAGTTGTAATAAAAAGTTTTTTTCATTGAAACTATGTGTTATGTGTAATGTATGAAAAGTATGTGTTGCGTGTAGTGAAAGAGTAAATATATAATGAATATAATGAAATATTGTATTAGTGTAGAATGGAATGAAATACATCAATTAAAATTAAATTATTTGGGGAAAAAGGTTCATAAAAACACAGGGTGTTATATAAAGAGAGGGCATATTCAGTTTCTATAAATCTATTTCTAGGGCTTGAGAGAGCCTCTCTATATTTTTGGTTCTTAAAAATAGTGATTATGGAGAGTGATATATTTATATATTTATTATGGTAGGTTTACAATTGTAAAATCCAAAAAAATAATCTTTTAACATTATATATCATAATTGACAACATAGCCAATAGTAATAATAGTATTATAAATTTCGTAACATGTGAAACTCATTAATAATATGTATATATATATATATATAATTTATACCATTTACAATCATACCATTAAGCTCAGACATCTTACCCTCACTGACATATACATATCCTTGAATATTGATTATTTATTTAGTAAATAAATATCAATTCATTATTCATCGATAAATACAGTAAATATTATATTCCATAAACTATGAAAACAAGTATTTATTATTATTATATGACTTAATTATTCTTTCTAATAACACATGATTAAATTATTAATATAAAAAAACCAAAATAAGTATTATTTTTTCTAACATATTAGTTTTTTCTCAAATTTTATTGATATTTTGGATATTCATAATGTGTAACCCTCTAGGACCCATTCCCAAAAGAGTTATGCATAAATTTCTAAAGTATATGGTTACCATGTAGTAACGCTACGTGATATCCACAGACAAATAAGTTATCATTACATTGAAGGCCAACCACTTCCAAAATCTTACTAATAAATGTAACATATTTATAAAGGTATCTCAAATAAAGTTAGTCACCAGATGATTTGATTAACCAATATGGTTGACATTACATTAATTAAATTTTCATAAATAAACTCACTGATAAACACCATGGAAATGGATTTATTCATGAAATTACATTTCCATTAAAGGTCCTTAGATATCATCTTCTATCATGGGTCATATGGGATAATTAATTTCATTCTTTACACATTAACACAATATCAATTGTGATGCAACCAACATATCCTACATCACTATGAATATAAATTTTATAGAGTTTTTTAATAAATTAATGCACATGATTCATAATATCTATTGGTGATAATTTTAATGTTTAAGGATCAGTAATGATTTTTAAAAATTAGAACATCAACTTACCTATGGATATATGGATTTTTTATTAATAGGTAAGTTATTATGAACTCATATTAGGTATATTTATCAGGATGAACACTGTGATATGGTATATGAATGACTTATAAGACTCTTACCCCAAATGGATAGTATTTTATATTTCCAATCAGACAATTTCATTGGAGATATAACTATATTCAACAAAACTATTGTGAATCATATAAGTTCTCTTAATAATAAAATACTACTACGAAAGTTTCACAAAAAAATATAATCTTAGGAGATAATCAAATTCAGATTTTCTACATAGGAACAATCATGGTGTAATAATAAAAATTCATTAATTAAAAAATTTATCAATAGTAAATATGGTTTTAGTTGAAAATATCCAACAAAATCTCAATTGCACTACATACATCTGAAAATATCATTCAGTCAACTATCCCTCACAAGAACCTCAAATATCTGATCCAATGGAGGCTTCATCAAGGGGTGTTTGATTCTTTCATTCATTTATACTGAGCTCACCAGGACTTCAAATCAAGGAGGAATATACCTTAATAGTTGAAACATCTATTTTATGTGATTCCTGATTTGTTGTAACCCCATATCTTTAAAGGGATCCACGACAATAGTGTCATTATAGTAAACTATGATAGGGTATTGACTATTATAAACCACTACTAGGTCTTCCAAAAAATTATCAATCTAAAATTATCTCTCAGTTACCTCATAAAATGAAAGGTACTCATTTTCATCTATCAAATTGAATAAATAAGTTGATTTAAAATCTTCTAACTCACTATTCCCTAGTTGAGGAGAAATAATTATCCTGACTATGAATTTAGATCATTTTTATCTATCTAAAGGGTAGAATCCATATAACCCCTATTATTAGATCTTCATCCCCTTCATGTAGTAGGAACATATTATTCCTTTACCTCAGATACATAAGGATTACCATAATAGTTTTATAATACTATTATCTATAATCAATTAAAAAAATACAAACCATGATTAAACAATACATAAAATCAATTCATATACATATTTTTTCATAAATGAAAGATCCTATCACAGAATAATGGGATATATTACTCATTTTCACTTTTCCTCCTATATAAAAAGATATATTTTCTTGGAAAAATGTATACAATGTGACACATGAACCAGTCCTGCCTTTTATTGTATCAAACTAAACCAATTTTAGTATCTAGACAACTTTTGATGTTTTACATAGCCCAATAATCCTCTTATATCAATCATGCATTATCGTGATCCTTAGAATGTATAATTATTCACTTTTATCCTTTAATGAGAAACAAATGATCAATAAATCCTTATGTTTTTGTATGGCTGGTATATAATTTACAATTATTAATATTTCAATAACATACACTACAATAAAAGAAACCATACTCCCACTTCACTTATTGAAAACACACATCACATGTATATTCTTAGTGAAGCGAAATTATATTATGGATTCATCAAACCCAATATTCCATGACCTAGATTATTTATTAAATCTAAAAATGGATCAATATAAGTTTTATATCTTTTTGGAATTTTATAGAGTCAAAAATACTTCGGTATGTGTTATGTACACACCCCTTAAATGGTTCCCATTATTGAATAATGTTTTGAAACCAATTTTATAAATCTAATAGTCATGGTATTTTTCTAAGTAAAGAGACATTTTTATTTATTTAGGTGTGGAAACTAGTGAAAAGTTGTCATTTTATACAATAAAAATGAAATTTTCATAGACTATTATCCAATATTTATTATTTAATGGTATTTACTTTAGATTCCATGCCATTTTACTTTTTAATATGAATTTATAGAGAATAGTATTTACATCAAATCCCATATTAACATAACCCAACCATGGATTTAGTATATGGAATCTATATAAAAATTCATTTCATCATGAAATTGTTTTATCTTTTGATCTATAACCTTCATCCATGTAGGAGATATGATCATTGTTTTAAACCAATAATGAGTCATTATCATCATAGAATATAAAATAATACATCTTTAAACCATCTCATTACTTTATTTAAGGAACTTCCTAACTATTTATTTGATTCCTTTTAATTTGGGTTTAATTAAAGGCTTTTAAGTATGGAGATATTTATTCAGAATAAAATGACCTAATGATTAGAGATGTGTGTTTTTTTAGTTAATAGAGTCTATATATAAATGTGTCAAAAAAATTTATAGGTTCTTCTTTGGTATAAAGTGATGTTAGATTATTTTATGACTCTTTTAACATAAATTTGATATGCCCTGCATACAGAATGGATTCATGTCTTTAACATGATTCATGGTTTTAAAATATCAATCATTAAAAGACTAGAAATGGTTTCATGATGTAAAATGTATACCAGAAATAATTTTTTTAAATATGTGAATTGGTTAAGATCATGATTTTTAATCCAAGGAAATACATTTTCAAAGTATACAACCCTCAGGATATTCACATTTGTAATGAAGGATTCAAAATAAGAATTACATATGGGAAGTGGTTTTTTACACTAAATCCTAAAAATTATTTCACTTTTCATATATCCTCTTATCTAAATCCATATGTCAACACCATGTGATTTTGGGTGATTTCTTTCCCTATGAGTGTCTCAGTTTGGAATTTAATCGTTGCCGACATTCCTAAATATGGTTATATCCTTCTCTCTACTACACCTCTTTGGATATGATATAATCACTAGTTTTTAAATTTAATCAGAGTTTGATCATGCTTTTTGTGATCAAGTTTTTTTATTTTTCTCTTTCTCCTTAAGTCTTCATTAGCATTTCCAATTTTATGTGTTTACTTGTTCACTGATTAAAGGTGGGTGGTTCCATTTGATTTTATATTAAATTAAAACACTACTTTTTTAATGATTTTAAAAAGGTTTTTAAAATATTTAAAATATTTTTATTTGAGATAATTGATTTAAAATTTTTGAAAATATAATGGAAATTGTAAGAACTTCCCAAAATAAATTGAATTGTAATGGTTGGGAGAATTTGAGAAAATTGAAGACCTGATTTGTAAATTTATTTAATGAAATTATTTTATATTAAACCATGCCACAAATAGAATAAACTGAATATTGATTTGGAAATTCTTGAATTGATAATAACCTATGGTTTGTTTTTGAAATGTGAAATGCAAGTTAATAACTAAAATTAGGTATTTATATTTTTAAATGATTTGAAATTGTTTATTTTCCCATGATTGATTGATTTATTTATTGAAACACATGTGATCATGGGTAGTTAGTGGGTAATTACGACAATAACACTATGATCTATACCCATGGAACTATATTAATGATGGGAAATGACACAAAAAAAATTTGGAATGGTTTTTCCTGATGGGTAGTTGAGTCCATGTGTCCTGAGTTATGGGATGTTTTCTCACATTGATCTAGGATCACTAATAAGTAGAGTGGGGATGCTAATCAAAGAAACTAACTTACTATTGGTCTTGATATATGGTTCTATGAAATGTGTGATTTTTTGATTAAATGTAGTTAATTTTTGAATTTTTTTATTCATGAGAACATATTTATTTAAATATTTAATATAAAATGATCATTGAAGCCTATTTTAATATATCTCCCAAATTTTTTTATTGAAATCATTTCTAGATGAAAATATATAAATTCTATTCCATTCCTTGTTTTATTTAAATTTATATAATATGTTTTTTATTATTAAGGAATTGATTATATAAAATTTATTAGAAACAACTGGATTTATAGCTCACACCGTATCTTTTTTCATCAGAAATTTATAGATTATCATATGCTATGTACAAGAAAAGGGAATGTGCCTCTTAGAGGTGGTGGATGTTTGGGATCCTTGTGACCTGGAGTAATGGAGGTGACTGGTGGAGATGTGATCCACTTATTTTGTGGGATATTTATGACTTTATATTTTGGTAGATTTATGTTATTTTGATGAATTATTATTGGGATTTGTTTTTACATGTTTGATTCAGGTACTTTTTCAATTTAGGACGTGGCACCTAATAAATTATCTATTTTTCATCCATTGTTTGGGGGAAAATAATTCTCTTGTGTTTATTTTATGTTTCTAGGTGATGATCACCAACCTATGGGGGTTTGGAATTCCATTTATGTTATGTCAAAGACATATCTGATAATAAGGTTCTAGGGTATATGATATTGTTCAAGAAAAAGTGTTATCAAGGAAATTTTTGTGCATCTTTCCTTGATATCATTATGTATTTGATTTTCCTGGAAGATATAAGGTAGGATTGATGGTACATAGGGGTTATTTATGAGTGATTTTATAGGCATATCTCATCAAAATGATCCTTGAGTCACCATGGGGGATTGATAAAATTGACTTGATTAATGGATTAATTTATTTTCTATAAATTTTTTCCTTCATATCGGATAATATTGAAATCCCAATTATTATTTTTTTGATTAAATTTACATTCATATTAATCTTGTTTGATTTGTTAATATTTGTATCCTTGCTGATGCATTTTGAGTTTTCTATTGAATCATTTTGGCATGATTCATCTGAGATGAAATTTAAATAGGATGTAGGTGGAATCCACTAGTGAACCAGAGTAGGTGAATCCATTGGTTGAAAAAATACTTTTGAGATAGTGGTGTGTGTTTTCCATTATTTTGGATAAGCACCTATACATGTTCATATTCAAAATCCTTTACTAGAACCTCAATGGAATTAATCTAGAGGTCTTGATCAATATATTCAGCATCAGAAACCTCCATCATTGAATAGATTTAATAAACAAAAATATTATGGGGATTGGTTCAAAAAATTTAGATATTATTTTTAATTTCCTCAAAAATATCGATTCAATTAAAATTAAATGTGCCACCTTTAGGATTGAGTGTCCAATAAGAAGCTGGTGGGATTGAATTATGATGAAGAAAAATCATGAGGGTGTATAGTGGATATAAATTAATGTTATTTATAATAGAAAATTCTATTTAGATTCGATGGTCTTCGTGAATCGCAAAGAGTTTGTTAACCTACAATAGGGTGACAAGATCATGATAAAATATGGGAACTATTTGGCTGAGATTGTTCATCTTTTTCATGAGGTTGAGTCCAATGAAAATAAGAGAGATTTAAAGATATATATGGGTCTCTAAAATGATATCTGATCATATAATTTCTTTTTGAAGATCAGTTATTATGATAACATACTAGAATGAGCATTGATAGATAAACTAGGCTTGGTTGGTATGTCAGGGTTGAGAAGTTAAATTCTTTCAATCAGTGGTAGTTCCACGAGTTCCAATACAGGAAAATACAATGAATGATGATTCTTGTTTTTTTTCTAGACAACATTCATAATATTGACCTCCAATATTTCCTGGAATAATGCATTTGACTTTCATTCATTTTGGTAGGGTTGGGAAATAAAAATCACTTTTCACAGAGGCAACCAAGATCTATACTTTGTGTAGTTTCTTTGTCCACCTATAGATTTTGTATCAATTATTTTATACTCTACATAGTGGAATGATATCATAATAACCAAAAATTACTACCATGGTGTTAGATGCTTTATGAACTAATGGGCTACAATAGAAAGAATCCAAAACAATTCTTCTTAATGTAGTGTAAGAGCCTTCGAAGAAGCTGATGTAGGTCCAACGACTATTAGGGGAACCATCAATATAGATTCTTCTTCAGTGACTTTTTTATTTGTTTTCAGTGAATCTAAATCATTAATATCAACCCATTTTGTTAATTTTATGTATCATCCAACAGATCTTTTGTCTTGTGTGATTGATATTTTTATTCCCCTCAAAACAAAGAGCGAGCCAGGTCTGTAGTGTCCTACATGTGTTTTCTCTATAATAGATTTTATGTTTACAAAGAGTTTTCTAGTTCATTAAATGAACTATATTAAAAATATTTTCAATATAGATGGTTTTATTTCTCATAATCTATGTATTTACCTCTATATTTAATGTTTCTAATTTACTGTGCCTGATGGGGTGTGTTTTCTTATTTTAGGGAGAATGTTACATGAGGTCAAGTAAATTCGTCCCATATTTTAGGTAGTTGAGCAGGGTAATATTGATGAATTGTTTTTAATTTGAGTGAGAATATTTGTGTAATGATCTTCCTCAGGCTTCCATAATGTTTCAATTTTTTCCCTTCCTAACTATATGTATTTATATAGTTAATCGTTGTGGAATTTTCAAATGATTTTGTACCTGGTACTCATCCATTTTTTATTTCATAGATAATGTCCTTGAAAAAGGTTTTCTACTCTTGAGTGTGTCACGTTAGGAAATAATGGTCCCTTTTTAAGGAAATATGATAAAATACTTTTCATATGAGTTGATTATTGAAAACACAATCGTGTTGTGTTATAGATAAGTAAATGTTTGTATGGACTGATGATTTTGTTGATCAGTCAAATTTGGTGAGTTTTTTTTTGAAGATCAATCATTGATCTGGATATCACTAGTTGAGAATAAAAGAATACATAATTCAATGAACAAACATTAGGAGTAGGTATATCTATCAAGGGCATCTTTTTATTCCTTTTGGTGTAACAAATTAAACTATATGTTTTATTTATTTCATGATTACGATATTTCTTGAGTACCTTGACCTATTCATTGTGTTATTTATTGATGGAATCATTGTTTAATATTATGAAAAGTAGGATCAAGTGTTTTATTTAAGATAAGTTATTAAAACCTTGAGAAATCATCAACTTCATGTTAATCATTAAAAATATAATTTATTTATCCATGAAGTCAATTTATTGGGATATGTGGTCACATAAAATGGTATTTTTATCGATCATGATAAGGTGAGAACTATGAAAATAGGGAGAAACCAAATAACATCATAGGGATGGGATGATTATATGGTTTGGTGGGATATTACAATGGATTCATCAAATATATCATTGAGATGGGCCTCTCGGATGACAGCTCTCACTTGGAAAAGGGTGAAGTTCATTTGGGATGATAAATTTTTTATTTATTTCGATGAGTTGAAATGAATTTTTACTTCTGCATGGGTGTTGAATATCTTATTGTGTAGGTAGGTCTATGTAGTCTCCTGTGATGCATCAATTTATGGTTCGTGTAATTTACTTATACAAGGTGATCATGTGGTGGCATATGGTTCCAAAAAACATATAACACACAAGAATAAATTATTCGACCCATGATATCATGCTCGTAACAGTGATGAATTATCACAATATTAGGCTATGATACATTTTCATAGAATTTTTTATTAATTATTTTCTTAAAAAATTATTGAGTTATATATTCTATAAAAAACATATAAATATTCTATATAGGCATTGGGTGGCATACCTAAATTATTTTTATTTTAACATATCACACACCCCAGGAATGGAAAATTTCTTTTTTGATGCTTTGAGTTGGAAACTTCTTACTCATTCCATGAATGAATCAATAGATGAGTGTATTTAGATTTCTCTTTCTTCTCAGTTGCATTTGGGAGTCTTGTAGAATTAGTATGAGGATATTTTATTTACTATGTAGTTGACCTCCTCTCAACTCATGATGATTTTTTATCTAATAATATTGAAAATCAATTATATTGAATTATGGAATCTCTTTATGCTGGGGATCCAATTAGTGAGAGTATGTTCTATTCAAATGGTATCCTTTGTTTCCAGAACTAGCGTGTTTTTCATTTACCTATGAGAAAGTCTGTGATGGTGCAATTGTAAAGTTCCTAATGGGAGGTGAACCCTGGAACCAATTTTTTTTTTATTATATGTAAGGATGATTCTAGTGTCCAGGTATTCTATAGGAAATCATTGAATTTGTATCTCAGTTTTATACTTTTTGGTAGTTAAAAAATGAGCACCAGAGAACATCAGGTTATCATTAAGTTCTTCCCATGCCAACATAGTTGTTTAATGTATTTTATATGGATTTATTGATTGTGTTTTCACATAAAACTCTAGCAAAGAATGTGATAAGTGTTTTGATAGTTAGGTGAATGAATTAATCTCATTTTATACCTGTTATAGATGAAAGTAGAGTTGAGGACTAGGAATGTATTAATGTGAATGATATTTATAGATTTCATAGAGAGACATCTATTTTATTCATAGATAGGTATCCCCATTTTATGTATAATATTGGAGAGGACTCTATAAGGCCATGAGATCCCATGCACATTTCATCATGACATATTATCCATAGATATATTTCCAAATATAAATAACTGTACTGATTCTTGAGGACATGCAATGTACTTGTGTTATTGACACTGGTAGAGATTTGTATGACCATTTGGGACTAGTTTAGTTTTCCTACAAAAAAAGTATATAATTTTCAATCATAATGGAAACTTTTAGGAATTTTATGGTCATCCTTATATATTTATATTGTTTCGGTCAGATATTGGGGATTTTTCACTGGTCGGAAAAAGTTTTTCCCAAGAGACGATGTTGATGATTTAGTTTATTTTTTTGAGAATGTTGATGGAACAGAGCCAGTATAAATCCTTTGATAATCATCATCTATAACCATTATATCTTTCTATTGGTGACCATATGTTTTGGATATTTTCACCATGGTTGGGACACCATCAACATGGGAAATAAGGAATGATTGTGTGTGGGTCCTATTGATACTTGTGTTTAGGTGGGTAAATTGGCTTATCGTTGGTCACATCCATCATAGTATTCATCAATATACAATGTGTTTCATGTATCACATATTTGAATGTATCTTCTAGACACTTATTATTTTTTGATATGGGATTATCTTAATGTTGAGTCCCGTTTACCCATGATGGAGCTCCCCAGTCATGATATTTGATTTTGAGACAAATGGGAATCCTGGGAGAATGTAACGTTTTTCTATATGCTATGGAAACATTGTTACGATTCATATGAGACATGTGAGTGTGAGGAACTGATTGGAGAGATGTTGCCTCATCTCTTTGGTATGGAGAATTATTTATAGGATTTATAGAGAATGAAATTGTTTTGGGTAGAGAGGTTGTAACATTCCATTGTCATCTTTCAGGTACTTTTTGATTCTTTATTCGATTCCCCATTTTATGGGTATGTTTTTACCCTTTTGATGATGAATATCTTTTTTGGGAAAATGACCTGAATTTATAAGATATTTGTTTGTTGAATTATTGGATTCTAGATACGAATGTGAAAAGTACCCAGTAGATAATATTTGGGTCAAGGTTGAGTTCGAGGATTTTGTGAATTTTTAGATTAAACTAGTTGTGCACTGCCTATATAGAAGATTCCCAACATGAACATTATTCATGATGTGAACCTATTACTTAGTAAAATCCCTAAAATAGTTTTGTGATGTGATATGTATAGATGTTGTGATTTTTTTCATGACATGAAATGGTTGAGATAAATATTTTTAACTTGAGAAGGAGCGTTTTTTACTATATACACACCCGTCAGAAAATTAACATTATGAATCAATGACTCACCCTATGAATTACTCAGGGATAAGTAGTTTTTTTAAATTATAGCCTAATAATTATTTCAGTTATCATGTAATATATTATCTTGATCCCTAGTAAAAGTCCATACATTTTGGGTGATTTTGTCCCTTTCATATGTCTAAGATTAGCATTTGATCTATGATGGATTTCCCAACTATGGTTTTCTCCTTCTCTCTGCTACCACTCTTTATATGTTGTATTATTTCATGTTTGATTATTGATCCCTTTGTATAAGCAATATTGTTGTCCCACATGGGCTATAATGGGGATCAACCCTTCTTATAAGCTATATCAGGGAAACTATTTTCATATAATTCTCTGGTAAAATTTCATGATTATAAAAATTAAAAAATAAAACTCTTAGAAGCTATCATTTTTTAAATATAAAATGATAAAAATATAGAAATTGTTTTTAATATCAATCTCTTTGAAACATGATTATCATGTGGAAATGAAACAGGTCCTTAACAGTATCATTAAAAGAATAATACTCCATGTATCGAAAGGATGAGGATGGTATAAATATGAAATGCCCCATGTCTTGGATATGTAATAATAATTATTGATAATATTTATTAACATAAGTACCATTTAAAGATCATTACAAACATTCTTGATGAACATATCATTTAAGCATTCTAGGGCCCCATACCACTTTGAAAATTTTGAATACTAAGAACCATGTGGAATGGAATTTAAAACAAAAATTAAATAAAATATTAATAGATAAATTAATGATATGATAATTCAATGGGGTTGTATATACCCCTCTTAAAATAGTTGTTTGTATCACATAAAAAATAATGCCTCAATGAAAAGATATTGAGGCAATGTCCTTTATATTGAGTATGACGTGTAACATGTCTCTTTATGTTATAGAATAATAAAAAATATGTATATTATTTGATTTATTATTAACCTTCTTCATGATTATAATTAATTTTATTTCACTTATTATAATGTTTTGTACAACTTCTTAAACAGTTATATTTTCGTTAGGTGTTTTGACCATATTTGGTTTTTGTATCTAAAATGACTTTGGTAGGTTGACTAAATTGAAATGGTTCATTAATAAAGAATATACAGAATAGTATTTAGGGAATAATGATCACATTTAAACAAAAATTATAATTTTAAATGAAATTATAAAATATGGTTATGAACAATGAACCATCGTAACAATCATTGAGACCATAGGTTGTACATATGCATGAGTAACATTCAAATTTTTTTATTATCATTATGGAATGAAGGCATGTAATAGTTATCTATTAAGATTGATAATTATATCAAAAATAAAATATTATTTAATCATACAAACATATATATATATATATATATATATTTCATGTTATATAAAATCAATGACATCACTTTGAGGAGAGGGTAGTCCACATAACGAATAACGGCGTTATCACTTTTTCTGTGTGCGAAATTGTAACAAGGAAAATGAATTATTATATTTAAAAAATTTAAATTAAGGAATTAATATCATATATATTTAATTTATATCACATATATTTATTTAAATTATATTTAATACATTCCTTGTAAAGTGTGAACGTATAACAATGCTATGTGGATCTGGTAGTCTATACGTCTTCAAATGATGTTATCATATTCCCAAAAACTAGAATAGAAGAATAAATATATTATATATTAATTAAATTAGTATCATGAAATTATAAATATCTTATATATCATAGATATAATATGTATATAATTATTTTTCAACCTTAAGTAGAGGTAATGGAAAAACAAACAACATCGTTTCACAAGGCAAAAACCCACCGTACACACGAACTGTGGTTTCATTACCCACTAGATTTATGTTTGTATAGGTGTAGGTAAAACCATTGACATAGAAACTTATAATTATATTTGTTATACTACTTTTTTAAAATACTCTAATATGAATAATTTTAGGTTTGGATAGAGAAAAAAAGTTCTTATTGAATCATGTTACATCTTTTATCAGGTCACTTCTTTTGGTTTACACCAAAGGTCATCCTTGTATTACATTATAAAAAAAGAGGCTTATAAAATGTTATGATGGATTTTTTTAAATTCTTCTTGAAGGGTTTTGATGATCCAAAAGGACGGAGTTCTACGAAGATGTTGGGAGAGTGGGAACCTTTTTATAGAGAAGGGGGTGTGGGATTCTTGTAAATACAGAAATGTAAATACAATAGAGAGATATACCTTACCTCATGTGGTTAAAAAATGAAAAATAATTTATTATAGGTAAATTATGTTCTAGCCACAATACATCCAAATAAATCATTTTTAAACATTTTATTCATTAACTCTTATGTTTCCTTATTTCTTTATTCCTTTATTTTATTAAGGTAACTAATTTTATAACATATTTACTTAATACGTTAAGGATGAATTAAAGTTAAAATTATTATACAATTTAGAACCAATTATTTTAAATTTT
Organism: Viscum album; assembly: GCA_963277665.1. Classification (NCBI taxonomy): domain Eukaryota; kingdom Viridiplantae; phylum Streptophyta; class Magnoliopsida; order Santalales; family Viscaceae; genus Viscum; species Viscum album. The sequence continues at coordinate 402,927,159 of OY728137.1, read as the reverse complement.
AAATGAAAAATATATTATAAAAATTCCATGCGTGTGTAGATATTATTTTAATACAAACACATGTCATGAGAAAAACCTCATGCTATGCTTAATCATGTTGATTAAATTTAACTATTTTCACCAATTAACACGGTTAGAAATTATTTTTAAAATATTATAATATAAATATTATTCTGATTTAAAATACCTATATAATATTTTTTGAAATAAAATTCATAGAATTGGATAAATTAAATTTAAAGCTAATCCCATAGATGTGGCGTGAAATCACGAATTTATGTTAAAATCTTCAAAATTTTACAATGTTTTTATATCTAAATAAAATTTAAAAATGATACTAGTCTCATTAATTATATTAATAGATGTATAATTGAAAAAATTAAACATTAAAACAAATTAAAAATATAATTTATCATTTTAATTTATTTACATGAAAAAACTGATGTAAACTAAAATACAGTACTTTTCACTATTCATCAAAAAGTTAAATTTCTAAAAAAACATGAAAACATAAACATAAGATAATTTTATTTTCCTATTTCGAAAATGAATATAATTTTTCCAATAATTTTTTTAAATGATGCAAAATTTACTTTTAAAATTGGTGCGGTAATAAAAGGTAGTAAAACTAACTTTTTAAAATATATAGCATTGTATACTTAAATTTTAATTTATTCATATCTTAACACTATCAAACATATTAGATTTAATTAATAACATCATATAGTTTTTTTAAACATAATATAGTTATTCCTATTCATACACACTAATATAATGACCGGGTGATAACTACCGTATCAAATAATAATATTAATAATGTAATATTGTTTACTATGACTCAGTATGCAATGAAAAATATAATTAGATAAAAATAATTGTTACATGAATTGAAACGTAAATCATTTTATTTCAAATATCACAAGTTATAAAATAATTTAAATTAATTGTAAATAAATTATATATAGTAAAATTTTAGAATGATACATCCTACACCACTTAAAATGAATTTTCCATAAAAAAATCAACTTGGTTATAAATGGTTTAACATTATGAGAATTACTTTATAAAAACCCACATTGTATATAATGATAAAAAATATCCCTTAATAAGGGAATGTGTGAAACATAATATTCACCCAGAGTATGCATAACTATGATTCAACACAGGGAGAACATATTTGGGAAAGGAGGGAAGACATAAATTTTTATAGAGAGTGATTGTGGTTATTGATCAAAATAAAGTGAATGATCAATGGAATGGTAAGGGACTAAAAACCAAAAATCTATTAAGATAAAAAAGAAAATCAAATAATTATAAATCAAGGTCTTGGATAATACTTTTTTCGGTGTAATTTCTCATAGTGTTGAGGAAATCATTTTCCATCTATGAAAATAAAGAAGTATACATACTTGATATATTTAAATTTTATAAGAACAATTTCATCATCATAACATTCTCTTAAATATAATGTGAATATTTAAAAATTACCTCAATACTCAATTATTATATTAACGCTATAGTTAATTAATACTTTAAAACATATTTCAAAATCTAAAGGAACACTTCTCCTTTAAATTAATAGCAACATAAACAAATACCGTACTAAAAATATTCTAAATAGTCCTGAATCACTTTATGGTCACATAACTTAAAGCATCAGAATGAGTTTCTAAATCATTGAAAATGGGGTTAACCCTTGAAAAATATTATGCTTCTTGGAGCTTCTACCACTTCACTTGATATCTTAATATCAATTGCAGTAGAAAAAAATGATTTTCCCAATCCTTTTTGTTTCTTTCATGATGATTTCCACCATGAGTAAGTCTATTTAGAAGAAAATATAGTAATGTCCCAAATCATGATAGATAAATCATCTTACTATTGAATTAATATCTATTATCTCATGGATTGATTGTTAAAGACTCTATTACTTATAGTCTTGATCCTTATGACCAAACATAGAACACTGGTAATAATTTATAGATCCTAAAATACATTCCACAAAATGTATAATACCTCACTTAGAACATGTTTTAGTCTTACCATTAAAGTTTTTAGTTAGTCTCTTATACATTTCATACCACCTTAACCATTTGTTACACTTTTTATCTAATGGTACAAAAGTGATGGAAAACGACATATCAAATTTGTCATCATAATGAACAAAATGCTCATATCTTCTAATTTTTTTTCCAATTATCTATGTAGAATTGGTTTGAATCATGATTATAATCTATTAATTTTACAACTACTGTCTTGATTAAAATATGAAAAATAACTGGAAAATCATGTGATGTTTTCATCATACACTGATACAAAATCATCATTATTTTTATTTGATTACAATAATTGTTCCTTGATACTAATCCAAACATCCTTTGAGAACAATTTATCTAAAAATATAGTATTTAATTTTTCTCATTCAATTTAATCGATATCATATTTCTCTATAGTATTCTTAACTAAACACCACCATCGGCCAGATTATCTTCTAGAACAATAAATGGAAAGAGTTAGCTTTTCTTGTTTTGAACATACCATGAATTTTTTGGAGTTGGTTCCCATGAACTGAATTATTTTTCAACTTATGATAAAATATATATTTGGTTCTTAATATTAATAAATTTATAATCACCTAATGATTGTTCTTTTGTGTAACATTGTATTTGATATTGTCCTTAGAGTAACTATTGCACAAAAATTTCATAGTTTATCCTTGATGTGATGAAAAAATAGAATGGATTTGAAACTATTCTTGAATATATGTTCTATATCAAGATGATATCATTTGAGGGACACAAATGATAAAAAATATCAGGGGTTGTTACTCATAAGACTTTGAGTGACCTTATAATGGTGTATTCCCTTAGTGATGTCCTAGAAAATATTTTGAGAACAAGTCCCTCCAATAAGAAATAAGAATTTTTATATGTTATTAGATGTTCCTATATGAAATAATGTGCATTGGTCCTTAGAAATTAATATTTTTATTAATGTATATCATGAGTCACACACTTAGATGTATTGAACAGATCATCAGGGTGAGGTAGTATATGGTGGGTGTGTCATGAGTAATATTTCATTAATGAATAATGTGAGAAAGGATTTATCCCTTCCATTATTTAATAGAAGTAAACATAAAAGGCCCTGTGATAGAAATGATATAGCCAAAATAAATCCATGTCCATGGTGACCAATAGTCATGTTCGATTGTTAGAAATCAAAGAAAGAGATATCGAGCATATTGGTTAATGACACTAACATGAAACCTTCTCTATTAGAGATATTGTGATATAATAAGTATATTACATGGTATGCATTCGTATGAGGTGACATGTAGTTTCGACATTATATTATTTATCTCCCGGTTCCATTGCATGTTTCTATATTCTAACCTTGTACATTAGGTAGGTCACCTAATTCCATTATGAAGGAGGCCAATAGGGTCACAAACATACTGTATCCAGTATCTCAGTTAAATAATTTATTATTTAACATTTGGAATAAAATTTAATTCCAAGTCATGGATTAATAATTATTCATGTATTCGTTATCACATTTATTCAATCACCAGATATTTGATAGAATATATTATGAGCAGAATAATTAATAAATATTGAAGAGGATTGGAAGACTGAGAGTAATGGTCTAGGGAGAAATATGTTTATTAAATATTATTTTATTAAATAATATTAAATATTATTTTATGAAAAAATATTTTATAATTACTCATAAGATAAGTGAATGTTAAGAAATAATGATATTGATTTTATTATTTTATGTGCGAGTTTCTCTAGGAATAATAAAATAATTAAAGTCACATGTACAAATTATTTATTGTTATTCTAGTAAAATAAATCACATATTATATTCCTAAATCATTAGACAATGGATAGGAACGTGAATCCTATGGAGTTTTTCACAACGAATTCGATAAAATCCCTCATGCCAAGAGAGTTCATCTCCATCTAAGAATTCTCTAATGACTGAGAGAGATCCTCCTCCACCAAATCAAGTAGAATGCTTTGGAAGTGGTCCACAAGGTGATCAAAGGTGAACATTACAAGCACAAGTATATTCCATTATTGCACTCGAAGACACCATTAGCGATTTTTGTAGATACATAGAGCGTGTGTGGATCACATCTTAAGGAGATATGTCCTTGATATCAAAAATCCAATGACAGTAAACCTATTGGTCTATGGCTGAACAAATCAACAATGAATGAATCAGTATTAAAGTAAATTTTATTTAATTAAATTAGTTATAAACAAAATATATTGATCTAATCTGTTGGTGCCTCATTTCCTATTATATTTTCATTTTTCATTGATTGAATTATGTGGATCATTTCATTCATCGCTGCATATATATTGGATTGTTCATTGAATATAGAAAAAAATAAAGTTGGGTAGCATCCCTCCCATGCTTTGGCGACACCCAGAACCTAACAGTGGTATCAGAGCATGAATATTATTGTAACTAATTAATTAGTAGTCATTTTTGAACTGTACATTAATAATTTAGTATTTAATTCACTCCATTTTAATATTAATGGAGAGATCTATTTATTCCAAAATCATTTCCTACATATCTTACAAAAACTATGAATTTAATGATTAAAATCGTATTGAGGATCTCATTCGGAGGTATTATGTATTCTATCAAGGAAACGTAGCAGTACATGTCGTGTAATCAGAATTACACATCATGTAGTTGTGTTAATACATTAGGAGTATTTAAGAAATTACTCATCCTTTGTGAATTAATGAAACATGGTGTAGTTAATTCTTAAATTTAGTATTGTCCATGACAGATTGGAAAACTATCAACTAGACTATATACCATGTGGCCCATAGGATATGGTGTGTAGTATGTTTTGGTTCAATGTCGGGCCATGTATTCCATACAAGACCTACTCGACTAGTGGCCATGTTACACAGAGTCGACATGACATGTGTCCCATTGGACACAACATGTACTCAAAGATTTTTGATTTATTCCTCACACTTCATGTCCCTAGGTATGTACTCTGAATATACTGTGATGAACGTACAAAAATTTCATATCTAATCTACACATCTTTCACTTTTATATGTTTTGTGAATTTAAAATTTAATATATTATGTAACCCTTGAGACATGTACTAATGTCTGGGAATAAATCTAGAACACACCATATGATAGGAATAAATAAATAAATAAATAAATAATTGTTATTATTATCTGTATTATATTCAAGATCTACACATCATGTATGAGTTTTATTATAGTTATTATTATTTATGCATAATATATGTCCCAAAGAAAAAATATTATAAATTTATAATATAGGTTGGGTAGTTTTGGATGTGTATTTATCAGGTTACCTCCAAGGAACAAGTTTGGTACATAGTAAATTTAAAATGAATTTATTAACTTTTTTAAAAGTATATTAGATTAGAATCTCAAGTAAATTTAGAAAAGGTTGAAGATAAAAAGATTTATTAATTAAAGATGATTATTAATTGATTCAAGGGAAATTTATATTAAATAATAGCGATTTAATAATCAAAATGTAGTTTAATTAAATACACATTTTATTACTTGCATGAGTATGATCATGATCCAGACCATACATTTGTCTCTGATCAGTTTCCTTTTAATTTGTTATTACACTAAATTGGCGGCCTAAATCCCTTCTCTACTCATTAAAATGAAGGGCCTATATTACCATGGTTTCTTTTTTGTAAACTCCCATTTATCCCTCACATTCATATGAGTAAATTCATATATAATGGTTGGATCTCACATGATAGTGGATGTGGTTCAAGTTAGGATCCAAGGTGAAACCAATCCACATAGATACAAAGGTGGACATGTGGAATGATATAAACCAAGAACATAAATGGTTCATGGTGTTTCACCCCTATGTTAGTGGTTAGTTTATCAACTGTAAGATACACATACCATTAGAAAAAGATCATTATCATACCCTTTATATAATTCTTTATGTTTCTTGGTTATTACATTATGGATGTTTTGTTGCAATAACATAGTTAATGAATTAAAAAATATACAATGATATAACTGAAATAACCAGTCTTATGTGTAAATATAATCTAATTATTGGGTTAATAACTTATGTAATCCCACTTAATATTAACATGAGATAAAGAAAATAACTGGAAATTTAAGCAGAAATGATACAATTCCTCAACAAAATATGAAATCGTTATAGCCTTCCCTTACATCCAATATAATCAAATCATAGTTAAAAGTTCCTGACAAACCAGATTTGGGGTTCTATCAATTATCGGGGAATTATGACCAGAGATTTTGGGTTGACTTGAATTTGTTCACAACAATGGTTAACTACTAAAGCATGACATGGTGTAACTAAGAGGAAAACACTAAGGAAATCCAATTAAAGGATTTTAAGATTAGGGAATCCACTCTGCCAAGTAAGTAATTGTGCGTTAATGATGTTGGAATCTTGAATTCCTACCTAAAACCTTTTAGGTTTCATAACCAGCCAAATTTTGGGTAATTTGAAAGGAAATATGGATCCTTTACACTTGAATATCCAAGAAATAAGATATTTCAAAGCTAATGGTTAGTGATGCTGGGTTTCGATAAATAGTGGGAGAATGAAAAATGAATATTTATTTATTTTTTATAATTTTATCAGGATAAATTATTAAATTAAATCTAATATTATTTTTAGAAACATCATAAAAATAACATCAAACATATCATTGTTATCTATACTCAAAATGGAAATCCTTCTCAACTGCACTAATTTCAAGGAGTTGAAAAGGCATAGACGAGTCATCATTCTCCCTAAAAGGAATTTTTTTGGGCTGGAACAACTTTTTCCAGCTTCACCAATAATTGAGGTGTGTTGTGAAGTGTTATCTCTACATGAGAAACATCTGAATGATGCTCCAGATGTTCTGGGATTCATGCTATCATCCATGTCCAATGTGATCTTAAAGCAACATGAGTAAATGAATTCTTATAAAATGATGTACCACCTCCAGGATCTCTATCAAGAGAAGGGAATACTTGAGTGTTTTGGGATCTACAACACTTTTTTCATCTCTAATCTTGGAGAGTCTACCCCTGTCAAGCCTCATGTAGTCATGATTATCAGCCACACTGAGCATTATGACATTTTTGGGATTAAATTCTTGGATGAGTTGTATACATATCTCAATATTTCATCACTTCCCAAGACATTATCTACTATTATACTTAACTATAATATGAGAAACAATGTTGAGAGTCTACTAGATATTTAGACCTTGATTCTTTAGGTGGATAAGGAAATAGGGCATGAAAAATCAGAGTCCTTGTGGAGAGTAAGAAGGGGAAGGACATGGAAAGGGGGCATGAGATCTATAAAAATTATAAATCCCCTGAGCATTGTCAGACTTATAAGAAGAAGATACAAATGTAGGGAAAGGAATTTTATGGAGTATGTTTTTCTTGTGGCATGTCAGGACACTAGAAGAGGAACCACACCCAATGGAAAGGGGGATCCAAAGTGTATTATTTATCAAGTGAAATATTTCTATTTCTACACATTGGGTATCATATACATCTTTTTTTCTCATTTCTATTATACAATGCATGAACCATGTTGATTTACGAAAATTTCCCAACAAGAGGAGGATCTACGAGCTGGAGTTGGTGTGCGACTGTCTACTCTTTCCATTGGCGACTACCACCTTTCCCTGCCATCGTGAATTTTTTTTGTTTTTTTCACGATAGTTATTATGTACAAATTATTATCAAAAAAAATTTTTTTGTAGTATGTTTTGATACATATGGGTTTATTTTAAGGTTCAATAATAAAATTAGTTTCTTTTATAAAGAAAAAATATGTTAGGATATGGCACATTTAAATAACAATATATATATATATACAATTATGAAAACCAAGTGGTGGAAATTTATAAGGAATTATTTTAACATGAATCAAATAGGACCTAGTTGTGGAACTACCATTAAGGTAATTTAAATGATAAGTCTTTGAAAATGATCTGTCAAGATAGATATTTAGACATTTCTGAGATAAAACCACAAGATATATGTCACACTTGTTTATAAGGTAAAAGGAACAATCCACCATTTTGTTGAAAGGGTGAACGGGACCTAGAGATTTTGAGATTGGTACACACTAAATTGTGTGGTCCATTTCCAGTAGATGATTGAGGTGGATATTCTTACTTCATAACATTTACTAACGAGTTGAGTAGATATGGGTATATTTAATTAATGGGGTATAAGTTTGAGTCCCTTGAGAAATTCAATGAATTAAATAATAAAGTATACAATCATCTCTATAAGAATATAATTAATCATTGATCTGATATATGTGGAGAATATATTAACTAAGAGTTCATTGTCTTTTTACAGGATTTCAGGATTCAATCTCAACCCACTACACCTTATACACCATAGTGAAATGTTGTTAGTGAAAGGAGGAACCATTCCTTGATGAACTAGGTAATGTATATGATAAGTCGTGTAGAACATCCGTTATGAATTTGGGGATATTCATTAAACAATTTGGAATACACATTAAAATAAGTACCAAAGAAATTAGAAAATGGAATACCTTATAATATATAGAGTGGAATCAAACCCATTTTATCACATACATGTGCATACATATGCAATGTGTTTTTATGGATTTCTTCAGCAACATACTAGAACCCCATTGAATAAAGTGTATCTTTATAGGGTATCGTATGAACATAAAGGGATACTACCTTTACATCCCCACAAACCATAATGTAATTGTTTCCATACAAGTTGTCTTTCTTTAAAGGGATCACATCATAAAAAAGAATAGTATGAGCAAGATTGAATTTGATGAAGTTGATACTCAAGATACACCAGAGTTGGTACAATAAAAAATTCCATAGGTCCCCATGGAAGAAGTAGTTCCCGAAATATAAGTACAAAATAAGAGTGTTTGAAAGGTAAGAGTACCAAGGAGAAATGGTTTTCTTATCACCAAGGATATTGACTCCTTATTTTTGGTCAACGATAAACCTATCTCCATCATGGAGGAAATAAATATCTTAGAAGAAACAATATGGATAGTGTAACAGCCCGAGATTTTATGAAAAATATTCTTTTTTATTTCACTAATGTCTTGTGTTGTACGCTACACCAAAAGGAGCTTGCAAAACACGCATCCTTGACTTGCCTTGCATTACACGCAATCGCGACCTTCCTCGATAGCTTGCGTCATACGCAATACTGAGTTTCACTAAACAACGATATGCTATTAAAATATTATTAAAACTAGCCGTTATGAATAATAATAACCACTTTTTGAAATTTTATAAATTTTATTTTTCAAAATGGACTTCATTTTTGGATTCGGAATACCGAAATTAGCCTAGGGTTAAATTTTGGTATTTTTCTGAAAACTTTCAATTTTTGATGAATAGTGAAACCACTAAGTGGTATGTTAAAAACTGAATTTTGCATAAAACATAATTTTAACACTTCTGTGAATGGAATTTCGAAAATCCGACAGACACGGTTGATATCAGTAAGTAAAATGTGGTTCAATGAGATAAAAATAAATTTTTGGTGAATAGTAACTTTTTACTTTTTTTTACCGCCGTTAATAGTAAATAGGGTAACTAAGGGTAAAAATGATATTACTCTTACCCTAACACATGTCATAATTCTATTGGATAAGTTTAATTAGACCAAAAACAAACTTAGGTATAAAATATGACCATTTAGGCCCACTTGGGTTAGATTAGGACATTTATTATTAATTTATTTAAAGAAGGGTTAAAATAATTAAAATCAAAGTTTAATAAGTAAATCATTTTTAATATGGGGTTATACATAAGATAAATTAGACTATAAATATTCATTAGAAAGATAGAAATATTTCCTACATAATGATATTTTATTTATAATTTATAGACTTTAAATAAATTAATTTATTTATGACACAACGATGATGGAGTAATTGCCCTTTTAAGGAAATATTAACATAATTGATGTTATAAATGCTCAAATTAATGTAATTTGAGACTTTTTATGAATTCCATTAATTTTCTAGGTTACTATGATATATTATTGTTGATTTATTAAACTTGGTTCGAACATATAATTCTTTTATGACTTTAACAAAAATCATATATCAAATAGTGTCGAAATTGACACAAAATAGTTTTTAAATCAAATATTATATTATTAATTGTTATATTATTCCTAAAAATCTAAGGTTCGGCCAAATTACTTAGATAAGGATATATATATTAATAATAAACAATTTGGGGTTCGTTTGACATGTTATAGTAAGTGTATTAACCATATAGTGAAAGAAAACAAAAAGACACGGTAAAAGTTAAATTATTTAACTTAGAGTTAAATCTAATTGATAAGGTTAAAATAATACCCTAAACTTGTATAAATCCTATTGGTTGATAATATTTCTACCCATCCCCACTTTATCTTCCAAATAAGACCCTTTGGAACCATTATAAACCGATTTTGACATTAATATAAAATAATATTTTAAGGTATTCCTAAGGTGCCCCTCTCCTCCCTTATAAAAGGACACCTCCTCCCCCTCCTCCTCACACAAATTTGAGCACTCAAGCTCGGCCAAACCCTGAAAAAATCTCTTCTCCACTTCCCTAGAAACATCCTAGAGGTTCTGGTCTTCCTAAAAGACCAATTTTAGTTCCCTAAGAGGAGGTCTCCAAAAGGCGCTTCAATGAAGAGGTAATTACTGTTACCAATTATTTCATCTTTATTTCTTCTTCCAATTATTATTCTTAGGTTGTTTCGTTATTAAGTAATAACATAAGTATCACTCATATACTGATATGTTATTATAAGTATGAAACAACCCTATTTCACCACCTATCCATCCTACGGAAAAAGAAATCACCGCGTGTGCGTACGTACGGAATACCGTCTCCACGCCGTGGTGTAATCTATTTTCCACCACCACCTTACATGGATGGGTATAATGGTGTAAAGAATATCTATACATAGTTATTACATCATAATATTGATTCTGATATATTGTATAATCCACTCCAAATCAATTCAATATTTATGGAAATGATATCATCGCTCGTGCGTACGTACGGACTACCGTCTCCACGACGCGATGAGATTCATTCTCCATGTTAACCATTTAAGGATGATTATGAAGTATATATAAGAAATAATAATGAAATATATGACATTATAAAGCTACTGGATTTATTTATATATATATATATATGTATGTCATCTACTTACTTCCATTCAAGACAATAAGGAAAGGAAAACAACGTTCATGCGTACGTACAAACTACCGTCTCCATGAACGGTGTTTTTCATTTCATTTATCTATCTATTATATATATATACTGAATATATATGATATATAAATCATATTTTATATTCTGGAAGTATGTAAATCATGATATATGTAATAATAATGTCAAGAACAACAAGTCAAAACACCTACGATAAAAGAAACGATTTTACCCAAAACGCTTCTTTAACATGGAATTTACAAAAGAACGGGAAATATAATGTCATAAGTAAACCATATATGATATCATTACAATGAATATGATTCTGTAATAATTCAATGACTTTATTTAAACCATTATACAGGATCTTCGGACACGTACAAAGCAAATCGGACCTAAGGTAAGGGAAATATCACAATCTCATTTTTATCCGAGATTGTTTATTCGTAAGTATTTACTGGGGTGTATTTTATCATCCACATCCATGTTTCATCAATATGTAATATTATTTCCATCCAACTACAATTGTTTAAATCCATTTTTACCCTTCGGGGAGTTTTTAGTAATATGTATGAAAGGAATCTTTTGTTGTTTTTCATACGAGGTACTTTTTGAGTTTTCCGACAAAAGTACGAAGAATGTTTTTTTTAACTTATACGGCATGAATGGATTTTTAAAACCTTATTTCCAAGAGACATCCTTTACAAGTTTTCAAGTTTATTTTTAATCAACTTCTTTTATTTTAAAGTCGTATGACATGTCATGAAAGGAAAAATGTTTTTGACGTAGAAAGGATATTTTCCTCATGAATGGAGTTCAAGTATTTTATCAAAATTATTTTCCTTCTAAGATAATAAAAGGGTTCTGTTTTTATCCTTATTATTACATGGATTTGATTATGTTGTGATGGAAATATTTTTATGAATTCTTTTATCTTATATGAATTGTTTTATGATGTCATGTTGTTTAAGAATTTCATTTTTATTACATGGGTTACGCTATGATGTATGGTTTATGATTATGTGGCACACATAAGAAAGGATTCATTATAATATGGGTGAGACCTATATCTCCCTCCAATGCATTGGGTAAAGATTTTATATCTCATGAGATAGACATGGATGGAATGGTAGGTTATACCAGTTCAGTGAAACAGGACTGAAACGAGGGTTACTCGATTCAGAAAAGGGACTTTGTCCATTAAGATAGTCTTGGAAATGAGTCTTGACTAACAAGAAATGATTCTCTATGATTATGTGTGTATGCCACAAAGTTTCATGTTTTAAGTTATGCTTATTGGGATTTCATTTCACTGCTATGATTTATCCCATGTCATGAAATTATGCTCTCTTTTGCAGGTTAAGATTTCCAAAAGTTATGTTCTTATGAATATGATGTGATTGATTTTCTTTAGTTTACCCTTACTGAGCGTTTGAGCTCACCCTTTTATGTTTTCTTTTCCCCAGGATATAAAGAATGGTTTTAGGTAAAAAAAATAAGGGAAGATCTTTATGGGAGATATTGAGGATCTTTCACCACGATTAGAAGATTACGTTCCGAGTTTCCAAAGACACTAAACTATTACGATCCTTGTGTGTGTGTTTTTGTTATGTACTAATTATTCCTCAAAAGTAATGTAATTTCCATGTACGATAAGCTTTGGGTCTCTACAGTTGGTATCAGAGGAAAGGTTTAGTCAACCTTTGGAAACTAGGATGCGAAAACATTAGTGAGATCCCTAGAGATATTTCTACGGTATGTCTAGGGATGTCCCTAAGGTTAAGTATACGTATAGGTTATAATACTAGAATTATGCTAAAGACCATAGAATTAAACCTATGATGTTAGATATTGAAGGTACTCCCCCTTTATTATGTTGTTTTTCCTAGCATGATTTTTGCCTCTCACACTATTCTTTTTGGGTTTAGACGATGGCTGGAACCCGAAGGAACCGTGTTGATCAATGCAATGGACAATGCAATGATTGTCCTCCTGAACAAACAAATGTTATGGGAGATGGAGTGAAAAATCTTATTGCTATACTTACACAATCTATGAATCATTCTGGACATCCAAATGAAAAGAGAAGGGAACAATATTCTATTGAGTCCTTCATGAGGCAACGTCCACCTTCCTTTAGTGGGTCTTTCGATCCACTTGTTGCTGAACAATGGATCAGTACTACTGAAAAGATATTTTCAGTTCTTCAATGTTCTGAACATGATAAAGTCATCTTAGCAGTTTATCGTTTGGAAGGTGAAGCTGATCAATGGTGGAATCTTATCAAGAATACGAGGCCAAGAGATGAAATTGAGTCCATGGAATGGGACGAGTTCAAGAACTTATTTTTCAATAAGTACTTCCATCATATTATTCGAAAAAAGATGGAGAAGGACTTTCTTGAACTAAAGCAAAAGGATGATGAATCTGTTGGTATATACGAAGCAAATTTTACAAGACTTGCAAGGTATGCATCTGGCATTATCATCCAACCTGAAAGTAAAGTTGATCGATTTTTCAGTGGCTTAAAACCAAGTCTTCGAAGGGCATTAGCTATAAGAGACTTCAGTAGCTATGAAGAAATTGTGCGTTGTGCTATCAAGGTAGAAATGGAAGTTGGTGTTACATATCCATCTCATGGTTTTGACAAGAAACGAAAGATGGATTTCAAGGAGAAATCTCAGAATAATGGTGAAAAGAAGATGAATGTTTCCTTATGCACAAAGTGTGGAAAGAAGCATGATGGAGATTGTCTTAAAGGGACTAGAAAATGTTTTAAGTGTGGAAAAGAAGGTCATCGAGCAGCTGAGTGTCGAAGCAATGGAAAAAGGGATTCTAATGATGTGAATAAAGCAAACACTGCAGAGAACGCACCACCAACACTTCAATGCTTCAAGTGCAAGGAAATGGGGCATTATGCTAATAAATGCCCTAATCCAAGGGTTAGTGATGATCAACATGAGCAACCACTGAAGTCAAAGGAAAAAGGGAAGTCACATGCGTTCACTATTGGTGATGTTGAATATGACAACGATGTGGTGGAATGATTAAGTGTTTATGTAATGGGATTCCACAATAATGTTGTATCATGGAGTATTGGAATATTTATGTATTGGTCTAATGTGGTATTCAAAGTGATTGAGATATTATGCGCATAATGAAGGGAAAATGAGAAAATGAAATGTTTAACAGTATTCATGAGCTCATGATTAATATAAGGACTAAGTGATATCATGGTTTGAGTATATAGAATTTTGAGGATTTTGGTATGTGAAAAGTGTTAACTTTTAACTGCATTCAAGTTTTCACTATGGTTCAATGGGTATTAAAGAGAATACATTATTAAGGCCTTTGAATGTTTGGAATGTGACCAAAAAAACATATCTTATGATATATGGGGATCAACGATGGTGTTAAATCTCTGGTAATCGTTTTCACTGTGTTATGAGAGTGGACTGCAGTATTATGGATAAGCCTAAAGATTGGAATGGATTATGTTGGACATAAGTTAGTATTGTTTAAGGATAGAAGTTTTCTCGATATGGGATGTTATAGTAATTTAGTTTTAGAAAAAGTACAACCTGCAGGACGGGCGACAGCCCATCGTGTCAGACAAGGATGTGGGAATCGAACCCACAACCGAAGTGCGACTGGCCTTTATCTCCTACCACTGGCCTATAGGAAGTCCCTGTTTGGTAGAAACTAGTTTTATTATATTAAGCAGTATGATATATGAAGTATAAGTCCATTTTATAAACCATATATGATTAATCTCACTATTGATCGACTTATGTATATATTATTTGCTAACCTTTTGTTTAAGACTGATGGAATGACCCGTCATTCTATCACATGATCTGCTAACACTTCACGAATAACAAATTCAACTTTATTTATTTAAGAGATGAAGTAGAAATTGTTCAAGGCACGAAAAACAGTAAAGTAAGTATTTATTCTAATTCAAACTCTTCAACTTTAGGGAAACGATCTTGAAAACCAAAAATGTTGTCCTAGTGCCCTTATATCCAATGAATCAGATGGTACCCTAGATCGTCACAAATTTATGGCTTTGTGATTTCTGGCTTTTCCATAGCCATGTTCTCTACCACTCTCCATAAAAACATGATGGTTAGATTTCTCTTCCATATCCATATTTTTGCCTATGTGGAAACCCAGCGATTAGTTTATTTGGGTAACCGTTACGTTTCATACTTTCGTTATTAAAGATTGGTTTTGGTATTCCTTTTTACGATGTGGGTTCTATTAAAGAAACTTTCGAATAGTAAACCATTTATAACCCCGACGAATTTTGAGGGAGAAATTCATTTTAAGGGGGGTAGAATGTAACAGCCCGAGATTTTATGAAAAATATTCTTTTTTATTTCACTAATGTCTTGTGTTGTACGCTACACCAAAAGGAGCTTGCACAACACGCATCCTTGACTTGCCTTGCATTACACGCAATCGCCACCTTCCTCGATAGCTTGCGTCGTACGCAATACCGAGTTTCACTAAACAACGATATGCCATTAAAATATTATTAAAACTAGCCGTTATGAATAATAATAACTACTTTTTGAAATTTTATAAATTTTATTTTTTAAAATGGACTTCATTTTTGGATTCGGAATACCGAAATTAGCTTAGGGTTAAATTTTGGTATTTTTCTGAAAACTTTCAATTTTTGATGAATAGTGAAACCACTAAGTGGTAGGTTAAAAACTGAATTTTGCATAAAACTTAATTTTACCGCTTATGTGAATGGAATTTCGAAAATCCGACAGACACGGTTGATATCAGTAAGTAAAATGTGGTTCAATGAGATAAAAATAATTTTTTGGTGAATAGTAACTTTTTACTTTTTTTTACCGCGGTTAATAGTAAATAGGGTAACTAAGGGTAAAAATGATATTACTATTACCCTAAAACATGTCCTAATTCTATTGGATAAGTTTAATTCGACCAAAAACAAACTTAGGAATAAAATATGACCATTTAGTCCCACTTGGGTTAGATTAGGACATTTATTATTAATTTATTTAAAGAAGGGTTAAGATAGTTAAAATCAATGTTTAATAAGTAAATCATTTTTAATATGGGGTTATACATAAGATAAATTCGACTATAAATATTCATTAGAAAGCTAAAAAGAGTTCCTATATAATGATATTTTATTTTTAATTTTTATACTTTAAATAAATTAATTTATTTATGACACAACGATGATGCAGTAATTACCCTTTTAAGGAAATATTAACATAATTGATGTTATAAATGCTCAAATGAATGTAATTTGAGACTTTTTATGAATTACATTAATTTTCTAGGTTACTATGATATATTAGTGTTGATTTAATCAACTTGGTTCGAACATTTAATTCTGTTATGACTTTCAAAAAAATCATATATCAAATTGTGTCGAAATTGACACAAAATAGTTTTTAAATAAAATAATATATTATTAATTGTTATTTTATTCCTAAAAATCTAAGGTTCGGCCAAATGACTTAGATAAGGATATATATATTAATAATAAACAATTTGGGGTTCGTTTGACATGTTATAGTAAGTGTATTAACCATATAGTGAAAGAAAACAAAAAGACTTGGTAAAAGTTAAATTATTTAACTTAGAGTTAAATCTAATTGATAAGGTTAAAATAATACCCTAAACTTGTCTAAATCCTATTGTTTGATAGGATTTCGACCCATCCCCACTTTAGCTTCCAAATAAGACCCTTTGGAACCATTATAAACCGATTTTGACATTAATATAAAATAATGTTTTGAGGTATTCCTAAGGTGCCCCTCTCCTCCCTTATAAAAGGACACCTCCTCCCCCTCCTCCTCACACCAATTTGAGCACTCAAGCTCGGCCAAACCCTGCCGAAATCTCTTCTCCACTTCCCTAGCAACATCCTAGGGGTTCTGGTCTTCCTCAAAGACCAATTTTAGTTCCCTAAGAGGAGGTCTCCAAAAGGCGCTTCAAAGAAGAGGTAATTACCGTTACCAATTCTTTCATCTTTATTTCTTCTTACACTTCTTCTTATTAGGTTGTTTCATTATGAAGTAATAACATCAGTATCAATCATATACTGATATGTTATTATAAGTATGAAACAACCCTATTTCACCATCTATCCATCCTACGGAAAAAGAAATCACCGCGCCTGCGTACGTACGGAATACAGTCTCCACGTCGTGGTGTAATCTATTTTCCACCACCACCTTACATGGATGGGTATAATGGTGTAAAGAATAACTATACATAGTTATTAAAACATCATATTGATTCTGATATATTGTATAATCCACTCCAATTCAATTCAATATTTATGGAAATGATATCATCGCTCGTGCGTACGTACGGACTACCGTCTTCACGACGCGATGAGATTCATTCTCCATGTTAACCATTTAAGGATGATTATAAAGTATATATAAGAAATAATAATGAAATATATTACATTATAAAGCTACTGGATTTATGTATATATATATATATTTATGTCATCTACTTACTTCCATTAAAGACAATAAGGAAAGGAAAACAGTGTTCATGCGTACGTACGGACTACCGTCTCCATGAACGGTGTTTTTCATTTCATTTATCTATCTATTATATATATATATATACTGAATATATATGATATATAAATAATATTTTATATTCTGGAAGTAAGTAAATCATGATATAAGTAATAATAATGTCAAGAACAACAAGTCAAAATACCTACGATAAAAGAAACGATTTTACCCAAAACGCTTCTTTAACATGGAATTTACAAAAGAACGGGTAATATAATGTCATAAGTAAACCATATATGATATCATAACAATGAATATGATTCTGTAATAAGTCAATGACATTATTTAAACCATTATACAGGAGCTTCGGACACGTACAAAGCAAATCGGACCTATGGTAAGGGAAATATCACAATCTCATTTTTATCCGAGATTGTTTATTCATAAGTATTTATTGGGGTGTATTTTATCATACACATCCATGTTTCATCAATATGTAATATTATTTCCATAAAACTACAATTGTTTAAATCCATTTTTACCCTTCGGTGATTTTTTAGTAATATGTATGAAAGGAATGTTTTGTCGTTTTTCGTACGAGGTACTTTTTGACTTTTCCGACAAAAGTACGAAGAATGTTTTTTTAACTTATATGGCATGAATGGATTTTTAAAACCTTATTTCCAAGAGACATCCTTTACAAGTTTTCAAGTTTATTTTTAATCAACTCTTTTATTTTAAAGTCGTATGACATGTTATGAAAGCAAATATGTTTTTGAAGTAGAAAGGATATTTTCCTCAAGAATGGAGTTCAAGTATTTTATCAAAATTATTTTCCATCTAAGATAATAAAAGGGTTCTATTTTTATCCCTATTATTACATGGATTTGATTATGTTGTGATGGAAATATTTTTATGAATTCTTTTATCTTATATGAATTGTTTTATGATGTCATGTTGTTTAAGAATTCCATTTTTATTACATGGGTTACGCTATGATGTATGGTTTATGATTATGTGGCACACATAAGAAAGGATTCATTATAAGATGGGTGGGACCTATATCTCCCTCCAATGCATTGGGTAAAGATTTTATATCTCATGATATAGACATGGCTGGAATGGTAGGTTATACCGGTTCAGTGAAACAGGACTGAAACGAGGGTTACTCGATTCAGAAAAGGGACTTTGTCCACTAAGATAGTCTTGGCAATGAGTCTTGACTAACAAGAAATGATTCTCTATGATTATGTGTGTATGGCACAAAGTTTCATGTTTTATGTTATGCTTATTGGGATTTCATTTCACTGCTATGATTTATCCCATGTCATGAAATTATGCTCTCTTTTGTAGGTTAAGATTTCCAAAAGTTATGTTCTTATGAATATGATGTGATTGATTTTCTTTTGTTTACCCTTACTGAGCATTTGAGCTCACCCTTTTATGTTTTCTTTTCCCCAGGATATAAAGAATGGTTTTAGGTAAAAAAAGAAGGTAAGATCTTTATGGGAGATATTGAGGATCTTTCACTACGATTAGAAGATTACGTTCCGAGTTTCCAAAGACACTAAACTATTACGGTCCTTGTTTGTGTGTTTTTGTTATGAACTAAGTATTCCGCAAAAGTAATGTAATGTCCATGTACGATAAGCTTCGGGTCTCTACAGATAGAATCTATAAATTCTTAGATGGATTCTATATATTAGAACCTGGTATGGGTTATAGTTAATACACCAATTAATGTAAATCTTACTGGGTGTGAATTGGTATTCAAGGGAAAATGGACATAGAAAGTAAAGTAAGTACATATAAACTGAGGATAGTGGCTAAAAGGTTCAAATAACATAAAGTAATTGAATACAATGAAACCATTTCAATAGATTCCATGTTTAAATCCAACAATATCTTATTTTTCATAACATATTACCGTGACTATGTGATTTGGTAGATGGAAGTAAAAACTGCATTCCTTAATGGGAGCCTTCAAGAAGATGTCTATATGACACAACCATATGGTTTTGTTACACTAGGTGATGAAAAATGGATTTCAAATTTAAAGATATACATTTATGCAGTGATGTAAGCATCTTGTTCATGGAACATTAAAATTGATGAATCCATTAAAGAGTTTGGTTTCATTTTTAATAAATTTGAGGCATGTGTTTATAGAAGGTTTAGTGGGAATGCACTCATTATCTTAGATATATATGTCGATGACATAATACTTATTAGAGATGATATACCTATGTTACAATATGTTAATATATTATTGAACAAGTTCTTCTCTATGAAGTAATTAGGTGAAGTATCCTACATTCAATGGATCACAATCATTTGTGATAGAAACAAGAGGCCCCTTTGACTATGGGAAAGAACATATATTGGTCAGATACTAAAGTTATTTAGTATATAACAATTCAGGATGGTATTTCTTCTAGTGTCACAAGGTTTACATATTTCATAGAAAATTTTTCCTAGACAAAATAGGAGAAAGAATGAATGAGTATGATCCCATACCCTTTAGTGATATGATCAATCATGAATGCCTTTTTATACACTAGACTTGATGATTACTATTCATTATGCATGGTTGGTGGATATCAGCAATATCTCATAGAACAAAATTGGAATACTTTTAAGACTATATTTATATATTAGGGAAAAACAAAGGATACATTCATAGAGTATGTAGTATACTATGAGATTTTTATCAGATAGTATGCTCATATTTGTTTTCAGATGTACCTGAATGATCAGAAATCGTTTTTAGTATATGTTCTTTTATATTAAAGGGGGAGCTATGAGATGGAAGAGTTCAATGAAAGCGGTTGTATCTAATTGAATAGTAGATTCTATGTACATATCATCATCTGATGTAGCCATGGAAGCTCTCTAGATTTATAAAATTTTCTCGGAGCTTAATTTTGTACATACAGTAAAGTCCCTATCACATTATATTTTCATAATATTACAGTTGTGGCTATTGAAAAATAGACAAGTTCTAATCAAGAAATAAACAAAATACTTCACAGGTATCAAATATTGAGGGATATATATTGATAGAGTGAATTTATAGTGAATATAGTATCCAAGGAAGAAAATTTTGTAGACCCTTTTCTAAAGGCCTATCTCGTCAGATGCATGAGTATCATGTGAGGGATAGCTTACTGAAGATCATTAGCCATTGGCTCTAGTGCATGTGGCTGTCTGTTGGAGTTGGTTCCCCTTAACCAATATCATTTATACTTTATGGTAACTTATATTAATTGTTTTTAATATTAACAAAATTCCTTATCAAATCATTATTGTTATTATACAAGACATTATATGTGATAATATCCTAAGAGTAGGTTTCGCAGTAAAAGCTCATAGAAGATCCCTACTATGATGAGAACCCAAAAATGATATGACACTATTCATGAATATGTGTTATATGGCCAGATGATATCATTTTAAAGACACAAATAAAAAAGAAAATCTGGGGTGGAGACTCATATGACTTTGAGGATGCTTCTAATGGTGTTTTCCCTTAGTAATTTCTGTGAGGATATTATGGGAATAAGACCCGCCAGTAAGAAATCCATATTTCAATGTCTCCTTGGATGTTCCTATATACAAATGTGTGTATAGGTCCTTAAACAAAAATATTATTATTATTGGATTTTATGATTCACACTCTTAGATGTATTTAAAAAAACTATAATGACAATTGTTCGTCGTGAGGTAAGATTTGGTGTGTGCGTCACAAGTAATATTTCATTAATGAATAATGCAATAAATTATTTATCCCTTTTTTCTTTAACAAAAGATAATATCTTAAGATCATTAATAGAAATGGCATTGCCTAAATAAACCCATTTCCAGGGTGATCAATATGCTTGCCCTATTTTCTTAAAGTTAAAGAGGGAGATAACATTAATATATTTGACGGAACTGACATGCAACCTACCCAAGTAGATATATTGTGATAAAGGGATTATATTACATGGTAAGTTTTCATATGACGTGACATTTCTTTGAGGCATTAACATTTTCCTATATGGGTGACATAGCATGTTTCTAGATTATAACCTAGGATTTTAGGCATATTCTCCTAGTTCCATAGGGAAAGGGGCCTAAAGGGTCACAAACTCAGTGTATCTAGTATCTCAGTTAAATAATTTATTACTCAACAAGTTAAATAAATATTTTTCACAGCCATGATTTATTAATTATTAATGTGTGCCTAATCACATTTAGTCCATCACTAGTTAATCAAGATAATATATTATGATTAGAATCATTACTAAATATTAAGGAGGATTTGTGGATAGAGTTAAGTGGTCCAGTGAGATGACATAATAGAAAATATTATTAGATTAAATAATTTTTATTAATAACTCACATGTTAAGAAGATGTCAGGATATAATAGTTTTTCTTTTATTATTTGAGATGGGGTTTTTTCCAGGAGTGATGAAACAATAAAATACACTTGTTTAGATGATTTACTATTACCCTAGTGAAATAAATTCTTGGTTATAATATTTATTCATTAGATAAGGGAAATATAATAGACTCCTATGGTGTTGTGCACATTGAATTGGAGAAAATATATCAATAGTCAAGAGTTCATACCACTCTGTGAATCCTCTCAAGAACGAGAGAGACCCTCCTCCACCAAATCAAGGAGAATTGTTTGAAACATATTCATAAGGAGATCGAATGTGGACATCGCAAGTGCAAAGAATTTTCATGCTAGCACGAGAATAATTCTTCAACACAAACCATAGGTACATGTAACACATGTGGATCAACACTATAGAATATACACCCTTGATCTCTACAATACAATTATGGTACACCTATAGATCTATGGATAAGAACATCAACAAAGAAAGAATCACTTTGGTTATAAATATTATTTATTTAAATTAATTATAAACAACAAATTTTGATCCTATCTATTGATTTCATGTTGTATATTCTTTTTTCCCATTTCATGGATCAAATTCCATTTATTATTATGTTCATCATTGCATAGATCCCAATTTGTTAATTTAAAATGAAAAAAAAACTTAAATTTGGGCATTGTACCTTTCATCAATCTACTACGCCAGAAACCTATAGACATAAATTAAATTATACAAATAATTGACCCTTAATTCAACATATGATGGGTCATATGAACCATTGAATTATGAGGTATTTAGTCTAAAGAAATTCTCCGATATAGATATTCTTCTTATTATTAGAACACATTCCTATCTATCATGGATACAAACAACATTTATAGCTTCTGTCAACCGATCTGTCAGTATAACAAACTATTCTATTCCAGTACCAACCATCTCAGGATGTTGATTTGGAAAGATATTTTCCTCTCTATTATTTCCCACTAGAGAATTATTTTTTATAAGTGGAAAACTATTTTAATTTGAGATAGTTTTGATGAGGTAAGATAGACATATTACAATTGAGTCTGAATTGTAATATGTGCCATTAACTTAATGAATAATAAACATATGTATACTATTTGAATTATTAATAACCTTTTTTAATTTAATAATTCTATTTATTTCACTTATTAAATTTTTTATACAACTACTTATACAGTTAATCTTACGTCAGGTGTTTTGACTATATTCAGTTTATATGTCAAAAAATGAATATTATATATCCACAAAGATAAAAGGGGTAATTATTAAAAAATAGATAGGATAATAATCATGAAATAAAAATATCAATATACTTAAATTATAATTTTCAATCCAATCAAAAAATATGGTTATGAAAAATGAACCAACATTAGAACCATGGAGATGATAGGTCGTACATACGTATGAGAAACGTTCCTATTTTTCGATGATCATTATGAAAACAAGGTAAGTAAAATTTATCATTATATCACAATTAATTTATTATTTAATAATATATAATTATACATATAATTAATGTGATATAAAAAAGAAACATATCGCTTTGAGGTGGTGGTAATCCACATGTTTACAAATGACTTTATCACTTTTTCGGTGTCTGAAAAAGAGAAAAATGAAATATTATATTTTATGATAAGTAATTATTTCATACATACAATATATATATATATATTATATTAAATATGTTTATTAAAATGATCATTATTAATTTCCATGTAATGTGTGAACGTATCACATCACTTTCAGGAGACGGTAGTGAACACGTCCACAAAAAATGTTACTGTATTCCCACAAAATGGAATTAATGAATGTATGTTTTATATAATAATTTTAACATTATTAATACATTATTAATATCACATATAAAGTATAAAAATATTATTCTATTATAATTATCATCCATATGTGAAGGTAATGGAAATGAAAACATCATCATTTAGTGAGTCGAAAGTTCATCGTATACACAAACAATGATTTTATTACCCATTTAATAGATGTGTGTATAGTCATAGGTCTAAAAAGATGGATAAAAACATATAGAAATATTTATTATTCTTAGGTTATTATGTAATAATATAATAAGATTAATTTAAGTGGTGGATAAATAAATGAAACCAATGTTATCATTGAAGAATGTTTCATCATTTTTCGAGTCACTTGTTTTGGTTTTCACCAAATGTACTCATTGGTTTCGATTCTGAAATAAGTGCTAATTTGATTATTAGAGGGGGGATGTTAGGAGATTATTTAATATTTTGTTTAATGAGGCAATTTTTATTAATGTTGTGAATAAATTTGGAGTGTGGGTGCCTTTTTATAGTGGAGGTGGAGTGACATTCTTCTAAATACAAAAAGATAAACACTATTGGGATGCCTCCCTTAACGTATTTAACATCAAAATGTTTAAAAATAGAGTTAATGGGAATTATAGTTGATCCAAAAACACATAATTGAAAATGAATTCATTTTTAATCATGTATTTTTAAACTCTTATGTTTCCATATTTTTTTAATTGTAATTTTTTCCATACGGTAACTTGTTTTCTAACCAATTTAATATGTCAATAAAACTAAATTGAAGTAAAAATTATTATTAAATTTAGAACAATTGAAATTAAAATTTAAATACTAATTATAATCTAAAAACCCATGTTTTTTTAAATTAACTTAAAAAAAATAGATGTCATTAAAAATAACCTATTTTAACTTGTATCATGGTTAGTAATTTTAATTATTTTCCATAATTATAATGGTCAAAAATAATTTTGATAATTTTAGAATATAAATAATTTCTAATTAAAAAATATAATTTTTTAATATCAAATTCATTGAAGTGAAAAAATTTAATTTAATTCTAATACAGTAGATGTGGTGAGAAATATGGGTTTTATAGTTAAAATGTCCAAAATTTTATTAATGCAATATAAAAATTCTTGAAATTAACATAATTATATTAATTAAAATTTAATTTGAAAACTAAAACATCGAAAATAATTTAAAATAAATATCAGCATTATTTCATATTTAAATGAAAAATCATTTTCAATTGAAATGTATTATTTTTCACTATTCATAGAAAACTAAACTTCATAGAATAATAAAAAAACCAGCCAAAGAAAATTTTTAAGTTCCAATATCAAAAAAGAAGTTTATTTTAAAATATAAAATTTGTAAATGAGAATTTTTTTTAAAATTAGTGTTCCATTAAATAGCGGTAAAACTGTTATTATAAAGTATGGAACTTTTTATGAAAAAATTTTGATTTCTTCTTTTCTTAAGCTTATCCAGATTACTGGATGAATATTAAAAAAATTTATAAATGTGTTTAATCATAATATTTTTAGTCTTATTGATATCAAATATATAATAACTAGGAAATAACTTACATATTATATGATAATATTAATTGAATAGTATTTGTTTGTATTACTCTATCTCTCCAATAACACATGATCTTGAAGAAAAACATTATTTTGTGTAACACATGATAAACATTGTATTTCTTGTAACATAAGATACAAAATAATTTAAATTATTTGTAATGAAAATATAATTCATTAAATCCCCAGAGGTTATAGTACAAGTTTCCATGTTTACAAAGATACAATACACAAAAGATTCTGGTAGGGTTCAAAATGTTATATAATGGATATTAATCAATAAAGATGTATTATATATGTATTAATATATGAGGTCACTTTAAAAGAAAAATATAATTAAATATAATGAATATTTATGGAAACTCTCAATGAATAATAAATAATTATAAATTAAATATGGGACTACTCTGATACCACTTGTAGGTTCTAATAATAGTAGAAGCCAATTTAATGTCTTGGAAAACTCATATATTATTGTTATGTTATGAAGAATAATTTCCGTATATGAAAACTAAAATAATTTCCAATTGAAATAATAGATTACTTGACAAAATATTTACACCAAAACCAAAATAGGAGGATCATCCCATAATTGTTTTCATTAATTTTTGAGCTGATATATAATTATCTAACCCTTTAATTCTTTCTTCATTGATAATTTGTCAAAATATATCCCAATAAACTATAATCACAATATTTTATATAGGTGTATATCCCCTCTAGTGGTGATCCAAACATGCACCATAGTCTCTTAATGTCATTATAGAATTGATGGGTGCTAGAACGACTGATCTAGATCACTTACATGGCTCGAGTTTAATAATAGAAATGTTTTTCTTAGGGTGGTAAAACTCTGGATTTATCTCAATGGGTTGAGGGAGGATAAGAAGAAAACCATCTTATATATATCAAGATAAATCTATAGGGATTTATAGAGTCTCTATATCTATTGTGTAAAATAATAATTATTATAAAAATTGAAATAATTAGTCCAGTATTATGGAAGGTTTAGGGTAGGAAAATCAAATATGACCCCCTTACAACTTTATAATTACTAATTGAGAACACATAGAACAGTAATAATAATATTATAAATTGATTTACATGTGATAAAAATTTGTGAATATAAAAAAATCTTATTTATAACCTTTCTAATTGATCCATCTAGCTTGGTCCACTTATGCTCATCAATATTTACCCATCCTTGAATAAGGAAAAATTATTTAATATATAGATATCACCACATTATTAATCGATAAATATAATAAATATTTTATTAATAAATAATTGAATTTTTTTTATTACTTAACTTACTCACTCTTTATAATAACATGTGATTAAATTGGGGTGATCAAAAAACCAAAATAAATATTATTTTATATAAACAAATAAATTCATTACTTGAATTTAATTTAAATTACTAATATTCTTAGTGTATAAATCTCTAAGACACTTTCTCAGTTGTATTAGATATAACAACATAAAGCCCATCATTATCATCTAAAAACACACCATATCACCCAATTATTAAGAATTTAATATTATAATGACATCCAACCTCTTATACAAACAAACCATATAATAGAATCTGATTATCACGATATCTTATATCAGTTCGGTTGAATGAAAGTGACATCAACCTATATGATCAATGTATCTTTCCTTGAATTCCAAAAAATGATCATTCCCAAGAACACCATGGCCCCAGCTTTTTGTAAGAAGTTACATTCATATAAAGGGCCTCAAATATAAATCTGTATAATGGGACTGAAATGGTAAATTGTTATTTTTTCATTATCAAATAATTTAATATCACTTATGAAACACTAAATTTATCCAACCTAATCACAAATATTATTCATCAATGTTTTCATCAATTCATCAATTCACATGAGTCAAGTTTTCTATGAATGATAATAATAATTTATAAGGATGAATACACACTTTCACTGATAAGAAGATACAATGACACATGGAAATATGGATTTCTATTAATGGTTCTATTATCATTATCTACTATATTAGATATTACCAATTTAGAAAACCATGATATGGTGCACAAAGGTCTTATGTTCTTCATAAAAGTGTTGTCTTATATCATATGTGTCCCATCCAATAATATTACCCAGCCATAAAATTATATTCACGAATACTATCTTGGAACCTCTAAGTTCACATCATAGTAGGTAAATAATATGCAATTTCAGGGAAACATATAATTTCAAAGGAAATAATTACATAAAATTGTAATATAGTTGAATAATTTTCAGGTGATAAGACATATTATTGAGTAAATTCTTGTAATCATAAACTAAGAATGTCGATTATCTGGAACCAATTACAGTAATATATTGTATTTACTAACACAATTATATAAATTATAATAAAATATTATATTTGATGATATATTAATTTCTATTTCATGGAATCCATATTATTATTATGTTACTGTTACCATAAGGTATTTTTCAAATCTCAATTATTAATTCTTTAGATCTGATTTTCCTTCGTGAATATATTTTATATAATTTTGTACGTTATTCTCATTGATTTTATTATATAATATTTTATATTTTATTATTGGGGTTTTACATTTATACTACAAAAAAATTCTAAATGATTATTGATTCATGAATTATGACATCTATAAGGGATTTTGTTAACTCAAATTTCCTTTCATTGAGTAGAAATATTGTTCCTTAAGAATCCTTCTACAACATTCAAATAATTAATCTATTTATAATTTTATAAGATATTTACTCATTTCTATTTATAGGAAATAATGCTTTTAACTCAAATATTTTTTTCAATGAAATTTCTTCTAATAAAGGTAGATCATTTTTATAAAAAAATTACATATTTTTCAAGGACAGTTTTCTTGTATTTCTCTGTTCATTGTTCCTATAAATATTTTTAATATATTATTTTTAAAACCAATTTCTTAAATCATTCGTCCTTCAAATTTTACATTTTTACATTTCAAATGGATGCTCTACTAGAATTTTTTAAAATATATGTTTTCAAAAAAGGAGTTTCAAAATATAAAAAAGGATTTTTTATCCCTCTAATATACAAGGATATATATTCCAATCAACATTATATTTATAGATAAATAATGTATTCTCAGACATATATTATAGTTTATTCGTTTTAATATAATATTTTTTCTAACTCTTTCACTTCTCCTTTTCAAAAATTACTATTCAATTAATGGTAACTACTTCATTTGTACCAAATATAAAAACATTTTCTAAAAAATCATTTATAATTTCTCTCTCCATATAAGAATTATTTGATACGAAGATTCATTTAAATTTTTAATATTTGGTTTTCAATGATTTTAACTTTTGATGATTTTAGAGATCAAAGTTAATATTATTATATTATATATATATAATAGTTCAATTTATGAACATATTCTTGATTATTTAAAAGGAATTTTAATGATATTTCGATTAAAGAAAGTCATATTTAGTGTGTTTTATATCACCTTTATTTTAAAAAATTATTTTTATGAATACAATTTTTGGCTTATAAGATTAATAATTAAAATATTTTATCCAAATAAATGTATATTTTTTAAAGAAAACATTTTAATGTTTTGAAGCATTTTTAAAAGGGATGTTACTCCAAGTTTCTCAATGTGGTTTATCCAGTAACATGAAAGTCATGTTTTTCATTTATATATATATATACCCTTAGATATTCCGTTTGTTATGATGAGGATATTTGTTTTCCCCACCAACCATATTCCATTTTTGGATGTCTTATGAAATCCTCTATAGATATTATTCATGAAACCCATATCTTTTCTATATGTTAATTATGGGATGTTTTAAATATGTATTATTGTCTTAATATGGAACACATATGTGTATATAAGTTATCAATCGGGGTCCTATATATCTATATATATTTTATGTTATGGTTTTATATATCATGAGATAAGAATAGGAAGAGTTGTGATATTAGAGACAATAATGGACTATGTGTTTTGATACTTCAGTCACTAACAGACTTCATGTTGTGATACTCCAATCAGTAATTGACCATAAATTGTGATACTCGAGAAAATAATACCTTGAGAGTTGTAAAACTTGAGACAATAATGGAACACACGTTATGATACTTGTTTCAATAATACATAGTGTGTTATGATACTCAATTTAATAAGGGGTTGTGAGTTATGATCCTCATTCAATTAATAGACCATGAGCTCTGATACACGATTCATTAATGGAAGGTTAGTTACGATTCATGAGTTTTAATGGGTCACAAAAAGTAATACTTGGTCCATAATCTAATTGTCCACATTATTTTGAAACATAAACCAATATGTAATGATTTACTAGGATTGTGATTGTTTTATAGTTCCTTGTTATGTTTTTTCACATATTTAGGTCATGTTCCTATGATTAAAACACATGGATCATGTTTATTAATTCATATTTCTTCAATATTTTTACATGCTATATGTTTGTTCATTTGAGATCACATGTCCTTATATGACTTCTTATGTTGAAATACTATTGTTCCTTTTTTCATTTTAATAAGATATTTATCACTTGATATTGATTTCTCATATTCTAGTTATCTTCACATTGATGAAATGGTCATGATTTTTTCCATTACTGAGCATTTAAAATCATTCCTTTTATTATGTTTACAATCCCCTAGTTATGAAGATGAGCTAAACTCATGAGAAGTCTAGAAAGGATTCCAATGTCATTCAACAATGTCGAAATGTACAATTTAATTGAAATAAGTCAACTATTATTTTTCAATACCATTATAAGGCATTCCCCAAAATATTACAATGTTCACCTTGTTTGGAATAAATAACATTATTTTATATAATTGCACATACCAAAATAATTACGTTACAAATACACATGTGACATTAAACAAGCTTTTAATATCATTATAATTGATGAAAATACCAAAAATAATTTCAAATATTTCATTTTTTACTTCCTTTTATATTGAGGAAATAAAATTTTCATCCAAAAATATTTTCAATATGTGTTTCCAAATACTTACAAATATTTGGTATATAAAATCCATGAATACTAATAGAAATTTTTTATGTTTCAAAGGAATTTCTGTGAACTAAAAATTGTCATAGGGACCTCAAAAATTCATATACAATTATAATTAAACAACCATGATTTATTATATTTAGAATGAATATAAATTTTATAAAATGATCAATATCTATTCTATTGGTTTATAATATCATCAATATTTCATAAAGTAAAATTATTATTTATCAGCATATGATTTATGTTTAGATAATTAATATAAAACTAGAAAAAATTTATGGAAAATAAAATTAATGTATCCAAAGGTGAATAGAACATATTAATAAATACATTAAATTCTATTTATTTAATTGGGTCTTTAGTTACTGTAATCATGTAAGTGTAAACCTGTAGGAATGTTTAATTTTTTTACTGGAAAGGTTTATCGGGGAATAACATATTTCTCTTCATATAAAGTCCTATAAAATGCTCAAAAATATATTAGAGAATACATATATGTTACCATATGATGTTTAAACTAATTACCCACCTCTAAAAACACATACAATAATAAACAAATATGTCAATGGATAAATCCAACAAAATTTAATAATATGACATCCTCTACCCACATTAACATCCAATTTCCTTTCAAATATAAGGATCAGTCTATATTATATAAATAAACCTCAAATAAATATATTTAATCATCGTAAATATAAGGATAATATTCCTAAATAAATAGATCACATGTCTTCCAGTTTAGTACTAATAAATCCCATAAACTATAATGCCACAAATCAATATCGTATATGATGAAAACATAAACCACCACTCAAAAATTATCACCCAAATTGTTATCAATATTCATATAGTATTTAATTATCTCTAATAGTTATCCCAAATGTTCCTCTAATATTATAAAAAACAAAATATTCTGATTATTAAATATATAATAATGTTGAGAGATGTGTGAAGTTAGTAAGAGTGGTATAAAATATATTTTAAGGTCCAACCTTAGCATTAAAATCCTGAAACATATAATCACATAAAAATAACTATTATTTTCTATTTGTGGTGGAGTTATATCAACCTATCAAGATATCTATATTTTTTCTTGGGTATATGACTTTTTTTCAAACATCTCATATACATCATTAATTCATACTCTTATCCGGTGCCACATTATTTGACCTCTTATAAAAACTACTTTTATATTAATATAAAATAACAAATCTGTAAACATAAAAATGAAGATTGATGTATAACTAGATATAGATAATTCACTATATTATTCTATCCATGACGATATCACTTTGGTGGAATAATTCTCTATTATAAGATAGATTATATATTCATCAACTTCATCATGAAGATATTTTTTCCCTATAATAATCCCCAATGATTTTTTCCTCAATATATCAATGGATGGAATAAAATAGCACATTGATTTTCTGAAATGTTATCTTCTACTATAGTTACTTGATTTAATAATTTAACATATGTGAATATTCATAACAATGTTTATCCTTAATTTTTTTATAGGTTTGAGTGTAATATTAAACCTTGGATCATTAGGTCTATCAATCATTATGAACTCATGTGAAAAATGATTGATCATAGTAAACACTATTACATAGTCAATGAAAGTAAATAATCCCTCTTCATAATTTATAAACTAGTTGACATTAGAAAAATTCAACTCCCTATAAATTTATTAATCAGAAAAAATTCAGGATTTATTTGTCTTAGAGATCATTATTTAAATTAGCTTCAGTCACAGTATCCAACCTCTTTGTAATGGGGATTTTTAATATATATGTTGTATAACCAAAATTAAAATTATATAGAATTTATCAATATTTGATGGTATGAATAATCATTTTAAATATTTTAATAGCTAGTTTGGGTCTGGTATATTGATTATACCCCTAAATCTGTAAATATTAATATTCATCACTATACATATCCTGAATTTCCTCCGTTCCAATAATCATTAAATTATTCATGAATTTATTCAAATGATAATTTTCCACATATAAATTATCTACCACTCATCCCCCTCTTCCTACATAAAACCTTCTATGAAATAATTGAATCTATAGTTGTAAACTTATACATTTAATACCATATTCCTTATAACTATTAATATCCCAAAATATTTCATAAGTGGAAACATTTCCTCCGATTCCAATCTATATTTACTCATCGCTCCCTTTAATTATTTTGATAATCCTATTTTAAGAAATGCAATTCAATCACAATCTAAAGAAAATTTCATTTAACAAAATTTACAACCATGCATTAAAAATCATTACTCTATGGATTCATTAAAATACCAATTCCATTAGATTAAAATCAATGATTGTGTTAAATTTAAAAAATATTTTTAAAATTGTTTCATGAAATAAATCTATAAAAAACTCATATATTGATTCATGATCTGATAATAATGTTACCCTAATGTGGATGAATACACTATATGGAAGAAATCATAAAATCAAATAATTTGTTTATTATCCTTTTACTCTACTCATAATGCTTGGTAAAGAAAAATTCACTATAAATGGATAAACAAAACGTTGTATAGTTATAGATAGAATCTTGACCACTATTTACATTATGATCCACATGTAAATCCAGGACTAATCATTTCCCTCATACAAATTTATAATGACTCTAAAAGAATGACTAAATATCATGACCCAAGGCGGGGTCACCCCATGACTGACACATGTCCCCCAATTTCAAGAGGGTGTATTCAATTAATAAAGGATAAAAAAAATCAAGAGGACTAATTTTCTAAATAATACAAATGAATTAACCTCCCATTGAATGAAGAAAATGATAATTTATATAAAAAAATTTATAACAAAGCTAAATAATCCAATATTTCCTAACGCCAACAAAGGATAATAAGAGAAAATGATTAATATGTTCACCCAAATAAAAAAATTAAGAGCATAAAACACATGAATTATCTATATAGAATCTACCATAAAATCCTTTCTAAATCTCCATTAATAGATAAACAAACCATCAATAACCTAGAATGATGAATTCACATTTCCAATTTAATGAAAAACACCTATATATACACCCATATATATATATATATAGTTTAGGAATACAAAACATAGTAATATTTATCCAATGACTCTTATATTTTTATATGTGTATATAAATATTGATTGAAATTTTAATTCTACATAAAACATTTAAAAATATTTAAAAATTACAAAAAATAAGAACATTTCAACAATAAAATTTTGGAAAACATGGAATGTAAAAACAAAATTTTCAAATTTATTTTCCAAATCAATATAAAAATAATTTCGGTCCTAGAAACTCCATTCATAGAAAAAAAATATTTCCCTCTTTTATGTCATCCATTGCAAATTTAAATTATATTTTCCTTACCAAAATAATTCAATATAATACTAATACGTGTATAGGTATTCCTTAATCATCCAAAACCAAAATGTATCCCCCATTATAGTAACTAAAACCCTATTGGTTGAGTTGGTATCAGATTTCACTCATCCAGTTAGAGGATTGATATATGAAATCCCAATTCTACATATTTATCAGCTAATCTCACCATATCATTGACCTTCAATAGTATGTGAATACATTAATCAATGTAGACTTGGTTCTATAACAATTCAATCCACATCCTCTCTATTATAAAGAAACACTATAATCATGGTTTGAGGTTTTAAAAATATTGACCTAATTTTCTATTATATTTCATAAAACTTTTAAAAATAATAATCTTTTGGAAAATAAACCCTCTACAAATTCCAATTTTTATTCAAGGTCAAAATGAAAATTAATTATACAAGTTCAAGAGAGCTAATTTAATCAAATAAGATTTATAATTAAATTCATATAATTTATATATAGATAATTTAATATAATTCAATCACTAATATCAAAATAAATTATATAAAAAAATATATTATTTTTATTCAAAAAATAATTTTATATAAAATACCTAATTTTTTAGGGAAGCCCTATATTTTCCTATAAAAATTTTATTTATGATTCAACAAACATTATTATTCAAAAACAATTCATCATAATTAATATAATTTTTTTTATACCAATCGATTTCATAATTTCATAATTCATCAAATTATAGAAAAAATTGAAATGTATTATCCTAGATATGTTATTATAAAATACCATGTATTTTTAAATTGTGATCTACCTTGTATTATAGTTCCTTTTATTTTGAATAACATGAATCGTTCTTCAATCAATAAATCCAATATGCAATAAAATGAATCCAAAATCTAGATTTATAATAACAGCGACTTATAAAAAATCATATGCAAAAATTCAAGAGATCAATAATATACCCCCTTTTTGATGAAGAACTATCATATCCTTAAGATATATCAACAAAAAAGGATTAATATTCCCCGAAAATGATCTAGATATACCATACAAATACTCATGAAAAATTTATTTTCTTAATCGTTGTCAATGAAAGTAAAATTAGGATTAAAAGAATTATGAATCATTTTTTAAGATTTCTAGGTCGTATAAATGGTCATTTAACATTACATTGACCATTAATTCCATAAAATTCTAATTTTTTCTTAATGAATTATTATAAGGCATAATTATATAACCATTAACATAACTTTGAACCAACTAATGCCTCCTCGTTTCGGAATTTCAAATTCAATGCATGTTTATTTTGCATTCCACAACTCTAAAATTTATAAATATCCCTTATAATAACAATTTTTACCAGGAATGAATAAAAAACTCAAATAAATTTTCACATACTTGTTTTATAGATTAGAAAATAGAAAAAAGTATTCCATATTATGGGATGAAATATTCGATACGTATAACAATGATATAAATTGGTAATTTACCATACTACTAGTAATGTTCCTCTACTGATATATATTTCATTAAAAAAGTTATTAGAAATACATGGTTTATCATTGAAATATACATAATGTATTTAAAAAATTTATAATTGTAATAACTGAAATGTAATGAAAAAATTACTTAAAAATTATAAAATTATATATTTTTAATTGTTTATAATTAGTTTTTGAAATATAACTAAATAATAATTAAATTATGAATGGTTCATTATTTAATTATTTAATATTTATTAATTACTCAATAAATATTATATTTTTCATATTAATTTCTTATCTAAAAAAATCTAGTACTGTGATATTATAAGGCTCATATTATATCTATGCGACTTTAGATATTATTAATTGGGGGGGGGTATGATATTTATCTTTTATGGTCATCTTATATGAAAACCACACTTAGTAATTATTCTAGGAAAAATATTTTAGATTGATTATATTTTGATATATAAATTTAATTTTCAGAATAAAATATTGTGTTTAATATTAATGGATTATCTTTACCATTTCATTAATTTTAATTGAGTGTTTAAATTTATATTATTCATATATCTATAATTAAAGAAAAAATTTAAAAATTATTAATTAATTTAGGATTTATTTTTGATATATTAATTAAATATGATGTATCATTGTTTTGAATAATTATATATTAAATTTATACATTATTTTATTAAATTTCATTCCATGAATGTAATTTTTTCATACTAGGTTTTATATAATATTTAATTTCATTCAATTGGGATATATGATTTTTACCTTCCAAATTATTGATTTTTTAATGAATCTAAAATATTGGGAATTAAAAATAATATTTAAAAATTAAATCACTTATGGGTAATGGATAATGGATAATTAATCTTACGGATAGATTTCCTAGTAGTTTAAGGAATTGGACTCAATTGGGAAAAGTGTGGGTTGAGTACCTATTTGACTATTCATTCTCTAGAGTAATATTTCTATATTCTTATGGTTTTATAATGTAAAATTGATAAAGTTTCATAAAACATTTTCATATAATATATTTTAAATGTTTTATAATTTTGAATTTAAATTATTATTATCAATTCATAATAAAAATCATTGAATGTATAGGCTTTATCCATTAACATCCCTGTAATATATTGACACAGTTTAATAAGCATAATATTCATAAAAAAATCACTATATTCATGAATATATATAATAGATTAATATGATTTAATAGAAATTTGATTTAGATAAACATTTTATAGTGATATGTTTAAAACTCATCAAAATACAGTGTATGAAAATCCTTTGAAAGTACTATATCATATAGACCTCAATTATTGAGTACTGATGGCCCAAATAGTTAGGTTTCTAGATTTCATATTACAATCTAATAGATAGGTAAGAAAAAATGATATAACCATAAAGAAACACATAATTCGGTAATCACAACAGTCAAGGGGAGTTGAGATAATTTATTAAATAAATTTTTAATAATACATTGGATACTCTGTTATCTAAAATGAATATATGATATAATTAATTTTATTTTTAGATAAACATTTATGAGTAATGATATTATATTATATTCATTAACACATGATAAAATGAAAATATTATCCCACAAATATTTAGGATGTAACGATTAAACCTTTTAGTAAAAGTATATTCAGTGAAATTTCCAATATGTACAAAGTATGACATTCACGGGAAAAAAGAAAATTTTATTGTATACTATAAAAAAAAATTATATTTCGAAATGATCATTAAAAAGATAACTCTGATGTAAATTGTATATAATTTATTATTTTACCTTGAAAATCATTCTATCATAAGATGTATTATATTAATAATACAATATATATTTTAAAAATAATTTTTATTAATTATGAATAATTCTTATGAGATAACATTTATGTATTAAAAATATTTTTGCATGTGCATAGTATCATATGTCAAATATTTTTTTATTAAAATTGAAGTAAATATCCTTATATAAAATTTAATCAAAATGATTATAAATTTAATTCATAAAATATAATATACATATACCTAGTTGAATTGTTCAGTAATTTAAATTTAATATTATTTATCAATTATAATTATAAATATGATTTTGAATTGTTTTAAACGAAGTGGTACATATTACTTTTTATTTGAGAACACTTGTTTTGTATATACAAGAATGAAGTATATTTTTATGGACAACTAGATTCATAGTTTAAAAATATTCAATCAAGATAATCTGATATATAATTTACAAAATAAGAAAAATATATATATAAACAAAATAAATCATGATGGTTCATTTAATTGAAATGGATATTTTTATTGTTAAAAGTTAAACCTAATAATATATATATAGGTGGTAAAATGAACATAAGAGTATGTTGATATATTTTGAAATATTTATATGGTTAATTCCATTAAAAATTATATATAAAATATGTCAATAAAAATATGAAGAAATTTTTTCTAAGGTCATAGTATGGAATTCCAAAATAAGTAGATTAATACTTATTTAAATTTATATAATAGTTTCATTCAATCATTTTTAAATCCTTCTCTTTCATTCTCACTAAATTAAACAGTATCTTGACCTATCATAAAAGTTATCATAAATGATATGGAATATGAATGTTAGGATTTTTACTTTTTTTATAATTTGAGTTATTGAATTTTATATATGTATTAAACTTTAACTTAAAATAAATTTTCTTATATTTTAGGAAATTAAATATTAAGATAGTTTTTTAAAAACAATTCAATGGAATAAATGATTATTATGACTTCATATATTATAATACTTGAAAAAGAATATATATAATAAGAAACTTATTAGATAAATTTAAACAAATAAACATCAAATATATTTAATGAAAACTGTTATTAAGATAAGTGATGAGTTAGTTACATAAAATGTTTTAAAATTTATATAACTCATGATACATAGAGAGTTTATGTATGTAAGTGATTTTGTGGAAGTGCGTCTATATTTTTAGTGTTATATATAATATAAATATTTCCCATTAAAAAAAATTATTTTTTGAAGAGTAAAAAATAAACAAAATCAGTTTTACTAATATTTTATATATTATTATGAAGTACTGAATGCAATTAATTTTTTTTTAATTTCAATATATCATATTCAAGAATATATTTAAATACATTGGATGTGTCAAAAGTGTGTTCATAATGTTATTTTTTATGGTGATTCACATTGATGATAAATGCTATTGGATAGGATTGTTTATATTATATGGACAAATAATATGTTTTTATAGTTCTATGAATATTTTTTTCTATAATAAATGAAATCAAATGATGTTGGAAATGGACCCTCTTCTCTTGTTTGGGAAGAGGAAATCCTTTCCCTTAAAATATCTATGACATGGAGACCCTAACACCTCAACGAGATCATGGTTTAATATCTAATGTATCATTGTGCATATGAAGGTATCTTGGTATTGTAAAACTTTCATGGTTGTTGTGGATTAAATTTTATAGTTCTTGTATGTCTCTACATTCATAGATTACAAGTTTTCTCCAAATTTATGTTGATGAAAAAATTTGTTTCATGATTTCTTTGAACAAAGAAAGAGTGAATAGTGTATACACAATAGGGTTGTTTTCAGTCTACGAAACACTTAGAATATATATTTTTTAGGTAGGAAAACATCATTAATAGTTAGTCTATGATATCTTATCGTTTAAGATAATTCCATAATATTCTTTAAGATGGACCTTTAATTTCCATCATCACTTGAATCCAACTGTGTCTACAATGTGGATTTTGTTTTTATGTATTTCCGTACCATTACACAATAAATTAATTTTACTATTAACAAGTAATTATTTTTGTTGATTTATTTTCTTAGATATATATAAAAAGTCATTAATGTATACAATTGTTTCACATATTTATATAGATAATTATCTGGTGAGGCTGTTCCTAAATTTATTCTAGATTATGTTATTAGAAGAATATATTTTGGGTAAAATAATAGAATGTATATACATATATATCATGTGGTAATATATCTTATATATAAGTGATATGTAAATCATATTTATCATTTTTAAAAGATTGAGATATCTCGAAAATGGTTTGATGATGTTCCATACGATTATAGTTTAGTGATGTTTGAACTATCGAATGAAAAAATGTTATTGTTCACACAATAATCAATGTAAAAAATTAGATGATGATTGATTTGATACTTTATAAAATGAAGATGATATTTTAATGATCTGACCATGATTTATTTTTCTTATTATTTTTTATAATTTTAAAAGGTTCGTTTCATGATGTTTTAAATTTGATCCTAGATCATAAAGATTTTTCCATAACATATGATGCCTTGTAATTTTAGTTATCTTCATTATTAATGGATTTGGAGGTCATGCTATAATATTGATTGGTCACAATTAAATTACCTTTGGATTTTATTAGTTTAAATGTAGTTAGTTTTAGTAAATTATCCCTTAAGACATAGTGTGTCTCATTACATCCTAAAAAATAGAGTCGTAAAATAATTTTTATGATCACTATGTGATTGGTGAAAGATTTGGATTTCATATTTTTTTATCATATATATTCATGGGAGATATTTGGGCCGCTAAAAAATCTATCATTAATGTCCCTAAAAAATATAAAGTGTTATTAAAATGTGCTTTTTACCTTAATGGGTCAATTTAATGTGGTTGAAGAAGAAGTAATTTGATAAATATAATTTCGATTTGATTTTGAAATATATAATGGAAAAAGAATAATGGTTTTTGTGATTGACTGTATATTGAACAGAATGGGAAAATGTGATTATTGAATTTTCATGTCCACTAGTGGAAGAGTAAGAAAGAAATCTCCCAAAAAAGAATATAACTGTATATGATATTTATCATCTCATGTCTTGAGGTAGAAAGAAATTCATGTTATAATTGGGTATTCATTTAATCAAAAATAGGACTACATTGATATATGTAGTGAGGTTTTTACATAATTCTAGTTTATTTAATTTTAAATGATAATCTTTCATCTAGAATTCTTATTGGAAAATA
The DNA here is from genome assembly GCA_963277665.1 of Viscum album. Taxonomy (NCBI): domain Eukaryota; kingdom Viridiplantae; phylum Streptophyta; class Magnoliopsida; order Santalales; family Viscaceae; genus Viscum; species Viscum album. Next base: position 402,886,606 of record OY728137.1, on the reverse strand, counting down.
TATGGAATTTTTGGGTATTTAAAGAGAGTGTTTGTGATATAATTTAAGCATGAATACGTTTTAGTAACATTATAAGTGATTTTTGACCAAAAATATTCATTATGTTGTTTAATTATAATTTTTTATTGACTATTTGTTTATTTTAATAGGTGTTGAAAATTGGAATATTTTTTTTGAAAAAAGATATTCATTTTATTCCATGATAGGCTTGTTTGTCGTGATACTTTTGTAACAACCTAATATCAATAGACCTAGATTCATTAGTTTCATTACATTATTTGTATTAAAAATAAAATTTACAAAATAATTGACCAAATTAGGTGTCTTATAAGTCTGGATACACATATATTTTTACAATACACATAAACATAGAATAAAATAATGAAAATCCATGAGAATAGTTTTATCCCTTCTACTAGATCCTTGAGAAATACACATAGTTCACTTATAGTGTTTTTGGGGAAGGGAAGAAAAAATAAGGGTGATATCATATTCTCAGTAGCAAGTTTCAAACAATAGAAGCTATCACAACATTAAAATTTCATAAATAGTGTGGATAAAATTAAAATAGATGATGAAAATAATTTCATAATCCTATTAAATCAAGGTAACACTATATCCATGAAAATAAATAAAAACATCAATAATAATTGTTGATTTCATAGAGAAGGAATCCATAAGGTCACATACAAGGAATGTAATGTTAAGGCCATATTCCATGACCACATAAACTAATAGGTAATGACAATTCAAATACCCTAAATAGTTTGTCTCATGATTCCTATTGATGCATAAATGGGATATCCATTCTATATCCCACTAGTTTTTTATTAAGTCTTATTCATTAATAATATGATTTATCAAATAATTTCATCACATTACCTAAGGATTTTATTACAAAATGATTTAAAATTTGATTAATGGATATCTGTATGATGGATAAAAGAACAAATATTCCCCTGACAATGGAATAGTGTATTTATCCTTAAGAATAATCCAAAACTAAAATTAGAACCTATGGAGTATTCCTATTGTAATAGGAAGTGCTCTTTTCGAATAAATAATTATTAGGTGGTGGATATGGATCTATCAATGTGTTCTGTTATATATAGAATATATAAATAATGTTTTGAAGATTGTAATGTAAGAAGAAGAATGAAATTCTAGGAATACCCTTTGTTAAGGTTTGTAAGGATCTTCTGAATTATAAATTATAGATCCCTCACGATTGTCTATTCAGATGTCTAATATTATAACCACTCGTTGTGCAATGAGTGGAGATTGATATAGTAATCATCTAGCCTATTTTCTGCTGATAAATCCTAAGAGAATATATTCCATATCAATACCAACTCTCCAGTATCTATATATATATTTTATTTATAGGAAAATCAGACACACATTCCTTTAAAAAATATACGATTTTTGAGATTTTAGACATATTAGGTAACATTAAAATCAATTCATTTTCAAATATAGACCACATAATTAGTAAAAAAATCATTAATATATTTTTATAACATTAATATATTTATTAATATATTAATATATTAATAAAATTATCCAAATAAAATATATACACTTCATAATTTAAATTATGAAACAAATAAATACACTTCATAATTTAAATAAAATAAAATAAAATAAAAATATATTAATTAGGTAAAAAAACTATTAATATATATTAATTAGGTAAAATAAATACACTAAATTGGATTTTCAAATAGGTAATTAATATATTTTATTTTACAATGCATAAAATAAAATTTCTTATGAAACAAATTATATATGTAGTATATACACTTCATAATTTAAATTAGGTAAAAAATACAAAACATGCCTTACGAAATGGAATTTGAGACGAAAGGTCTCTTATGTTAATTCTAAAAATCCAATTAAGCACCTGACTATATTATGTGAAAAAAATATATTAATTACCTATTTCACAAATTTATTAATATATTTATCCTTTTTATTCATTATTTATAATTATCCACTATTTGTATATTATTTAGTTGTTATATATTTTTATAACATTTTTAAGAAATCTTGATCAATTTGAACTAGTTTCAAAGAAGTAGTGCTATTATTTATTATTATCTCAAACTAAATCATTAATATTTAATTTAAGGTATCATAATAGATTTATTATATTTATTTATGAATATATTATAACATCCCATAATAGTTTTAGTTATTTTAGGGAAATGTGGAATTGGTGTTGGTATATTTTGGTAATTGTAGCGATGAAAGATGATATCTTAATAATAAGTTAAATAAATAATATAAAATTTACAAAACCATAAAAAATAAATTTTATAAAATTATATAATAATAATATTACTATTAAATATATCATATTAATCCATGATAAAGGTTAATTACATTTTTCATGTAGGTGGTTTGACTGGACCAAACATGAACAAGTAAACATTTGATGGGTGAGTGTTGTTAATAAATCATTAATTTTAGAAATAATATTATTTTAAAATAAAAATAATTATATTATTTGTATGTTTAAATTTTTTAAATCATATCTTATTTTTTTTGAATAAATATTTAAAATCAAGATAAAAAACAAAAAATGTTATGTCTTGGAGGCAGTACTCCATAGGCACAAATGTATGAAGATATCATTATTTCATAAAAAGAGAGGAAGGTAGGGAATATTATATAGTTAAATAAAATAAATAATGTTGTTAATATCTAATTAAATTGTTAATTACACTTTTATAACCATTAATGTTAGGTGGGTAAGGAAAATATGACATTCCATTCATGGATGTTGTATTCCGCACATACACATATCAACATTTTTATTTTTAAATGAATTTGAGTGATTGAATGAAACAATTAATTTGTAATTTTTGAAACAAAATTATATTTTATATAACACATTTATTCTTCAACATCATCATTATGAACATCCATGACAAGTAGTTATGAAAAATGAATTTTATTAATTCATAGAGGCCATAGTTAGCATATACACACTATTGATGTGCCTTTATTTTTGTTAGTGGATGGAAATGAATAAATAAAGGTTATTATTATAATGTAATAAAATATTAGTATATTAATTATATTATATAATTACATTGTGGTGTTTTACAACGTTTTAAATAGGAATATTAAAAAAATACCAAGGAGGTTATACCTACGTCAAGAGTATGACTTCCCTCTCTTAGAATTATCCTTCAAAAAAGTGTAATTAAGCTAACCAATTTTGTATACAGGCATAATAAATCAAGAGAAGGTTATATGAGCAATCCAATTATATAATTTGATGAAGAATTAATAATTTTAATGAGTAACATTAAGTGGTGGAGATATCTACTTTTATAAGTGATAATGATGATAATTTTAGAAGCACCCTTTACATTTTCAATAATGTCATGTTTCTATTCATGGGTAAAAGGATTAAAGGGGAAAAAGTCGGATGTTGGGGAATTTTTTGGTCATGAAATTCCCCAAACATCGACTTTGTATTATTTTTTTAACATTTTGGGTTGTTTTTTCTTATTAAATCAATTTTTACCATTATTACTTTTACTGGGATAATAAAAATTAAACATTTGTAAATAACCATAACAAATAGAATTAAATGTGAAATTTGTACCTTATATTATTATTATAATTTCAATATCTAAAATAATTTTAACAAATTTTGAGTCTAGTAGTATGGAATGTTAATTTTAAAATAATCATATATATCATGTAAAAACAGATTTTAGGAAAAGTTTGTTTCTATGCTTAAAATATATCTGCTGTCCATAGTTATCAACCATGTAAAATTTCATTAAAAAAATTTATTTATAAGAAAAAAAATGTATGTATCTTTTAAATAACTCCAAAACCGAATTTTACTAAATAAATATTTAATTAAAAGAAAATATTAATATGATTATTTAATTCTAAATAAAATAAAAAATTTATTTTTTACAGTTAAACAAATATTTATAATTCATAACATTATTTCTATTATAAATATTCGAAAAAATAAGATGTTTAATAAAATTATATTTTTTTCTTATATACTGACAAAGTAATAAAATTAATTAAATTAGAAAATAAACTGCAGTTTTTCACTATTCATCTAAAAATAAATTATCTTACAAATTTCAAAAGAATTCATATTAAGATAATATTTTCATTATAAATGGAAAAATATTGTTCATTTTACCATATTCGAATATAAATACCAATATTTTAAATATTATGATGAAAAAAATCACTTTATAGTGGGAATTAAGTAAGAGATTTGGAACATAGTTATTACCTTCTATAGTACAGTATAAGGTATTACAACATGGATATAGATAGATCAAGAGAAGGAGTAACACTAAGTTAAGATCATGAATTGATGTATCTCTTCATAAAGGATCCCATGTAGAGGATCATGAACACGATCAAAAAATATTTTTCCCTAAAAATTTACTCATGATCTAATCTAAGAGTTTAGAAAAGAAAAACAAATGGTCCGTCCTTTATATATATATTTTTATCAAGGCCTATATATACGCATAATATCATTCATATATATAAAATATTAATAAATTAATATTCATTTCATAACATTATGGTACATGCTAGAATCTTCTAGTTTTAATATCTTTTGAATCATAGAAACAAAAACAATAGGCTCATAATTGATCTACATAATCTTCCACTATGTTTTTTGAGACCAGAACCCTTCATAGATATATCATACTTGAAACATTCTTCATATCCTAGGGAAAGGAAACATAGTAAAGCATGATCTCATATACAGAGATTGTATAACGAAGAGAAATATCAATAATAACTTAAAAATAATATAATCATAATGTAATGAGAACATGAACCTAACATTTTAAAGCCATACCTAGAATATTATATATCATAATCAAGGAGAAGGGAAAAAATCTTGGTGTTATATAAATCATGAATCATATAGAATCAATAAATAATAGTTTTGTGTTTATAAAATTGGAATAATACATTTCTTTGTTGAATATATAATATCATAGAAAATAATATCCATAGTAATCAAGGATCAATACCAAGACTATCATATTGGATTAGGTTCACTATCCAAACCATTTTTTCCTTAGTCAATGTCCACTCCCATGACAATCATAGTGGACATATTCCATTACTAAATTTTGATCACTCCTCATTTCTATTATTATTATCTAATGAGATATAAATATGTACCCAATGAATTTGAGGTATATATAATTTAGGAAACACCTATAAAATAATCATAACAATTCATATATGTACCATAAGATCATAAATTATTTATCATATATCACATCCTGGGAAAAAAATATTGGTCTCATAAAAATTTAAAAATTCTATCACAACATAACTCGTGGGAAACAAACAGGTCTCATAAACAACTTGGAATAATAAACATAAACAATAAAGAGAAATAATATGTATAGTATAAAAAGATATATCACAAATAAATCTTAATTAACATCAATTTATGTCATCTTAGAAGATAAATTCCTTTCAAATATAACATGGAAAATTCATTGAGGAAAACTCCCTTTCCAATTTGAAGAATATCATTTAAAATCAATAAAAAATTATTAAATAAAAAAATTATATTTGAAAAATAAATTTAGAATTATGATTCAAATAACTTAGTGATCATGGTTGTAGGTGATTTCTTTTTCAGGTTTTATAAGTTAAAATAAAGCATCCCTATCACACTTTTGAAAAAAATCAATAAAATACCACATTCAAAAAATCATAGTAAGATTCCTTTTAAACCATTTTTAGAAAAAAATAAATAATAGTTAAAATTGAATTTAAAAAATTATAATATAATACAAAATCTTACATTAAAACACTTTTATAAAACATGGACTTGAAATAAAAATTATTTTAGATCAAAAAGATAAATAATGTCGAATTTCCTTAAAAATATTATTTTAATCTCTTGAGTGCATAAATAAAAAAAATGAATGAAAACATATAATATCAACATAATACCATAGGAGATGAATATTTATGAGATTACATATATTATATCAAGAAACACTATCATTAAAAACTTACTCATAAAAAATATCCTTAAACAATGATATTGTATAATAAAACTCTTATCAAAATTTTGATTTGATAAAAAATTTCTCTAACAACATATATAATAAATTTTAATTTATATTTTTTTTATAATATAATCATTTACATTAATATATCACATATTTTCCACATACAATATATAAAAATAAATTTATTAATAGTTTCTTATCAAAATCACTATGTTGTGATGTTTATTATTTCATTTTTCATTAAAATTTTGATTCAGTAGTTCCTGTTCTCACACGTTAATCATCAATCATATATATATATATATATATATATAATTTTATCAATGATAAAAATATCATATATAGTGATTATATATTAATTTATATTTATTTAGAAAATATAATGATGGAAACATGAATTAAACTATTCTTGAATACGGTAGGCTTTACGTATACATAAACGTTGTTTTCAAATTTGGATGGATGGAAAAGGTAAATTTAAATAATAATTAACATTACTATAACATTTATCATATCGTATATATCATATATATTAGTTAAATATATTTATATATCCATCCATGTATAGATGAAATGAAAAATGAATCCTATTACTTTGCGGAAGTGGTAGTCCACTTATATTCCTGGGTGACATTATCATTTTTTAGCAGATTGGGAGGTATGTAGGATAATATGGAATTATAATTATATAAGAATAAAATTTTAATAATTTTCATATATTTGAGAAAAACCCATCATAATAACCATCCATGATATATGGTTATGGAAAATTAATTGTATCGATATGTGGATCTGATAGTCCACACGTACACATGAGCAATACCTTCACACTCAATATGATGGTATAGAGGGTGGATGAAGGAGGTTATAAAATCATAATAACATTTACATATATATTTAGTATTATAAAATTATTTTGTAATGAAAAATAAAATAGATACATAGGATTTATAATAGTAAATAAATCTAAATAGGTTGAGTTATATGGTTACCTATTTATGGGTAGGACTCATATAGATCCTCAATTAATGACCCTTGGAATGATATTTTAAGAATACCAAAACCTATTATTAATTTAAGGGGAGTTTTAAAAGAAAATTCGGTGGAATTTGGTAGATATATATTGATAACGTTATAGTAAAGAATAGATAACTGAGGATTCCTTTTTATAACTGGGGGTGAGGACACACTTTGAATTTAGTAAATGAATAGAATATAGTTTAGTAATACTCTTGAAAAATTCAACCAAATTACTATATATTATATAGTGGGAAGGGATTGTGTAGAAATATCAATATATAGTATTATTTGGAAGAATTCAATTGATAAAATTACCCATATATATTGGTTTGACCACCCCTCCCCCAATAAAACCATTTTAACATTAATCGTGGTGAAATTTTTTTATAATTTTTAGTATTAATTATGACCATAAATTAATGTGGTATCATTAAAAAATAGAAATTATAATTAAATATATATAATCTATTTTATCAAATTCACTATCTAAAATTGGTAGAAATTACTTTTATAATAAACATACCAAACATGAAGAAAAACTATTTTCAGGAAAGAATATTTTATTATGTATTAAAATATTTTTTATGAAATTCCAATTAAAATATCTTATAATGAAAGTAATTGAATTATTAATAATCTAAATTAGATGATGTAACATTTAAAACCAATTTTGGGAAAATTAATAAATTTAACTACATTAAATGAAAATTAATTTCTGAATAAAATTATATATTTTTCAATATTTATTGAAATAAATTAATCTTTTAAAAAAAGATCTGAAATATAAACTCTAGGATAAATTTTGAATACTAATTTCAAAAATTAATCTCATTTTTTCAGATAATTTTTTTAAAGTGGAATGAAATAATTATATTATGTACTAATATAAAATTATAAAAACCAATTTCGAGGAATATTATTTTTTTAGAGAATATTAAGACTACTAAAAATTTAGTACTTATTTAGAAATATATTTTATTTATTTAAAAATATTATATATATATATATATATTTAATAAATGTGTTTACTCCTATTAATGTCAATAATTAATAGAAAATTATTATATTAAATTATTTTATGGTTTATTTAAACATGTGGGAACATGTATCATAAGCAACTGAAAAAATAAATTTATTTAAAAAAAAGTCTGATAAAATATTAGGTTGTTACATTATACCCCCATAAAAAATATTTTTTCCCGAATATTCCATCACTCAGATGAAAAAATGATGATATATTGTTTCATCATGTCATTGTGTTTTAATGTAGATTATTGAAATTTTTCTTTCCATTAGTGAACTTTAACCATGTTAGTAGGCTTGTTCCTTATAATTTTATTACAACGATCCATGATTTATAACCATTTTTAGTAATCTGATAAATATTTTTCGAATGTAGTGATGCCTATGTTTTTTAGAAGTGATGGATCAATTATATAATTCATCAATAGAGAAACATAGAGCACATCGTGAACTTTATAATGGTTTGTGGGAACCACTAAGTGATAAGTTATCGCCCCTACTAGGTCCTAAATTTAATGTGCCCAATACAACTTAGATTTCATTATTTAGAATCTCATATAAGTATTCTATGTAGAAATTCATATAAATACATTCTCACCAACGTTTAATTCCAAATTACTTTAATAATTGTGACTATATCATTTTTGTTGACTCTAATCATCATTGATATATTAATAAATGGAACTGGATTTGTCTTTGATTTATAGAACTAGATCAAGTCCTAAAATAATTATTTCTCAAAATTCATCTCATGTTGTTGGAGTTTTATTTTTTGGTCCATATATAGATTTATATGGATACATCTGAATAATCATGTGAATTTTATTGATGTATGAAAACTAGACAAGATATAGATGTTGATCCCAACAACCATTGAAATTAATATAATAAGATATCATCATATATTATTGGTATTTAAAAGTTCTCTTAGGTCATCCATTTGCTTGAGTATGATAAGAAATACAGAAACTCAACTCCATATCTAGATACTGGTGAAGAATTATCTATATCATTGAGGAAAAAAATAATATCCCAATCAAATACAATATAATGTGTCACTATATGAAACTAGACCAATTATTTAATGTTTATTATAGAAATATGATCAATGGATAAATATTCTATGATAGAAAAAAATTGTACTAACTTCATAAGGTGGTCCACTAAAACACAAATTGAATTTTGAAAGTTTTTCATTTTAGGGAGTCTAATAAGAAAATCAATGTTGATGTTTTTCTATTTCTATTCTAGTATGGGTAATAATTATAACATACACTTATACTTTTAATATTTTCCTTAATTTAACTACTTATCATGAATCAAGAAAAATGCCTTAAATTTAATACCTTAATATTTTCTTACCAGAAATAATATTTTAAATCATTTAATATCTTTATAAATCAAGGATGAATAAAGAATGATGGAATTTGAGCCCAATCCAACATCTACCTCTTAAAATATATTATGAAATAAAAACATACCTGGTTTATGAACCATATCATTTCATTATTTTCATGGTTGATACCAGGAACATTTCTCACCTTCTTTTTCAACTATATATCTTATTTCTATGAATTTATAATATACTCATCAATATATGGATAAATAATCATTTGGAAAAGATAATATTTCTCCCAATCCATAAATATTTAAATATCCATCCTTTAGAAATATAGAAATATTGGATCTTTTGTGATATTTTTCATAGATAATAAAACATGGTCCTTTTGAATCAATATATATTTTACCTTTTTTTCTTTCCCAAGGTGTTAATGTATTGAGAAATCATAATCATTAATCAAACTGAACATTTTTATCTTGTATATATTCAAAAATTTCTATGTGAAGACATACTTTATACATTAATGATCTATATATCTGTAATACATTTCTTTGTAATGATAATATCTCTATATATTTTAAATAAAAATTAATATAGATAATTTTAAATATCGAGTTGGGAATTTTATTTCTCATGAACCATTAATTTACATGATGCGTAATCTATCACAATATCATTCAACATTATGATGCATCCCAATCAATTATTTTAAGAATCAATAAAGATAAAAACCCATTTTCCACCCTTGAGTGGTGTATGTATATGTTCCTTGACTAATAATCTCTTTATATCACTGATATTTTCTTTATATTCAACTATTCAATAGAAATTGGTTCCCTAATAAGTAAAAATAGAGATTGGGTTAGAATGTAAGGAGAAATTCCCCCACAAAGAACCAATAATATCTAACCAAGCTATAAAAACAAAGGATTTTAGTAATAGTGGCTAATCTTGGAATAGGTTTAGTAATTTTTTATATTGTATGGATTTATTGATATACCATATATATAGATTATTTAACAAAAAAATTTACCTTTTATATCCAATATTCTCAATTTGTATATTTTCATAGATATTCTCCTTCCTCAAGGTCATCAGAACAATACTAAATTGATTTTCATGCTCTAACTTCCTCCTTGAATGTATAAGTATATCATGTATAAATACCAAAAAAAATAATGTAGCTAATCTCTAATGAATCATTTAATTAAATCCATAAATATTGGAATTTAAAAAGTAATACCTAATGTAATAACTATAAATTAAAATTATCCACACTTTGTATGTAATGTTTTTTTGGTTATATCCTATTTTTGACATTCAGTTGATAATATAAAAAATAAAGGCTAATCAAGGAAATGATTTGATCTTTGTACAATTCATCAAAAAGACATCAATAAATGGAAGATGATACATAATCATGATAATAATCTTTATTTTTTCATAATAATCAAAAAAATTATCTCATTTATCCATCATTCCTATTAACGAAAAGAACAGGTGTACCCCATGGTGATTCACCTAGATAAATGAATCCTTATCAAGATTCATGTTGAGTTGCATATTCATTTCATTCAACTCAATTGGGAACATTGTATATGGATTGTTTGAAATAGGTGTAGAACCATATATGAGATCTATTGAGAATTCAACATTATGATTTGGTGGAAGACTATGAAACCCTTTTTGAAAGACAAATACAAACTACATAACAAATATAATATCTTTTATGTTAATATTATCACCAACTATATATGGTAAAAACCAATTTTTAATAAATATCTAGACCCATAAGATTGATGTAATTTCTATATGATGTTCAAATTTATTATTTAACTAATATATGATCAGATTTTTATTTGTAAATTCAATACTAACTTCCCATTAAGGAAAATTGATGTGGTATTTATTAAAATAAATACAATCCATTCCCAAATTAACATAAAATTCCACTAGATATAGAATAAAGTGATTCCGGGGAATTAAATTCAAAAAAATATTATTAAGAGAATAAATATATAATTGAGATATAGTAATCATAATATTAATGGTTTTCACTATTATTTCTATATTTGATAATTGATATAGTATTGTTATATTTTTAAAAAAATTCTTATATTCATATGATCTGTTTGATCTATATTCAAATACGATATTAACAGTTCTAGAGCTGATGGTAATTGTACCTTTCACCACTTCATTTACCACAACAAAAACAATGATTACATGTGATTTCAATTTATATTTGGTCATAAGATGTTTTTGAAATTGATTATCTTTATTATCCTTTTTATTTGAGAAATATTTTGTATAATTAATACAATCATTGTATTTGAATCTCTAATGTGGTGGTGTGTTTTCTATGGTAATTTCTCTCTATTAGTAGTTAACTTCTTCCTAAAAAATTTGAATTAAAATTCTTAATGGTTTTACCTTCAATAAATAAAACATTTAAACATTCCATTAATATAATTACCTCAATTATTATTTCCACACATCAGGCATAATAGATAGATCTTGATCATATCATCATGGTTTTTGGAATATCCATAGTATTTAATAATTCATTTCTTCTAAGAACATGATATTGATACATAACACCAATAATTATTTATAATTTGATATAAAATTTAATGATTTATTGACATATATTAAATTCCATTATGGATTATCATATTTAGGCATCTATTTTTATGCCACTGATGAATCTTTTATCATTACATCCATGATAGATGATAATACTAAAATCATAGCATGAATGTATTTTCAAATATTTCTCAAAGGTATTAACAGATTAATCGTACTTTTATTTTAGATAAGTTAATTCCAAATCAATTTTAATACTAACAATTTGAGGGAAAAACATACTAAAAAATAAGATCTAAAACTCATCCCAATATTTGAATTAAATTTCTTATTATTTCTTAATGTTCATGATAATAGTGATTAATTTATTTAATTATCCATACAAATTAAAATAGATCACATATGTTTTTAATATTTAGAACACTGGAAAATTGAAAATATATTTTCCTTTGTACTATTCCATTTCTCAGAAATTAGTGGATTAGTGGACAAAAAAAATAATATAGATGTTTCAGAAGGAAGGACTCAAAAATCATTGTTCTTTTCAATTCATGTTTGTAAGATCAAAATGATTCAAAGCTTGAGAAAGTGGAGTAATCATATAAATCATATTTTTTATTTGATCTCCCACAAACTATGGATTATTAAGAGTAAAATATCTTCTTTTTAAATCATATTATTGATTAAAATAGTTCTTTCATCTTCCATCCATTAAAAAAATCATTGTGTAATCAATAATATTCTTAGTGGGAAACCACAAAATAATAAAAAATCATTTATTAGTTTTATAAATCATGTCACTTTCTTTTTATTAAAAGAGATATTATGTAAAAGCTTTGTTATTCATGGAAATCATATATTTAAAAAAATTTAATGTTTTGTAAGGAGCACGAAAATTAATCCAATAATATCTGCTGGGAGTGTAAAAAAAGATACACATTATGGGAACATTCACCATGCGCTATAATGATGGATGTGATATACCCGACCAAATCAATTTTTTACTATTAACCAAAGATGAATTTCTTCCAAATAATCATCTACATGAATTTTCTAGGCAAGGTTGTTTTTCTATGAATCCTACACACATTTCATTACAAAAACATAGGATGTTCTCAGGTACATAATATAATTTTAAGGGTTCTAAAAAAAATCATCCTAGCTTCCAAAGATAACAGAAACCACATATGATACCAAATATTTTAAACTATTCTATCATTCATTGATATTTCCTATCAATATATGAATATTCACTACATTACATTTTATTTGGCACCAGAATCATATAGGTTTATTATCTTTGAAAAAATTCAAACATATAAAAATGGTTAATAATTTATCTACATAGTATTACATTAAGTTCTTCATAAGTATTATCCTTTTTATACACATCACACGTAAAACATTTATATATAACATTGGAAATGAAACATAATAAAGTGCTAGATAAAAAGAATAGTAATGATAATCAAGGGAGATATCAATGATCACTTAATAATAATAAGAGAATATGTGTATGAGAATATGAATGTAACTTTTGAAGGAAATATATAGAATATCATAAAAAATCATTAATCATTGCACCAAACATGGTAGTTTATAAGACATGAATCATAAATTAATTAAATAACATGAGCTATAAGAGTATAACATTATCATGAGAAACTAGTTTTTGGAATACATATAACCATTGAAAATCATTTACATAATAGATAAGGATCGCTTCAAATACAATTATAGTGGATTGGGATCACTCCCAAAACCATTATATCCTTATACAAGGTTCATCCAAAATTAAATCATAGTAGAAATAGTACCATACTAAATGATTTTAAATCCACATTATAGTAGTTTTTATTTCAATAGATAACCATATTTAACCAACTCACTAGGGTGATATATAATGTTGGGAATAAACAAAATATTTTCATAATCTATTCATATGTGTGCCACAAGATCATAAACCATTCATTATATATTATAACTCATGAAACATTAATGAGATTAATTAGAATTAAAATTTTCATTATGGCATAAACTATGGAAAATTAATATATTTCATAAATATATTCTTATCAAAATCATAAACCATCCAGAAGAACATTCCATTGACACTTTGGTAAAATTAATTAAATAATACATCATTGAGAAAATAACAAGAAGAATCCTTTAAAACCATCTTGAAAGAAGTAAATATTTTGTAATAATTACATTAAATAATCATAGGATAATATTAAAAAAAAATTCAAATCATTTTAAAAAAACCTAGACATATAAGAAAAAGGATTTTTGACTCAAGAGAAAAATAATGATCGATTTCTTAAAAAATGTTCTTATACTATCTTGATTACAATAATTGAGTAAAATGAATAGAAAACATGTAATATATATAAATATCCATAATAGAAAAAAATCCATGATATCCTTTAGATTTATATCTTTAAATTTCATCTTTTTGGACTTAATCATAAGCAAAACCGATAAATAAAGAGTCTATAATTGAAAACCCTTACCTCAAATTTGACTTTAATTCAATGTGATATAACCTACTATTTAATAAATTTAAATTTATTATAACTATATATAGTAATAAATTAAGTAGTTATAATTTTATATATTATCCACTTATAACATTTCCTCACCCATTCTTTAATTATTTCTTATTAAAATCATTGTTTCTATGTGTCAACTATTTCATTTTTAATGAAATAGTCTCTTCATTAATTCTATCTCATGAAATTTATTCATGGTTCCATTTTATATATAATTTTAACCAAGATATAAATATTATATATATATATATATATATATATATTTAATATATTTTATATTGTTATCCATCCATAATATATAGATATATGAAAATGAAATACAACATTCCTATAGATGGTAGACTGTGCGTTCACATGAACACTATTTTCACTTAAAAAAAGCAATAATAAAATGATAAATAAAAAATATAATTTATAGAATAATTATTAGAAAATACATATCATATTAATCTATTAATGTTATCCTTCTTACCATCCTTGTAAATCATAAATAAAAAACTAATCACATCACTCCATAGAGGTGGGTGTCCACAAGTACGAACAAGAGATATTATCATATTTCAATTGATAAGAATGTAAGAAGGTAGATAAGATATTATTATGTTTAATGAATAATAATTTAATAAATATAATTTATAAAAATTGAATCCATCATTGTATCCATACATGAATTCTGGGGATGAAAAATAAATTGTATCACAATGTTGAGGTGTTAGTGGACATGTAGATACGAGAGACACATTCACATTGCATTTGGTGAAATATAGGTATTATATTAGTGGAAAAATAATAATAATGTAATTTAATTATATATTTATTAATTAATTTATAATTTTATTCTGAATATAATTGATATAGAGAACATATATTAATAAATTAATCGAAATAGTTCAGGTGTTATGATTAAATATTTTTCAGCAAGCCTTTTTTATATACATTATTAAAAACCCTTTAATTGGTATTATATGAATAATATTATCCCTAATTCGTGTATAGGGATGTTAAAACTGGAATTATTTAATTTTTAGGCATATGGTTCAAGGTGTTGTTATGAAGATAAATTATAGGATTCCTTTTATAAGTGGGGGAGAGGGAACACCTGACATTTCTTAAGAGATAAAATATAATAATGCGTCACCCAAACAAAGTTTTCCATATGGATAGATTTTTAATGGAGGGATAGTATTAAGTCTCAATATTTCCAGAAAATAGGATCTATGGATGTTTAATTTTCTATCATACGCTTATCTCTTGGTTTTACCCCAACGGTAAACTCGATTAAATATTTATTACCGTGACAATTTTATTATATTTACATTTCATTATTAACTAAAATAAAAGAGGTATCATTACTAAATTTGGAAATAAGAATTTTAAATATTAAATACATTTTATCAATTTCATTCACTAATATAAATAAAAATTAATTCTGAAAATAACATGAAAAACTTGATAAAGATAAGTTTAAAAGAAAAAAATGCTTAATTACGTACAGTTTTTTTTCAAACAAAAATAATAAAATTTATTTAAATGACCATAATTCAATTATTTATAATGTATATTATATAATTTTATTTTTAAAAATTTTTAAAGTAAAATGTATATTTTTTAATTCATTAAAATAAAAAATTATTTTTCATGAAAAATTATAAATTTTCATTAATAATAAAAAAATGTTAATTTTTTTTTGAAAAATATACACTATGATAGTTTAGAGAAGATGAATTAAAAAATTAATCTCATTTATTCGAACAAATTTTATGAAAGATGAAAAAATAATTATATGATTTTTTCAAAAGAAAAATAAAACCCATTTTTCTGTAGAAATATATATTTTCAAGATTATAAATACCTTAATAAATATTGAGTACTCATTTAACAAAATTTTTATTTTTTAAAAAAACAATATATATATTTTTAAATTTTTTTTATTTTTATTTATACATTGCACTTAATGAATAATTTATAACATTATACAATATTAAAATTCAATTAGACTTTGAATTTAATATATTATAATTTATAAATGAAAAATTATTTATTTAAAATAAAATATAT
Organism: Viscum album; assembly: GCA_963277665.1. Taxonomy (NCBI): domain Eukaryota; kingdom Viridiplantae; phylum Streptophyta; class Magnoliopsida; order Santalales; family Viscaceae; genus Viscum; species Viscum album. The sequence goes on along the minus strand of OY728137.1, from coordinate 402,869,978 downwards.
CATAAAATATTATGGTGTTAAAAGTCCCAGGATAGGATTTTAATTTCTCATATTTCTTTAGGATTAACTGGCTATTGAGATTTTTTCCACATACTTCTTAAAATATTATTGTTTCTATAATTATTAAAAACTCGTTTTGGTTTTATTTCTTATGAATTTTTGTTTGAAAAAATTTATAACTTATTCTTTCCTCTTATTCATAGCATATGGTCCACATAAGGGTTAGTTTCTCCTATATTTTTACATGGTGATTTTTTCGAGTTGATTATTGGTAGTATGGATTTTCTATATATTTTTTAAGTGTACATATATTTTTCTCTTAGTTATATTAAGGTAAGTATATATTTACATGGACTATGTAAGAGTAACTCCAATTTTTTAAGGGTTAAGTAAGCATATATAGGCTATAACATAAGGGTAAACCCTTATGTATACAAGTTTCGTAATGTTAAATTTCTATTGATATGAGTTATATAAGGCTAAACCTATTGTTATGTAAATGATACCGATTTTATATAATGTTTTTGTTGGGGAAATCACTTGTTTATAAATTTGTTGTTTAGTTATCGAATGATGCATAAAATTTACCTTTCCTCTGAATAGGATACATAAGGGTACAATGACTATAATTTGATGTTGGAGTGATCTATGTAAGTGTAGTCCCTCTATTTTAAAGGATGCATAAGGGTAACCATGTTCCATTACATTACACCTATGTGATCCCAATCACTCTCATGTTACCATTACACAATATGTTCTTTGGGAGAAAAATAAATAAACAAATTGTTTTTCATTATTCATCTAGTAGAATTACTTGTAAATCCATTTGAGTGATTTCAGAATGTTAAAATTCTAGGAGTTGAGTTCTTTTGATCTATTAAACATTTTCAATATGTTCTTAAAAGATTTTCATCACTCCAAATTCATCCTTAATTAGAAAATAGATAATTAAATAGTTTTTTAATTTGGGTTATGAACAAAAATGTTGTGGGTATTCTTAAAAATACATAGACCCTTTTTTTCTCTATTCGTGTTATTTTTTAGTAGATTTTACTGAATCAAACTATAGGTTAACCATTACATGGGTGTTTGTTATTCATTCCTTTGAATGTGGGGTGTTGAATTTCTTATATTATTTTTATGGATCCCATATTGGGTGTTAAATATTTGTAGTATTAATGTAGGTAATTTAAAAAACTAAATTGATATGATTTGAAACCTTCAATTCTTATTTATCATAAAATTTTGGATAATATATTTATAAAGATAGACATGATATATTTCTAAATTGTTTTGAAATATACTGGTATGTATGATGAAAACAATTACCAGTAAATTTTTAAAATTAATTAATTATTTTTTATATGTTTTAATGAATTTAAATTAGAATTTGATGAAGAATATTTTTCAAATTAAAAGGTTGAAATATTTTTTGTTTTAAAATAATATGGTTTAAAATTAAAATTGAATGAGTTTTTCATAAAATGATTTTAAGGTTGGTTTTTGAAATGGTAGGAAAATACTGTTCATGTAAATCCCATTTTCCAAGGTAATGAAAAAATTATGTCTATTTTAAGAATGGATGTATTCAAATTAAAGAAAATTCGATGAAATTATTTTATTTTTATTCTTTAAAAAATTTCATTAAATGAAATATTATTTTTTAAGGAATGAAAATAATGAAAACATATCTTTTTTTAAGTTGAAATTGAAATTTGTCTTATGAACTACAAATAATTATTTTAATTAAAATGAATAATTACCCAATAGTATATTTATTGATTGAAATCAGAAGTGACCCTAAGTATTTATAATGGTTCTAGTATTTCCATAATTGGAATATAAACCTAAGGAATTGATTTATTATGAGAACATTGAATAAATCATGATTTGAATAATTTTCCCTGATGGGGTGTTGATTAACTCTATCCAAATTGCCTAAGTCTTAGTAACGTGTGATCACATAGAGAAATAATTAATTAAGAAGAATGTTTGAGGTTATTAGAGACTAAAACAAATGATACTCTACAAAATGAAAATTGGGATTTATTATGATTTAATTATTTTGTTCAAATTAATTTTTAACTAATTTTTTCATGCTATTATATTTTGTGACAAATATTATTTAAATATATTTTAGATATATGTTCCATATAATTTATTTTAATTCTTTCTATAATTGAAAATTTCATATATTGATTTTTCATTCCAATGATTCATAAGGTTGACTTACTCATTTTTATTTTTACAATGATGTTTATGTCTAATAGATTTAAATGAAAATTTTCATTTGAAACCTATTATATTTTTATCCCTTAAAATATTTCTTTGACAATATTATAAAATGAACTATGAAAATATTTTCATGGAATGATTTATTTAAAAGTAAAATGAAATGGTCTATTTTTAATATATTTCTTTTGAAATGATTAGGGTAATAATATTGGTTTTTTTCTCACACCCTTCCTTTTCCATTGGCTGTTTTTAGTTTTCTTATTCTATGTCCAATTAAAAAGAAATAACAACCCTGAGGTGGTGGTTGTACATTCATTCTATGACATAGGGTGTTGTTGGTAACCGGTGGATCTTACGATACACTTGTAAAATAGAGATATAATGGTGATAATGTAATAGTTTCATATAAATTATTTGGTTGACATATAATTTTTTAGAGTTTTATCTTTTATTTTGGGAATGCTCAATTTTTTGGATTTTTGTTTCTCTGTTTATATATTTATATTTTTTATTATTAGGGAAAATCATTACCATCTAATAATTTTGAATTTTTAGGGGGGTTCATTATCCTATGGTGATTAGGGACAACTTTTTTGCAAGTTGAAATTTTATTGGGGTGTGAATTAAAATTTTATCATTATACATTTCATTAAAAATAGTGTCAGAAGAGGATTTACCTTATAATAAATCAAATTTCATTGAAATTCCTGATGTTATATGGTGTGAGTTATTGTGGAAATGATATTAAAAAATATTCATGACATAAAAGGTAGTTTTTAGTGTATTTTTGATCACTACCTCTTCATAACGAGAATTGATTTACAATGAAAATTTTGGATGTGAGTCCTTTTTCTATGTTATTTTTTCATGATGATAAATGAGATTTATATTCCTAAATAAATTTATCTTTTATTTTGGTAATCTCTAATGAGTTTTTTTAAAGAAAATAAATCTTCCCAGAGCTGCATGATACCTTTATGGCCATGTAAATTTAGATGAACTAGTGTCATTGATCTAGAATCCAATCCTAGAATTTTGGTGAGGTTAGTGTGTGGTTTTCAAGACTATGTAAGGAATCAAATAAATTCCTACTCTAACTTAAACTTAGTTCCCAATCCAGTGGATTTTGAAATTACATCACTCATGTGAGGTTATTTTACAGAGTACTATTATTTTAATGGGATTTTCCATGTTCTATATTTTATAGTCTTCATTAAAAAAATATTCTATTTTGTTATAACCTTATATTCTTATTTGGAAACAAAATTCAGGATTAAACCATGTTTTATTCAGTTAGTTGAGATATTTTCCTTGTAAAAAATGTGTGTTTTATGAATTTATTTGTTTAAAAAACTTTTTTTAAAAAATTCATTTATTTTGTTTATAAAAAATTTTTGGAAGGGTTTTTTATGTGATGCGTTTAAATTGGAAATGGATTTGAAACTGAAGAAAAGGGATTATTTATTTTGAGTGAATATAAGATTTTCCAAAAGGTGGTAAAATACCTTTCTGAAATATGATAAATACATATTTTGATGGACTTATACCAAGATTTAACAAGTTTTTGAAATGTTTAATGTTTTATAAATGTCATAACTTGTGTGTTATAAAAATAATGATACTTCAAAAAAATTGTGACTTCTTTTGATATATTTTTTTAATTTTGTTCCTTTTTTTGTTTGAGTTGATGAGATTGTATTTTGGTGATGTCCAAGAATTTATTGTAGAAATATTTTCAAGAAAATGGGATGTTTTTTCATCAGTTTGATCATTGAATTAGTCCATAATGTTTTATAGAAGTAGTATCTCAAGTGGACGACTCCACCACAAGTCATAGTGCTCTAATGGAAATAATTAAAAATCCTTGTTTGAGGGACCTAGATGACTGTGTTGGGATGTCATTATTCCCACATATCTATATGAAAGTATTTCTGGTGCATTCTTTAATAAAATATTCACATAGTGAGATTTTCCTAGTAAAGTGTTAAATGATAATGTTTTGAGCACTTGTATGTTTTTCATGGCGAGCTATTAGTTGTGTATTACAACATGAAATATTTCTTCATGGTATATTTTATAATTGATCATATTAGTGATTAATCCATTAAAGAATACTATTTTAAAATATGTGTTAACCTAGACCCTTGAACAACCATGTCATATTTTTAACTTACCACTTATCCATTTTTTTCATAAAAATGGATTTTTAGTTGAATCAAAGTTAGAAAACAGAAAGTAAGTGGTTTTTGATGAATACATTGTCTGATTAAGTAAATATGATCCATCTGACTGATCATGGAAATTTTTTTGGATGTATATTCTTCCTTATAATGTAATATGATGTTTTTGTAGCCCCATTATAGATAACCTTGTCATTATATGAATTCTTTATTAAAATATGTGAATTTATTAAACAGTGAGACCAGTTAGTTCACCAAAATAGTTTTAGTTAGGGATTATTAACGATTAAATGAAGGTAAGAGAATGCACAAAGACAAATGGTATCTATAAATAGTCCTTGGAGTGAAGATTTACATATAGTGGTGGAGCTTTCGATGGATGTTGACAGTGGATTAAAAATTGATCTCAGTGTCTGATGGAAGAATATTTGATATTTCTATGATTTTTTACACTTTTAATACTTGTGATATCAATTTTTCTCCTTCTTGTTACCTAGTTTGTCACTGGTGTTGAAATATTATTTTCAGTCTCATTTTAGGATTCTATATTAGAGATAAAAGAATCTTCATTTATAGATTATATTATAATCTTCAACTTTTTTGATTCCAATATATTGATTAGTTGATATAGGGAAGTTTCAATTTAAAGAAATTCAATATTGTTGGAAGATCACCAATATTGAAATTCTCATCCTGAATTGGTTTCAATTCCCTTGAAAAGAAATTCTTTTAATATGATCTAAAGAATAGGGAGTTAGTTTTTTTTTGGTTTCATTGGTCTAGAAAATTCTTCATTGTAATGTGGAAAAATAATAATGATTTTTTATCAATTTGTGTAAGAGTAGTGTGTGTTTTACCTATTTTATTTCATTGTAATTTGGGGGATATCATGTTCTAGGAACAACTTGTGGATTTATTAGTGTCATTCAGGAATTTTTTATTATGGGCCTTGGTTGTGGTTTTGATAATGGTTTAACTAAGATATATTTGATTATCTTTACGGAAACACACTCTTTAAAAGTAATTGGCCTTTTCCTGGAATATCGTATATATTCTTTTTTCAAGAAAAAATATATTTTTGGGATTTTTATTATGAAATACCTCTTATTTCATCCATCCCAGGTTTTCTCCATTTGCTATGTGTTGGTTTCCATTTATGTGTCCCATTATTCATTAGAATCATATGATGTTTCTATTGATGGTTATATCTCAATATTAATGTTTTGGGTGGTCTTGATTTTGAGAAATTCTTATGGTCTACTATGAATCGACCCTTTTTTTAAGATCATTAAGATGGAAATGGATAATCCATGGATTTATTCTCTGGTAACATTTATTATGTGTATTGTTGATGGGTTTGGAAACTAAAGGATGAAGTTAATGATTCAATGAGATTATCTATATTTTTTCTTATTGTTGAAAATATTAGGTTACAATCATGTACTTTCTTATGATAGAAACCACTAGTAGTTCTATGAAATTATTGAGGATAGTTTTATCATTGGCATATTTTTAGAGAATTTTCTCATTTTGGAATCATTGTGGTTTTTGGGATGTGTCATTCTTAAAGGTTCTATTTTGACCTCTTGGATGCTTTACTGTGGATTGTGATCAGCATTTCTTATTTTCATTAATGATATGAGTTTTTGTGGATTTATTCCTCATTTTTTTTAATTTTTGAATCATTAATGGGAGGAGAGACTCATGAAGGCTCTTCAAATATTTTTGGTTTTTATTTAGTTTCTCTTGGTGCTGTTTTTTTTTGAGATGTGTGTTGATCATGGTAGTTCTTCATGTAATGTTACAATAGAAATATTGTTAGTTATTTCTTTATATTTTTTTCAAGTTTATAATATTGGTTGAGTCTTCTTATGTTTAGTGGACCATCCACCTCATGGGTTGAGTGTGGGAGTTCATTTAGTGTCATATTTTTATATCATTCTAGACAAGAAAATTTATAGGGGTATAACATTCTATTGTTGGGAAAATTACATCATTCTAATTTTTAAAATGATTACGAATCCATTTAGTTTTGTATTGTAATCTTTTTTTAGTAAAAAATACCTTATTGTTTCAGCATGACAGAATGTATATGGTTTATTTAAGGGTAAATATATTATTCCTTTATTTATAGTGGGGTTTATGAGTTTTTAAAGGGAATATTGGACATTTAATGGGACTAATAAGTGAATAGAGATGTTTCCGCAGGTTTTTTGTTGGCAAGAATGAATTTCTATGTGCTACATAAGGGTAAATTCTATTTTCTAAGGGAGAAATATGGGTTAACAGGCTACCATGAATGGGTATTCCATTCTATATTAGGGTTGTATAAGGGAAATCATATATGTATATGTGTTTTATAATGTTAACCGTGGTAATCCATAATAGTATACTAGTTTTTTCAAAGGGATTTTATGGTTTAACCCTTAATATGTATGTGTAGCCTTGAGTTTTCAATGGGTGTGTTAAGGTAACAATGATTTTCAAAAGGTTATATATCAAATATATAGAAAACTTGTATGGGTAGTCTCTAAATCTTAAAGGATTAATAAGGTTAACAAAAGAACCTTATACAAAAATTATGAGCTGTGTAAGGGAGAACTGATGTTACCATTATAACAACGCTCTATTTGGGAGAAAAATAAATAAAACATTATTGTTTGATTCTTCTTCATCTAAAAAAACCAATGATTCTATTTTGGTGATTTAAAATCTGTAAATAATGATATTTTATATCTATTTATTATTTAAACATTGTAACTCCTATCATATATTTTTTTAAACCCTCAATATTCTAGATTTAGTTGAAGTTAGAAAATAAGGTAGTGTTTTAGTTTTCTGTGAAATCCATAATGATATGGGTATGTTTAAAAATACTATAACCCTTGACACATTGATTTATGTTATCCGTTTTACCACTATTTTAGGAGACTATCTTTTAGGTGCTTATTGGAAGGGTTTTTTTGTTGTTTTTATTTGATCAGGGGGCATTGACCTTGTCCTATTTCTTTTATAGATCCATTCTTGTATATTTTTCATTTTTTTGATTAATTTAGGTGATTTGATAATGTAATATCTATCAATTGGTTAATTTGATGCTTGTTTATATTTAATTGGGCTTCTAATATATTTTTAGAGACTAATTTGTGACATCAATAAAAGTTTTTAATAATGAAAATTGTGTGTGGTGAGAACCCTTGGATATAGGTTGTGAAAATTAATTATTGATTTTAAAAAGTGTTATTAAATGGAATTTATTATTTGAAGAATGATTTTGATGAGATGAAAAGGGATAAAATATTCTATGATTTTAATTGAGTTGATTTAAAATAATAAGGATAGGCGTTTTAGATAAAAACCATTTGATTTTTCTATTTGATATGAAATCATGGAATTTTAAAATAGTCCCCTTTTTAATGGAATATCATTATATTTTAAAATGAAGAATGCGTTGTATAGTGTAAATGATATACAATACCAAGATTATAAAAAACATGAAATATTATTATTTAAATATGATCGTCCAAAACGGGCCTTTAAATTACAAGTTATGTATTAGATTGATTACTTTTTTAAAATATTCAAAATGTTTATAACGTACATAAATGTATTTATTAATTCATAAGGAATAATTACTCAATTTTGAAGTAAATCCATTTTATTCTTAAAATATGTGTTTTATTCAAAAATAAAATTGATTTCTTCTTATTTTAGAATATTTTAATTAATTTTTTTGGAACTATTAAAAATGGTATTTTACAAAATTCATAAAAATTTTCAACGGATTTTAAAACTTATCTTATGATTAATTTCTTAGTATATTTTTAAAATATTAATTTTCCAAATAAATTGTGAAAAATAAATATTTTCACTAAAAACTATAATTTTATTTCATGTATTTACAAAGTAAAATTATATTTTGGAAGGGATATAAAACATAACTCTTTAATTTTAATTTCAAGTAATCCAGTTTTTGGTTTTAAATTTAATTATATACATTGATTTAGTAGAAAAAAATTTACATTTGAAAAAATATTTTTTCTAAAAAACATTTCAATCATGTTTTCTTGGATTATTTTTAATATTAAATTATAACAATTATTTATTTTCAGGTTTGAAAAATTTATGGTATTATATGAATAACCAGTTCAGAATTTTATAAATAGGTCCATTTTATTTTTGGATAATATAGAAAAAATACTACGTAATTTTTGTTACCTTAGTGAAATGTAAATTTGGTAATTATTGTTAAAAATAAAATGACAAGGACTAAAAAAAGACCCTAACACTTGACATAATCTAATAATATTATTAATTTCTTCTATACTCATAAAATATTATGTTAAATGACTTTTGTTCCTTTGTATGTGATTTTGGCATTCATAATATATTATGGAATGAAATGTAAAAAAACTAACAATCTAGATTTTGATGATTATAAATTATTTAAAATTTGAATAAAAATAAAATATGATTTTTTATAAATATTAATTTAATATTTTAATGATTTATCTTTATCATGGAAATTTATCTTTAATTTTTAGTTAAGAAATAATTAACCGAGATCCTTACACAATTATGACATAATAATTATTCAATTGATGGGAATATTAAATAAATGATAATAAAAATATTAAATATTTTATAATTTGAAAGAATTAATTTGATCCATGAATTTTAATGAAAAGAATAACATTTTAGTAATTTATTAAGTTATTTTATTTGAATTTTATTGATTTTAAGGATTTTATAAAAGTCAATATAAATGAATAGTTATAAAATTAACATTATTAATATATTAGAAAAATGATAATTTATTAAATGATATAATAATAATAAAAATCATATCTTAATAAAATTGTTTCGTATATGGATGAAAATATAAAAAAAATTATGGGTCATTTTCATGTTTTTTGGTAACTATCTTGATCCTGAAGGTGTAAAAAAATTGTTCTCTTGGCCCATCTGAAAAGGGTGGACAAAGTAATTAAAAATAAATGATAGGGTTTAAAGAAATTTTCAAAATTATAAGAACTCAATTTTTGAGATTATTTTAACTCATCATCATATTAACTCATAACATTATCAATTTAGAACTTTTGGTACATCAAAATTATTTTTTATGAAATAAATATTTTAATAAATTCTATCTGATCCTTTACTATCTCTTATAAAGGGGAACCATTTCTAAATTCTTCACACATCAAGAACCATTTGGTTCATCCAATACCAGAGTTAATAAATTACAAAAACCATCCAAATATTATATAATTATTATTTTTTAAATAATACCATCCTTACATTGATTAAAGAGTAATGAAAAGGTTGTTTTCTGAAAAACATATGTAGTTCATAATCGAGCGTTTTCATTTTATTTATTATTCCACATCCTTCAAATCTTCTCAAGAAATTATGGGAAAATAACATAGACATATTTTATATATTTTAATGTCATTATTTCAGTGTAATAACCTATATTTTTCATAAATATCAATTAATTTGGAAATAAATTCAACGTTTTTGGGTATGGTGGACTACCCACTCATGGACTCGTGTATTTCGTTTTCCATAAGAACCTCTCACAAATGGTTGACATGATGGATTGAATGTATATATATATATAATATTACGGATATATTTTTAATTCTAGATAAGTAATATATCATCTTTTCTCTAAAAATTCCACACACTAAAAAATTACAAATTCGTTCAGGCATACATATGGACTACCACCTCCATAATGCAATGCGACCCACTCTTCGTCGACACATCACAAAGATTATATACGTATGTATATTTTAATGAATATTTCATTTATGATATTATGAATATTATAATATTGTAGAATAATACTTACATAATTTCTATAATTATCGTTGTAAAATGGAATCGTTACACATGTGTACATATGACCTACCGTCCCCAAGACTGTAACATAAACCTTTTTTCAGAAACATATTTAATTAATAATTTTAAAATAATAATTGATGTATACAAATTATAAATATTTCATGATTATTATTCCTTATATGATTGAATAATGATCCCTTTTACCATGTTGGACACACCAAGGATGTTTCAAAAATGTGAAATAAACATCCTCAAAATACTTGATGTGGACTTAACATACTGAGTAATAAATTATATCAGTAAAATAAATGAAATAATTGGTTTAAGTATAAGAGATTAAAAATAAAAAAAATTATATGAAATTAAATAATATGAGTATAATATAAATGATTTAAACAAAATTCATGGATTCTTAGGATTTGAGTTAAGGGATTTATTCTCAATTTACTTTCATTGAGGTTTATTTTATATTTTTGTAACTAATTTATTTTATATAGTGTATATAATACCCCTTTTACATGTTATATCATGAATCCTTCTAACTATATGATATTTTAATTTTCATTTATAAATATTTCATCCAATGGATTTTTACATCAACCTTACTAATTTTTAAAGTGGTTCTTTACTCAATTTACTGTCATTGGGTTGTAACTCTTCTTAATTGACATTTTAGTACCATTATTATATTTTAACAAACAACAATATTTCATTATTGTGAATTTAAATTTTTTTTTATTTCATACACATAATATCACCTTTGATTAATTCTCAATTTGATGATATGACGATTATATGAGAGATTAATCTCAAAATATCTTACTTTTAGGCATAAATTTATGAAATTAAGATGTCATATTTTATACGGTGTATATAATAGCCCATTGAAAATTTATATTATGAATCTTATTATTTTAATCATATTTAGTGTTTTATTTTAATTTGTTCTTTCATGGGTCTTCTGATTGATAATTACCAATGTGTAAAAGGCTTTATGTCACAATCTACATTCTTTCCGATATTTTTTATCGTGAAGGATATTTTGGAGGAAATAATGTAATCATAAATTCTTAGAACCAATAAATTTTATTATCAAATGTTTATGAATGTGTTTAACATTTATTATTTCAATTTCATCCATTATTAATTACTAAAACCTAATAATGTTTTATTTTAATCAATACTAATCTTGTATCTTCTATTATATAAGAAATATTTCTCTTATATACCAATTTTTTTAGAAATATATGAAAACTTTTATTTTATGAAAATTAATTTTTTCATAAAACGATTTTACAATACATTTTATCTTCATTTAACTGGTTTTAAAAGGAAATTTCTTAATAAAAATTCCACGTGTCATTTTTTACTCCCTTTACAAAATATTTTAAAAGAATTATTATTTATTTTACAATTATAACACGAATTAATTTTCTCTTCGTAATGAACATTATTTTATTTGATGAAAAATTTAAAGTTAATGAGTAACTAATTATAGAAATTAATTTTCAAAATATTTTCTATCTTTTTAGTTTTTTAAGAGTCATTTTCAAAGTGAGGTTGTAATTTTCCTCAAGAATGATTTTAATGATCTTTTAAAAGTATTTATATTTCTCAACATCAATAACACTTGATGTTTCTTATACTTCATTAGGTATTTTTTATACAATATTAATACATTCTGTAGATGGATTTTAAATTTCTCAATGATATTTTTGCATAATATTTTTATTATCCTTGGTTTAATCAAATTATTAAGGGAATAATGGATATTTTTATATTATTATAATAAATTTAAATATTTATATACCTTATTAATTTTAATTATCATGGAAATTATTTATGATGACGAGTGTTTGTTTCATAAAATAGTGATGGGTTGTTATGTTATAACAAATGAAGGGCTGGTCCGTGATAGCCCACCAATGAATTGGGTGAGTATGTATAACTGTATCATTATACTATATGTTTGAGTGATTGTAAAAGTTATATAGAAATTATTCCAAAAGGTACTTAAATGTTATATATTTGATTTTATGCGATTTTAAGAAAATATTTTGATTTATTATGCTTTGATAATGTGTTTATTATTAAATAAATGTATTTTTCAACTTCATATTAGTGAAATTCTATGCATATTGAATGAATATTTTATTCAATATTGACATCACATGGCTCACGATTATTGATTCCAATGAATATTTCCCATGTTAATTAATTATTGAATTTTTAATGATATATGATACAATTATTAATTTATTATAATTCCCTCGTGTCATTCTAATGCACTAAGATTATGTAATTTTTCCCTTATGTCCATCTAACTCTCACTGATTACATTAAAATGTTAATAATCATATTTACCCTAACTAGGCATTTGAGATCACCCATATTATGTTTATTTTACCTTTGGTTATGATGAACGACGATAAAATTTTGGGATATTTTTATTAATTAATATTTAATATTAAAAGCTAGGTGTAGTGAAAAATACTCTAATGATGTCATGAGTGTTGTTTATATAGGATTTTGTCAAAATTATAAAAAATACTAAACCTAAAATTTCAATGGACATGTAAGTTGTTCAATATATCAATTTCTGGATTCTGTTTTTGGATGTAAAAAATTGCGTAACATATACTAATATAAAATCTATGAATTTGAAGTTTTTGTTTTTAGCATGGGATCAGAGAGTGTGTGTTTTAGAGTTTTTATAGTCTGTATCAGAGAAATGATTAGAAAAAATTGGAGATTTGGATATTTTTCGGAGAGGTAGTCTCAATATTTATGAATACCATTATGGGGTTACAAGTATATGGTCAATCATAATTTCAAATTATTACAATGCCATTTTATGTTTTTAGGTGATGGAATTTTAGTATGGATAATGATATTTTTGGAGCCCTATTATGGGGTTAATGTATATGTAACCCTTAGGATTAATTTGAAGTAGTATTTTCAGATTTAAGGTTAAAATACCAAATGGTGTCATAAAATATATTAATGTGGCTTTATAGTGAATCATGTTATTTATACAAATTATTAGCATACCTTAGATACTATATGAATCTTTCATGTACATTTTTGGGTATATGAATTTATGAGTGAATAATGTTATTTAGTAATAAATGTTAAATTTTACTGGAAGAATATGTTATTAAATCCTTATAATTTTTGGTTTTTATGATTATTCGAGAACATTTTAGGGAATATTATGGTTAGTTAGTTATGTAATTTCTTAATGATGTTTGGTTAATACTACTTAATTTTGATAATTAATGTTCTATTTCATCATATGAAGGTATATTCATTTTTAGAATTATATTATATTGTGAAAATCAAATTTGGTTTTGGTTAATGTCAAAATATAAAAGGATTAACGTGTTATCAATTTTTTTACAATTATATAAAATATTATAAATTGATTCCAGTGCATTAGGCATGAAATAAATCTGTCACCAATACTCGTAACTTATAGAAAGAGATGATATTCTATTGGAAATTGATTAAATATAAATTATATTCAACAAGTGAATTTCGTTACTTTATTAGTGTGGATGGTAAATAAATTCCTCAAATCTAGGGAAAGGTATGTTGAAACAAAATAATTATCATATTACCTTCATCTTAGATGAATCGATGTTCCCTTCACCCATCATATACTTATGATTTGTAGTCATGAACGTTCTTTTAAATAGGTTCTTTATTTCTCTATATCAGTAATTTTAGGTTATTTTTCACTTACATGTCTAAATTCTCACGTCCAATAATTTTCTACATCATGGTAATATATTTATGGTTTTCTATATAAAATTCACAATTCATTTTCTATACCATCAAGAGGTAGTTTTGATAAACCATATTACAATGTGTAATTTCAACAAAATGTATTTTCAAAATTCAATCTCATGGTATCTAAGACTATGTTAAAATTTATAAAATTCAATTGATTACAGTGGGTGGAAAATTTAACATAGTGATATTTTAAAATAAATTGTATGTTTGATAGTGTACATTATACGCACCATGAAGCTTAAAAGAAATGTAAAATAAATATATATATATATATTTTACTATTAAAACTATGGTATTAAATTGAATGTATGAATAATATTAATTACATTATGAAATTAATATAACAATTTTTATTCATAAAAATTATTTATTAATTCTTAGTAAATAATCACACTAATTTTTGTTAAATTCATTTTATTCATTAATTATATAATTTCTAAAAAATGGTTTTTAATTATTTAAGTTAGAAAATATAATAATTAATTTTCAAAAAAAAATAAATGGAATTTTATAAAAGTGATATAATTTTAAATCAGAATTTCAAAATTATATCAGTATTATTTTTTGGTAATTTTTTGAAAAGACTAATTTTTAAATTAATAGTGAAAAATAATTATTTTTATTGAAAATTTAGTTTTCCATTTTAGTATTTATAGTTAATGATATTTTACTTTCATGGGATTAAAATTTTAAATAGTTTATTTTAATTTAATACAGAATTCAATTATGGTTTAGGAAATGAAAATAAAACTATAATTTAGTATGAAAACATTATATATTTCAAAAGGGTTTTTTTTGAAAATTTATTTTTGGTCATATTTTTCTGGTAATATTTTAAATAATATTATATAAATTTGGTATTTTAATTTTTTTAAAATGGATTCCATATATTGTATTAGGAAAACCAAATTGGGTAAATAATCCCTTTTTATTTGTTTTCAATATGAATTGTATCTTTAATAATTTTTGTTTCCACAATAATGAGAAAACTAAGTAATTAAATATCAAAATAAAATTACAAGGATGAAAAAATACCCTATAAAAGGAATTTATTTTAATATATGAGTCCAATTCATATATAACAATACATGATTCAGATTGAAGACATTTTATTTTCAATTAAAAGTCATTATGACCATTATAATATTTTATGAAAATAAATGTAGGAAAATATTGTACTCTTGTTTTTGATAATTTATTATTTTTAGCATTGGGTTTATTAAAAGATTTGATTGGTTATAAAAATTAATTTAAAATAAAAATAATTTATCTTATTTAGTGAAATTTATTTTCAATTTTCAGTAAAGAAAATTTTCCTTAAAGTTGTACACAATTATAACACATTAATTAATCAATTAATGTAAAAATAAAATAAATGATATTAAATTTTTTGAATGTAGTATAATTTTATAAAATTATTATGATAAAATGAATTTATAGATAAAAACAAGATTTATATTTAGTAAAATATTAATGTTTAAATTTATTTGTCAATTATGTCATAAAAGTGAAAGAAAATGAAATGTTATATAATTTACTTTGTTTATATTTCATAAAAATAATATGCTATTATATGTTATAAAATTAATAAAAATGTATCATAAAAAATTTGAATAATATGTGGTGGCATACATAAATAAATATATACTTAGGGGTATTTTTTCATTTATTGTAATTATATTGACCATCAAGGACTAGAAAACCATGTTGCCATTGTTTGTGTGAAAATGGTTAAGGAGGGTATACATCCAAAAATAATGGTAAACACATAGTATTAAATTATAAATATATTATATATTATATTATTTAAAATTTTAATCGCATTATATTTTAATATTATAAATTATCATCTATTTAGAAATAAAAAATAATTTATATTAATTTAGTTTTCAATGAAGATCTATATTTGTTCCTCCTCTCCTATAAAAGGGAACCTCTTCATCTCATTCATTCACACCTCATGAACTCGTAAATTCATTCATTACCTACCCGAAAAATCCTAACACACTTAACCAAATTTTATAGATATTAGTTTTGGCATTATACCATCTTTAGAGGGCTTAATGAGTAAATCAATAGTAGTTGTCCAAAAAAGTGGCCAAGTTCTTAACCAAGCATTTTCCATGTTTTTTTCTTTCATCTCAATAAAATATTATAAAAAATGATGATATAATACCATTATTATCAAAAATATACTAGTAATTTATTTTATTAATGTCATAACCTATACCCATCTCTAGCCTCCAACAATTGTGAATGTAATTCATCATTTGTGTGTACAACAAACTAATGTCTCATGAATGGGTGTAAATATTTTTCCATAACCTGATCTCAATGATGGTTATAATGATGCATTATATATATATATTAAATATTTATCATTATATATAAAAAAGAAATATTATAATTGTTAAATATAACACAAAATAAAAATAAAAATGACATTCATGCATACAAATGGACTACCACCTCCACAAAGTGATTTATTTTGTTTTTAATCTTAAAATAACATATATTATATTTGATTTTATATTTAAATAATTAATCTGTTATTTATTATATTAGGATAATTCTATAATTATAAAATAATACTTACCTTTATTAAATAATTATCACTGAAAAATTGAAACGTTACTTGTGTGTACGTATGATCTATTATCTCTATGATTATAACGTAGTTATTTTTTCATTACCATATTTCATGAATGGTATTAATATAAATAATTGTGTATAAAAATTATCCTTTTTAATTATTATTATTCTCTAAATAATAGAATAATTCCCCCTTAAACATGGTCAACATAGTGAAGTTGTCTTGAAATTATGAATCCAACGTACTTAAAACAATTGAAGTGGAATTAATTATTTAATTATTTAAATATGTTAGAAAAATAAATGAAATAAATGTATTAATGATAATTTATTAAAACTATAAAATTTTATTATGAAAAAATAATACATTTTTAATATACATGAGTTAATGGTATACATGTAATGTCTATTCGAGGTAATGTATTTTGTCTCAATTTACCTTCAATGAGACATATTTTATTATGATGAACATAATTAATTTTATATGGTTAATATTCTTATAATTTTACATGTCATTTGATTAATTATTAATACTCTAGGATTTTTTATGCTTGAATTTTAATTATTTCATCCAATGGTATTTGACTTGAATGATTCTAAGTGGAAAAATATTTCTTAGCTCAATTTCCCTTTATTGTGTCATAAATATTATAGATTAACATTTTTAGTCCATGATAAAGCGTGAATTGATATATATGTTATTTTATTATATATGTATTCATTTTTTTGATTTATATTTGTTATAAATAATACCTCTATTAATTTATTCTCAATTCAGTAACTTGATCTTTATAAGGGTAATTCACCTCAAATTTCAATTCATTTTGTAATTAACTTTATAAAATGCACCTATATTATTCTTTGAGATGTATATGATGCCCATTTTAAATGTTATATCATTAATATAATTAAGTTAATGACTTTTATAATTTTATTTGACGTTATTTTTTATGGGGATTATGATTGAAAAGTTACCATAGAAGAATGGTCATTGTATTATAATTTCCTTTTTAAGATTATTTTTGTTAATGGCCCATTTAGAGGAAATAATATGATATAAATTTCATAAAAAAATCTATTTTATTCTACTTTAGTTAGGAATGCGGTTTACACAAATAATTTCAATTTTCATCATTATCTACTAAATAAATATAATGATTTTTTATGAATTATTACTAATATTTTATTTTCATTAGGAACAGGAATGTTTTTATTTCATATCCATTTTTTATAAATTGATTTAATTTCTTTATAAAATAAATTTATTTTCTAAATCTATTTTACATGATTCTTACCATCTTGTAAAATGTTTTAATGTAATTATTTAAAATTTCTTAAATGGAACACTTTTTAATCATTTTATAAAATAAATTAAAAGAATGTTTTTGAAATTTACTATGTGAATGTATTTTATTTTTTTATAAATATAAATTTTAATCAATATTCATTTATAAATTTTCAATGTTTTTTAAAAAAATCACAATATTGTGCGAGTTTTAATTTTTCAAAAGGGATTTTCAATGTGAAAAGGTTATTTTATTGAATAATAATTTTCATATTCTTTTAACATTATTTCCTTTATTTAACATCAAAAAATGGTTATTTTACTTATTCATAATAGGGGATATTTAGTATTGATATTATCCTCCTACTTTTTCTAAATGTCTTTTTGTTTTTTGAAAAAGATTTTCCTCAAACCTATTTATTTCGCATTGGTTAATCCAGTTAAGGAAGTTATAATTGATGTTTATCTAATATTTATGATCAACTAAAAGCTCTATGTTTTTTATTTATCGTATGGTTCCTAGGATATTTTTATGATGATGGGTGGTTTTATTATAAACCAAGGATAGTTGGATACATTATAACTAAATATTGGTTGGTTTGTGATAGAACACTAATTAACTAGGTATGGATATTTACCATATGGTTATTACATTTTTAAGAGTAATTGTAAAAGTGATACAGATATAATTTCCCTAGTTACCTACATGTCTTATATGTTCTTTCTAATGGATTTTTTGGAAATCATTCTATGACACGAGGTAAGAAAATAAGTTTAAGTTTAAGGAAAATTATTTTATACTTATTATAGGTGAAAAGAAATGGGTGATTAATTTTTATTTTTATCAATATTGACATTAAATAGATCATTATTATTTATTCCAATGACTCTTTCCTTTTTTAATGTATGATTCCATGTTTAAATATAGTTCATCTAAGAATTAATGTATAATAATTCTATTTTTTATGTTCATTCAATGTGATTATGTCATCATACTTTTATACTCATCTTAATATAATTGATCAAAATAAATTTTTATTTCTTATTAATATCCTTATTGATAATTTGAGATCACCCTTATTATTTTTCATTTTACCTAGATTATAAAGAATAGTGGTAAATTATTTGAATATAGGAAGGTTTATTTTGTAAATAAATTTTTGGAATATGTTGATGGATTAAAATAGAATATGAAAATTTGGGTATAGTAGAAAAAATAACCACTAGTAGTCTTGAGTATTTTTTTTATGTGTGTTTCCAAATTATAAAAAAATATAAAGCTAAAATCTCCTTTATCAAGTATGTTATCTAATATATCATCTTTATCTTGTACGGACTGAATAGAAAAATATGAGTCACATTTATCGGTATCAAATCCATAAATTTAACGTTTATGTTTTTTACAGCATATCCATTAGTGTATGTTTATGGGTCTTTATATTCACTAGATTCAAAAATATTGGTTGTATTTTGAGAAAATTCGGATTGAAATGAAAAATAATTTGATTAAATGATTTTATGTTGATTTATTGTAAATATAGAATTAAATGAAAGTCGAATATGAAAGGCAGGGACTTAATAAAACCTATGATTTGGTTTTGAAGTTAAAATTGATATTGGGAATTTTAACAATAAATAATTTTTTTAATTGAAAGAATAATCTAACCATGGTTTATTGATTGATTTAAATAACATGTGATACTTTGTAGTTATTCGGTGACTAGGATATAAACTCGAGGACTCTAATCCCCCAAACAAATATTATTGTTCAAATATCTAAATAAACAAAGTTCAGCATAATTTCCCTAGATAGGGTGTTTATTAATTCTATCATAATAGGCCAACCCATGGGTAATTGGGAACATATTAATTTGTGATTTATTTATTACGATATATGAGAAACCTAGATCCAAATACTAATTAACTTATAGGAATACAGCAGTAAAGATATTTTAATTGATTATTATATTCCAGTTCTTGTTGCACCGATTTATTCATTTCAATATGTTTTATGAAAATGATAATTTAATAAATTTTTTTGAAATATTATCCATTATCTTGAATTGACAGCTTTCTACAATATAAAATATATTAAAATTTATTTACATTCCAATGTTTTACAAGAATGATTAAATCATGCAGTTTTTGAAAAATATGCTTATATACAATATATTTGTAGGAAAAAAATATTGAAAAACGTTTTATTGTTATCTATTATGTTTTTTTTAATAAATAATATTTTTATATGAACATTGATAATTTTTTCATGACATTTTTTATTTAAAAGTAGGCATAAATGGGTTCTTGGTTATGTATTACTTATGAAATGTTTGTTATTGTCCAATCAAGATTAATTTCTCACAACATAACATTTCCATTAAGTGTTAATAGTTTTCTTATTCAAGGTCTATGAAAAGCGAAGGAACCAATTAGAGGTGGCGGTTTTTCATTTTTTGGAGGACATAGGGTGTTTTATAGTTACTGGTGTATCATGTGATACAATTTATATATAAAGTTATTATGGTGTTTTATCTATGTTTATACATGAAAAATTTGGATAACATGAAGTTTTTGAATATTATATCTATGACTTTTGGATATCTCTAGTTTTTATCTTTTATATATTCTATTTATTAGTTTATATTTTTTTATTGGGGAAAATCAATAACACATAAATATTTTTATGGATGGGTTTTTTATTTCTATCTTATGGGTATTCAGAACCCCATTTAAAAAATAGTAAAATTGATTCAGATGTATGTTCAGATAGTATATTTTGTTGATTCATTAAATTCTTGTCCTTTATCTATATTTATGACAAGAGGTTATCATATTTTTTCCTAATTCATATGATATTTAATGAACCCATTGTCCTTGTATTATGAACATCTAATTCTAATTTTTCTCTAATACTCAGAATTGTTTTCGACTCACCACATCTGGTCATGTCCTTATCTCCATAGATCATTTACTCTTCATATATCTACATCATAGTCACACTTTGAAAGGATTCACTTGATTTGAAAGGTTTTCATTTTCCCAAATAATTATCCAAATGATCATAAACTATTCAAATCATCAATCCTTCAATAATTCATCATAATTACACAATAAAGGGTAGTATTCAGTGAAAAATATTAATTTAGAATGATATTAAAATATAATCCTGAGGGGAAAGAACTATCACGAGATCTAATATCATAAATATTGATATAGTCATAGATCATGATATATGATATTATAAGGTAGTCTACAATTTAAAATACGAATGGTATTCAATGATTTTCAATATAATTGGATTTATGACTTCTAAATCGTAATTTAATTATAGTATCTCAAAATTATAAAAATGTGGTATACAATAATAAAATTTTGGGGATTCATAGGGGTTTAATTACACTAATTAAAGGTTGAAATAATTATGTATCCGAACCAAGATCTCTATTTATTGTTAATGTAATAAAAAAACTAGAAATAGACAAAACCTATGAAGCTAGGCTAAAACATTCACTAAGGAATCAAATATATCATCCTCAATTGACTTTGAATATGTTTGATGATTTTCATAGTGGTGTCAATCCATGAATTCCAATATATGGATGTATCCAGACATTGTAATTAAATCACTCGATGATCAATTAAGATACTCCTCCCTCCATGACATGCTATAACCTCATAGAATAAAGAATATAGGATATAGATACCATTGTATTAAGGGATTTCGGATAGGTTTTTAAGAATGCACATCCCCCTCCATCTCATGATAGTGGTTCTTAATGATACTAAAGGACACTAACTGAAGGATTGTGTATTTACTAATGAATTTATAAAACATAATTAAATGTGTCACCCACTTCCTAAATCACATTAAATGATGTAATGATCATACAATACATTAAAAAATTTGTAATCTTCCATTGATGATACATAATGATTTTGATTTTCAAGTTATAAGATATCAAATCTTTACTGCATTAAGTATATCAATGAAAATGGAATCAAATGATATCAATAATCATACTCTACAACTTCATGGAAAAGGTATGTAACCATGAAATAAAAAACAACTAATTATTCCCTAACATTTAAAATAAATATTTTTTTTCTTCCCTACAATTTTTCCTATCATTAAATATGGTAAAACCATTAGTATCATATATAGATAGATTTATAGAATAATGTATCTTAAAATTATTATATCATAAAACTAGTCTTTTCGTGTAGTTGTTTTTTGTTCCTTGTTGATTAATTCAATTCCAAAAAATTGACCATCTACTATGTCAATATACAATTATTAGTTCTCTATCACATTTATATTAGTATCTACCCTATAATAAAATTATCATGATTCATTGGTCCCAAATCAAAACTTGGTTTAAGTAGTTAGAAATCCTCAATAAACTTCAGTTTTATTTTGTTTTATTAATCCCATTAACATTCTTCATTCTTCATCTGGATTTATCATTGTAATTGGTTTAACATAAAGTGAAAAATAAAGGATTTAGAGAATTAATTATGAAAAAAATGCATGTAAATAACAATTAATGGGGTTGTGAAATGTTATTCAAACTTGGTATTGGTAAGTTAGATCAGTTTTTGGATTAATATTGTGTGTTTAAAAGTAATGATGAAAAAAAAATGATATTTTATTGAAATATGGAAATTGAGGAAAATGTGTAGATATTATGGAATGATATATATTGTAATGGGTGAGTAAGGTAATGTGATTGGTAGGAGAAGCTATTAAAAATTGAATATTAAATGAATCTAGATTGTTTATGATTTTCCCAAATATATAGAAAGCATTTTGGGTAAATAAAATTATTTATATTGATTTCAATAATGTCTAGGGTTTATGTATATTTATATGTATTACAAATAATGTGAATTTGTGTCAAATTATATTTATTCTATACAGTAATAACTCAATATTTATTTTGTTAACATGAGAATAAATTTTGTTTCTTATTAGGACCCACCATGTTTCTCTATAGACACATTATGTAGTCTATCATCACATGTCATGGGAAACATATGTATCCATCCAACCCAACTGACTGATCATAAACAATATTTACTATACTAGGACATTGCGTGTACCTGTAAGGTTATTTTATAGCTTTTATGTTACTACCTGAGTGTCATTTATAGATATATGAGTTGTTTAGTTTGAATGATTTTACACATATAATGTAATGGTGCATATACCATCATCAACAAAAATTTTAGTTCTAGGAATTTGAGTTTTCGTAGATACGTAGTTTTATACTTACAATGATTTTTATGGTTGAATGACTAGAGATCCCACATGTTCGATAACAATATTAGAGTACATCTATCTCTAGGATGTGGATGATCCATTTTGATAGTGGAGTACATAACCCTATCTAAGGAGGTTTCTTAACGTGCATCATGTTTCCTCCTCTAATTTAGTCAATATCCCCCTCCACTGATTCAAATTAAATACGGTGGGGGTGTGTGTCCTCTATAATGATTTGTAACCCTATTTAATTTCATATTATAGAATGATTCATTGGTCCCCCATTATTATTATTACTAGGGGATGATGAGTAAGTGATAGTTGTGAGATAATGTTAGTACTTTGGGATCAGTAATGTTAATGGTTCTACATATTCCTTTTTGGTATTAGGCATATATAGAGATAAGTTGTGGAGAATAATTTATCTTTCTAGAAGAAGGTTTTGGCCCAATGTTTATTCCAATGTGGTGGCATAACGATTTTGTGGAACATGATTTTCTGTATTAATGGATTTTACAATTTTCTTAGTTTCATTCATCATACAAGATATGATGTTTTACAATCTGATAGATTTTAGATTCTCTTTATTACCCCTAATCACTAGTGAGGTGTAACCTGCTTCTAGGCTATACACATTCCACCCATGAGATCTTCCAAAAAATAATGCTTACTTCTATACTTTCATGATATGATTCTTTTAAAGAGATGAGTTATTATGATAGGATGAATTACCATATTTTTATGATTCTTTTCTATGATGTATATCAAATTTTCGAAATAAATTCCATACAAGTTAAATTTTTAGTTCTTTTTTGATGATCTGGAATTTCATTATCCATTCCATTAATTTTATGTAATCTTACAAGGTATATTCACACTCATCTATACATGGACCTTATTCTCACAAACTTTTTATTTGTGAATATAATGAAGATTCCAAATATAGAATCTTTAAATATAGAGTTTTTATTATTTCTGTGGAGTAGATTCTTGGTAATACATAGCACTAGTTTGTGGTGGTAGTTTTTTTTTGAGGAATCTTTCTAAGAGCCATTGTAATATAGTGTTATATGATGGATCTTTCTTTGTTTTCGTGCTATGAGTATATGGTTTCACCTATTTCATGCCAGTTGTTTGGTTTAGTGTTTCAATGTATTTTGGATACCATTAAGATTTTCATAGGAGGCATGATATTATAAATATTTAGTTTATACACTAATTTTCTTATAGTTCAGTTTTTCATTTATATTGATGTATGTTACTAGTTAAATTCTAGGTGTTCTTCTGTATCTATTAATACTTGGAATATTCTAATGAAATTCATGTATAATTATATATTTTTAGTTATAATTTTCATTCCCATGACAATTAGATACTATCTTGGTGTGGCACACTCAGCACATCATAAGAAAATGAGGGATGTAAATGGGTCATTTCAAGATAGACATCAGTGATAATCCTTATCTTACTTGAGAAAGGTTTAAAAATAAAATTTTATAATGACACCTCATGGATATATTATAATGAAATTTTAATGGGGGATGTGATAATTTTCCTTAAAGGGAATAGTCTATATTGACTACATGAAAAAAAAATTAACAAGAAATCAAAAGCGTGTTGTTTTAGTGCATGCAATGAGGTGTTTGAATTTATACTTGTTCAGTGAGAGGTTCAAATAATATAATGACAATAACTGGATAATGTAAAATTTTTATTAGTGTGACCTAAATCTTTTTGTATCAGTGGGGTCAAGTATCTCATAAATTTTGACATTAAGATAGCGTATACCATATGTAAATGGAATATCCTGATTGATGAACATAGTATAATGTTCCCCGATAAGTAAATGAAAGAGGATAGTAGTGAGTGGTAGCTGATGAGAGTCTCTATATAAATTCTCCAGGATATTCAAGAGTATCAGGTTAGAGATTTTCCCACTACCATGAAAATTTTCTCCTCACTTATTAATATAATGAAAGATATTTACTTATCTAATTTTCAGTTCATGGTGATGAGGAAAAATATATATGTTGTGGAGCTTCCACCTAATTAGTCTCTAAATAATGATAATATTATTTATGTATGGGATCATTTGGTAGTCCTTTCAAATATACATGAAGAACTAATATGGAATTCGTACATCTTAAGATGTGTTTATCACTCTTGTCTTAAATAGATATATATTGACATCGAGAGGGATTATTGGTGTCCTTAAACGAAGGAGTATATTGAGTCATTCATCTCTCAATCCCTCATATATTAGTGGGAAAATGCTAAGAATATGTAATCTAAATGACTTATTTAGATTTTTTATCATTCCCATGTGGAAATTTTATCATGTGATGATAGAATTCGTTATAATATTTTCAGGGTCATCTCATGGAATTATTGCAGTATACGTTATTGTGAACCAATTAATAATGGTTCCACATTTTCTACCAATCCAGGAGACCTACTCTATAGATGACATGGGTAGGATAAATGTTCATAAAATAGTGAATCTTCATAGATCACCTAGGACATTTGTCTATGGTTGGGACTCCCCTTTACATTAAACAATTAAAGGATCTATATATGTACATGATATGTAGTTTTATTTTAGAATTTTCTATCAACCATATATTGATGAGCATTCTGAACATACCATTATAGTGTTATAAAACCTGATATTATAATGTTTCCTGGATTTCAGTGGTTTATGGGTGAAATATATTGTACTATACATTTTCAACTATAACAATAACTATTTGGTGTTTGTTCATATGATACCTTTAAAAACCTTATATCATAGGTGGGGTTAATTACCACTTTTCAAGATCAAGGTTGTAGAGCCTTTATTTATTAGGTTAAGTCACATCAAAGATAAAATAAGGAATATTAATTAGATGTGAAATTGACTAGCCACTAATTATAAGTGGCAATTATCATATGAAAATATCTGATGTTGTCCTCTTGGGTTTGAGGTGAGTGACCTAGTATTCATATGAGTGTCACGTTGGATAAAATATGGGTTTATTTTTGGCGAAATGAAGTCATTCCCCATAGCAATTTGTAATTTCGAGTTTTTTAAGAGGATAAGTGTTATTCTATAGAGGCAAGATATTCCTTATATATATCGTGATGTACATGATATATTCCATGTATATTAGAATCAGAGGTACCACCTTAATCATTATAATTTTATTAACATAGATTAAATCATGTTTCTGACAAATGTGTCATTTGGGTAATGACTAATTCATTCCGTGGAATAGAGTGAGAAGATCCATTATAAAAATATTCATTGTTGTTTTCATGGAGTGGCACTATATTCTTGTATATTAAGATACTTTGGAATGAGTGGATTATATGTGGGGATAATGGTCAAATATTTCCATCGAAGAGGACATTAAAGCATCTCATGGATGAGTTATTATATTTTTTGGAGGTTGTAATAACCCTACTTTTTTCATGTATATGATTCATTTAATGTTTCCAAAAACTCAATTATTTTCACAATTTTTGAATATTAGAGGTTTTGGTGGGGAATAAAGATCTATTTCATGAAATAAAACATGTTTTATATATTTTATTCATGTTGACATAAGCCACTGGGTAACCGATGGTATGGTAATAGGTACCTGGTGGCCCTTGGTGGAGGGGGTAGTTCTTCAGAGGAGATCAGGTGGCTAATTACACTAGAACATGTGGGAGTCAAGTAACTAGTGAATTCAAGGTTGGTTCCCATTTTGGTGTTAAAAAATATAAAAATTAATTATTTAAACTATGTTAAATGTGTTTTTATAAGAACATAATATCATTTCCACTTCATATAATCTCAACCTCACCCTCTACTCTCTTCAAATCTTATACATTTAGAAGTGCTTGATCGAGTTTTTTTTGTGGCCCAATTTTAAGGTCATCTATCACAAGGAGTCATCATGAGTTTTTATAACCCTTCTTTATTGTCTATTATATGGGCCTCACATTATTTCAATAGTCACCATCATATATTCATAATTTTAGGGTTTGTACTATGATTCATGATTTCTACCATATGAAGTCAAATGCGTTGATGATATTCAATGAGAAAGACCCATCGTTGACTAGTTTGTCCATCCCTAGATTTTAAATTTATTTTTCTGATTATTGGACATTTCCATATGAAATTTTGTAAGTGAGAACTTGTTGTTCATGTCTTAAAACTAATCAATATTTGTTTATTGATTTTCAATGGTGAAAATGATATACTTCATGGCTTTAATTGGCCCCTAATGTATTATACCTCAATTTTAGGGTTATTGATTATCAATCCCTTTAAGTAATGATTTATGAAAATTGTAACTTATATACCATGATAGGTTTCTTTTCATAAGAGGTGGTATATAATTATTTTCAAAGGAATCATAGACCATTCCTTATAGTTAAAAAATGAGTATGACATGGGATAAATATTATTTGTCCTTGTCTTGTGACATAGCTTGACTAGTGATAAATCATTCACCATATATTATTTAATAGTGATATTTAATTCACTTAGATAATTTAATTGATTAATTATTTTTAAATTGTATCCTATTTTTTGTGTTGGTGATAAATTTTTTTAACCATATTGATTTTTTGTCATGTGAAAACCAAACTTTTATGGGTATTAAAGGTTTTTGTATGGCATAATATTCATTTTTAATTCTATTGGTTTATGTTATACTTAAAGAAAAATTAATTTAGATATGTCTCATTCAGTGTGGATACATTTTATAGTGGTATATCATCAACATTATGGTTATGGTTAGTGATAGATCATTCACCTATGTATTTTGTATCAGTGATGCAATATACAGCGAGGTCATGTGATGTTTTTATCTCATTTAATAAGGACATGTGTTGGTGATATCTCTTTTACGTAGTCCAGGCAGTGATGATAAATCAATCATTCACACTGTGTGATGATGATGTTTCATTTATTATTTCAATTTAGTGGTGATACTCCATTCATCGATGTGAAGTGAATGTGATAATACATTAACTATAACTTATGAGATTAGGGTAATATGTCATTAACTATTAATTTTTTTTCAAACCATGGGTGCACCATCATATTCTGACACTATTCAGTGATGGTATAAACTCACATGGTTTGGTTGATAAGGACTCTATGATATGAGGAGTCATCTATATATATTTATATTAGATTTTCTTACTAGCATGACATTTAATTTAATATTTTTTAGGGACACCATAAGTAGTTTCCTACGGATTTTTACTCACACCCAACATGAGTACCCAAGAGAAGGATTAGATTTCATGGTTTTATGCATAATATGTGCAAGGAAACTATGGTTGATGGATGAGATGGTGTGACATGGTTTGATTTAGGAGACAGATCTCGACGAATATTTGAGACTAATTTTTGGAGTAGTATCTGTTTCTATTTTTGGATTACATAGTATATAGTAAAACTAAGGGTGAATCCTATTTTAATTTATAGTCATGTAAAAATATAAGACCACTTGTTTTTATCTATTATACATTTATTCCATATCCATGGTGGACTCATAGATATGATATCCATGTCTGTTGCTTATTATATTATATTTCATTTATAATTTATTGTGTTGTGATTTTTTTGTTATATATTCCAAACTATATAGTGTCCCGATTTTTTCCTCAAACATCACAGCTAGTGAAAACCATCTAGTGTATGTTGCGGAGGAATGCCCGCAGTTACATGAAGCGGCCTAATTTGGGTCCATATGGGAAACATAGCCCATGATGTTATAAAATCTATAGTTTTATTTGATATAGGATTTAATAGTATATTGGGATTGATAATATATCTATATACAATTGAACTATGTGATTCAGTAGAAACCATTTTGGAGGGTAGTTTATTGCTAACTTATTTTGAACCGACCCCACTAACACTCTCCTAGATCAAGTAATGAGTTAAAGAGTAGCCCATAAATCCATCATCTAGTAGGCCACACGAGGAGTACTAGAACCAAGGTTATAAAGTACAATATATGTGAATATTACCTATATTAATATATATAAACATCTCTAAATAAATGATAAAAACGTAAGATATGAAAATATCTAACAAAATAATATAACTTGTTCCTGATTATGTATACTAGTATGTAACTAGAAATATATTATTGAATGTTTAAAACCACTACGTGATTCCACCCACTCTTATAGAAGGCACCATCGGCTTGAAGTAATGATGTTTGACACCACACTCAAAAAATTCAAGAAGTATATAAAACATTATATGACAATAGGGTGAGAATGAAAGAATACATATTAGGTTTCTTCTTCAACATCACATGTTTCATGTTAATTAACGTAACAAAATCCTCAATGAATAACATATATTTATTTATAAACAATTAAATATAACAAAAGAAATTAATAAATACGTCAATATAAAACATATAATCATCTTTTACACTCTCATCACCTACACCAACACATCAAAAACATCTCATGTAACCCATACCTATAATAATAGTATCTTTTAACCTAATAAATACTTATATCCACAAGGATGAAAATTCATACCCAACAATAGAAAAATTCCTGGAGATATAGATATAATAAAAAAATTGTACCTATAGTGGGAATACAACATCCCTACCCCATATCAAACTCTCAGATTATCACATATCAAATAATTGAAACATAATATTTAAAAAATGGTTAAATAATTTTACTATATAACATCAATATTAAATAATAAAATTCCTCATTAAAATCATATTATGTATATAAAATCACATAAGTATAATTTTTTTGATAACTATATAATCCTAAAAAATCCATAATATCTCTACCAAGACTCATAATTTACACATTAACATATCCATGAGATACAACTCTAAAAATCAATATCTAATACCTTTTAGTTAACTGGTTTTAATAACCACTTATTCTCACTAAAATAAAATATCACATTTAATATATTTCATTATTAAATAATTTAATATTATAAATATATAATACATCCTTCAATATTTTCCATTTCCTATATTTAATTTACCACTACCATATTCATAATGATCAAATAATTTCATACCATTTACTTTACCACCATATCTAACATGATAGGTTTATATTTATCTTTGTATAATTGTCATGAATTTATATTTATTACCAACAATAATATCATAATCATTATAATAAATCAATCATCATGAATAAAGGTAAATAGATAAACACCTACCTCCATGAAGCATTAATAGAATAACTTTTAGAAGAGTTAATGATATCAGAAAAATGCTAATATAACCTTGAAAATTCCTTTCACAAATATGAATAATAACGAAATCAATCACATTAATTTTAGACTTGTGATCACTCCAAGGGTGACTAAAGGAACTAGACTTTTTTTCTATGCCCAGTGCTGACTGATTGGACTCCTGTAAAATGGATAATACCATAATCATGCATTAATGGTTTATAGTGGACTAGATACAAAACCAAATATTTTAAATAGATGTAAATGGACATGTGGATAAATGTATGTGATCTTAATCAAACATTCCACAAAAAATGCTGAAAAACCCGAGACTGCAGATTGATTTTATAATTTTTAATATTAATTATAGTTTTATTTAATATATAATTTTTGGGAAATATGAATATATATATTTATGAATGTTGTGAATATGTAGAAAAATTATCATTTATGTGATAATAATGACATGTAAAATATTAAATATTATTTAATGACTTGTATTAATAAATTTTTTATTAATTATTTTTAATGTTAATTAAAAAAATTTCCAGTCCATCGACTAATCCGCATAAAGTAAGGACCTATATAGATTAAATTTTCAAATTATACAATAAATGTTAGCAGAAATAGATCAGGCATTTTTAGTCTTCCACCATGTTGGCTTGGCTCACTCAGCCTCAATCCAACCCATTAAACACCCATATGTATGTTATCTAACATTTTATAGAATAATTGAGAATTGATATAATGGGGAGGGAATACTAAAATTTATAATAAATGATCTAGTTGATTGACTAACACATTGTGGGAGATTAAACATATCATAATGGTGAAAAGACTATGTCATTGTGATGTCTATTTGACCCAAATCTAGAAGAACTGGTATTTAAAATTATTATAAATCTCATTATTAACTGAGCATCAAACTTCCTTATGACCTTTTTAACTTTTCCATGATATAACCCATATGAAATGACCATTTTTTATCACATGTCCCTTACCATGGCCCTCCATTATATATGGTCTTCACATCACCCTAAGAAAAAAGTAATTATCAACATTTTTTTTCATTAGTGAGGTTTTGAAACATCTCTAATTAATTTAATGATGTTTCTAGAAAATGTTGGTAAATGTGGTGTCACTATCTTTATGATGTTTATAATAATTATAAATTTAATAACATTAATTAATCTGCCAATTGTGGATGATTATAAATGACTCTAAATTAGCGATGTTGATAAACATCACAATTTTGAGACACTTAATTTTCTAATATTTTTTTAGAAGCGCCCATAAAGAAATGTTGATAAAATATTGGCTTTTATAAATATCACTAATTTATCCTGACATCCTATACCATTTTTTTCAAAATTAAATTAACTGTATTAAATATATATATAATTATTTTATATAAATAATATATATTTTTTGAAATTTAAATTTTTTTCAAAATTTATATTATATTTTACAATATAAAAACTCATTTACCTGTATTTCTAAGAAACTAGTGTAATTTATTTAATAAAACATTTATATTTTTTATAATATGAAAATTATGAAAATTTAGTCACACCACTCCCTTACACAACCCTCCATCCCCCTAGCATTACAAGCATTCCCTCCCCTCACACCCCGTTGCCTAGCCCACTGAACACCCTATTGTCGTACAACCCCCCTCCTCTTATGTTATGCCACTAATATCACCAATCACACATACCCCAACATCCTCCCTCCTCTCACGGAATGCTTCCAGTCCCACACACCCCAGCATTGCATGACCGCACTAAATTGAATCATCCTCCACAATAATTTGAACAAATATCGTTTAGGGTAAGCCGAGGACCTCAGTAAATCATCTATGATAATTATAAATAAAAAATGTATTATTTAATATTTATACATATAAATAGATTTCATTAATTAAAAAATTAATTATATATATATAATTTAATGTACTAATATATATATGTGATTGCCATTAATATTTTCTGAATATGTAATTCTATATTATATATATATATTTTTGTTGATATGTAATGTTTATATATGTATATATATGTGGGTGTGTGGTTATATTTTATGTTTACAATAGATATATATATATATATTATATATATATATATATGTGTGTGTGTGTGTGTAAATATATATGTGTTTTAATATATATAAATATATATATTTATATAATTATAAATATATATAAAAAATTATATATATGTATGCATATGTATATGAATAATTAGCCATATTTTAAAAAAATGTAAATAATTTCACTAAAATAGCCTCCTTATTTTAAAAAATAAATTAAAATTTTAAAAAATATATGTTTGTACATATAAATATATGTACATATATATTTATAAATTTTTATATGTGCGTCTATTTATATATAAATATATATATTTATATATATATGTTTATATAAATGTATCAATGTTTATATATGATTATATATATATGTGTGTGTCAGTATTTAAAAAATTATGATATTACATATATAACTTTATATATAAATATATTAATATATATGATTATTTTTTTATTTAATGTTTTTATATATAAGTTATTATAATAATATATATATATATATATATCATATATGTTCAGATTTTATATTATGTAGGTATATATGATTAAATTTTATACATATAAGTTTATATATATCTATGTTTATATGTTATATATATATATATATATATATATTAAAATGTTATTTATTATTATATATATTTATATTATATATATTTTAATGTTTTATGTTTATATATATGTTTATATCATACGTACATAAATAGATATATATATATATATTATAGAAATATTCATATATATATATATATATTACAAGTTGCAAAACACTATAAAAAATGTTAGTAAAATAACCACGTTTTCATAAAAATGTGACTATATTTAAAATATATGTGGGTTTTTAAATATAAATATATTCACACACACACACACACATATATATATATATACATATCTCTATGTGTGTCTGTGTTTCTATATATATATATATCTGTGTGTGTTTTTGTTGATATATATTAATATATAAACATATACTTAAATAATTTACCTTGATGTAGAGAAATGATATATATATATATATGTGTGTGTGTGTGTGTGCATTTGAAAAAATTTCCAAAAAGAAATATATAATTTAGAGATGTTTTCAGAAAACATCAATAAATTAGCAATGTTTTTATAAAAAATCACTTAATTATAAATGTTGTTCACAAAACATTCCAAACATTGTGAACATTTTAAGAAACACCACTAAGTTAACCAGATTTTAAGGAAATTTTTCCAAATTAACAAAATTCCCAGAAGAACATACCAAAATTTGAGAATTAGGAATGATTCTAAAAAATGATGCCAAAAAACATTGATAAATTAATGTTTTTTTAGTATCATGTCATAATTTCATTTATTTTTTAACTCAAACTGAAACCACCCTGGAATTACACCCTATATAATCCTGAATTACATACTAACCCTTTGATATTAACATAGAATAATGTTTTATTAAATATTCTTTAATGCACTATGATATCTAAAATAGAAGTTTTAGCCTCCCCATTTCAAAAATATATTCTACTAAGTACCATTCATATAAAAAAACTACCACCCTATTATTCAATTGTTTATGATATAAAATCCAAAAAAATACCCATTTTAGGAGAAATATACTCTATCTTATAAAAAACCCACCACTCATGCCTTCAATTATACCATTATCTTTCTATAACACAACTATATCATAGAGTTTTATAGATCCCAATACATGTTTTCCACGTGTTAGCTCCTTTAACCACCTCGAAGATTTTATCTAACACCTCTAATAATCAAAAACCACTATTTAATCGTCTATTAACGTCCAGAAATTGACATTATATACAGAAAATTGATTTTATTTATCAATAATAAATTCCAAACCAATGAAAAAATAAATAAAACTCACAGCCGAAACTCCTTTAGATATACCTCCCAAATAAGAATTTTGATATAAAAACAAAACATCATAAAACAAAAAAAACAGAATCATAAAAACATGTAATCAATCTAATACCCATTAAAATTTATTTTTAAAACTTAAAAATATTTCAGGATACTTAATTTTCTTCTATGGTTTTCATTCCCATATACATTCTTCCAAACTGGCATGCCTCCACAAGAAATGAACTACAGAAACGATTCTTCCTCACAATACATACTCATAATGATCCTATATATCAATATAATTCTCCAAAAATGTCACATAGTCCTAAATCTATAACACACCCCAACAAATGACAATTAATTAATCATAAGGATAACATTTAAGCTAAAATACATTTTTTATTTCATGAGATCACTAAATATATGGTAAAAGATCCAACCTCTATACCACATCACCAATTGACTTTATCCACTCAATGTTGTCATAGACCATAGATAAAGATTGTTACCTCTACCAATAATTATATTCCTTTCATTAGTATAATATTTTAGAAACACACGATCACCAATTATGACCTATAAGGGACTCATCCCCCAATCTATATAATTTTTATGATAATATTGAGAAGTATTCATTCGTTCTGGAATTATTTTAATAATATCTATTATTTCCTATTCCAATAATCAAACAAAACTACAAATTATCTTACCCTAGTAATGTAAAAAGTTGATTTACATGGTCATTCATTAAATTACTCAAAATGTTTCATTCCAATAGATGATTGATAATTTGTAATATAGTAAAACTCAATATGAGATAAAATCAGTACCAATGATCCAAAAAATCATGAACACCTACAAAGGGAATTTATATCAATGTTTTTATTGTCATATATAGATTTCCATAATTCGATTGATGAAATGTGGTTCTCATATATCATTTAAAACTAATATCATGTTGTAATCCCACCATTGAATTCGAGGGGAAACATGTATCTTTATCAGAAATGAACATCCTCAAAACTCTAGTAAGACTTACGTCACCTTCTACATTCTAACTCACAAACACTTTCACTATACATAACTCTTTAATTACCATGAAATGATCTATCATAGAGGAGATATTTTTATCAACCCATTTATAATCATATCCACCATGAAATTGAGGTAACCCTATCAATAAATTCATAGATATGTCCTCCCACTTTAATAGATGAACCTACAAAGGCTAAAAAAATCAATGAAAAACTCAATGATCATCTAGAAACCACTGATAAACAAGAAGTTGTGATAAAAATTATAATAATGAAATCTATATACTAACCCAACAACACAATTTCTTTAAGTGATGATGGTCTTCAAAATAACAAGATTAACATCCAAATATATACTTTTAAATTACATTAGTATAACCTCTCTCATGATATGATGTATGAATATAATTTTTTAAAATAATAATCATTGATATACATAATATAATAATCTATAAATAT
This sequence comes from Viscum album, assembly GCA_963277665.1. NCBI lineage: Eukaryota > Viridiplantae > Streptophyta > Magnoliopsida > Santalales > Viscaceae > Viscum > Viscum album. Next base: position 402,834,130 of record OY728137.1, on the reverse strand, counting down.
CATCACCATGAATAATAAAGTCCCCCCAATATTCCACTTTTGGGTCTTCCCACTAAGATAACACCATTTATGGAAATAAGGTGGTTCTAACCTTTAGATAATAAAAATATTCTCCTTCCTTAAATATTTATAATTTCACATGAAAATTTATTAAACATTCCATCAAATTCTACTTAGATTTTACTTCTCCAAAAAGGTCTCCATATTATAATTAATTGTAGTTTTTAATATCCGAAGACATATTAATAATCAAAACAATCTTCTTCTTAGACCTTGAAAAAACATAAATATCTTTAAAAAACACCAGACCAATCATCAATAATATTTTTGAACACATAAATAATTATTCAAATAAATGAAATTAGTTTCATTGTATTTGAAAAAGGCATAAAATATCTTAAAAAGTATATAAGAACACTAAATGTAGTATTTTTAATATGATCATCATTCACCACCATCTGGTGATAGACCAACCGTAATTATATCTTTAGAAACAAAACATATTCGTTTAGCTGATCAAAAAAGGCATCAATACATGGTCATGGGTATATATTCTTCACCATCACATTATTTAGTTTGATTTAATCAATACAAAACCTCAAATTCTTATAACTTATCATAGTTAAACGCATTAATGTTCCCTAAGTAGACACTTTATTGTAGTCAAACCCCATTTAAAAATACCATAAATATAAATTTATAACTGTTGAAACATAGTTGGATTAATTCATTATGAAACCTATAATATCATTGATTTTACTAGATATAGATATTTTCCAAAACCAGTCACCCACATTATTGGTAAGCTCATATTCACATCTTCCAATATATCCTTGAAATCTCTCAATAGAATAAGAAACAAATTCATTTTTACCTTATTGGACGAATGAATTAAATTATTAATCTATGAAGTAAAAAATATTGTTTTATATGTGTCATCCAATTTCATGGATCTCTCTCCCTAACAAACACCGTACGATTTTCATATTCATTGGTTTATACAACCATCATTCGATAATAATTAATATAATATTGAAATTCACACAACTAATCGATTCCATGTATAAAATCGTATGATTTCTTGTTAAGTCTGTCTTAGACCAATAATATAGGGTTACCTCTAATTAGATACTCAGAACCATGCATTACATCATAAAACCAATACTTTACCCCACTAAAGTCGATAACTTGAGTAGTAGAAATATTATTTCAAAGAATAACTATAATTATAACACTAAATTAGATGTATCAAAATATAGTGATGTACTAGAATCAAATAAAATATAATCATGATTCATGGGTACATTGATTGTGTCTCACACCACCTCAGAACCATCTAGCTTGTTAACTTATAGAAAATGAATTTAACCATGACATTATCCTCTACCTCTCAGTATAGCTTAACATCTTCATTTCCTTTGATTATTTCTATTTTCTAGTGGGGGAATAATATTATAGGGGTAACATATACTACCACTACCATGAATTGTTGGTTTATGGGGTTACTAATATTGATAGGACGGAAAATATTGGGCAGATAATGTATTTGATGAGGTGGAACATTAACAGTGACACTATCCATAGAAATATATTTTCCTCCCTAGTAAGATGGAGAAATAAAATTTTTATTTCATATACCTCCACAAAAAATAAAAAACACATCACCACTCTTATATATATATCATGAACTATATGATCTTCTTTTCCATGATTAAGAGGTCATGCATCAAAGAACCATCATCCCTAAAATTCATAATACCTTTTCTACAACTCCAATATAGTCCATACACTACTAGAAAAATAACTTATACCCACGATTCAAAACCATGGGCATAACCCCAAAAACTGTGGGCATAGCCTATACCCACTATTTTGGGAACTATGGGAAAACGAAGAATTGGGATAGATCCCCAACCGATCCCCATGGTTTTCTAAACCATGGGTATAGATATTTTTCCACCATGTCGAAGGCTTTTATCCAATTACCATGCTTGAAAAAACTTATACCCATGGTTATAAAACTGTGCGTATATTTTTTTACAAAAATCACATTGTAGGTGTGGAACCCGCAACCTCAATTTCTAAATCTGGGCTCTTTAACAATCAACCTGCATCACTTACCGATATATATATATATATATATATATATATATCACTATTTTATTTAATATATAAATATAAGTCTAGAAAATATATTCATGTCTAGATTTGAAAAAACACTGCCCGTGGGTTTCGAACCCGCTTCACCACATTCCAGAATCTATTGGCTATCTAACTGAGAAAGCTCCCTTTTATTTATTTATATCTTTATTTCTTCCAATATAATAGTTTTCTCCATGTATTAGGAAAAAAAGTGCCTGATGGATTTCAATCCTACGATAGTAGTGAAGAATACACGTCACCCCCACCAACGCACCTATGACAATTATAGGTTTATATATTTGTATATTCGTAAATATATTAATAAGAACCGTGGGTATAGGATGGAAAACTATGTGGATACATTTTCTAGCTAAATATGTTTTGTGTTCCATTGATATTTCCCCTCCATAATGCATGAATGTTATACCCATAGTTTTATAAAACCATGGGTATAGATATTTGAAAAAAAGTATATACCCAAGGTTTTTTCAAAACCATGGGTATAGGTCTTGAAAAAAATTCATATACAGACATTTTTAACCAATATCGTGGGTATAACTGTCTTTTTCCACACATTTTTGGAAAACCATTGGAATAGGTCTTCTAAAATAAACCTATAACTATATTTTTTTTCCATAACCATTAGTGTAGGTGACCTATAAACTTGGTTTTAGAAAACTGTGGGCATAGGTCCCGATAATACCCCTATACCCAATGTTTTGGGAACAATTGTGGGTATAAGTCTATTTTCACATAGTGATACTATAATTTTCTGCCTGAGATACTAAACCTTTATATTGTTCAATAGACTTTTCAATGATATCCACATTCATAAAAACCTGAAAATGTATACTCAAGGAATAGGTACTAACATGTTTTTGAATCTCATGTTGTATTCCACTATTGAAGAGATGAGATCTACACTCCTTTTAAGAAAATAATAAAAATAGGAGAGAATGAGGATTATAAATTTTATCCCATACTCTCAATAACGAAACATCCCTACTAAACTAATAATAACTCCTACTGATGCCCTTAGTAATGAGTAAAAGTCAAAAATTCAGGTTAAAACTACTCTTGAAACTGACTCCACATTATAGAAAATATATAACAATATCTTATGTATTTATTCCCCAAATAGAGAACCTTCCTATGAAAATAAAGCTCACTCATGATGTAATATAGTTTTCTTCAATATCATATATAATCAAAAAGGCCAAATCCACTTCCTATGTCCAATTTTTTTATATCATTAATATAAAGAAGAACCTCATACATTAGAAAATTATTTTTCTACAAATCCTATAGAGTAACAATCTATACATATACAACCACTGATTCCACCCTCATATTTGTAATCATATGTACCTCAAACCCCTCTTCAATAACCTCATTATTTCAAATTAAAATTAGCATAAATATAACCACAAAGGTTTCTTAGCCTGGAGACTAGTTCTATGTTCACACATGACAAAACAATTGATCAAAAATAAAAATAAAATATAACATAAAAAGTTATATTGAAATAATACTATATGATGAATTTATATTTAACAATATAAATTTTATATTAATAAATGTTCATCCCCTTAGTAATAATGCTTTGAAAATTCATAGTTTATTATTTGGAACATAGGGTATTTTATGCATCTCTAACCAGTTTCTCTAGTATATTTTTCTAGGGTCATGTACTATGAAAAACATACCAAACCATGAATCCCTTATCAAAGGATACACCAAACTCAATCTTTAACTGTTTCTTAGATACTATTATATTATCAATAGACGCCATTAGGGATCCCCTTAATTCAATAACATGATTGAGCATAAACCCCAAATCCCACATCCTATAGGACATGGGGTTTCATATTACATAAGGGTATAAAAAAATATCAGTTAAGAATTAGACTTATTAAATATATAATCGTCCATAAATAAATTAAATAAAACTATTAAATAATGATATCTTGTAATGTAAAATAAATTATGCATGAGTATGTGAACATAAAATAACCTAGGAATAGATGACTATATGGATAACACCAACTACGAATTCCACCTACTCCCACCATGGTCACTATATAGTTAAGTAAATCACATTCAGAAACAACCTCAACTTATACTATAATTCTAAAAGGAAAAATAATATTAGGTTGACAATAAATGTATAATTAGTAGGTTTTACCTATAACCTTTCCCATTTCACGCAAATTGGTATAATAAAGACTGAATAAAAAACATATATACAATTATAAATTATTTAATACAAAAAGAATAATAATCTCATTAATATAATTCATTCCATCAACCTTTCCATTGTCATCCCCACTGCTGATACATTAGTAACATCTATATCAATACATTACTCTAACAGCAGTGATCTCTAAGAACAATAACTATATGTCTCTATAATGAGGATAATACTACCCGAAAAAAGCAAATATGCGAAAAATTCCTATTATAAAACAGCTATAATTCTGGTGGGAAAAAAATTCATTGCACTAATGAACTAATGTAATTACCACATCCCTAGTAATAATAATGTATTATAACAACAACATCATACAATCTAATTCCACATGAATAACCATATTCATTATGCATAATTATATCAAAATTATAACTTCCCTCATAGTATAACCAATATAAAAATATATTTATATAACAACCTAAAATCATAATCCATACAACTATCTACCCTTTAGATAAATCTCTGACCATAAATATCAAAACCCCATAAGTTAAAAATTTTCATCACCACTTAATCAAGATGATTTTCTCTCTCTAATACCAACATAGATTAATATGAGAAATCAGAAAAACAATATCTCTGATTAGAGGATAAATTAAAAATATTTCACCATTAAAAAATTTAACACATTAAATATGTAATCTATACATACATATATTCCATTGCCATTTTTAATTCACCACCACAATGATCATAATCATCTCCCAAAATAATTCCATTTAAATTTCAATTATGTGTCTTATGAAATGTTCATGTTTTTATTTTATTAAAAAAACATAACACTGATAACTGATGAAATGTAAAGACAAAGTCCAGAAATTCCATGAGGAATGCTTCAAAACCATGGATCAAAAGAAAATAAATCATTGGAATATAAGGTTTAAAATCCAGTTGTAGTAGATCAAAGGAACCAAAGAGTGTCTCCATGGAATATAGGGTTTTAGAGAAGACTCCAAGAATCCATCCAAAGGATAGTTAGTGGATAAATTTATAAAAAATTTAGATGTGACACTTCCATGGCGTGGTGGGGGATTAACCACATCATGGTGGTGTTCGATCAATAATGGTTTGACAACCATCATCCTGAAAGTCACAATAAATCATATTTATCAATAATAATATGGATTCTATGAACATTCCATTTAATTTTGTCCATGAAATAACCCATATGAAAATTCTCATTTTCTTTAATCTATTAACCCAATCTATGCACTAGCATTTCATAGGGATTGATGTAAATAAAATAATTCATGAGATTTACTAACTCGAAATTTAGACACTGTGGCATAATGAGAACCTTCAATTCCATTTTCATTATATATCTATTAGTTTTACATGATATAATGTTCTATTAGAAATTAAATAATTTAAAATGGTCTATAGAAAATTGTCTCAGCCATCTATGCTTGATATATATATTACACACATGACCATGCCTAACCACAACATAAACTCTACCAAAATTGTTTTTTTCATCCATACCACTTCAATTCTTGGAAAAATACCAACATTCCATGTGAAGAACAATACAATCATCCCCACTTGAAGCTATAATGATATAATGGATTTTACCACACCTGTTTTGGATCCTAAAACGCATTTTCACCACATTTTTTCTATAACAACCTCTAAACTGCAGTCCAAAAACTCCAGCACCAAAAAATAATTATGTAATGATCTAGGATTATTTGGTCCTTTACACAAATACTTAGGTATCTCCTTAAATAATGTGATAATTTATGTTTCAACATCATAAAAATAGTAATGTATGATATTTAATTATATATGTTAAATTAAATCATATCGTGGTTTGATCTTGTGATAATGATTTTGATGACTGTTTTCACTGTAAATGGAAAATTGTTTTACCCGCAAAATAATAATATGTTATATGTTTAAAACATAATCAATAAATAATATAACTTCCTTAAATATTATCACCTCACATTCCATGTTCAAATCATCTCACATTATATCATTATTGAAATATTTATTTTGGTAGAATTCATTTGTGTAAAAATGGTGAGTGAGTATTTTCCTATCAGAGACTCGAGGATGAGGTTTAATTATATTTATTTTATTTTATTTATGTCAACATCTAGGTGCTACTTAGATATGTTTTTAGTTATTTTTAATTACTTTTAATGTATTTTTTGTCAAATGTGTAACTATATATTGATTATATCTACTTTTTATTCTTATTATAGTATTTTTATATTTATTTAAATATGGATTATATGCTCCTTATAAATAAATGATAGAATATTATTTTTTCATGATGTTTTGGTATTATTTTCAACTCATAAATAATTCATTATATATTTTTATATAATCATTCCATAAATAATTTTGATGGTATTAATAAAAAATAATACACAGGTTGTTATAAATTATCCATCAGTGCTAGTTGTCACACTTTGGAGATTGATGGATGATTTTATTGTCCAATTATGATAATTTCCATCTAATTGGGTATACTCTCAAGGTATTCCATTAAAGAAATAATAATATTATTATATCCATAAAACCATCATGTCATTTTTTGGAATTTTTTAGGGAGTTTATTACATAATGGATGATAGAAAACATTAAATGAAAAGTAAAATGTTTGAGAATAATTAGTCATTACTGACTAGTATAATGATACTAAGAACCTAGTTATACACAACAATGGAAATATAAGATTTTGGAACATAAAAAATTGTAGAAAAAAACGAAACTAAAATAATTATCTTGTATTAATATAATTAATTATTCATGTGATTTTAACCATGAACATAGTGTATTAGATAGTTATATATTAAAAACTAAACAACCTTTTACTTTATTAGAGTCTGATATATTTATGTAAATAATTCAGTATATTTATAACCCATTATTTCACACTTGTCTTTATTAAATAAAACTAAGAATAATTTTTTATAGTTTCATTATGATTAAGGATGACTTTCCTGTTATACTAAACAAATTTAGACATATTTTATATTTGAATTACATCTTTTGGGAGATATGTCAATAATATTAACATAATTTATTACAATACATTTCATTAATAAATAATGTAACTTAAATAAATTAATAATTTAAATTTTAAATTTAAATATTTCATACATAATAGATTCATCAAAGATAACATTATAAGAGTTGTTATATGATTAAAATTTATATATTATGGTTTTTTATATTGCATTAGATAATGAATCCTATTATAATGTTATGATATATCTTTTAAAACACATATAACATATATATTTCTATCGTCAATTAGTTAACATTCAATATTATGTTCTTATTTTACATTTATTTAAAAAATATTATTTTATTAATATTTTTTTTAATTTATGTCATTAGAAAATAGTATTTTAATTTATATTTAAAATCAAGAATAATACATATGTCCACAATAAAATACAATGTTACATAAATTACATAATATTGTTGACACAGATTTCAATTTAACTTTATATTACTTAAAATCAATAATTATTTTAAGAGTCATAATTATTTTATACACATTCGATACTAACAACAATTCATTTTGAACACCTTATATCCCAATATTTTATCCTAAAAGGAGAAAACCTCATTTAACCTTCCTCACCTTTCATTCTCCTTCCCACTGATCCACTACTCTCCATCAATCACCGTTCAATTTATACTCATGAGGTTTCCTCATATATCCCACTAATTACTTTTATCAGGTTCTTGTTTGTTACTATCACCTACATCCATTAATGTTGGGTTTAGATTAACAATGATTTTCACTATCGTAATTCACCATTAATTTCATTTAGGTGGGTGATCATTCCTCGAGATAAGAATTTATCCATGGAGGTAGGAATCTATACATGGAAGCATCCAAATTATTCAATGAATCTATTTCATGACCTCACATTCCATAGGCCCTGAACCTGGTCAATATACCCAATGGGTCTCCTATAATACCTTTGTTGCATTCCTAGTTCACCACATGTTGTTACCTATTGGGGTCACTTATGAGAATAAGGATTATCCCCACTAGGTAACACCAATACATCTAAATTATTTTATTAGGGTTTTGATAATCAGTATCGCCTACTTCAATTAAAAAAGAATATTAATTATCTATGATTTTTACCATCCCAATTAACTCATATTTTTACGACGGGGGGGGGGGGGGTTAATCCATAGAGATGATAATTGATCCATAATGGTATAAATCAATGCACTATGTCATCCATGTTCATCAATGCATCTATTTCATGAAGCAACCATCCTTAGGCCATGAACAAGGTCAAATGACCCAAGGTTTCTCCTATAATAAAATTTTTTTCTTCCATGAACACCACATTCTATTTCTCATTTGGGCCACTTATCAGTCTAATGACTATCCCCACAAGATAACATAAATTCCTTTAGTGAGTATCTTCCTCACTCACACTTACCCTAGGATAATTTCTAGGAGGTCACCCATCATAACAACTGATCCATAACATTTACGATTAACTATTGAGTTATAATCAAGAAAGCTATTGTAATGGAAGGTTCAATTTGATGTCATGGGTAGTAACATTTATCCTTTTAATCCATACATTGATGGGGGTGTTAAAATATAGGGTTTTGATGATTTTAAAATCCTCTTCTCAGTTTCCACCCCATGAAGTGATTTTTATTGTGGATAATCTAGTTGATTTGATTACAAAGTAAACTCCCTTATTTCTTGACATATACTAATTTGATCAATAAGGATTTCACTACGGAATTTACAACATTATAAATATTTACACATATCACTCAAATATAGGTTTTTAGTTTACTTGTGTTATGTTTTATAGACATTGTAACACTAAATTATTAAAAATCCTTAGTGAATATTACCATACATGATTGATTTCCATTAATAAATAAATAGTTAGTTCATTATTAGGATTCTATACCTTATATATTTACACCTTCATCCACAATTATAAAACATAAAAATTATTTTCCCCATCATTTGAATAATTGACATATTTCATCAATTAATGATTTTATTTAGTAAAAAATAATATTTCCGTGTTACATTATGAGTCTATGAATTATTTATTTAGTCGTAAATAGTAGAAATGTTTTTCATTAAAATTAATATAACATATAAATTATTGTTTTATTTGTTAAATCGACATATATGTATCTTCTCACATATTTTTAAATGTCTTAAAATCTGATAAAATCACTTCATTAAGTTATTGAAAGGTAAAAGCCATCAGTTATGAAGATTTATGTTGATATTTTCATCCAATTTTATCCTTAGTTCTGTTATTCTCAATCCTATACATGATTGGATAGTAAATCATTCTACTTAAAAAATGAATAAATTTTGCAATATCATGTAATTTTTCATTACTTCCTACATATCAATTTTTGAATTTACTTAACATTAATTTCAATATAGAAATATAGATGTATCAATAGTTTCACATATAATTATTCTCATATATTTGAATACGAGAAAACAAAAAACCTTCTACACACTCTCAAATTTATCCAAGAGAATGAAAAAAAGAAAACTATTTTTTATACGTTTTACAACTTCCATTAATTAGTCAATGTTTATTGAAAATTTATTTGGGGTTGTCATGGTATCATCTCATTGTCATTACTGATTCTATTTGAATGAATTATTTATTAATAATTCTCTAGATCAAATATTTCAGTATTAAAAAAATAATTTTTTATTATTGTTTCATGACATGATAAATCTATTTTTTCAGGTAGTTACACTAGATGTTCTCTTTTTCATGAAAATTATTAAAGCATGTGTTATGTTTTTACTTTTTTTATTCACCATGGGAATACCTTGGCACCAATTATTTAAATATTAATAATAATTATGAAATATTTTCATGAGACAGTTTAAAAGGATCCCACTTCAGTTAACAATAGAGATATTGTTGTATTACTCCATTTTTATAATTTTTATGTCATTCAAATATCATAATATTTAGATTTATACATTAATAAATTTTATCAATTATATTAATTTGTAATTACTAGAGGGTGTGATATAATGTATTGAAATACTTATAATCCAATACACTAGATAGAAGATTAATAATTTTCACTGTTTTTATTTAATGATTCTTATATAATTTTTATACTTTTATGTGTCCTTTATCCTCCATTTATTCATGCCCATGAGTTTAGTTTGGTTTTAGTCCTATTTTTCAAAATTAAGTGGTCATTATAATAAAATAAGGATTTTTAAAATTATGCATCGAGGTTGAGGGGATGTGAGTTAGTTTAATCCCATAAATGGTCTTATTTCTCAGTTAGAGACTCTCTTATATATGTGAGATATATTTTTAAAATAATATTTTTTTAACCTTTCTCTATCTTTTATTTTGAATAAAATTTTATTGAGCTCTTGGTATTAAAAAATGTTTTCCTTTTTGATAAAGTGATTTATTAAAGAAATTGATATAAACATCAATGTTTATTAAAGGTTCTCTGTAACATCCAATTCGTGAGGTCACTTTACTAGTCCCCTAGACTAGTTTTATACAATCTCTTAAGCACGCATTCTTATACAGTAGAGGTTTCTCACCAACTACTGGGGTAAAAATTGATGTGGTGGGGGACTATATCAAATTATTATAGAGTGGAGTAACATATAAATAACTAAAATTCATATATCATTAAAAATATATGAGTAAATAATATAAATGAAATAACCATATTAGTAAATACATGAAATAAATAAGTTGTACAATCATACATGGATAATTTCCCACTGGGCCAATCATTTATAGAAATAAAGAAAGATTAAAAATTCAAATAAAATAAAATAGGGATCAATTAAATCATCATGACTCACATCATACCAATCTACAATCATATAATAGATTCCTAGAAATATAATCAATCCTAGGCCCCTCTCTATCCAATTCATGAAATAAGTTAATGATCTTCTTGGTTACCCAAGATTCATGGCCAACCAATTAGGGAGTGAGTATATAACCTATAAGGGAAAAACCAATATAGTCCCATAATTAACCAATATATGTAGTCTATGTTCGTTTAAAATACTTTATTAAAATAAATATATCAATTTTTAAGAAAATAAACAGTCACCATTCTATGTGCTTCAATGAGTGATGAGGTGTATTTTAGCATGTCATAATGAATGTTTCCACTATAACAACTATAAGGTACCAATTCCTACCATAGTACCAATAACTATTGTTGATCATCAATCTCATGAAACTGATTAACCATACCTGATTCAATCAGTGTTGGGGTTTCTATGATCCTGTAAAAATGACCTTGTCAACCATATAAAAATTAGACCTTATGGTGAAACCTAAGAATGCTTGAAGCAAAAGCATAAAGAGAAAAACATCTCATTGTAAACATATTAATATCTTAATCCTATGTATCCTTGGATAATCCCTAAACATGATATTTAGTAAATGGGTTTAACCTATTTCATATTGTTCCATTGAAATCACTAAATCAGAATAATCTCCTTATCACCATTCGAAAAAACCATGTCATTGGTTTCCTCAGAATTCAATCATGAACATATAATATCATTAGCTTTATTGGTCAGATCCTATGTGAGAATAAATCATCTCAACATAATAATTGTTATTCTCAAAAAATCACTTGATTGATTGATGCGATCCTAGACATAATAGGAATCATATGGACATATGTTGTCTAAAGAATCCTATATAGACCTATGGTTGTATCACAAAAACTAGATAAATATAATGTGGATCAATAGCTATATCATAGGAAATAAATTTTGGAATCCCTAATGAAATAATCATGACCAAGACATATCACATCAATATCACATAAGGCTCAAAAATTAGATCATAGGATGAATATACGGTCATTCCAAATAGAACCATCACATCTCATCGAGCCCACATACTGGGTCCAAGGAAGCCCATACTGGAATTTATAATTATATGAATACTTAATCAGTTAAATAATAAATAAAAGGTATGTGTCTGAAGAACATATAATCCCATATTCGTTGTATATATATTTCCCCTTAGGATCACATCATCTGTATAGGTTATATAGAGACACTCGATTCACCTTTTAAAATTTTCCAAGTCCACCCAATTGATACTATCATAAGTCACAAGGAATCCTACTAGGGTCCCCTTGGGTCTCACCGTGGACATATTGGCCTCCTTGGAAATTCACACTAGGGAGACAACATAAATTGAATCACCTTTCCGTGACTTATTAGGTCTATCCCAACACCCATCCTATTCCAATAGTCACCACATGGTCTATCCAAAGAAGTAGTCTTGTCTTAGTGGGGAAGGAACACACAACCCATTATCAACTCAATGTTCTCCCATGCATCCCATTTCATCACCCATCTCTACTTGGGGTGATACCAAAATAATTTCAATTCTGTTAATTCACTCTCATTAGGCTTTTAGACCCAATTAATTTCAATTTAATAATGCCACACCCATCATGTGGTTACTTTTTCCAATGAATCATCATTTTATTAATATTCTCATCTATTTGTAACCAAGATGTGAACATGGTATATGAGGATCTATCAAGCCTTTCCGAACGTTATACAATTCAAACTTATTCTTAAAATTTTATTAACGAACTAAACAAAATTTAAATAGGCACACTACCTAATGTGGTGAGGCCTCACATAACATATGATTAAAAAATCTTAATTCCAAAGGGTAAATTCATAAGGTCCACTTTCCTTAATCTATTATTAGATCCATTTTTATTGAATCTTTGTGGTTCCCACCGTGGCTCTCCAAACCCATTCGACCATCATCTAATTTATACAAGGCCCTACCTCAAAACTAAACCTCCAAAAATACTTAATTATAATTTAATTATAATTCATTAATTAATAATAAGAAATTATATAAAATATTCAATTTCAATTAAATAGGTATAAACTCTTAGAATTTCAATGGTTTACCCCTCACACTAGAACTACGACCAAACGCTCGCTAATAACACATGTTCTCTTCCCAACCTAAAACTAAAACAAATTGTAACACATAATGAATGAAAAAACATTACCATTGATTAATTTAATATAAACGTCATTATAAAAATACCACATTGTTATACCTCAATGAAAAGTCATGCAAAAACACATGCGCATCATCTAAAGACGCCCTATGAATAAGCAACCCAAAATCACTATCCCATTTGGATATTCCCACCCTAAATCAGTGGAATGAGAATCAAAACCTAAAGTTAAGGAAATGATAATTAAAATGAAAGAGTGAAGTTATAAATTAACCACAAAAATATCATAGATGTGACAAAAATCACTAAAAAGGTTTTAAAAATCCAACCCAAATCAGGGGGAGAAGGAACTAAAGGGAGTGGTTCAACAAGTTTGTGCTCAAGGGGGGACGAATGTGAAGAGGAGGATTCCCTTTTAAATTACACAAGGAATTAAAAAAAAACCCCCATTTTAATGGTATTCATAGATAGATTGTTAAATTTTATAAACTATGAGACAATCATACTAATGGAAATGCCTCAAGCCCTTCACCTCACACGGATTACCAAATCGTGCACCCAACCATATAGGTGGGTCTACAATCCTCTATGACTATTATAAGATTCTCTCCACATTCTCACATTTTTTTCTCTTAATCATTCCCCAATATAGAGTACACACTATGGTTGGAAATAATTAAACATAAATTACCCATAGGGTTATGGTGATGTAGAGTTCCTCTTAAATAGTGTTCCCCAAACTCTGCTCCATAGTAGGAATCCACCAAAACATCAAAAATCTAACAAAAATTCATAGTCCCATCCACAATCCTATATCACCTTCTATTCATTATTCTATTTCTCAATGAACCGTCTTATGACATTCCATCACTCAATATTACATTTCAAACATCCATTAAAAATTTGACTAATCCAGTAATCGAAAACACAAAATTTCTGAATTCCCTCGTACATTTTCCCACTCATATAAAAATGGGAATCCTGAATCTCCCCACTATAATACTTATCATCCTTTATATGTCTCAGTGGACATAAAAACACAAAACCCAACCTACCGTGGTCACTAAAACCCACATAAATGGTCATGGTTTATTTTTATCATCTCAACACACTTCCTTAGCGCAACTCCAAACATAATTCATTGAGTATCCCAAAAATATAAAGCCAATAATGTTATCATACTAAAGAATAACTAAATCTCTCCAAAAATCTATATAAACATGAAAACCACATCATGTCAGAAACAAACATATCAAAATACAAGTCACCACTTTCTACCATATTTTATATTCCAAAAACCTCATCGACCATACATGTCCACCAGGTTAATGGTTCTACCTTCCATGATACTGAAATAACAAGTGAAGTTATGATCCTTGACACTATCCACCATTATAATTTCCTAATAAAAAACATGTACCAACTTCCAATGATATACTGGGTGTGATTTATTATTCACCACCCCCTAACACATATCAATATTTAGGGTGGGCCTCCACTTGGTGAACTGTCAAAGAGATGCTCGACATCGACCACTATCACGTCCCAAACAACTGATCCATGTTTCCCTTGTCTAGGATACCCCATTGATCTATGACCACAAAATTCTATGTCTGACATATTTGGTAACTACACAGTTACACACTTATTCTTTTAAATTTTGAATCATTTCCTACCACACATACCAACACACCACTTATCTGAATCTCAAAATAATTCCAGCAAAACAATGTTGATTCGTATTTCTATGCAAAAACTATATTGGATATGACCTAGAAGATCATACCTAGAATTCACTGTTGAATCTAGATGAAAAACCCCATTTATTCACTGACATCAAAATTTGATAACAACTATCAATCCTCTGGACCTCTTATACATGAATCCATCCTATCATAAGGGTTATAAATCCATGGACCAAATTCCATCTATTACTACATGTAATGACTATGCACAAATATCATTATCAGTCCCAATCCTCAACAAAAATACACTAAACATAATAAATTCATAGGTTACAAAAACATTATCCTCAACCAGTGATTTTTTTTTCTTTTATGAGGGATGAAACCTAAACGACCTATGGTGGGATCCCCACAATATGACTTACATAATAACACTCCTCATGTACAACCCAAATGGAAACCATAATCACATATGTGTACCTAATTCTAATCCATACTCAACGTCCTATCAATACATATCCATCATTTCACGTGGATCAGTTGTGCCACCACACCCAGTCCAATTATGACGTATCCTCTTCTTAAAGGTACATGTCCAATTTGACCAAAACCCTAGGTAAACAAGTTAAATAGTTTTTCATTAACTGTTTTTATCCTTGGATCACTAATGGATTATAAACAATTTAGAATTTAAATGTTAACCACTTGAAACTGACACATACAAATTATATCTCATCCATCATAGATTGGGTAAAATTCCATACACCCAACAACATCACTAAACTCATGCTTATGTGAATTGCACCCTAAGGAACTAAGATTACACATTATAAATATTGACAAACCTCAATAACATGTTAGTTCATTAATCCAACCTCATTTTTAGACACCACTTAATTCCTTTAATATCATGAGAATTTACCCACTGTCATAATGCATCTAAAGTGTATCCAAAGTCAAAAGGACTTTGCCCCAACACTACTACAAAAAAAATAAATTAATAGAGTTGACCTTTATCATCACTAGAAAAGATCTCTGAAAAGGGTAACCTTTATATAGGTTATTTTCTAGCACTAATAAACGACAACATTTATTAGGTCATTTTTAGCAGCACAAAGGGTTCCCTTTATCAGTTATTTGTTTTTAGCACTGATTGAGGGAACCCTTTAACAAAGTTATATTTTTAAGTGCCATAAAGGGTATCCTTTTTCAGTGAATTATTTTTATTTCATATTACGGAATCCATTAGTAGTACATTTTTAGCACAGTTAAAAATCCGAATGAAGTGAAATAAATAAATAAATAAATAATAATAATTAATTTTATTGATTTAATTAATTTATTATTGATAAGAATGAATAAATTTATTATAAAATATATAAATTATAAATAATAATAAATATTATATATTAAAAATATAGATATATGTAAAAATAAAATAAAAAATAAAAAACTAAAATGTAAATTAAGAAAAATGTTAAACATTTAATTAATTAATTAATTATTAATAATGTCAGTAAATAGTATATATTAAATATATAGAGATATATAAATGATTATAAATATTATTTATATAGTAAAAAACATTTATTCATTACATTTAAATAGAATATATTTAGTGAAAATAGGGTTATAGTTAAAAATTAATATTAATTAAAAATACTAACTCATTGCATCGATTAATTAACATAATTTAATGTAGTATAATTATTCATGATAGAATAGATCAAATATATTATATTAATTTCATATATATGTAGTATTGATGAATTTCTATATACAACACATATGCACGATATTTTTAGGAATTTAATCAACATCTATTATATATATTTACTATGTTCTAATATTTTCAATATGTACTCCTCTTTTTTTTCAAACTGTACCAATATTATTAAGGATTTATGTTTAATTAATCAGTATTATCCAATTTTTCAATATTGTTAAAGTGGACTCATTTTTAATTATTCAATTTTACTCATTTGGAACATGAATGCACTTAAGATTAAATATTCATTAATAATGTTGAAAATATATTTTTTAGAAAAAATTTATAAATAAATATATTTATTAATGTATATATCTTATTTATATACATTTATTATTATAAATAAATAAGTAATATTTTCTAAATTGTATTTATATATTTATAAATAAATATTCAAATATATTTAAATAATAATAAAATTATAATTAATTTATTTAGATAATAAATATATTTACTATATTCATATTAATATATATATTATATATACTTATATAAATATATATTATCATATAAATATTATTTTTTTAAAATAATTATTAAAATAAATATTAATAATTAATTATATATTGAAATAATTTAAAATTATTATTTTATTAAAATTATTTTTATATGTTTTAGAATTATATATAAAAATTATATGTTTAATAAAATTAGTTATTTTTCTAAAAAGGTATTATAATTATTTATCTGTATTAATGAAGCACTAATAATGTGTCACTTTATCAGTGCTTATTAACTTAATGCTATTAAAAGGAATCATTATAGGCAATTTATTTTTGAAAGGTTGATTGAATTATACAGAACAATGTTGAGAACTATAATCATTAATAATGAGTTTGTGATATCTGATGCTCTCTACATAAGGAACCTACTGCCTGCACTCCTCGTTGTAGAATCTAATCTTAATTCTAGGCCAAAATCAAGGATCTAACTATTCTAATCTCAAATATAAGCCTTGTACAATTCAAGGGTCTATTAAAACTTTAGCTTGATTAAATATAGTTTTACCAATATATCTACTCTTCCTTGGTTATCCACTAAACCTTCTCATCCCACATCCATTTATTAGAAAAACTCATGTTCAAATAACCTATAATAAAAAAACCAAATTTCACAGGTTTATTGATATATTGATTCATTGGCTTCTTTGATAGAATATGGCTCTCTTTGAGACTATATTGGTACTATGTGACATGGAATATGTCAATCGCAATGATGGTTTATGTTGTTGTGTTTTATAATAGGATTGGAATACATATATTCCATGTCATTTATCAATTTTCAATTTTCAAATTTTGAAAAACTCATCCATATTGCAGACAGTGTTGTCATTGGTTTCGAATATTCCACTGTAAATCACATGGTAACCCCTTTTTCAAACATTTATTTATAAATTAATGTGTTCTGGTTTTATTCATTAACCTATAATCCAGTGAAAATGTTTCCCTAATCATTGAAAACTTGATATCATACCTTATATGATCCCTAAAAAAATATTGTTTTTCTCAAATCCTAAAATATTATGCCTTTTAAATATATGAGTCCCAACATGATTTGATCATCCTCATTCCTAATGCTGAGGTTGTTATCAACTCTACGTAGCTAGATACAAAACATTCATAAGTATTTATCCAACAATAAATACCAGATCCTCAGTGGGTTTGTTATGTTAAACACAAGATTATTTAACTAGAACACATTTCTCTCACTTTAATCTATAATAATTCCATCCAATTTCCCATTTTAAACTCCCACTATAAGAACTCCATTTTGGAACAATGATTTCACTTCCATTTTGTATATTTTTATCTATAATTGAACTGAAATAAAAATTAAATACAAAATATTTTTCAACTAGTATATGTGATTAAATTTATCATAAATTTATGTTCCACTGATCAAGGAGTTCTCCATTCATACTATACATCCTTTATATTGATCCAATTTTCTATAGTCAGTGAGTTAGCTACTAAACACCTCCTAGGTTTTGTTAACATTTATGTCTTCTAGTGTTGGAACAATTTCTCATGTCACGTTGTTCTTATTCAGATCAAGTTCATCATGCATATATTTAATCCAATTATAATCTTTTCCAAGCATGAAAAATGAATTAGGATATACTTTTGAAAAAATATGGTTTTTTGTAGAGTATAACAGCTTTGTGTTGTCAACAAAAAAATTTGATCACAAATGAAATTATATTTATTGATTTCATTTTGGATTTTATTTCTTTTAATTTAAAATCCTTCTTCATTTTCCTCACCGTTAAGGTATTATATTAATTATACATCATCCTTGTGTCCTCCCCCCTGTGTTACTCAATTCAAAATTAATTTCCATTCATATCTCATAATTTTTTAGTTTATTAAAATCTCCCCATTATAATTAGTAACATATATATGTATATATATAAATTTTATAATTTCATCATAAAAACTTCTCAACACACACAAAAAAAGTAAGTATTTAATTGTCTTGTTATCTAATATGGATAATTTTTCACTAACAAAAATAAATTTCTTCTTCAAAAAAAATTACCACACATTTTTACAAACCCCAAAAGAAAAATTGGTTCTTCTAGATTACTATAACTTTGTAAAAATAAATCCATATTTGAAATGATAACCCCCTATTTAATATTTTAAAAAAACATTATTTATTTCATCACACATATAATAAACAAAATGTATTTTTTACATTAATCCATCCTAAACTAGGCCATTTTTTATCATTTCCAATTGGTTCCAGCCCTGGGAATCCATTATTACAATTAATTTAATTCTAAAAAATGGGATGCATTTCCCCTTTTAGATAACATAGTGCAGTACAACTAGAATCCACATCAATTTTAGATACCAAATAGTTATTAATCCAATTTGTTCATCGAGACACATCAACCATCTATTTTATTTTTATTATACTACTCTGAGAATTATTAATCATATGGATGACTACTATTTCGAGTATTTCAGTTAACATAGGTTCATATACATAATTGATGGATGATGATTGCAATGAAAAAATATGAAATCATTAAAGTGCAATAGATGAACTAATGAGGATGAGAATTGTCTGTAACTTTTACCATTGGGTGAAATTAGAAGATAAAACCAACCATTGTGGTGTAATTATTTTCTAAAATTCAATTATTCATTTTTTTCAAAGCATACTAAAATCATTTGAAATAATAAAATATTGATATTCACTTCTAATAATTATCTAAAACTTTCACATTTTATAATGAATATCATTTGTGTAATTATTTATTTACTATAAAATAAATATTTTATAAATCCAATTGGATATCTCTCTTTTCTCTTGGAAAATTCAGAGGTTCAAACCAAGGTATCTTTTCTCTCCTCATCATCCTAACTCGATGATTGCTTGTTTGGCTATATCTATTTTCATTTTTTATCATCATTCTTGATTGACCATCAACATATATCTATGTTCAAAAATTTTGTCATAGTAAAATAAATATCCATAAAATGAATGTGTTGTTTCAAATTTATGTTCAATTTATTTGTATTTAGTATTACACATTTATTAAATTTTTTTCTCGTACAGGTGGATTCTTTTGGTCATATTGGGGTGGTTTGTTAGAATATTCTCATTTTTTAAGGGATTGGATGTCGAGACTAGAGGTAAGATAATTTTTAAAAGGAAATGCATTAAAAATACATTCAACTATTAGGAAAAGGTGACTTCCTTGTACATATTTAATTAATTTTATCATCAGTTTATCTTCTATTTTAATGTTAATTTACTTGTCATTTTTTCTAAAAAATTATTACCTTATTCACAAATATTTTGAGTGGTTTTATATTTATTTAATATATATACAAAAAGACACAAAAGAGATAAAATGTTTCTTTCCTCCAATGTTAGAACATTTTACATTTTCATTACCTTTCTTTATCAAACTAACAACATACTATTTTGATTCTATTTTTCTAGCTAAAACCCTTTCTCATTGTTGGATAAGAAGTTCATGTTCCCATCTTGGTGAATTCTCATGACATAATGGGCACATGATCTTCCACTACTCTTAGTTCATTAAATAATAATAATTGTTCTTGAAATAAATAAAACAAGTCAATATAATTGTGGGACGTTCAACATATAATGGAAATAGTAGTAATGGTAACAACGAGAGTTATTATATTGAAACTATTGGACATGTTGGAATTAAAAACACATTAATATTGCACATAATTTGATATGTAATAATCTTAATGATTATTTATATTTAAAAATGACATTAATTTTAGTTAAAATGAAAACAAAAATACTAAAAACTGAGAAAAACATTACAGTTATTTTGATACCTTATAAAAATGATCCATAATTTATTTGGGATGTGTAGGAATTAGCCTCACCACGATTTGGTGCATAATGTGACCATTAAGACTCTAACAACATCTATTTATGTAAATTTTATATAAATTTTACTAAAAAGGAAAACTGACCAACTCAAAACCAATAAAATTCATTAGAATTATCCTTATTGTTAATTAAAATGACCCAAAAGTGATTTTTGAAATAAAGAAATCAGTCAAAAATTAATTTGATACATGGTGTGCTCGATAAGACTGAATGAATTAGTTGTAAATTTAAAATTGGCAGTTTAATTCATAATAATTCACTCAATAAATATATATAAAATTATATCATGATTCCTAAAAAATTTAAAATATCAATTAATAGGCCATTTTTGATATATGGGAAATATTTCACATCCAACCGATACATGATGTGATTGGTATGAGTCAAAGTGTGTGTTTTCTGTTTAAAAAGATAATTTAGTAAGAAAAACATGTGACATACTAAAAACTAATGAAACACATTCATATTATATTTTTTTACTCTAGTAAAATTATCCATAAGTCAGTTGACACATATAGGAATAATTATCATAATAAATGGATGAATGGTGTGACCGGTATGACTCTATGTACATATTTTTATTTTAAATTTTCATCAAATTTGGTAAACATATAGAGTAGCCTACTCAAAACTAAGAAAATACATTTCAATTTTTTTTAATTTAAGGAAATGATCACTATGTAGATTTTGATGTATAGTAATTATCCTCACAGCAGTTAGATACATGATGTTTTCGGTAATACTCAATGTGTGTGTTATCAGTTTAAAATGGACAATTTAGTTAAAAAAGCGTCACTCACTAAATCCTGAGAAAACAATCTTAGATTTTCTTAAAAATTTAGCACGTCGATTAATTTGTAATTTTTTTTGTGTACGAATTGTTATCATGTCAAATTGATACACGATGAGATTGATATGATTCAATGCGCGTGTTTCCAGTATAAAATTACATATTCGTAAAATTGAAAAGTCACTCATTCAAAACTAAGTAACTGTATTTATATTGTTTTGATAAATTATGAAAAAAATACATAACCCATTTTGGATGTGTATGAATCATCCACACCTCAATCCAATGCATGGTGTGACCTATATGACTCCTGGTGTAGCTATTTACTTGAAATAGACATCAATTTTAGTTAAAAGGACCACTGACCCACTAAAAACTATGAAAAAACATTTATATTGACTTGATAGTTTATAAAAATTACCAATAAGTCATTTTAGGCATGTATGAATCGTCTTCATATCAATATTATGCACAATGTGTCATGTATGACTCCATGTGAATGTTCATTTTAGAATCGATATCATTTTTAGTAAAAACGGAAACTATGAAATTAAAAATATAGAAAAGTAATTTGGATTGTTTTAATACTTTATTAAAATTACTCATATGTAAACTAGTAAATGTAGGAATCATTCAAACCTTAATCTGACAGATGTAGTGGCCTGTATAACTCCATGTTTCTATTATCAGTTTAAAAATAACATTTTAGATGAAAAATTGTCTCTCACAGGAAACTTAGAAAACACAACATTATTTTCATGATAATTTAGAAAATCAATTCATAAATCTTTTGGTGCATGTATGAATTGGTCTCACATTAAACTTATATATGAAGTGACTGATATGAGATAATGATCTTGTTTTGAGTTTAAAAACAAATTTTAGTTAAAAAGAAAAGTGACATAATCAAAACCATGAAAACATTCATATTTTTTTGTTACATTATGATAATGACCCATAAGTAATTTTAGATATATAGGAGTCATATTAACATCAATCAAACTCACAGTGTGGCTGGTATGACTCTAACTAGGAATTTTCATTATATAAGTGTCATTTTAGTTTAAAACACATATCAATTCACCAAAACCTAGAAAACAAGACTAGATTTTTATCTTACCATTATATATGGTATTAATTAATTAACTTCTTTATCATTTTTATCATATAATTGTATAGTTAATTTTTATAGTGATAATTCTTGATGACGAACAAGAAATGTTGTGATGTGCTGGAATCAACCATAAATATATCAACTATACACTATTCTAGTATGGCTCAATGTTTATTTTAAAATAACCACTTTCTGTTAATTATTTTAATTATACTATTCAAAACATAAGAATCCATTTCTTATAAGGTTTTTCTTTTTTCTTGAGCAGCGGTTAATATCAGAAGACATATGAAGACTCAAATTTCTGTATGTATGTAATATTTTATACTTATGTAAGTGTATAATACAAATTTTGAAATGAATATATTATATTTTTTAATTTATTTGGGTTCTAAATATTATTTAATTTAAATTCATTATTAATAATTGATTTTTCTGTTTTTTGTAATTTTTGGTGTTGCGGGGTGCTATTAAAACATACTGCACATGTGCTGTAATGTGTTGTTGATTCACACTGTAATAAGAACCTTTATCAACTCTTAATCAATAATAGATCACGGTGGACTTTATCATCACTTCAGAAATTTATTAAAATGGGTCCTTTATTAGTACTTAAAAAATCACTAACAAAAGTCTAGGTCTTTTAGTCTTACTTTGGTAGTGATCACTTCTCTAGCAGTGATAAAGGAAATTTTTTTCACCAATAAAGGCCTATTTTTTAGTAGTGAAAGAATACATTTCCATGAATCCAACCATTGATACTAGAGGGAATACCACACATGGTTCACATCACCCAAAATCCATGGACACCTATTTGTATCTTTCTCATACCCCAAAGCACCCACATGTGGTTCCATCTATAAGGAAACCACCGACTAGGGCTAATCTATCAGATGAGACACCCTCAATAAAAAATGATGACTCACTAAGGACTAAGTAAAATGTATGGGCCTCCGTGTCTCTCACCAAGGCCCACCACTTATGTATCATGATGATAAAAAAATAGGAAAATTTATGTTCCTATCTTAGTAAACCACAACATCCAAATGCCATCAACCATTCTAAGGTCTCATATTCTTTCAAATTAAGATCCTCATCCCAAGACATCATGATTTGAGAAAACTATTTCTCATCAAGAATTTTACTACCATAATTCTTCAAGAGGAATCAAAACTACATCATCTAACATCTATAAACCTGGAAAATAATCATCCTTAACTATTCATGCAGGAAAACTATATTAAATGGTTCAATTAAGTAGATTGTCATTCCAAAATATATGGTAAAAAACATATAGGTACTTACTTTCATTTTAAACAACTGAACCTAAATAATTACGACCCATGAGGGTCTTACTAAAAAGAAATAAAATTCTTGTATTTATCTACTATGGTATCTTCACATCCTATGAAAAAGATCTATGTCAAATTAATTATCATTAAGCATGTCACTAGAGATTCACATGACCTTCTGTATAATGAATATACGTAGAAAAATCTTTACATATTTTTATTATTACACCTAATACATATATTATAAAAAATAATATGATAAGTGGATATAAATTTAAACAATTATGCCTTATTTATCATAAAAATCTATAACTAGAATCCCATATATCATGTGAACTCTACATGACTGATATGATGCATGAGATTCATCTTACATCTAAATTCAAAGAAATAAATCCAATCACTAATATATTCACAATGTGTTAAGAGATATATATTATAAAAATAAATATATTCAAACATATTTGTGAGTTACATAATGAAAACATAATATACAATTGTTACATTGAACACCAAGAACATCATTCCTAGCCCTAATAACCCTGTATTCTTATTAGAAAAACTTTTCTTACTCCACTAGTCTAATATCCATTACATTCTCGGACACATTCTGATGTATCTAATATACCAATCCTAAACAAGAAATTCCAAAACAAAAATAAATTAATTAATACCACTTTAGAAAACAAGAGTTAGGATTCTACAAAAGTTATGGCCTGACCAAGTTCAACTAAAGGGTCTAATCAATCCTCGTCATATTACTAAGGGTGTTGAATAATATTGGGGGTATAAGGTGGTGTCATTTGGAGACTATACCCCATAGATAGACACTAGTACAAAAATTTCCTATATCAGCGCAAAAAAAGATCTTTAACAGTGCTAAAAAATCATTGTAAAGCTCACCACTAATATAGGGGGGTCCCTTTTATCAGCGCTACAAAATGCACAAATAAAGGCCCCTTTTATTAGTGCCAAAAAAGTGCTGATAAAAGTGATTTTAAAAAAAAACCGAAATAAAAAATAATGCAGGTCGTACTTTTATAAGCGCTTCACACCCCCTTTATCAGCTCTAGGAGGTCTCCGGTGCACTGCCCTTCCCGTACATCCTCATACACCCCCCCCCCCTTCGGTTCCACCCAAACTCGAACCCGAGACCTCCCCCCATTCGCGGCTTCACCTTTACAAGTGAGCCATTTCGTTTTTCGTCTCTATTTAATGATATATATATATATATATATAGTTATATTTATTCATATATTGATATAGATTCATATTAATAGAAATATATTTACTCATATATTAGTAAATATATACTAATTCGTATATTAATATAATAATATATATATTTTTGTCATAATTTTTTATACGTATATTTATTTGTATATTAATATATACATATAAGAATAGTTTTAAATACATTTATGAAAAAATATTTTTTTATGTGTTCTTATAAATAAATAAATACATACATACATACATACATACACACATACATATAGACATACGTAGATATATACAAAACATATACACACACAGAGACAGACACACATACAGAAACATATTTATATTTATGAATAAATAATTATATATGTGTATTTGAAAACCATAGAATGTACTTATAAGATTAGTTTTAAATAAATTTATTAAAAAATATGTTTTTGATGTGTGTTTATAAGTAAATAAATAAAAACATAAATATATACAAATATACAACACACATACACACACATAGACACTCACACACACAGACACATATATATTTATGAATAAATACATATATATGTGTATTTGAAAAGAAATAGAATGTTAAAATGACCGTAACATATAATATAGAATCTCATTTCAACTCTAAAACCAGTCAAATTGATGAAATGAAACAATCTTCTATATGATATGTGGTACATGCCTAATGGATATCCGGATCAGAAGTTATAATTGTTTGAATGTTAATAAATCCGAATATTTCGACTAAAAACTCAGTTTTTGAGGCCTTTTGTGCATTTTTTGGCTTAAAATTATGACCAAGGCTTTTTCTTTGTCACTAGCACGTATTCCTCATCGTAGGATTCAATTTGATATGATGTAGAGCTCAAACGGACACCCAGATCAAAAGTTATGGCTGTTTGAAGTTTGAGATACATTTTCAACATATTTTAGATCTTTTATTAACTGTTTTGATTTATTGTTTCCTCAAATTGTTACTAAATGATATTTAATCGATAATAATTTGAAAATTATTAATAAATAATATATATTTTAAAATAATTTGAAGCCATTTTCAATAAATTTCTTATATATTAAATTTAATAGTCTATTTATACGAATCTATAAAATATTTAAAAAATATATATTGTATTTATATAAATATAAATTTACTTATAAAATAAAAGAATATACAGATTTCATAACCATTCAATCATAATCTTAACCCTTGAAATGAAACGGGTTTCAAAAGCATATAACCCTTGAATGGGAAATGGTGTTCATAAACATTATACCATAAAAACATAAACCATCAATAAAATGAATATAAATAGAGACATTGAATAATTTCCCCATAAAGGAATGATTAACAACAAAAAACATCATATTATATGATAAATAATTTTTAAATATTATTTAAAAACATTTCATTATGATAATATCCTTTCTACATTGAATATGATTTTTAAAACATAAAATCTTTTGGAATTTTTTTTAAATAAATTTTAAAACATGTAAAGAAATAATCGAAAACAATGAAATGTTTTAAGATATTTTTTCCTTAAAATTGTATTCATAGATCTTTTTAATACATATTATTGAATCCTTTTTTGCAAACATGTTTTTTGAATACAATTCATTTCTTACCGAAGAAGAGTCATTCAATTTTTTTCATAAAAGCATTACAATGAGCACCGAAAAGTAAAAAGTAGTACAAATGCATGATGAGATCTTTAAAAAACAATGGAGAATTAAAACAATTAAAATTCCTGAGAGAAGTATCATATGATTTCATCATATACTCATAATCATTATCAATTTTGAAAAGCAAAGTTATTGTTTCAACAAACTCTTACCACTTGGTTAATTGGGATCATAGACATAATGTAAGATAAACAAAATAAAATGAGTCGTCAAATAAAATTAAAAGATTTATATTCATGATTTAAAATTTAAAATGTATGTACATAAACCTCAAAAATATTTGAGGTGTATAACAAAACAAGAGACCCAATGAAGGAAAATTGAGAAAAAACATTTTTACCAATTTGGTATCTTTTGATACTAAATCCCCATGAAAGAAATACTATAAAATGGATTTGTAAATAAAAATAAATATTAGTATAATATAAATTTAATATAATATTGGTATGTACATATATCACAAAAAATTAAATAGTTAGTATCATAACTTGTATCTCACAGATATAAAAAGTGATATAAGATCCACTTGCCTTATGTCTTGACTATCTTTGTACTCACAAAAACCTCAGGTATAATAAATATAAATTTGTTATAAGTATATCTAAAAACCATATATTTAAATATAATACCATATATGGTTTTATTTTTACTTTATATAACCCTATTTTTAATAATATTTTTTTTATAGTTTCTCTTCGGGAAATATCTACATAGTTTGTCACTTGTGTCTTAATTCATTATGTATTTGGTCCTTATACATATATCATGATTTAAAAAATTTATAACATGATATATATCAATTATATTCAGTATATTTTTATTATAACAATCTATTGATTACATAAATACTTAATTGATTACAACATTCAGGGAGACAAAAAGCTATATGTTCTCATGAACACTATTTCTATTTAATTAACATGTAGAACGAAAGAAATTAAGAGAAATATATGTATACATATACCCAAATATATATCATTAATTAATTAGATATATTTTATAATATATATCAAATATATTTACTAAAATCATCATTTCTACATTCCGTGTATTGAATTAATGAATCACATTGTTTTGAGAGTGCAGTAGTTTTCACTTCCTCAAACAAATTGATCGTAATAACACCAAATGGAATGAATAATGATATATTTTCTAAAATAAAATAAATAATTTTTAATAAATATTAAATATCATATATAAATTATATAAATAGTGTTTCCATAATAATTTATACTATGAGAGGTGGTAAAGGAAAAACAAACCGTCATCATTTAGTGAGGCAATAGTCCAAAAAACATGCAAACCTTATGCTCTTTACCCATTATATGGAAGTGTGTCTAATTGAAGATTGAATCAATATTATACCAACAACCTAGTATATTTAGGATATTTTTTTCATTGTAAATTCATGGATTATGATTATTTGAGGTAGTGGAGAAATGAAATTAAAGAAATATGTTTAATTGAGGGTGTAACCTCTTAATATGTTAACTAATTTTGGATTTCACCAATGAGATTCCCTAAAAATATTTTTTCCCATGGGAGGATTCATGGAAGTAGGTAAAGATGTTAGAATTCTATTTAGGATGATTTTGGATGAATTTTAGTGTCTTGAGAGGTGTGAGAATGTGGGAGGATAATTGGCCTTTTATAATGGAGGAGGACTGACACTAATGTAATAGTTTAAAATAATTGAACCCCACCCACATTTCATTATTAAAGTTGGATCAATAATGTTAAAATGTATATTTAAGTGAGGATAGCATTGAAATATGGCTTTCAAATGGATTTTGGAGTAGTATATTGTATTTCCCCAACACCAGTTACCTAGAGTTGGTGTATTATTACATATCATTGGAATGATCACAAAAGATCAAGTCTTGAAAGACCGATTATTTTAGTAGCCTTGGAATCACTAGATACATTCATAAAGTTCACATTACATAATAGAATGAAAAACTACTACAACAACTTGTCTCCATAGACCACACTCATATCCCCTCATACTATCCCTATAGGTAATTCATAAAACATTTCTTCACATCCTAGGAAATATAAAACATAGAAACGGGTGAGCTCAGATGTCCAGTAAGGACAACAATATAGTAGAAACTTTCATAAATAATCATAAAAATTTAAGGAAAAGTATAACTAAAAAAGCCTTTTAAACATAAACTTCAGCATAATATGGAAAAAAGAAAATGAAATAATACCATTTACTTATTCACATGGATATTCTACTAGTCGAATAATCTCATGCAATATCAATAACCACTTTCGTAATGATGAAATTCATAACGTCATAAAATCATAACCACATAGGCAAGGCCTTGTGCCAAGACACTAGTGTGTCTCATGAGACCTATCGATGCACTGAAGGGCTATAGAGGGTTCCACCCTTAACTTTCTAAGTCTAATGCATTCCTCATATGAACATGTTTAAACATAACATAAACATTCTTATTAAAACTAGCATACGAAATGTAAATTTTTTTTCCATAAACCATGAATGAAATAAAAATAACACATCCACATTCAAAAATATCACAAAACCTTCAACACAATATGGGAGTTTTGTATCATAATAAATCAACTTCAAATAATATTAAAATCCATCAAAGGATGATTACATAGATAAAATCAAAACAATTTGAGAGAAATATCTATTTTTTTGAAATCATTTAAATGTCAAATTACAATAAAATACTAAATTTACTTTTAAAATATTCTTATAATATTTTAAGGTAAGCTTCGATGATTTTATAACGGTGGAAAATAGCCGCACTAGCCGTATATGTTAAAAAAAGACATTATTACCTTAATTTTGCCAAAAAGGTTAAAAAGTAAACTGTTTGGAAAATGGCGGAAAGATTCCTTTATAAAAATCATATAAAAATTCAAACAAGGGTATAAATTAATTTAAACCATAGTATATAAAATAGTTTGAATTTTTTTAAATACATTTCTAGGAAACATGGATTTGGATGATAAAAATGTCTTAGTAGATAATCACGTATAAACAACCTCAGATAATGAAGGGATTGTGAAATAAACAATTGCCTTTTACTTTTCTGTGGTAGAGCGTAGGTTAATATATTATATAATGGTGAAATAATTGTTATTAAATTATTCAATAATCATATACATTAATAAGATATCATATATGATCTTCTAATATTTCCTTTTAGTATTATTGTTGTTACGGTGTTAAGTGATTCGTTCTCCTTTATATGCCTGGTTACGTAAGTTATGTTTTTTATGAATAATATATATTCGATTTATATAAATAATTATATTATGTCATAAAACATTATTTTTTAACCTTCAAAAGAAAATTAGTCTTGAATGGATATGATGGGGAAATGAATGTCATCGCGATCTTGGAGATGGTAATCTGTACGTACGCACGAACGCTACTTCCATTTCATTTTTCATTTTAAATGGAATCAAAACCAAATTATACGTAGGTATATTATTATTAAATTATAATATAATATCTTATATATTTTACTTATGTTCATTATCACCTTTTTTTATACGTTCCATGTATGGTATGAACGAGTCATATCACATTGAGGGGGTGGTAGTCCACACTTTCTCAAATGAAATTATCGTATATATATACAACATGAAAGGAATATTGGTAAGCTATAAAATGGAATTATATAAGATTATATATAAAATAAAGATCATTAATATCATATTTAATTATAGTGCCATCATAATCTCTAGCATGAGAGGAGGTAGGAGATAATTGAACAGTCATCGTTTTGTGAGGTGTTTGGTTTCCATCCACAGAAACATTGTGTTCTTCACCCATTAAATAGTGGTGTGTGTAAGTGAAGTTAGAATAAATCTAGTAAAAATATACTAGTATATTTATTTTACTATTTTTGTTACAAAATAAAACAATAAGAAAAGTTTAGGGGTTGCAGAAGTAATATAAAATAAAAGAAGTTAAGAGAAATTGGTACCTTTAATTTGGATAACTCCCTTTAGTTTGAACCAAAAAGGACTCTTGAAGTGCCCTATTCCTAAGGTAAGGATTATAATAGTATGATAGGGATGTACGGAGTAAAATTAGGCAGAGGTTGGTTGAGCCAAATGGCTTTAGAGGTGTGAGTAATTTGTTATAAGTGGTGTCTTTTTATAAGGGGGAGGAGGGGCTCTTTAAGAAATATTGAAAATATTTTTCTATTATATAATGATATTCTATTTATAATGGTCGAAAACTAAATAATGTTAAGGATAATATGACTCATGATTGAAATTAAATCATCCAATATGACTTGGATAGGTTCTGGGTATTATTTTAGTGTTTATAATCTTATTTATTTAATTCATTTTTTAATGAGGCAAACATTACATCATTATTTTGTCATATATAATTTAGTTTATTAGATGTCTAAAAATAATAAAAAAATAACATTATTTATGAAATTGTTTTATCTTTCTAATGAATATTTATAGTTGAAATGATAACATATATAAATTTATTTAAAAACTGATTTTCTAAAAGATATATGCTTATGTCAATTTTGTATTTACTTTAACATAATTAATATAAAGTGTCATTTTCACTTACATGTGGCTCCATGAGGTCCCAAAATCAACACAAAGACACCCATGTTCGGATATGTAGCATCTAATAGGGTTAAGACACGTTTTAGTGTAATTCAGAATTATTATAATATTTTTTTTACTCTTATTTACCGGATTTACCTTTTAACCATAGTAAATAAAATATTTACCGAAGTAATTAATCAAAATGTATAAAAATAAAATTTACCTATTTAAATAATTTGGGCCTCCTGATTCTAAATATGGAATCCATTTTTATAAATTCAAAACATATAAGTGGCAGAAATTAATTCCCATTGTCGAAACAAAAAAGCATGTTTTTAATAAATATTAACTATCAAAAGATTGACACATTATTATGTCCAGTTTAAATATGTAATTATGTACAATGAAAAAATTTGGATTAAATGGTAAAATTATAATATAATTATAGTTTAAAATAACTCAAATTCATAATTCATCACTATTAATTATTTTTATTAAAAAAGTTGTCTTTAATTAAAATTTAGTAATTTTCATTATTCATCACAAAATGAATGTTATCAGAAAAGTACGAAAATATAACCTTATGCTAATTCTGATATTCCGAATCAAAAAATGAAGTCTATTTTACCAAATTAAAATGATAAAAGTTTCATTTATTAATTTTATGTTAATTCCTACTGTCAAAACCAAAAGGTGTATTTTAAATAAATAATAACTATAAAAAGATTGACACTTGTATATGTTCAATTTCAATGTGAAATTACTTAGAATAACCATCATTGGATTAAATGGTAAAAATATATTCAATTTATAAATCCAAACCATTAAAATGTATAATTTATAAATATAAATTATTTTGATTAAAAAATGTTTTTCAGTTAAAATATAGTATTTTTCACTATTCACCCAAATATGAAAGTTATTAGAAAAATACAAAAACATTATTGAAACGAAATTCATATGTCCTGATTATAAAGAAGAATTATATTTTTTCAAATTGAATTTTTAAATTTTTTAAATATTGGATTTGAAAAGGCATTTCCATTAAACGACTGTAAAATTTCAATTTTTTGAATAATACATCTTTTATCTGAAAAAAATATATTGTACGTACATTATGTCTAAGAAACTAATAATATGGATTCAAAAATTAAAATGATTATATAAAGTGAAAAATTCAGTTACTACTATTCATAACAGCTTTTTAACAACTTGTTTGGTAAGTCATGGTGCACTAGAACTCGGTGTTGCATGTAATGCATGTTATTGAATTACATTGAAAAAATGACATACTATGAAATTTTGTGGTGTTACATTATTACCTCCTTCAATAAATTGTGTCCTCCAAATTTGAAATTATTTTTTGAAAATAAATGGTTGAAAATAGAAATTACTTTTGGGAAAACCGTAATCAGAAATTAGGTTAATAAAATTTAGTCTTAATAAGAGGAAAATGGAAATAAAAGGGTAACCACCAAAATTTGAACTTGATTAGGAGAAAATTGTTGGAAATTAGAGACATATCATTGGCGGAAAAATGTAAATATTTATAGGTAGTGATTGAGGTCATCAATCACAAACAAGTGTAAAATTGAGGGCCTTAAATTCTTAAATCTCTGATGATTTAAAATACCATCGGTTCAACAAAACATATGGTATTAGGAATTTTTTTTAAATCCCTTCAATAAAGTATAAGAATTAATTTCTAAATAGAATAATAGAAGAAGGAAAATATATACCTGACAAGTAGAGTCTCATCCTTTAACTAATTTCTACTGCAAACTCATATGTCACCTTAAAAGATAATATAACATAAAAATAATATCATATTTATCCTATTCGTATAGGGTTCAAAAAAATGAATTTATATTTCATCTACAAGATTTTTTTAAAAAAAACTAAATTATTCAATCCAGGAAATCACGTGGGCCAGTGGTAGGTGATACACCCTTGTCGCCCTGTGGTTGCAGGTTCAAGTCTCGCGGCCTTGCCAGACGTGACAAGTTATCGCCCTACATCTAGGTTGTCCATTTATGTCAATCCAAAAATAATCTCAAACAAGAATTATCCAAAATACATCTATCCAAAATCACATTACAAAATTTATATGGATGGTAAACACAATGAAGATCCTTTTTTGGCATAATAACATGTGAACACATTCATCATGTATTCTTTTAAAACAGTACAACATCCTGAATTACCATAAAACCTTATTGATTATATTCATGATCACTTATTACTTATAGAATAATGAATATACTCCTTCTATCCAAAAATTTTATAAACTGCAACAATGATGGAATATAGAATTCATTAATCTGTTTCAATGTAGTCAAGAATATAAAATATAATTTATCCAAATCAATAATGTATTATTCCAAAATCACAACCTTGGTATCAGAACCATATTATGGTTTATCTTTCTCTCAACCATATATTTTCAAAAACAATTAATCTATTATTGAGTCACTTTTCTTGGATCTACACAATCTCAAGTCCTTAATGAAATATTACTGCAATACAATCATTATATACTCTATAATTGTTATAACTAGTTCATTGTTGATACAACACTCAAATGAAATAATTCTCTAATAACAACATAATAACTCTAATCATTCCTTCACATATCGGGTCGTATCATAACTTTATTATTATCCAATATCATAATTTGGTGCATACTTTGATGATTTGGACATTGGTTCATGTAGTGTCCCAACTCATTGTAGATGAATCATTGTACATTTGAAACCTTTTTCTTACCCTTGTAGTCACGTACATGGTGTCCTTTTTCTCCACACTTATAACAAACTCCCTTTCCATTCAAGAAAGTTATAGGGTGTTTCATCCCAAAGTTATCACATATGGGAAAATTCTTCTTTTAATTCATCCCATTATACACCTTTCTCTCTTCCATCCTTTTCTTCTCTTGCTTCCCTTCAAAGCAATAGTACTAAGAGAATTTTTTACTTGTCTTATTAACACATGATACTATTTCTTCATATGTTGATAATACATGGGAGAATATTTCCCTTCTAAATGAAGGATTAATACCTTGAAAGATATGATCCTTATTACTCTTTGGATTGTACGTATTGATGGAGTTTACATTCCTTCTACTGGGAACCATTTCTATACAATAGCATAAACAAGCTCAGTTTATGAATTGAAAAGAATAATTCAAAACTTGTAAAATACCTAACATAAATTCAATGGTTTATGGATATAATACACAATCATAAATATGTTTTCATTGAGTATTTATGTACTCATACACCCTTCATAATAATTTTTAATGAAAATTATAATTATCCTAAGAATATCCCCCGGGAGTGTCATAACCAAGAGTGCAACAAGGCCCGTTGTCGTGCACCAGTTCTCGTTCGAGTCTAGATCAAAGTAGTTTTTTTGTGTTTTACACATTGGTACATCTGTTCCAGAGCCACCTCTACCTGCTCGTATCTAGACAGGGACATATTTGCTTGGAAAACTCACAAAATCTCTACATTACCAAAATTCTAGGAATTTCTTCTATACTAATCCTCAAAGTCCATCTTAGGTATATGTTCTCTAATATGAGTTTATCTAAATATAGGTTCTAAGGTTTGTACTAAACATCCAATAATAACAACTGTAATGCCCTGACCCCAGATACCCAAAGTCGGTGCATTAATACGTATCATTGTCACAATCACAAAAGATCAAGTCTCAAAAGGCCGATTAGTTTAGTAGCCTTGTAATCACTAGATACATTCATAAAGTTTACATTACATCATAAAATGAAAAATTACAACAACAACTTGTATCCATAGACCACACTCATATCCCCTCATACGATCCCTACAGGTCATTCATAAAACACATTTCACATCCTGAAAAAAACATAGAAAGGGGTGAGCTTAGTTGCCCAGTAAGGATAACAATATAGCAGAAACTTTCATAAATAATCATAAACATTTAAGGAAAAGTATAACTAAAACAAAAGCCTTTTAAACATGAATTTCAGCATAATATGGAAAAAATAAAATGGAATAATTCCATTTACTTAATCAAATGGATATTCTCCATGTCGAATAATGACATGGAATATCAATTACCA
This sequence comes from Viscum album, assembly GCA_963277665.1. Taxonomy (NCBI): domain Eukaryota; kingdom Viridiplantae; phylum Streptophyta; class Magnoliopsida; order Santalales; family Viscaceae; genus Viscum; species Viscum album. The sequence goes on along the minus strand of OY728137.1, from coordinate 402,798,130 downwards.
CTTTCATATTGATGGAATGCCTAATGTCATACTATCATAACCACATAGTCAAGGCCTTGTGCCAAGACTACAAATACGTTTTTTTCAAGGCCTTGTGCCAAGATACTAGTTTGTCTCATGATACCTACCGATTCATGTCGGACCTATAGCGGGATCCACCCGTCACTTACTAAGTCCAATTCATTCCTCATATGAACACATTTAAACATAACATAATCATTAGTATTACAACTGGCATAAGAAATGTGAAAACTTTATCTATAAAACATGAATGGTATAAAAATAACACATCCACAGTCAAACATATCACAAAACCTTCAATACAAAATGGAAGTTTTGTATCATAATAAATCATTTTCAAATAATCTTAAAATCCATCAAACGATGTTGACATAAATTAAATAAAAACTATTTGAGAGAAATATCTCTTTTTATCAAATCATTTAAATGTCACATAATTATAAAATAAAAAATTTACTCTGAAAATATTCTTATAATATTTTAAGGGAATATTCGATTATTTTATAATGGTGGAAAATAGCCGCACCCACCGTATAAGTTAAAAAAATACATTCTTACCTTAATTTTGTTGAAAAGGCTAAAAAGGACCATGTTTGGAAAACGATGGAGATATTACTTTATAAACATCTTATAAAGAGTAAAATAAGGGTATACATGACTTTATACCATAGTCTATAAAATAGTAAGAATTTTTTTTAATACATTTTTAAGAAACATGGATTTGGATGATAAAGATGTCTTAGTAGATAATCACGTATAAACAATCTCACATAATGAAGGGATTGTGAAATAAAAAATTACCTTGTAATTTTCCTTGGTAGAGGGTAGGTTAAGCTATTGTATAACAGTGAAATAATTGTTACTAAATTAGTCAAGAATCATATACATTAATATGATATCATATATGATCTTCTAATATTTCCTATAAGTATTATCGTTGTTTCGGTGTTAGGTGATTCATTTCCTTTATATGCTTGGTTACGTAAGTTATATTTTTTTTATAAATATGATATATTTTATTTATATACATAATGATATTATTTCATTAAAAATTATTTTTTAACCATCAAATAAAAATTAGTCTTAAATGGATATGATGGGGAAATAAATGTCCTCACGTTCGGGGAGACGGTAATCCGTACGTACGCACGAATGCTGCTTCCACTTCATTTTTCATTTTAAAAGTAATCAAAACCAAATGATACATAGTTGTATTATTATTCCAGTATAATATAATATCTTATATAATTTACTTATGTTCATTAACACCATCCTTTTTATGTTTCATGTATGGTATGAACAAGTCATATCACTTTAAGGGGACGATAGTCCACACATCCTCAAATGAAATTATCGTATATATATACAACATGAAACGAATAATGGTATACTATAAAATGGAATTACAGAAGCTTATATATAAAATAACTATCATTAATATAATATTTAATTATATTTCTATCATAATGGCCTCCATGAGTGGTGGTATAAGATAATTGAACAATCATCGTTTCGTGAGGTGTTTGGTTTCTATCCACAGAAACATTATGTTTTTACCCATTTGATGGAGGTGTGTGTAAGTTTAGTTTGAATAATTCTCATAACAACATTCTAGTATATTAAATATACTAGTTTAGTTAATAAATAAAATAATAAGAATATTTTAGTGGTTGGAGAAGTAAAATAAAACAAAAGAAGCTAAGAGAAATTGGTACCTTTAATTTGGGAAACTGCTTTTGGTTTGAACCAAAAATGACTCTTGAAGTGCCTTATGCCTATGTTAAGGCTTCTAGGAAGAGGAGGAGAGGGATGTAGGGAGCTTAATTAGGCAGATTGTGGTTGATCCAAAAGGCTTGAGTGGTGTGAGGAAATGGATAGAAGTGGTGTTCTTTTATAAGGGGGGTGATGGGCTCTTTAGGAAAGATTGAAAATATTATTTTATTATATATTGATATTCGGTTTATAAAGGTCCAAAACTCATTAAAGTTGATGATAAGATGACTCATGATTGAAATTAAATTATCAAATAATAATTGGACAGCTATTTGGTATTGTTTTAGTCTTTATAATTTTATTTAATTAATTTATTTATTAATGAGGTAAATACTACATCATTATTGTGTCATAAATAATTTAGTTTATTAAATGTCTAGAAATTATAAAAAAATACCACGATGTAGGAAATTGTGTTAGATTTATAATGAAAATTTATAGTTGAAATGATTACATATATAACCCTATGTAAATTATTTTTCCTAAAAGATATATGCTTATATCATTTTTGTATTTACTTTAACTTAATTAATATAAAGTGTCATTATCACTTAATAGTGGCTTCATGGCATCCCAAAATCAACCCTATGATGCCCAAGGTCGGACATGTTTCAAAAAATAGAGTTAGGACACATTTTATGGTAATTTAGAATTATTATAATATTATTTTATACCCTTATTTACCAGATTTACCCTTGAATCATGGTAAATAAAATATTTACCAAAGTAATTATTCAAAATGTATAAAAATGAAAGTTAACTATTTACACAATTTGGACCTCCTGATTCTAAATATGGAATCTATTTTTTGAAATTCAAAACACAGAAGTGGCAGAAATTTATTCCCGTTGAAGAAACAAAAAGTGTGTTTTTAACAAATAATAACTATCAATAGATTGACACTTTCTTATGACCAGTTTAAATATGAAATTATTTCCAATAAAAAAAATTGGATTAAATGGTAAAATTAAAATCTAATTATAGTTTAAAATCACTCAAATTAATAATTCATCATTATTAATTATTTGTATTAAAAAAGTTGTTTTTAATTAAAAATTAGCAATTTTCACTAATCATCAAAATATGAAAGTTATCAGAAAAGTACCAAAATTCCCCCCAATGCTAATTTCGATATTATGAATCAAAAAAATAATTCTATTTTACGAAATTTAAGACATTAAAGTTTTATTCATTAATCTAAAATTAATACCCGCTCTTAAAATCGAAAGGTGTATTTTTCAGAAATAATAACATCAAGCATTTGACACTTGTTTATGTCGAATTTCAAAGTGAAATTCCATACAATGACCCTAATTTGATTAAATTGTAATAATATAATCAATTTATACTTCCAAACGATTAAAATTCATAAATTAACAATATAAATTATTTTAATTAAAAATTATTGTTTGAAGTTAAAATATATTATTTTTCACTATTCACCCAAATATGAAAGTTATCATTAAAAAACAAATAATTTATTGAAACTAAATTCTTATATCCCAATTATAAAGAAAAAGTTTCTTTTTTCAAATTAAATATATAAAAGTTTCAGATATTGGATTTAAAAAGGGTTCTCCATTAAAAGGCGGTAAAATTACATTTTTTTGAAAAATACTTCATTTATCTAAAAAAATGTTTTTCTTCTAACATTATGTCTAAGAAACTAATAATATGGATTCTAAAATTATAATTATTATATAAAGTTCAAAATTTAGTTAATACTATTCATAACCACTTTTGAACAGCTTCTTTGGTATGTCCCAATGAGCAAGAACTCGGTATTGTATGTAGTGCATGTTATTGAATTACATTAAAGAAATAACGTACAATGAAATCTTGAGGTGTTACATTATTCCCATTTTCAATATATTACGTCGTCGTAATTTGAAATTATTTTTCTAAAATAAAAGTTTTAAAATAGAAAATACCTTAGGGAAAATCCACATCGAAAATTAGGTTAATAAAATTTAGTCTTAATAAGAGGAAAAGAGAATTGAAAGGGTCACCATAAAATTAGGATGATGATTATAAGAACATTGGTGGAAATTAAAGAAATATAATTGGAAGAAAATTTTAAATATTTATAGGTATTTATTGAGGTAATCAATCACAAACATGTATAAAATTTAGGGCCTTAAATTCATCAATCTATGATGAATTTAAATACCATCGGTTGAATAAAACATACAGTATTAGAATAAAACATTTTTTTTGGTTTTGGATAAATTTACTAAAGTATAAGAATTAATTTCATCATAGAATAAGGGAAGTAAAAAAATATATACTTGACAAATAGAGTCCCACCCTTTAACTAATTTCGACCATAAACTCATCGTTCACTCTAAATGATAATAGATCATAAAAATAATATTCTATTTATCCTATTCGTATAGGGTTCAAAAAAATGAATTTATAATTCGTCTGCCATAATTTTTTTTTAAAAAGACTACATTATTCAATCCAGGACATCACGTGGAGAAGTGGTAGGTGATACACCCTTGTCGCCCTTTGGTTGCATTTTCAAGTCTTGCGGCCATTCAAAACACGACGAGTTGATGTCCGACCTCGGTGTTGTCCTTTTATGGAAATCCCAAAATAATCTCAAACTAGAATTATCCAAAATACTTATATCCAAACTCACAGTAAATAATTTATAAGCAAGTTAAACACAATTAAGATCCTTTTTTCAGTATAATAACATGTGAACACTTTCATCATGTATTCTTTTAAAACACTACAACATCCTGAATTACCATAAAACCTTATTGATTAGATTCATGATCCCTTATTACTTATATAATACTAGATAAACTCATTCTATCCAAAAAAAATTTAAACTCCAAGAATGATGGAATATACAAATCATTAATCAGATTCATGGTATTCAAGAATATCCAATATAATTTATTCAAATCAATCGTGTATTATTCCAAAATCACTACCTCAGTATCAGAACCATATTATGGTTTATCTTTCTCTAAACCATATATTTTCTAAATCTTTGTCCTTCTATTGAGTCACTTTTCATGGTTCCACACAATCTCATGTCCTTAATGAAATAGTACTATAGTAAAATCCTTATATACTCCATAATTATTATAACTAGTACATTGTTAATACAACACTCTAGTGACATAATTATCTAATAACAACATTAGAACTCTAATCATTCCTCCTCATCTATGGTAGTATCATAACTTGATATTATCCAATAGCATCATTTGGGGCATACTCTAATGATTTGGACATTGGTTCGCTGAGTGTCCCAACTCCTTGTAGATGAAGCATTGTACATTTGAAACCTTTTTCTTACCCTTGATGTCATGTACATTGTGTCCTTTTTTCCCACACTTATAACAAACTCCCATTATTTTCAAGAAAGTTATAGGGTGTTTCTTCCCACACTTATCACATATGGGAAAATTCTTCTTTTCTATCTTCCCTTTATCCATCTTTCTCTCATCCATCCTTTTTTCTCTTTCTTCCGTTCAAAGCCATTGGACTCGGAGAATTCTTTACTTATCCTATTGACACATGATACTATTTCTTCATATGTTGATAATACATGAGAGACCATTTCCCTTAGAAATGTTGGCTAAATACCGTGAAAGATATGATCCTTCTTACTCTTTGGATTATACGTATTTCTAGAGTTTACAGTCCTTATACTAGGCACCAGTTCTATACAATAACATAAACTAGGTAAGTTTATGAATGGAAATGAATAATTCCCAACATGTAAAATAACTAACGTAAATTGAACAGTTTATGGATATAATCCATAATCATAAATATGTTTTCATTGAGGAAGTATATACTCACAATCCCTTCATAATGATTTATAATGAAAATAAGAATTATCTTAATCATATCCCCCGGGAGTGTCGTAACCAAGAGTGCGGCAAGGCCTGTTGTTTTGCACCAGTTCTCATTTGAGTCTATTTAAAGTGTTGTTTTCAGGTTTTAAAACTAGATACATCTGTTCTAGAGCCTCCTCTACCTACTCATATCCAGACATGGGCGTATTTTCATAGAAAACTCAAAAACTCTAAATATTTCCAAATTCTAGGATTTTCTTCTATAATAATCCTCAAAGTCCATCTTCTGCTTATGTGCTCTAATAAGATTTTATCTAAATCTAGAATCTAAGGATTGTACTAAACTTCCTCTGATACCAACTATAATTCCTTGACCCAAGATACCCAGAGTCAGTACATTATTACGTATCATTGGAATGAACACAAAAGATCATGTTTAGAAAGACCAATTAGTTTAGTAGCCTTGGAATCACTAGATACTTTCCTAAAGTTTACATTACATCATAAAATAAAAAACTACAACAACAACATTTCCCCATATAAATAACTCATACCCCCTAATAACATCCTTATAGGTCATTCATAAAACACTTCTTCACAACTTGGGAAAAATAAAACATAGAAATGGGTGAGCTCAGATGCCCAGTACGGATAAAAATATAGCCGAAACATTCATAAATAAGCATAAACATTTAAGGCAATGTATAAATAAAACAAAATCCATTTAAACTTTAAATTCAAAATAATATGGAAATAAAAAAATGAAATATTTCCATTTACTTATTCACATGGATATTCTACTAGTGTAATAATCATATGTAATTTCAATAACCACTTTCATAATGATGGAATGCATAATGCCATACTATCATAACCACATAGTCAATGGCTTGTGCTAAGACTACAAATAAGTTTTTTTCAAGGCCTTGTGGAAAGACCCTAGTTTGTCTCATGATACCAACCGATGCATCGAGGAGCTATAGCGGGCTCCACCCATCACTTACTAGGTCCAATGCATTCCTTATATGAACAGGTTTAAACATAACATAAACATTCGTATTAAAACTAGCATACGTAATGTCAATACTTCATCCATAAACCATGAATGGAATAAAAATAACACTTCAACATTCAAGCATTTCACAAAATTTTTTATACAATATGGATTTTTTGTATCATAATAAATCAACTTCAAATAAACTTAAAATCCATCAAGGAATGATGACATAGATGAAATCAAAACTATTTGAGAGCAATATCTCTTTTTAAAACTCATTTAAAATTCACAAAATTATAAAATAAAACATTTAAATATAATATATTCTTAAAATTTTGTAAGGGAAGTTTTGATGAATTTATAATGGTGTAAAAAATCCTCACCTGCCCTATAAGTTAAAAAAAGATGTTCTTACATTAATTTTGTCGAAAAGGCTAAAAAGGACCTTGTCTGGAAAATGACGGAAAGATTCATTATAAACATCTTATAAAAAGTCAAACAAGGGTACAGATTACTTTAAACTATAGTCTATAAAATATTAATAATTTTTTGAAATACATTTTTAAGAATCATAGATGTGTATGATAAAGCGGTCTTAGTAGATAATCACATATCAACAACCTTGGATAATGAAGTGATTTTGAAATAAACCCTTAATGTATACATTTACTTGGAAGAGGGTAGGTTAAACTCCTGTATAATGGTGAAATAATTGTTATTGAATTATTTAATAATCATATAAATTAATATGATATCATATATGATCTTCTAATATTTCATTTTAGTATTATCGTTGTTTTGGTGTTACCTGATTCGTTCTCCTTTATATGCTTGGTTATGTAAGTTATTTTTGTTATGAAAAAGATATATTTTATTTATATAAAAAATGATATTATTTCAGTAAAAATTATTTTTTTACTATCAAATTAAAATTATTCTTGAATGTAAATGATGGAGGAAATGAATGTCATCGCGTTCGTGGAAATGATAATCCGTACATACGCATGAACGCTACTTCCATTTCATTTTTCTTTTTAAAAGAAATCAAAACCAAATGATACATAGATATATTATTATCCCAGTATAATATAATATATTATATATTTTTATTTTGTTCATTAACACCATCTTTTATACGTTCCATGTATGGTATGAATGAGTCGTATCACTTTGAGAGGGAGGTAGTCCGCACTTCCTCAAATGAAATTATCATATATATATATACAACAAGAAACGAAGAATTTTATGATATAAAATGGAATTAAAGAAGCTTATATATAAAATAAATATCATAAATATCATATTTAATTATAGTTCCATCATAATGGACACCATGAGAGGTGGTAGGTGATAATTGAACAATCATCATTTCGTGAGGCATTTGGTTGGCATCCATAGAAAAATTATGTTCTCCACCCATTAGATGGAGGTGTGTGTAAGAGTAGTTCTAATACATCTAATAAAAGTATCTTATTATATTGTGTATACTGTTTTTGTTACAAATTAATAGAATAAGAAGAGTTTATGGGTTGGAGAAGTAAAATAAAAGAAAACAAGCTAAGAGAAATCAGTTCCTTTAATTTTGGTAACTCCCTTTCGTTTGAACCAAAAGGACTCTTGAAGTTCCTTCTACCTAAGGTAAGGCTTCTAGGAGGAGGATAGGGATGTTGGGAGATTAATTAGGTAGAGGTTGGAAGAGAAAAAAGGCTTGAGAGGTGTTAGGAATTAGATATAAGTGGTGTCATTTTATAAGGGGAAGGAGGGTCTCTTTAAGAATGACTGAAAATATTATATTATTATATAATAATATTCAGGTTATAAAAGTACAAAACTCATTTAAGTTGAAGATAAGATGGCTCATGATCGAAATGAAATCATCCAATAATAATTTGACAGGTTTTGGGTACTATTTTAGTCCTTATAATCATATTTATTTAAATCATTTATTAATGAGGTAAACACTACATCATTATCGTGTCATAAATAATTTAGTTTATTAGATGTCTAAAAATTATACAAAAAATACAATGATGTAGGAAATATTTTTATCTTTATAATTAATATTTATAGTAGAAAAGATAACATATATAACTCTATGTAATTTTTTTTCGAAAAGATATATGCTTATGTCATTTTTGTATTTACTTTAACTTAATTAATATAAAGTGTCATTATCACTTAAAAGTGGCACCATGGGTTCCCAAAAGTGACCAAAAATATTTCCATGATCGAACATGTATCAACCAATAGGTTTAGGACACATTTTAGGGTAATTTAGAATTATAATAATATTATTGTTTTACCCTTATTTACCGGATTTACCCTTTAACAATGGTAAATAAAATAATTACCGAAGTAATTATTCAAAATGTATATAAATAAAAGCTATCAATTTACGCAATTTGTACCTCCTAATTCTAAATATGGAATCCATTTTTCTAATTCAAAACATAGTAGTGTCAGGAATTAATTTCTGCTGTTGAAACAAAATGCATGTTTTTAACAAATAATAACTATCAAAAGATTGACACTTTCTTATGTCCAGTTTAAATATAAAATTATGTACAATGAACAACATTGGATTAATTGGTAAAATTATAATCTATTTATAATTTAAAATCACTCAAATTAAAAATTAATCAATATTAATTATTTCAATTAATAAAGTTGTTTTTAATTAAAATTTAGTAATTTTCACTATTCATCAAAATATGAATGTTATCTGAAAAGTTCAAAACTATCACCCTAAGATAATTTAGATATTCAAAATAAAAACAATAAGTCTATTTTACCAAATTAAAAACATAGAAGTTTCACTTATTAATTTAAAACTAATTCCCGATGTCATAACCAAAAGGCGTATTTTTAAGAAATAACAACTATCAAAAGTTTGACACTTTTTTATGTCCAATTTCAAAGTGAAATTACATAAAATGACCATCATTGGATTAAATGGTAATAATATAATCAATTTATACTTCCAAACCATTAAAACATATTATTTAACAATATAAATTAATTTTTTTTAAAAAAAGTTGTTTTCAGTTAAAATATAGTATTTTTCACTATTCAACCAAATATGAAAGTTATCATAAAAACACCAAAACATTATTGAAACTAAATTCATATGTCCTAATTCTGAATAAGAAGTTTATTTTGTCAAATTGAATATATAAAAGTTTCAAATATTGGATTTGAAAAGGCTTCACCATTAAAAGGCAGTAAAATTGCTTTAAAAAAAATACTTCTTTTATCTGAAAAAAATGTATTTGTTCTTACATTATGTCTAAGAAACTCATTATATGGATTATAAAATTATAATTATTATATAATGTTCAAAATTTAGGTAATACTATTCATAACCTTTTTTGAACGACTTGTTTGGTAAGTCATGGTGCGCTAGAACTTGGTGTTGCGTGTTGTGAAAGTTATTGAATTGCTTTGAAGAAATAACATACTATGAAGTCATGGGGTGTTAAATATATACATTTTTTAGGAAAAATTGTACGGTTTAGTTCCTTATTAAGATTAATTTAACCTTAATTGTTGTAGTTAGTTTTGATTACTTCACTAATAGTTTTGGTAAAAAATTATTTTTTCCTTATTAGACATTATAAATTATTCTTATTCCAAATATGGAATAAATTTTTCAAAATTTCAAACATAGAAGTTGATAAAATTAACTTAATCTTATTCACATAGTCGAGTTGAGAATGTAGGTTTTCAAAGTAAGAATGTTCAAAATGTAGATATGTTTTTATAGTCAATTTAATAAAAAATAGATTAAAATGGCCTAAATTGGATTTATTGATAAATATATTATCTAATTAAACTTTGAGGGAAATTTAAAATATAATTTCACCTTATTAGTATATTATAGGAAAAAGTAGTTTTGAATAAAAATCTTGTATTTTCACTATTCATCCATAAAAGATGATTCATAGAAAAATCCCAAAAATGTGTCATATGACCATTTAAATATTTTAAATTAAAAATTAGTGTTTATTATATCAAATAAAATTTATAAATGTGTATGAAATGTTTTTGATTTTTTCCACGAAGGACATGAAAAGTAGTTTTTTTAGAAAATAGTAAATTTAAACATATAAGAAATATAACAAAAATTACATCTTTCAATATCAATATGTTTAGTTTATATAAGAAAATTATAAAAAATATTTGAAATGTAGTTATTACTATTATTATTACTATGTTTAATGGAAAGGATATTATTATCTCATTTAGATAATTATAATAATAAAATAATGCTTCATAAAAACATTGGTGTTACATGTAATGTATACCATGTCATATGCCATGTAAATTGTCCAAGAAAAGTACGCTACGTAGATGTTTTTTGAAACATACTCCATTTAGATGTTCCATTTCACTTATTCCAATTCCATTCCATGTGAAAATAATTTTTTACATAGGGTATTGCAAATCATTAATGAAAATTAATTCATTCAAAAAATGGACCACAAATAACATTGGGTGTTACATTCTACTTCCCATAAAATTAATTTTCCACATAAAATTTGTCATTCCGGTATAAAAAAATGTCAATAGTTCTGATTAAACATATCCTAAAGTTCCCACATAGATTCTTGTAACTGACGGTCTCTTCGTAAACCCTGAAACATGTGAGTGGTCTTATTTGGTAGAACATTCTCTATATGATCAATAATTTCAACAGGTTTCTCTTCCTATGAAATATCATGCTTTAGTTGTATGACGTATGACTTCAGTAAATGTGAATGGTCACCTATTTACATCCCCATTAGAGATATATGGAAAATATCATGGCATTGAGAGAGATTTGGAGGATGTTCTAAGTGATAGGCTACTGTACTAATACAATCCAGAATATAAAAGTGACCGATATACCTAGGGATGTGTTTCCCATTCATCCTAAGTCTCATAAAATTATTCCAGGGAGATATTTGTAGAAATTGTTTTCAACAACTATAAATTCTAAATCACACTGATGGCTATCAAGAAAACATTTTTTTCAAATTTGAACTATCTTGATTATCTGCTGAATGGTTCTAGTTGTCACTGTTATTTCATCAATGAATTGAGGTTCCTATAGCATTATTTTTCCATAATCATCCCTACACATTGGAGAACTACATTTATTCCCATAGTGGGATTTATAAAGTACCATGTGAATGCACGGGTGAAAGAAACTATTATAATTAAAGAAAAATAGAGGAAGGTATTGATCACAACCACCTTTGGAAACTAGTGTACATGATCTCAACATATACTCTAGGGAATGAATGGATCATTCACATGGAACATCTGTCTGAGGATAATAAGTAGTGTTGAAACAAGATTCTATATTATGTTCCTACATAAGAATTTTCTAGAACATTGAGGTAAACCTTGGATCCCAATCTGATTCAATCAAGTGTGGTAATCCATGTCACCTTACCACTTTATTATTATATATCAAGCTAAGATAATGTTTATAGAAATCATTCTATGATAAAAATTACAGGTGCTAACCTTGTATGGGAATCCAATACCACCCATATAGTGTTAAACCCTTTAGAGGTTTTGGGTAGTCTACTGACAAAATCAATAATGACATTCTACAAATTTAATTCTAGTATGGGTAATGGATGAAAAATATATTTATAATTTTTTCTATCAGCCTTAACTCATTTCTATACAAAGCACCGAGATATAAACTCTATGATATACCTCTCCATTCCATCCCACAATAAATATTCTTTGAAATACCTTTACAACTTCATAATTCCATGATGAATAGAGAATTAATAAATATGATCTTCCACTAATAGCCCCTTCATCAAATATGGTTTGAAAGGAACACATATATTGTTCATGAACATTATCATTCCATCCTATTCAAGGTTAAAATCATGAACATTTATGGCATTATTTTACAGTTATACATCTTCATTATGAACCTCTTTAATGTTTACCTAGATAAATGATTGAATAATCATTGGATAAAGATAATATTTCTCCACATCCTTTAGGATTTCAAGATCCATGTATTGAAAATCAAGAAATATTTTTCTTTTGTAGTCCTCATCATGTAAAAGACAGCATGATCCATTCCACATGAGGCATCATCCACCTTATTCACTTTCCTGGGGTGGTAATGTATTGAGAAATCATAATACATTATCATATCCAACAATATTATTAGATGCATATTCAAATCATTCTTTGTTAATATATATTTAATACATTTATGATCAATATGTATATAAAACATTTATACACAATGTTAATGCCCCCATATCATTAATGAAAAAATTACAACTGCTAACTCCAAATTCTGAGTTGGGCAATTTTTATCAAGAATATTTAGCCATTGTGAGAAGTAGGATATTTCCATGTTTTTATGAATAATAAAACATCCCAATCCATTATTGGATGCATAAATGTTTATTAGAAACCTTCTCAACTATAGGTTAATGTAATAATAGGTGCACTGACAAAAACAATTTTAGTTCCTTGAAATTTTCTTTACATTCATCTATCCTAAGGATCTTGAAACCTTTCCGAGTATAACTAGTTTGAGGATTACATAATAATGATAAATTATATAAAATGCACCAATAAAATATTTCTAGACAATGAAATATATGGATCATATCCAACATGGTTGGTCTATCTTATCATTCAATATCCTCTATCTTTGATAGATCTACAACTATACCAGCTCCTGAGATTATGTGACCAAAAAATAAAACATTTTGCAACTAAAATTTAAAATTTGAAAATTATTTATATTGTTTATCCTTTCATAGGGTTTTTAGTACAATTATCAAGTGGTATTCATTGTCTACCATGCACTGTGAATAATAAGAATTCCCCCCTATAATGACTACAACAAATTGATAGAGGAAATAAATAAATACTCTATTAATTAAATCCATGAATATAGTATGGAAATTAATAATATCAAAAGTAATTAATATATATTCATATTTCCCATACCGTGTACATAATTTTTTCTTAGCTATATCCTCATTCTGGTCTCACAATTGATGATATATAGAATGAAGACCAATCATGGAAGATTATTCAGCTCTAGGTTGTTGATAAAAATAATCATCAAAATATGAAATATGATACTTTTCCTTAATTAAGATCTTTTTCAACACCATATAATGAATACAGAGTCACATTTATCCATTATTCTTTTAAAAAAAAGGTTTCCCCCAAAGGTGACACTCATGGAAAAATGAATCTATTGTCAAGGTTTTCTAGAAGTTGTTTATACAATTCAAGAAACTCAGTACAGGTCATTGTATATAGAGTCTTTGATATTGGTGTGGAACTAGATATAGGTTCTATTGAGAACTCAACTTCTTGTTTTTGTGGAAGGATACAAAACTCTTCTAGAAAGAGATCCTCAAATTCCGAAACCATAGGAATATCATTAATGTCGATTTTCTCCCCTACCATTTTAGATAAACAACATTTTTGAATGGGAATTAATATCCATAATCTAGATATTATATCTTTAAAATGTTCATGAATTTAATTACATTGATGGATATTATTAAGAGGGTGTGTAATATCAAATTTAACATCCATTCACTGAAAATTGATGTGGTATTTATGCAGAGTAAAGAAATCCATACCTAAGAAGAAATCAAATTCAACCAAAGAAAGAATAACATGATTGAGAGGAAGAACATTCCCACAAAATTCAACATGAGTGGACTCATATACTTGGGATTAATTCATCATAAAATTATTTTCTTTCATTGAAATTTATTAATTTAATAATTTCGGTATAATATTAACAATCGTAGAAAATTCTTGAGACATGAAATAGTGGGTAGATCTTGAATCAAATAATACATTAGAAATTATAAAGTGTATGGTAAGAGTCCCATTAAACATGTCATTATCACACACCTACTCTAAAATAGTTATTTCATTAGATATCCCCTTGTCCAATATATTAAGAGGTTGCTGACATCGATCATCATCATCAATATTTGGGTTTGGTTAGTGGTTAGAGTAATTATATTATCCTTACACTAGTAGTATTACCCTATTAAAATTATGAGCAACTTATTCCCTTATTTTTAAAAATAATATTCATAGTAACCTTCATATGAAAAATGAAAACATTTATTGGACCCCTTAAGACAAATTATTGGATGATTCTTTCCATATTTATTGCATAATGAAAATATCTTCGTCTTTTCTCAATGTTCTGTAGAGTTTCCTTTTAACTCTATATCTATTTTTTTGTCAAAACCGTGATGTTAATACCTGGATATAACATCCATTTGAACAATGATTACACAACACAAAGTATCTTATAATATACTAAAGTCAATTTGGGTCAATTTAGTTCTGATACTTAGATTTATGCCACTGAAGAACTTATCAAATTTACTTTCATGTTGGATGATAATTCCGAAAGCGTACCTCAAATGTCTTTTAAAATTAGCAGTGTTGTTAATGACTGATTCATCATCCCTTTTACTCAAATAAAAGAACACTTTCTCTATATTCTTAAAAATAATAAAAATGAAATTACTCTCTGAAAAATATGTTCTTGAACTCTTCACATTCTATGGATTCAATCTCATCTCGATACCTCGTATTCTTAAATAGAGTTTACCACAGGTCCGCTTCACCATATAAATGATAAAAAACTACACTAAATTTTTATATATACAAAAACTGTATAACATAGAATATATTTTCAGCAGTACTAATCCTCTATTCAAGTATATGTAGATAAAAAAATGATCTGAAAGAAAGAGGATGTTTCCACATAAAAGACTCAACAGAATGTTTTTTCCTCTTTTCCTCCTTTGGAATTCAACCATGATTCATAGCTTGAGAAATATTTGCGATCATAGAAATATGATTTTTCATTTTATCCCCCATATAATTCAGTTTATTAGGAGGACAATCACAACATTATCCAACACAATAACCATTAACATAGTTCCTTCAGATTCTAGACATTAAGTAAAACCAAAATCATCGAGTAAGAAATAGTAATCAAAATGAGGGACCACATGATAATGAAAAAACACTTATGGGATGTCCATGTTATAAAACCCACCTTAATCTATGATACCTTTGGTTTATACTAGGTTATTCATTGATATATTCTATTTGAATCCTTTATAATAGTTCAAGATGCATTTGGGGATTTCCAAATCACACCACCAAAGAGTGTCAAACCAAGAGTGCTGCAAGGCCCGTTATTATGTATTAGATTTCATCAAGTTAGTCCTAGAACATATATTCAGAGTTTTTACACCTTAGTACATCTATACTAGATAAACATATAGTTTTAATGAAAAAGTATCTATGTACATTTAGATTATATAAAATTTTGAAATACATTAAACATTACACAAATAGATGATCGAAGTTCATATCAGTTATTCTCCTTTGGATTAATGGAAGCATAAATACTCATAAAAGAATGAGATACATTATCTCCCAGTAGGTTCTTCATGACTAGAACCCTTTTTTGACACATCAAACATAATACATATCTTCACAACCTGGGGAAAATGAAACATAAAAATGGGTGAGATCAGATGCTCAGTATGGGTACAAAAGGGAGATATGAAATAAAAATCATGAGTATAAGGGTATGAGAACATGATAATGAAAATATAATATCATAACCTGTATACAAAAAATCATACTCTCGAATCATGGTAATATGTTAAGTAGTTCAAAAGATATGAATTATAAGGAAATAAATGACATAAACCATGGAAGCATAAAATAGGAATAAGTCACATAAATATGTGAAACCCATAAGCATATAATATGATTTCCATTTATCCCATGACATCGCTACCAAGACCATATTAGTGGAAAAAGTAATACAATGAACTAGGTTCACAACGTGTTCGAAAACAATAGTATGGAACCATCTTCACTTATTGTTCTAGCCCAGTAATATGGAAGTGAGTTAATTTCTTATTAAATCCATGTAATTGTAAACTAAGTATATTTATTTTTCCTTAAATGTTAATCCCATGATATATAAATCTTTTCCAAATTCATTGGAGGGTGATATAGTCCCACCCATTTCATTATTTAATCATAAATACATTCTCCATAAGATCATAAATAATCTAATCACAAGCCATGAAATGAAATTGCTATCATAAACACACAACCATATCCTAACCTATGGAAAAAAGAAAAAGGTGTCACAATCATTTAATAAAGAAATTAACCAATTAAAAGATACAGGATTCAAAGGCATATAACTAATAAAGGAGAAACAGGTACCATAAACATCAAGACATCAATAAATAAAGCATTCAGAGAAAGAATATTAATATAATAATTGAATCATTTATCATTAGTTGAATGTGTAACATTAATAGAATTATCATATGTGGGAAATAAATTTTAATGATCCATAATAATCACTTCTTAAGGAAAATATCGTTTCTACATTGAAAATAATTTTTAAAATATAAATTCTTTTGAAAACGTTTTTCATTGATATTTGAATAGAAATCATATAAGGGAAACCATAAAAGATTTAAAACGTTTCTAAAATACGTTTTCCCGGAATATGGGATTCATACATAATTTCAAAACATTTTTTTGAAAAGCTTTTTGAAAACACGATTTTTGATCATACAAGAATTCTGACCGAAGTGAGAGGCAATTAGATTTAACATAAAACATTTCCTTAAGAACCAAATAGTGTAAAATGGTGCTAATAAATTAGTATACCTTTAAAAAATAAAGTATATGTACACTCATGAATATTCATGATAGGTGTATCATTATATTAAATCATATATGCATAATCATTAATAATCTTGAAAAGCAATGAGATTGTTTCAAAAGACTATAAAAAATTGGTTACAAGGTATCATACTATTCATGTAAAAAAAGTAAATTGCATGAAGCATAAACTATCAATAAAAAATATTGATTCAAGATATAACATGAAAAATGGAATTATATACACCTATAAAAATATTTTAGGTTCATAACAAAACATGAGTCTCAATAAAGGAAAATTGAGACAAAACATTTTTTCCGATTTGGTAACTTACGAAACATAAACCCTACGAAAGAAAGATCATACAATTGATATGTAAACACCCATAAATTATATTATATGAATAATTTAATAAAATAATGGGTAGTATATATACCACATAGAAGTAAATAGTGACCAACATAGAATGTATCTCTCAGGAATGGGAAGTGAGATGAAATCCCCTTACCGTATGTCCTGACTCTGTTCGTACTGATACAAAACTCATATCAAATAAATATAATTTTATTATAAATATATAAAATGAAATTGTTATTATATCATATACCATATATTTTTTATTATGACTTTATATTACCCTCTTGTTAAAAACATTATGTTAAGGTTTCAATTCAGGTAATTTACTCTTAGTTCTTCACATGTGTTTCAATTTTTCATATCTTTGGTCTTTATACTTTTATCATTATTTTATGAATTTATACAATTATATAGATATCAATTATAATCCATATACATTTATTATAAAAATCCATAGAATGTGGATGCTTGAAACGGAATACAACATTTATGGAGAAGTTAAAGAGTACATAAGCATAAAAGATATTTCTATTTAATTGTCATGTTGAAAGAATGAGTCTTAATGAAATATATGAATATATATTTATAAACATATATAACTGTTGTAGTATCATTATTATATCATATATACCACCAATATTTACTAAACCCATCCACACTACATTCCATGTATTGTATGAATGAACCACATCGTTTTGAGGGGGTAGTAGTCCCTACTTCGTCAAACTAAATTATCGTATCAACACAAAATGGAATGTATAATGAGATGTATTGTAAAATAATTAAATAAGATTAATGTAATACATAATAATTTATATAACATATATAAATAGAAAATCATTCATAATTTCTACCATGAATATCTGTAATGAAAAATGAACAATCATTATTTAGTGAGGCGGTTGTTCGTCACACACGTAAATATTATGTTTGTTACCCATTAGATGGAAGTGTGTATAATTTAATGTTGAATACTTAGTGTAACATATTCTATTATATTTAGGATAATACTTTTTTATAAAAAAAATTAATAATATTATTTTATGGATTGGAGAATGAAAATAAAAAAAATCAAGGGAGGGTGTTCTCCCATAATCGAGAAACATCTTTAGGTCTGCACTAAAGGGAATCCTTTAAGAGATTTAATTCAAAATGAGGATTAAAGTGGGAAATTTTTGATGTTGGGGATATATTTTGGAATATGTTTTCCAAACATAGGTGTCTTGAGTGGTTTGAAAAAGTGGTAGTAGTAGATTCATTTTCTAATTGAGGGGGAGGGGAACTCTTGTAAAATTTTACTTGAAAAGAACCCCCTCACATTTGTTATTATAAGTTGATCAATAATTGAAATAATTCTTAAAAAAAGTGGTTATGGTCGAAATATGTTAGGATAATCAATTTTTTACAAAATTATATGTATTTATAGGCCTTATGGTTATGGTTTAGTCCCATATTAATCTTAATTTAACCAAAATAGTTTTAATTAATTTTAATTACATCACTAATTATTTTGTTCAAAATGTAAAATTACATTATTAGAAACTAGATATTATCTTTATTACAAATATTTAATACATATTTTAAAATTCTAATCATATAAGTGGTATAAATTAATTTAAATTTGATCGTGTAGTCGGGTCAACAATACGGGGTTTTAAAATAAAAACGTTCAAATGTTTGCAATGTTTTTGTAGTCGATTTAAAAATTATATTTATTAAAATAAGCTTAATTGGATTGATTAATAAAAATAATATCTTGTCAAACATTTCATCTAATTTAAAATATAATTTAACCTTATAAATAAATTATATGAATATGTAATTTTAAATTAGAAGCAGATATTATCACTATTAGTCCAAAAAATGAAGTTTATATAAAAATCAAAAAAATTCACCGTAATCTAATTTAGAATGTATAAATTAAAAAATGATGTTTATTTTACCTAATAAAATAGAAATTGTTTTATAAAATTAATTTTATTTTTTACGGAAGGATATGAAAAGTAGTTTCTTTGAAAAAATAATATTTTTAAACATGTAAGGGCTTTAGAAAAAAATATATTCATCATCAATATGTTTTATTAATAATAAATCATTATAAAAAATATTTTGAATGTATTTATTACTATTCATATTACAATGATTAATGGTTATGTTACAATTATCTCATTTAAATATTTATAATAAAAAAATTAATTTATGTAAAAGTATTGGTGTTGCAGGTAACGTACACCAAGTCATACCCCAAGCTGATGTTTTGTGTAAGATACATGAGGTAGATGTTATGTATAACATACATAAATTCAATATTCAATGTGACGTACTCCATTTCCATTTTCTTTAAAAGGAAAGTTGGACTTATTGTATTGAAAAAAATCAATAAAAGATAATTCATTCGAAAAAAAGTTCAATAAAAAACTCAGGGTGTTAAATATCTAACTCTTAAAATTAGTAAAATATTTACTTGGGGTGCCCATGTTTAATGGTCACCCATGAAGGGTATGATTACATAACTCAAAAGGACACCATAAATGTAGTCCCATACAAAACCAATATATGTAGTGTTATGGAATGTAATATACTCAATTGAAATAAATTAATAAACTATGGAAATATAAATAATCATCATCATAAATGTTTAATCCATATTTAGGGTGTTTATGAGCATGTCACGACGACCATTCCAACCATAACCTATTAGGTGGACCAAGTACAACCTTGATATAGATAAATGGTGTTGATACGCAATCCTATGAATTTGATCAAACACACCTTCTTTAGCCAGTGTTAGGATGTGTCTAATTACTTCGTGGTGATTGATACGACAATTTCAAAACTGGATCCCACGGTTCAACATAAGAAGAGTATAAGGTCATGCTTAATTGGTAACACATCCCATCATAAATGGAGAAATTAATGAATCCTAGGTTTCCTGGGATTCCAACCACTATATAGATATAGAAATGGCATGAAGGTGATTCCCATACATCCTGAGAAATAATTGAATCAGAATCATCTCCATATCACCATGTAAAATGAACAAACACCATGAATCCTACGTAATATCCTAGGGAAGACATAATGTCATATTGCATGACTAGCTATATACTTGGGGTTAATAAAGTATGTCATCATTATAATATTTATTATAATTAAATACATAGTTTATAATGGATTGATCTAGGATGAACATTAATTCCTAAGGACACATGGTGTCTAGGGAATCCCATACAGAACCTTGGTCGAATCCTGGTGTCTCTAAAGTGTTTATGTCGATTAATATCATGATCCCAAGAATCACATCTATAAATCCTTGAAGACTTCATCATTTCAATGTCATCTTACTCTAATATCTAATAAATATCAAAATATAGATCCTAAGAAGAACAACGTGGAATACCTAATAGCACCATCAAATCTCATCAGGCCCATATTTTTGTTCCTATGATTTATTTGTGGGAACATATAGATGTATCAAGAATAAGAACATGGTATGGGATTTTTGAACATCTAAAACCATCACCATAATATGATGTCCCTTGGGATCACATCATATATATGAGTACTAATGTGACCCCAGGTATTATTTCTACATGTTCCCAAAAAAACCCTATTTCTCAAGGCAGAAGTCATGGGAAAGACTACTTGAGTACCTTTTAGTCCAATCGAGGCCTCCTCGGCCTCCTAAGAAATTCAAACCAAGGATATGTTGTCATGCCCATCGGCTTCTTCGGGTAACCTAGGTTTTCCCAAACACCTGATCCTATTTTATATTCAATGTAAGGTCAAACCACCCTCATATTCACATCATAGTTGGCGAGGAACACTCATCCTAAAGTAATCCCAATGATCCTTATGGATCTATTGAATTTCTCATGCCCAATGCCATGGTCATGCATTCCATGCCACAAACCCTCTTTAACTAGGAGTGCTAAACCCTATTCATTTAATCTCATTTAATTCCCATATCAATGGGATTATACCCCCCCCCCCCCCGCGTTAATTATTATTCAGTTAATTCGCATGACTTATAGGGTTCATGTATCCCAAATTTCGAGACTTAATCTATATTCATGTCTATTTGAAAATGATATGTCCATTCATTACATAAGGGTCCATCGAGTCCCTCAATACCTTCTGCAATTCAAAATTATGATTTAATTTTTATTAATGATCTTAATCAATTAAATTTGGAAACAACTAAAAGTTGTGATTCACAATATAAATAATTTATATAAACTAATCCGTAATAGAAATGGGTAAATTCATAAGGATCGTCTACCTTAAATCAAAGAAAAACCCCTATGTAAAGATACATGGAATCACCAACTGAGGCTCAATAATCCCGTTTAACTATCATCCAAAAGACCTCAGACCCTACTTCAAAAAAACCTAAAAACTATTTAATTATAAACATATTTAATTTATTAACTAAAAAATTTTAATTAAAATTTATATTTGAAATTATATAAAAAAATTCCAAGAACCACACATTTTGACATAATACCACCAAAACAAAGACCAAACACACACCAATGATCCATGTTATACACCCAACCTCAAAATATAAAAAATATTTGACACATAATAAAAAAAGTAGCAAAAAGTTATTTAATCTCTAAGATATTGCAAAAATCACAACAGTGACATACCTCAATGAAACTACATTTGATGCGATACAAATTTCATCTCTAGACTGCATATATGAAAAAATGGCTCTCTAATTCACCCAATTATACCCCCAATATGATCAAATGAAAACTAAAACATAAACTGAAATTAAATCAAATTATAATAAAATAAAGGATAAGAAAAGTGGAGTCAAACTGGATCGATGATGCAAATTAAATCATAGAATAAAGACATAAAAAACCACCCCAAATCAAGGGAAAGAAAGGACCAGAGAGGGAGTTTTATAAGGGTCATGTGTGAGGATGAGGAAGGAAATGGGATAGATTCCGTTGTAAATTTTACATGGGAAATTATAAGAACATCGTTTTAACGGGTCACACGGTTTGGCTACATGATTTTCAAAACTCGGTCGGTGGATGTAAAACCCTATGAAATTATTGAATGGATTCCTATACAACCTATCATGGTTTTCCCTTAAAAGTTCACAGAACCCATTCTTAAAATAAAATGATTGTAAAACGCTTCTAGGGATACAGTTCCACATGGTTCCCCTTAATCTATGCACCACATATTGTTCTCCCTATAAGAGTCCTCTAAAACTACAAAAACCTATACCAAAATTATGGGGTCCACCCTAGTGACCAAGATAGAATTAGATACTCATTAATTATATAAAAAAATCATATTAAAATATTCCAACTCTCATAATTCTACTTCAAATATTCACTAATCCTTTTATCCACCCAGAAATTAAAATCCTGAAATTTGAAAATCCCTCAAAAAATTTCAAACATGTATAGAAATAGTGTGATATATTATCCATATTTATGTATTATATGTTTTCTAACTTCCTCTATTTAATTATATGCACTATGGTCTAAAAAACTCAGTTTGGAACTCTATATTTCATCACCATACATAGAGGCGATAGGTGTGGTGATACTCAGATCAAGTCCATAAAAATGGATTATTATATATACCTATAAGTGGAATCATACCCCATATAATTTGACACCAGTTAACATGACACATTATAATTCAATGTTACAGGGTTCACTGTGGTTACTTCAGATTTCATGAATCTTTTACTAAATTAAGATCCATTTATGGTGGTTCATCCCTGACCAAATGATTTTCTTTTTAATTTGGTAGACCCTGACAAAATGATGTTTCTTTTAGGTCCTTGAATCAAATAAAAATTATGAGAATTTTATGGTAATGAAACTAGAACCATGGGATCTTATAGTTCATGGTCATGTTACTATGATAAATTCTATGAAATATAATCTCATTTGGAATATAATATTTGGTGAAATAACTCTAAAATTTTTATGTGTGGGACATATGCATGAGAAGTACTTCTTGGTGTATCCTATATATTAGTAAATGAACAAGACAAAATATTTATAGTGTTCACCCATTAGAGGATGCCCATGGTATTTATATCTCACTGGTTATGCATAGGGATGGTGATATTAATGAGAACACGGTCGAGGTTTAAACCTATTAAGAGGATCAATTTTTTGATTTCATATCTATTAGTAGTTAGCCACGTCAATGATGTAATGATACAAAGGAGGATTTGGGAATCAAAATTAATTAAAAACCCATTTCCATTACTAAAGTAGATACCTGAATATGGTGAATTTAGTCAAGGTAACAAAATGGTCTCATTTTCATCCTCTAATTTCATGAGGTTACAAAATAGTTCTATGGTATACACAAAAACATAGGATAAAAGTTTCACATACAATTCAGTAAACTCAACCATGCATGACAGTCCATAAAATTAAAATATTTTATTACAAAACTAAATAATTTGATGTATCAAAAATTGAAATAAGGCTACCATGTGAAAAAATTAAATTAGTCACAGTAAGAAAAATCCTATAATATAAAATACAATACACCTCATCAATGAATCGACCATAAATATGTAAATAAATATTCATGTAAGGATATAAAACACCACAATATTAATGAAAAATATATTTATCTTATTTATATCATTACAAAAATGGGTTTTTTGTTCCCCTGTTTTTATAAAAATGAGCTAATAAAATAATTGAGTAATGTTTTTATAATTGAATTTTTTTTCAATGAATAGGTATATTCAAAATTTTATTTTAATACCAAATAAATAATACTTAAAAATTTCTTACAACTGGTGAAATGAAAATGGCTCAAAAGAACCATTTTAGAAAATACATCACTAAAAACCCATTAAGAAAATTGTAATCAATGAAATTAAAAACAAATAATTTTTTCAAAGAAATCCATTTAAAGAAATTCACGTTTTACAACATTATTTAACTATTTGGAAAATTAAATATTTTTCCAAGCATTTTTTAAAAAAATATTATTTATTGTAAATATGTAATGACCCACAAATTCCCTAGAAATTTTTTTTCATGAATACATGGGAATTTTACAAGATTGCAGTTTTTTACAACGCACGATTCTGAGGCCTAGTGTGTCCAAAATAAATTTCTGAATCTTTTGTTAAGCTTAAGTTAATGCGTATAAGAAGTTTTCCTGAAAAAGTAGAATAACAATTAAACTGTAACTCAAGTCAGAATTCTGAGGGCGTCGTTGCGCTCAGGATGGTGAGTTTATCCCTGGCGTGACATAATATTAGTCGGTGCGTGCCTCCTGTGAGGAAACCCAAAAATGGCAAAAACGTAAAAAAAAATAATTAAGTAAAATATTTCATTTTTCCAATTCTTATAACTAACTAATGGTAACATGGATTAAAAATAAATTACCATCGCTGAACTCATGAGTGTATTCATTATTTAAGAAGATATTAATTTTGGCCGGAACGGTCGACCAGAGATAGTTAGTTTTTGCCATCAAATACAATAATTTAGTGACAATTATTATATTGTAAAATTCATAACATATAAACAGTAACTCTGATTGAAAATATAAGAGTACCGTTGGGTTTTTTGGGGTGTTTTTCACCTAGAATGATCCTAACTTTGACCACAGTGAGTCGAGGGTGACTGATAATAATTTCTTGATCTTGTTTTCGGGTTTGTGCAGAAAATGTGTGAGCGGCATTTCATAACTTTTGAACCGGTGCTTGGAATTGAAATCTGAGTGTACTGTTGAAATCTTAATTTCGTTATTCTTTTATGGAGACCTTCACATCGACCACAGTGGGTCGAGGGTGAAAGATAGATTTTGTGGTTTTTAACTATTTTAATTAAACATAAAGGGTTACATTATTTTTATTTTTGGTGGATCATTTCTCCAAGAGGAGGTTGGATGTGGGGTTCACCACATCCTAACCTTCCATGAGAGGTTATGGTGGTGGGCCCCACCCATGCATAACCTCCCATGGGAGGATATCCTTGGTCGGGGCCACAAAGGCTTTAAACCCCCTTTAACCCCCCATTTTATGTGGGATGAAACCCTTGGAATTCCCCTACCAATTAATTACGCCATCCCTCTCATTTAATTACTAAAATTTATTCACTGAATTAATTAAACTTCATTTTGAATCCATTTGAATTCTTTCCATCCATTAAAATAACAGTTAGCCTATTATTTTTTGGTAGAAATTCATTTGGTGGTGCTTGAGAGAGGGATTGGGAGAACTTGGAGAACATCTTCCTTCTAACGAACAATGCCGCTCACCACCAAAGAAATATGTACTTCTTCATGGATCTTCTACGGAGCCAAAATAAAAGAAGCTGACCATGTATAATGCCGATGATTCTTTTTCCTCGGACTCTTCCCGACGTCTACAAATCGATGTCCGACATTCCCCTTCTTCCACCATCAACGAAGGACAAGAGAGGTAGGGGTTTCAGTTGAAATTATTTACGTTCGTTGTCATTCAAATTATGTTATGAAAATTTCTGATTGATATCACCATAATGAGTAGGGATAGGACTGCATGAACATAGACCGACCCTACCCCTTTGTTTGATCACATTTGTTGGGGACGACGACGGTGCAATGGTGTTGCCGGAAAGAAGAACTGCAGAGGAAGACGGCGACATGAGGGCCGCCGGAGAGGCGTGACGTCGTCGCGCCAGGCATAAAATCATGCTGTGACCAGGTGGGCCATGGTGGTGCCTGAGTTGCGTGGTGTCGTCGCACCGCGCCGAAGAAGAACCGCAGCCAGGAGGGCCGTGGATGACAGAAGGGGAGCGGCGCCGGTGCCCCATGCGGAGGATATGAAGGTCGCAGCCAGGTTGGGCAGCGGCGGTGGCAGCGCGACATTGACACGACACATGGAGTGAAGAAAAATAATGGCACCGTCAAGCCTTGGTGAAGGTGAGGTGGTGGATGACTTGGCCGATCACTGTGGATCTGGAGCGGGTGGCCGCTCGGCTAGGCGGGTGGAGCGGGACCCCATTGGGTCCCTTGTGTGTTGGACCGGTCCCACCTAGCACCGGTTGGATCACCACCTGCTTGAAAGAGTTGTTCGAGAGCCAAGGGGCACACACTACCCCCCTAACCGGGCCTTAGGCAGACCCTCATCGGGCCGCCAGGTCACTGGGCCAACCGGGCCGCCAGGCCACCTTTGAGTCGAGCCACCCCCTTGGGCCTGGCCGGCTTTGAACCAAGACGCCCATTCGATCCAGGAAGAACACTTGGGTCAGGAAACCCCCTCAGACCAGGTCGGGCAGGGTCGGTCTGACCATGTCGGACCGAACCCAGACACATTTAGCCAGTTTATACCTTTTCACCCATATCTTTGGCTACGGGTGACCGATCGACGTACCTTCTATGGTGATGGAAAGATTAAAGAATGAAAGTTTATTTGGAATATCCCATTTGAGGTTTGGATACAGTTGGGGTATGGTCAGGTTGTTTTGATCCTAAAAACCATTCGGGTCCCTCGAACAGAAATGCCAAAATATCACACACCGGGCATCCGATTGACACACCGTCTATCGCGTTGGAGCCCTTACGACATACCGGTCCATTGGGTTAATCCTTTTTATAGTTTAGTGGCGGTCAAGGTATGACTAATATCTCAAGGTAAGATTCTATGGAACTCGAGCACACCTGGTGCGAGGAATCCAATGGCTGATAGTGAGGCAGAGGATGGAGATAGATCATATGGAGGTTATCTCTTAGCCATCCTGTATGAGTCAGCGCATACTGATCTTGTGTGGGTTAGATCCTGTGTGGTTCAGTGCTCAGCGATCTTGTGTGGGTAAGCCCATACTGATCTTGTGTGGGTCAGATCCAGTGTGGGTCATCGCGGGGGTTAGTTTCTATCAATCCTGTGTGGGTCAGACTTCGTATGGTCAGAAGCAGTGCCTCTTGATAGAATGAGATGATCTTACTTCGAAACTAATAATATGTAATTCTATACTTCAATTAAATCCTGGTTTGAGCTGAGTTAAGGACTTTTGTGTTTTCCTCATCATTGAGATGGGTTACTAAATAACATAGGTATATGTATGGGAATATACCTAAATAAGGGTTATTCGTTGACCCGTACTTTATGGTTATCCTTGTTGGATTTTATGAGACATTGAGGGCCTCGGGGTCCCTACTGAGTATCATTATACTCACCCCTACACGGGCTATGCCCGCACCTTGTTGTGTTGGTTGCAGACGATGGACAGCACTGATCGGAATAGAGAGTAGCAGAACTGGATAGTACCTGAAGGTGGACCACTCGGTGAGACGTACATGGAGCGGACAGACTGACTTGGGATGCTTAGGAGTCCATGTGTACCCACCCTTCAGGTAGGAATGCTGGTGGACATCCCAGTAGCTTCTTTACTTCATTTTGTCAGTTTTACTAGCATTTCAGTTTTATTTTACTTTACTATTGGGAATGTATTTCCAGCCCCTTTACATTCAGCACACTATTTTGTTTACATATTTACATAGCATTTACTACCAATTGCGTACTCTGTTGTGTTTTTTTATAGTTACAAAAGCAATTCCTTCCTATTTTAAGAATTTCTGACTTTGGTGCTAGTCGCCAGCCCCTGGCCTATGGATGGTGGGCGTGGGGTAGTCACGATATGGGTCTTAGGGGATGGGTCATGACAATTTGGTATTAGAGGAGATGGTTCTACCAGAGAACTTAAGATTCTAGTCTTTCTTTTCTGTCAAGTAATAGTTTTAAACATACTGAGTGTGGTTCTCAATTCAGGGAGTCTAGTGCTGGTGCGGCGGCCGACGTATCCATACACCAAGACAATGACTATTGATCTTCGACTCAAGGCACAAAAACACTGATTGCATGTGTGTTTTCAAATGTTTCCCTTAACTCAGCACTACCAGGTCATCTCACCAAGTATAATTTTGACCATGTCGCATCTATTCAGGATGCCTCAATGCAGACAACCAGTTTGAGTTCCGAGAAAGTACATGATGACGGCCACCGAGCGACGAGGCTCCAGTGCATGGCACTCTTTCTATATTGGAACCTTCAGGTGGTGTACCAGTAGCACCACCACCCATTGAATAGAAGATTCCACCAACTGCATTGGAGGATGATGTACGCCAACTGAGCGCGTTGCACATGTTCCAGCGGCACAGGCCTCCTAGGTTATGAGGCGAAGCGGAAGAGGCCTCCTATGTTACGAGGCGAGATAGATTCCCTGGTAGTAGAGGAATAACTGGAGGCGATTTATAGAGTTCTATGCCTAGTTGGGACACCAGTAGAGTATATGGTGATCTTAGCTACT